>BLKR01000036.1:292500-892500 GCA_011170035.1 Teleogryllus occipitalis
AGAAGTGAGTCTATGGCATTCTCATTATCTGTATTTAAATTTCATTCATTAAGTATGTTACTAGTAGAGCTAGGAAAACTTCACTTTAGGTTTTAAGTCATAAGCACTGCAACGCTTATATTTTAGCTGTGTTCTAAATACAGTAGCCGTGCATTTCTACTTTCTCGTATACGTACGTAAATACGGAGTAATATACATAGTATAGAGAAAGTTATGTAATGCTGCGCGAAAAAATGGCGAATTTTCGGCGGAAAAAACTTTATTGACAGACTCTGGTAAAGTCATAAAACCAGTTGTTAAATTAAAAGAGAAAAAATCCTCTAAAACGTGATGTAGACAGAATCCCTATTTTGTGGGTCCTTGATGCCGAAAAAACAATTAGAAGCAAAACGTTCGTCCGTCCGTCTACTGTCTGCCTGTCTGTTCGTCCGTCTGTGAACACTACTAGCGCCTAAAACATCCGTACGATCTTTTCCAAATTGAAGAATCACAGGTCGATCTGGCTCTAGTTGAAGCTTTGAGATTTTGGAAAACATGCTTTAAAATTTGAGGGAGCTTTACATGAAGCCTCCCCGGACACTTTCAAAATGTTCTCAAAAACGGCTCCAAATTTTTTCATTAAAGTTCTTGAAAGAATAGAATAAAATACACTTGTAAATGTGGCATAGGTCCGATTTTTTTCGGCATCTTCCCACAACTACAAAATTGAAGACAGAGATTTTTCCTTCAAATGAAATTTGTTGTTTACAAATAGTTCTTTCATTAAGCCAGTCCACACCAAGGAAATTAGAAAAATTTTCTACAAGAAACTCTGTGCCATTCTGTAGCATCTCTAGTTTAATTATTGAAATGAATTTTTATTATTATTATTATTATTATTATTATTATTATTATTATTATTATTATTATTATTATTATTATTATTATTATTATTATTATTATTATTATTATTATTATTATTATTATTATTATTATTATTATTATTATTATTATTATTATTATTATTATTATTATTATTATTATTATTACTACTACCTAATTGAAATTAATTGGCCATCAGTGATTTCTAAAAATTATGAAAGAAGGTGGTTTTAATAATATAACATTGACATCGAGATGTGTTACTGAAGTTAAATTTGATGAATTTCTTCTATAAGGTTTCCAAGTTGTACTGGTCTGCATAAAAAACAGTTAAATCCAAAAGAGCTTTGATTTATCCTTTGTTTCGTGTTCATTGAATTTTTTGTTATTCATTTTATTTTAATTTTATTATTTACTTTTATAAATTCATACATGACTTAGAATGTCAAAAGTTTAAAAAATCATTTCCCTGTTTCACTAAATTTTGGATTCCAGAGGCTCCATTGAGAAATAAATATTGTTGAAGGTTCATTTGAACTCAATCACAAATTCTATCTCAGTTATAGACAATTTTGTTTTGTTTCTGCCAGACTTGGTTAAACTGTGGTACCTAAAAGACTACACCAATAGATTTATTGTTTGTAAAATAATATTTTATTTCATTCCCTATCTATTAATTATATCATTATTTATATCCTGCAGGTTGCAATTGACACATTTACTGCCTACTGACAGTGGGCATTATGCATGTTTATTGGCTCTACCTTCGGGTGACAGATGGCGTAATTTTACTTTGATAGTAGAGAGACAAGCTTCAACTTTAGAAAGAGGTAGTGGAGATGAACAATCACTCAGAGGTAGGCCTTAAAACAAACATGAATAAATGAATATGAATGAACATTTGTATTCTTCAAAAAAGTGAAGAATTTAAAAAACATGTAAATATAGAATACTTTATCAACTATGCTCTGAAACAGAATTAGAGAGTAGATTTAAATGTGTTTAAAAACTACGATGTAATGTAGAAGTAAGAAGTTGTAAAATTGTTTTCAGGGGTTGAAGAAAATGACAACTTAATGGGAGTGGAGGTTGATTTTCCACATATTCAAGATAGTAATGAAAATGAACTCCCTGGTAAAATTAATTTTTCTTTACTTTTTTAAAGTTTTGTTTAAACATTTTTCATTTAAACATACAATTTATTTTGGACAATTTTAAGTTATATTCAATGAATATAAATAATAAAATATGGTATCCAATGAATAGAAGAGACTAATTAATGAAATGTCCTATAATATGAAATACATAAGATCACACTATTTTTCTAGAAAAATATATTAGAGACATGTATATAAATTACAATAATAAATAATACAGACATTAAACAAATTATTGATACCTTTTTTTATAGTAGAGTATCCAAATTTCATATTTTATTTTGTAAAAAGGCACTTGGTTCCTACCATTTTTCATCATTTTCACTAAAATAGAAAATATAACTGTGTCAAGAACCCTATAATAAATTGAAACAGTATATTTTAATTTAGTTTTTATATTTATAAATGTGTCTTAAACAAAATGACAGGTTCTTATGACCAAAAGACTGTGCAACGTGGAGGCCAGACTATCCTCCATTGTCCAGAAGATGATGGTAATGTAACTTGGGTCAAACTCAACTCACATATGAACGTAAACACAGCTCTGGAAACCAACATTGATCGATTTCAAGTGGTAAGTCTGAAGTTAAATATATAAATAAATTATTAGAGAAAAATTTGTTCTTTAAAACATTTGGAAAATTCAAAATATGAAGCATAAAAACTTGCTGTCAGTGGTCCATCAACTTTGAATACTTAGTATAATTATTTTAGTATGTCTATAGCTGTATATGATGTGCCAGTGATAGCTAATATGTGTAATATTTTTTTGTTAAAACTAGTATTAACTCAAGATGTCAGTTTATTTCAATAAAATGTTAGTAAACTAAAACTACTTTAGATTTCTTCAAAACAATAGTTTATTGTAATTTACAGATTGTCACCGAAAATGGAACTGGGGACCTCATATTGGATGATGTAGTAATAGAAGATTCTGGCTGGTACAGTTGCATCACATGTAATCCTCAATGCAAAATTAGAAACTCCATTTTCCTTCAAGTTACAGAAGGTGTAGTATTCTGTTAATAAATAATGTTGGCACATTTAAATTAATGATCTTTTTTCAGTCCCTAAACTCTAAATTAAATAACATAATTTTAAGATAAGTTAATTTTATATATTTATTTATTATTTATTTGTTTATTTTAATAATATATATGAAAGAAATTTCTTGAAAATTAAGCATAAATTATTTTGTAGTTATCCATCTTTCAAACTGAATTGTTATTCTGACACATGTATTATGCACGTGATAAAATTTTAATTTTGTAATAGGTGTTGTAGAACACTGAATAACTATTTGTGTAAGGAATTGCCACACAACTACTAGAGTGTTATTAAGAAAGATTTTTTGGAAAGTGAAGATTGTTATTCTGTTGCCGATTGTGTGAAACCTAATTTAGAAAATTTTGAAGAGATAGAATTTATTTGTTTTACAGTAATTTGGCCTCCAGAGTCCCAACACATGGCTGACACTGAAGACTCTCATGACAGTGAAGGGGATTCTGACAAAGATATTAGTGTTTCTGTCCAGGCAGGACAGTTTAATGACTCAGGAGTAGCACGAGCTCCAGAGTTCACAAAAAAGTTCAACAAACTAATTGCAAAACCAGCAGGAAATATGATTCGTCTGAAATGCCCTGCAATTGGTAAGGATTTCATTGCCAATTAACTGTTTAAAGAGAAAAAGGATGGGTCATAAACATATTGTTATATTTAATTTTTGTGTTTAATATTTGTATAGCCTGTGGAAGTTTCTGATTATAACGCATTTCATTAAATTAATTTTTATTTGGGAAGTTATGATGTAGGAAGATATTATCCCAGTGACAATTCTGGACTTTTGTATACTGCAAGCAAAATTATTTGGAATAATATTTGCCCACAAGTCCAATGATTTTGTGAAAACCGTGAAAATCTGACCTAAAATGATCCAGAGGCTTCATGTGAAGAACCCCCAAAGCTTTAACTAGAGCCAGATGGATAGGGGTTTCTTCAATTTGGAATAAATCCTATGTGTGGTTTAGGCGCTAGTAGTGTTCACAGCCGGCCGGACGGACGTTTTGGCGTCAATTGACTTTTTGGTCTCAAGGACCCACAAAAACAGAGATTCTGGCTACACCACGTGTTAGAGATTTTTTTCTTCTTTATGCAGCAACTGGATTTATCCAATTTTTCGTTAGCAGGGCCCGGCAATGAACTTTTTTCTGCCGAAAATCCGCCGTTTTTCGCGCAGCATTACGTAACTTTCTCTAGACTACGTATGTTACTCCGTATTCTCGGAAGAAAAAATGACGTTCCTGCATCATTTTCTTTTCCGGCAGTTTTGGGAATCTCTCGAGAAAAGAAGACGCTTCTGAAATTGATAATGTAGTCGCTGATCGCCATTCAGTCAGTAGAGGACGAAATTCTCCAACTACAATAAAAACGGGAAATATTGATCTGTGAGTTTCTCTATTCAGATGAGAGATGTGATCAGATCAGAAGTGACATGTTGCTCAGATGTAAAATACGGACGGCGAGAAATCGTTTGACAGGCCAAAATTAGCTCGTCAGTCGGGCAAGGGGCAAATATCAGGTAGTTCGGTATTCCGGATACATGCCAGATAGGGCAAAATGAGTCAGAGATCAGAGAAACCAAAATGTTGAAGCAGCATGAGGTTATTTCTTGGCAATTTTGCAACAGTATGCTGTTTAGCATTCACAGGGATTATATAAACATGTTACATACCTAACAGGAAATACGGTAACGTTGGCATCCGAATCGTCGCCAATATCTGAGTTGAATGCTTGCTTATTGTTGCGTATCACGTGTTTCACGTCACTGGAAGAGAATTAGTGATGTAGAATCCACGACTAGAAAATGTATGTCAAAATTGTAATAAATGTACACTGACTACTCAGAGAAAAAAATATTAAAAAAATTCTATAATGTCATCCTCCAAATTGGCCAAGTATTGTTACTGCCATTGTATTGCCAAGTATTGTTACTGTCAATCATAACGTCTTTGTCATTCATCAAAAAACGGAAGATTTGCGAATTTTGCATTAAAACAATTTACTACTCAATATTTCTCACTTATTTAATGTTGAAGAATTCGAGAGGTCTATTTGCAAAAGCGCAGGATATTCCGTTTTCTAAAGACAAAACGGGCATAAAAATTCTTCAAATATGATAGAATGTTCACTAATTATAGACTAGGTTCATTGATATAATACAGTGACCTTCTAAATTCCTCACATAGTAAACCACCTAAACAAATGTCATACAAATGCCCCCAATCCTGTATCTCCGCTTGCGAGAACCGGGTTATTGTCATCCAATCGGTAGCTCCACACGAAAAATGTAAATCATTACGAAGCTCCCGATTGGATGATAGTATCCCCCTCTTCGTCCAGCTCGTGACCTTGTTAAATAAATAGGAACGACCGCGCCGAGTTAAATCGGAATATAAATAAGCGAATTTGTACTTCATCTTTTGAGAGACGACAGAAGCTCGTAGGGTAGTATAAGCGGAAAGTATAAAATATTACAAGAAACAAAAACATGCTGGGAAAATATTATCCTTGAGACTCACAAAAGGGCAAAAAAAACTTTCCTTTCTCTTTTTATTTCTACTGTTTGTGTTTTGCCAGTTATGACAGTCAGATTATGCAAACATTTTCCCTAAAGAAATGATATTTTTGAGCATTGATGAAATATTCAGTACGCCGCGCCGAACTGTTACGCGTCTTGTGATGGTACATGCAGTTCGGAAAGACGCGATTAGTTTCTCTCTTTTCAGTAGTTTCAGCTTCAGTATTTCAGAATTTTGGACAAGTGAGAAATCAATATTGAATGTTGGTACTCGAACTGCAGCGCATACCGTAAAATTCAATATGACGGATATTTCTTGCTCCGAAATTTTCAATATATTATTAGAAAATGATATATTGACAAAAAATGTTCATTCAATGGAAGAGTACCCGATTAATTAAATAATTAAAAGAGATGTAAGCATAATTACTGCATATTTGTTTGAATTAATAAAATGTTTCATTTAGCCCTATTTATGTTGAACTTAAAAAAAATATTTCATCTTCCTTTTCATTGTAAAACTATTGGTCACTTTAGTAATAGATAATAATAAAATGTTCAAATGTTCTCTAACAAGCTATTGTTATTGTTGTTATTTTATTATTATTATTATTATTATTATTATTATTATTATTATTATTATTATTATTGTTGTTGTTGTTGTTATTATTATTGTTATTATTATCATTATTATTATTATCATAATCATCATCATCATCTGAACAACTCAAGATAAATTTCAATAAAAATAATAATTCTTTTATTTTATTTTGTTTAAAATTTTCTGTAAAATATGTTGAACTTATTTGATTGATCAAAAAACAAATGTAGTGTCTCTTGATTTCATGATAAAAAAATGTATTTAAATTTACAGGTAATCCATCTCCAAATATTACATGGCTCTTTGATGGTGCAAAGCATGAGCGTAAATTTGGAGAATACAAATATGGCCGTTGGTCACTCTTATTAGAAGATTTGGTTACATCTGATTCAGGCAACTACACTTGTGTTGTATGCAATGAATTTGGCTGCATTAACTTCACTTTCACAGTTGCAGTAGTAGGTAAGTAACATAAAATCTCTTAAATTTGAATTTTAATGTAAATGTAAGTAGCACACATGTTGATGACAAGGCTGTTAGGTTTTTGGTTTCTTTTGAATGAAAATAGCATAGGAAAACTTGTTTCAAATATATCAAACAAACTCCTAAAGATTAATGAGCCCAAGGGTGTTATTTAATTCTATCCCAAAGATTAGTTCTTTCCAGATATAAAAAAAATTAACTAAGAGCAAACAAAAAATAAAATATATGACAAAACCTATATGATGTATTTCTCATGTCTTCCGGTTAATTGAATTTTTCTTATTACTTTATTTACTGTCTAAACTCTTTCCAACAGTAAATACTAAATGCAATAATTGGTACTGTAACATAATAAACTTAATTAACTTAAGAATTATGCCATTTTAATTACACAGAAAGATTACCTCATAAGCCTTACATGACTGAGGGCTATCCTCTTAATCAGACTGTGGAGCTGAATTCCACAGCGATATTTGAATGTAAAATATTGTCAGATGAAGAGCCTTATATCCAGTGGGTGAAGTCTGGTTACACCCCAGTTGTAGTAGATAAAAATGACACTGTCATTAATGGAACTGTTGTAAAGCAGGTAAGCCATAGCCCATGAAAACCTCCTTGGTGTGGCTCCTTCCGGCTGTGGCTTTTGGCTATCTGCATTCTCCACTATTTTTCAATGCACTGTTCTCTTTCATAGAGAAATGAATACTTTCAAAAAAGCACATGTAACTAAGAAAGCACTCCCTCTGGCAGAGATTCCCAAAAACACTGTGTGTGCTATTATAGATTCTTCTATTCTGCTAAGCTTAATAATGAGTGAAGAATTTTTTGCACTTGAAAAGGAAAAACTCATTTATTTTGAGATTATTTCCTCGGGTAATAAATTTGTAATTTTGTGGAAAAGAACAAGGAATATGTGCATTATCAATTCCTTTTTTCTGTTTTATTCTTACCAGTGCCTTTTTAAAAATTATGTTTATTATTATCATATCAAGGAAAATTTCCTGATACGTGTTGTAGTAAGCTTAACTGAAAGCTGTAATTGGTTCAGATTAATAAATTGTAATATTTTTCTTGACATATTTTCTTATAAAATTTCAGTCTTAAAATGCCCAAAATAAATAATCTAATTGCTTTTAACTTTAAAGGTTTTTCCATTTTTTTCCAATTCATTTTAATAAGTTGTTTTAAACCAACTTTCAAAGCTCTCCACAGAACATCTCAGTGAAATAAAGTGATATATTTTGGGTCTCTGCCAATCCTTGCACTTCATTCAATCTATTCTCAATTGTTTCATGTACAAAAGAATTTTCTTGAGGTGTTGGATACCTACCCTCTTTCATGACTTGGTGAAGGGCAGTGTTTTAAGGTGTTGGTTTGTTAATTTTCAGGAATATATAAACAGACCTAATTGTGTAGATATCTCTAAACACAGGTCAGGTACTTTTGGTGAAAAAACACTTCAGCCAAAAACATCTCTTTTCATTCTTCTCAGTTTTTATTTCTGTTGGTTTCTTAATTTTGTCCTTTATTCGTAATGTAATTGATCAATCAAAGATAAATAGATGCATTTATCTTGGTCAATGTTCTTTATGATTAATAATCATTCTATTATTTTGTTAAAGGGAAAGAATAAATTGTTTAGCAAGAGGGAAAGGATAGTTTTTCTTTTCTAAATATTTTCACAAAGTATCATGCAAATGCTATTTGCAGATTGAGCTGAATTTTAATTAAATCACCACAAAATATTGAAAATAAAGTTGTATGAACAGTGAAAAGAGCTTGAAGAGATAGGGATAAGATTAAAAAAATCTTATAAGATATGTTTTGTTTTTTTTCCAAAGAAGAAATTTTGTAGACATTTTTAAAAAAATGAAAATTGTACTTAATGCAGGAGCAGTACTTGGAAGAATGTGCTAAACGAATTGAAAATTCAAGAAAGTTACATTCAAAGAACCATTTTTCACCCCTTTTGGCTGAACAAGATTACAATAGAGAACAACTTTTGCATATTCATTGTCAGTCTCCCTTTTTCTTAGTTTTAAAAAGTTTTTTATAAGGAGGGGATAGAAAACTTGCCTAACATCTAGACTCATGATTGGTACTTTTCATTTTTGTCCTGTGCAAATTAAAAATAAGAAAACTTAGAAAAATATGAATACCCAAAATATAAAATAGAAATAAAAAGGATAGAGGATTCAGAGAATCAGAAACCTAAAAAGCTAAGAAAGATAAAGAAAATAAAAATAATACCAAGTTGATATTGATTTAGAAGCACAAGATCTTACACTACATTGAAAAGCACAAGAGGCTAGAGGTAGAAATGAAGTATAGAATAATGTGCAAGTCAATTGTATAGGGAAGAACCAAAGTTCTCGGCAACGGAAAGGAGAATTGCAGGATGGAAGGACACCTATTTGAATATGTAGTATGGTCTGCAGAAAACAGTTGAGTTGAAGAAGAAGTTAGTAGTGAAAATGAAGGTGCTGATGACAAAATATTGCCTCTAAAAAATCCACATATTGAACAAATTAGATCAATATGTGGATTTCTTTTCCTTGCTGTATCATCTTTCCTTGTTGCAAAGAAAAGTCACCAGTTGATTATAGCAAGAGTTCAACATCATGTGAATTACAATGTAGTTCACAACAAATTAAAATTTTAAATTCTACTGTATTTAATTGGGTTCAACTATATTTCTCCCCTCATAATAATTAGTGAATGTTGAACTCTTTGAACAATTATTTAAAAAATGTATTAATTTCTGAGACAAGGTTATTTGAAGAAATATTTCACATCAGTTATGAAAAATATTAGTAACAATACCTCTTACTATCTTCCTTTATTATTTGTGTGAGAAGATTGCTATTCTTAGCTTGATGCTGTTAAGGATGGCTTGATGATGAAGCCAGATTGTAGGTACTAGTTGACTTGCAATAGTTGTCTTTAAAATTCCATTTTTTGTTGGTATTTATGTTTGATATGTCACTATTTTTGTATTCTAATTTTCTTTCTGAGGTAATTAGAAATGGTTATAGCACATACATATTTCTCGTTCAGCAATCTTCAAGCAACCTGCTAACTGCTGAGTGATTGCTGAGATTCTAATTATGCAATCTTGTTTCTCTAGAACGTGTGCTACACAGGCCCATCCTTACTGAGCCACCCAGGAACAAGACTGCGGTGGTGGGAGAAAATGTCACTTTCTCATGCAGTGTCCTGTCTGATCTGCACCCACATCTGGATTGGTTCAAGGGATATCACTCAACACTTCCTAACCAAAGTTACTCGGTGGAGGTATATCACATGGAATAGTGGATTTTTATAATGCAAAAAAGCATGTTCTACATTGCATGTGTCTTTAATATCCTGGAATTATTTCTGCAGATTGGGGAACCTCAATGTTGTAAGCTGTGATTTCCATTTGACTGTTATGTTATCTATGAATTTATGTTCATGTAGTAAAAATTAAAACACTATAAATTAATTAATTAATCATGTCAAAAATGTTTCTGAGCTTTTTGAATAAAAAGAGAGATTAAAACAAGATTTCTTTTGGGAAATTTCTTTGAATAATAGCATAAAAAACTTCCACTTTCAAAGTACATCACAGGTGAATTCCAGTTACCAAATAATACTGACGTGAAGTCTACATGGGAAAATATTGGTATATTTGGGTATCACTGCTTTGACATAAATATTAATATTGATGATACTTATGAATTTTCAAAACTTCTTTGTAACTTTTCAAATTTTTTAAATGAAATAAAATGCTTAAATGCCTACTTTTAATTACATTATATTAGGAAAAATTGAAAATCTTTGAAATTTTTATTGAATTTTCAAATAATCACTCATTATTCTTGAAATCAAATTTTCAATTAAGCCTTTCTTGCATTTCCTTTTTTAAAAATCATTATGGTAATTACGATTCTATTCATACAGATTAAACATCAGTTACACCAGTGGTTTTTCAAGCTAACAGTGTCAATATTTAGTTCCAGTGCTCCTTTGAGCATAGTACAGTTATTTAGGGCCTTTCAATATCAATAAAAGCATGTTTGCCTGCATGATTAATCTTCTTTCTTTGCTTGTGATTTTTTCAATGCTGCTGCAAGTTTTGTGTAAATGTGAAGTTAACAAGCATCCATTCATTAGCATGGGATACTAATATTTTGTATTTGTTTGCCTGATGTAATTTCAATTCAATGAATGTGCATTTGTAACTGCTTTTAATTGTTTGGGTTTTCGTTTGAGTATTTCAGGGTAGATTACTGATTGTAGTTTTCTTTTCAGTTTGTATTTGTAAGAGAATTTGAATTTGTCCTCACGAAATGAGTAGAAAATAATCAATATATTTAGTTTATTTGTTTTTTATCTCTATATTTTGGAATTTTTTGAATGTTATATTGTAAATCCTGATATTATTCAGGATTCCCAATTTTGATCTCAATGATAAAGACAAGACACCACTCTCTGCGACTGTGGGAGAGCACAAGAGCTGGAAGGGCGGAATCGTTCCAAGAAATTGTTTTTAAATTAAAATTTTATTTTTGACATTGTGAATATGTTAAAATGCTATACTACATTGTATTTTGATGCAGTGTTATAGGATATAAATCAACATGTGTGAACTTTGTTTTAAGAATTCAGGTGGGTCTTGTGTGCTGGTAATTACAAATGAATATTAATTCCACAATAGGTAACACTGATTCACACTGGTAACACAGAACACACTACCGGAACAAACAAAGCATGGTACGCTACTGGCTCGATCACAAAGAGTATAGAAGTAATGGTAGTGGGAGATACTACCAACCTAAGTAAAACAATGTTGTATTTATACCAAACACATTTGCTTTCCTGAAAAATATCCAAAAAATAAGGAGGGGCAGTTCTTTGTTTATAATCTTTCTGAGCTACATTTTGATATAAGGAAAAAAGGTTTACTCTTCCAAATTGTACTGACAAATAGCACTTTTGTCTAAACCTTCAAAAGACAATAACCAGTGTTTAGTATCTTTGGGTGTGTTATTCTAACTAAACAGCGCTTATTTCTCAGTATATATTGTATAACAATGTAATTTCATGTACCAAGTTTGTATACACATACAATACATATGTTCAGATATCTTTTAAATTATATTACTGTAGTGGTGAATCACAGTATATTTTATTTCGCATGTAAAATTCTACATTGCATCAGAAACCTTATTAATTTAAATACATATCATTTAGAATTATTTGTCTCATAAAAAATATAAGACATAAAACATTAATTGAAAATACTTGTTTTTAACTTCATAAACGAATTGGTATTAACAATGACACACCCTGGGGGAATGCATAGGGAAGCAGTGCAAGTGGTCAAAGCTCTGTCACTGGTTGTATTCTATCCTTCTTCATATTTCATTTTATTTATTTATTTATATTCTGGTACAGCTAATAGTGCAGGCATTATTTGCATCACAATGTAACATTAAGTGTATTTAATTGCATCCTATTACTATTTAATTTAAATCAAACCTCTTTAAAGAAAATCTCATTTGCATTTTGTAATTAATTGATAGTTAATTGGTCTTTTATATTGTATGAAGTTTCTGATGAAAGTATAATATGAAACAAAAATAAATATAAAAGTTGATTCCTTGAACCATGTACTTGCCCAAATATAAGTTATCATTTGTTTTTATAGTTTGCTTTATTGTTATTAGTTCTTCAAAATTTACATAAAGAAGAATAAAAATAAGGGAATTAAAGAGATTACCAGTACTAATGAAAGAAAACGAGTTTCATGTTACTTTAACAATAAACTATTATATATGTAGTTTGATGAATGAATTCTCTGAATAATATGAATTAATAAGATTATAGTCACGTTCAGCAATGATTTTGCTGGCAACTTTTAACATGGAGAGCCCAATTCAGTAAATGGATACCAAGGGAAATGTCCAAATGAAGCATCTTAGACTCAACATGAATTAAATTAGTAAATAATGTTCATAAAATTCTATCACTTGTTTTTTTCTTTCTATATATTCAAATACTATAAATAAAAAAAACAACTTTGAAATGCTCTGCCTGTCAAAGCATGTAATAAAAATTATATTATCTCCAAATTATTTTGAGTATACTTTAATGGAGTTCAGTGAAGTTCTAAGTGCTCTGCTGATCAGTGCCTGCTTGTGAAATCTCTATTTGTGATTTATGTATTTTACTTACGGGATACATTAAATTACAGTAAAAACATCTGAGCATGAATTTTTTATTTATATATTGAAGTCAAAACCTGAATTTCATGTTATGCCATACTATAATCAATGTCATCACCAATGACATTATTATTTTCTGAGAATCTTGGGAATGATACCTTAAGCAAATGGGAATATGATGTGTGATGATATGCATGTGTAGTGTTCAAGTAAATTTATTACTATATGTATTATTATATGTAGTAGATTAATTGATAAATTAAAATTGTTGTTGTTGTTTCTTTTAATTTCTACTATTCAAAGAGATTGTAAACTGAAACCACTTTTAATGGCATGATATCATTCGAAGAATATTAAAAGAATTTATATTGACTGTGCATTGATCTCAGAATGAATTTATATATTAAACAATAATTGTACCATTGTAGTTATTTATATATTTTTAAAATAAGTTGTACAATAGAGATTTATCTCCCTTTCTCTAACACTTTTTGGTTACATTTACAGTCTGGGGTTGACAATCCTACACCTGAAATACTTCATTTACACAATGTTACATATGAAGATGAAGGATGGTATACATGTATAGCAGCAAATAGCCTTGGCACAACATATGCCGCTGCATATTTGCATATAGTTGATGGTAAGATTTGATTTGATTTATTTTTGTCAAAAAACAGTGCGAACTGTGTGTGACTTATGGGAGAGAAGTATAATCTGCACACATTTTCTTGAGCTTCAGGATTTCTAAGTAAATATTACTTTCCTTTTTGATTTTCAATATAGTCTCTAATAGTAACAAAATAGTTATGCAGCAGAAAGCATTTTACTTGGCACTTAAATTTAGGTCTTGATTTATTATGTAATATCATCTGGCAATGTGTTGTAAAGTAATGAACAAGTGTTATTAATGGACTTTTTGTTATAAGCAGTTAATACTGATTAATATGAATGATGTTTATAATTCCTACAGTGTATAATTACAAATAGCTACGTTGCATGAAAATGTGTTCACACCATTAAGTCAGTTTTGACCAAATCTACTGACTTGTAAATAAATAGGCAATGCAGTGGGAAGATTCCAAGCTCAATGGAGAAAAGCTTGCAGGAATTATATGAATGGCATTTGCTTATTATTCATACAATTTTTGTCTGGAATCTGAAATCTGGGTACTACAAAATGTATTTCCTCAGAATATTTTGCCGTATCTCAGGTGGGAACGTATATTTGCAAAATACATGCAATAAGCTGCAAGGAGGGTGCCCAAATTTGAAAGAATTTTCAAATTCTCTTTCTGTCCTTCTATGATGATGACTGGGTCCTCGTTTGGTGAAAGTTTTGTGTTTGAGAGTGGTTGGCCAACTCACTGGTCACATTGGCTAACCTCCCTTTAGGTTTAAACACACCAGTGAAGTGTGTTTGGAGGGGAATTTTCTCACTGAGCATGGAGAGGATTTGTCACCTATGATTATTCAAATGTTCATTCATTATTAAAATGTTCTAAATGAATATTATAAAAAGAAAATGTTTGAAAAAAAATGAAGAATTTTACAATAAAATACCTCCCTTTCTCAAATAATACCTGCCCTCCAATTTTTTAACTTTATGTAATAATGATTTCTTAATAAATAGCTTCAAGGCAGTACAAATCAATATTTTTTTGTTGTTGTTAATCACAACACTAAGATTTTGGTTCTGAGTCTTTTCATTCAATGAAAAGTTTTCTTTACGTCTTTTCCTTTTCTTATGAGAAATAAATGTTGAGTATACATGAGTTATGACTTTATCATTCTTAATGTCTTTAACTAGAAATTCTTTGAGCAAAGACATAGGGTTTCAAAAAAATAAATGATAAATTTTTTCTTTCTTTTCAGAATTGGATGATACAAACCCTATTCCTGTGAAGCAACAATCTCCTATGGTTCAAATCTTGGCTGCGACACTTTGTGTAGTGTTAGTAGGTGGTGCTATCATCCTCTTAATCATTTTCCATTGCTTGCGCCAGTAAGTTGCTGACATTTTTTGTTTCTTGGATTTTGTTTTGATTTTGACTTTTAGTTCTTGAAATATAAATTAATATTTTTTTAAATATTATAAAATAACAATTTATTAAACATTTATGAAAAGTAATGTAATGTGTAAAACAGCAAGCTTCCAACTAGAAGTTATCATTTCCATAAATAATATTTACTGAAAATTGAAATTGTTTGCAGGGAAAAACTTAAAAAATTACAAGCTATTGAAACAGCTCGAGCAGCAGTGGTAACTCAATGGACCAAAAAAGTGATAGTAGAGAAGCAAGCTCTTTCCACTCAGAACAACACCGAACCTTTGGTATGCTTTCACTGAAATGTATCTCTTGAATTGCTTTTATGTATTTTTATTTATAGGCATTAATATATTAAGGGGAAACAGAAGAGTTCAAATATGAATAATTGAATATTGGATTTTTGCAAATTTAGTGAGCTTTATTCTACATATGTTGGTACTAATGAGATATCAATTGTACAATTATTAATTGAGTTTAGAGATGCTTATTATGAGGCTGCATTTAATTAAATGTGTCTCCTATTACTTGGCTTCATTTTTTTTTTTTTTTTTTGTCAAACTTTTGAAAGAACCTTGTTTAGCTAAGTTTCCTGTATTGTAGGAATATCAACAGTTGATTGATATTCCCCTATCGATGTGGCGGATGATGCGGCCCCTATAATTCGAAACTGATATTTTAATTTTGAGGGTACTTTCCATGAATTGATTGATTGATTTTTTCATGTTTCTGGGCGCATCAACTACTTTGGTCATTAGTCCCGTTAGTGTAGTGCATGTTTTTTCTCGGGAGAAGGCGGTGATCTTCCCCTACTGGATGGCGAGATCCGGCGCCAACCTACCGTCGGCTAGTCGGGTTTCCCCCTAACCAGGACTCTCCCACCAGTGGGGCACCACCCCAGCCGGGACAAGCTCTAAGCTCCCAACCGGTCTCCCAGAATATGTGCTAGTGTAGTGCATGTTAGTGTAAGTGTGTAAGGGGAGAGGATAGGACAAGGAAGAGGAAGGACAGATCGCGCGTGGTCCGTGGCCCATTTGGTAGGGTACTGCTCTGGCATTCACCTGGTCTTGATTGGAGAAACCACGGAAAACTACCGATCAGAGCAGCTGCCCGCTAGAATTCTCCTCCAGACAGCGACTGAATTCGACCTAGCTGAAAAGCTAGTGTCGAAAATCCTGCCGCTGTCAGGGCTTGAACCTAGGACCTCCCGGTCAGAGGCGCTGCAGTGACATCAGTTGATGCACTGAGCTACTGCTCCCGGTCTTTCCATAAAGCTCCTGGGACGTTTTCCAAATTTAAAAAAAAATGTTTCCAAGGTTTTTATAAAATTTTTTGTTGGATAGTGTGAAGGAGGTTTAAGAAAATGGTGCAAGGTGTAGGTCTCATGGTTATTAAAACCCCTGATTTTGAAATAAGGTCATGCACGATTTTTTGAAAATTTGAGTACTTTTCGCGTAATTTTGCATGACATTATGGGCAAGAAAGTATGTGCTGTTTTAGCACCACTAGTTTTTATTATAAATTGAATGTATGAATTTGAATAGTAAGTTCAGTGGAATCTTGATATTTTGATTTCAAAGGAGTGACAAATTTTAATTGTGCATATTTTGACTTTGAGATTCATATTACTGGGAGTGATAAGACTTTGGGTAAAGATTAACAAGGCCAAAATGAACTGCCGGCATTTATTTCCATTATGTGTGTAGATGAAAATTCCAATCTGCACAATGAAGTTAATTTAAGTTTAGTTAAAGTAAGTTTTTTACAATACTCAACCCTGGTATATTAGTAACACAGAATGATGGAGAAAAAAGTTAAGGAAGTTTCACATTTAGAATTAATATGTGCAGAGTTGCTGTATTAATCATGTGTTGTATGTAAACAAATTTGTAAATTCAGGAAAAATAAAGTTACTAGCCCTACTGAAAGGTTATAACTGAATTTATATTTATATTTAAACATTGCAATAAATTAAATTTTATTAAGCAGGTTATTTCCTACTTAAAGAAATAAAATATGATGTAAATAACATTTAATATAAACTATATACTAGAAGAAACATTCTGTAAATAAATTAAAGAAACCTAACTAAACACATTTTCATATAGCATTGAACAAGAAGTTCATGCCTGGCTTGATGAAAAGAAATATAATTACAATGGACTTCCAATTACTTTATGAAACTTAGATCTCCAAGTTGCTCACACTTGTGAATAGATGCACAGCAAGTAATTAGTAATGGGCTCACTCGTGGCACATAGCGAAGTCGCTAGCATTTCACCACTGAGGTCCGGGTTCGATTCCTGTAAAATCTCATGTGAAACTTATTCCAACAAACTGAGTTTGGCCACTTAACAAAGGCTAGTCCAACCCCTGTGAAGTGTCCTAAACCCTACCCCTTTCCTAACACCTTCCCAATTCTGGCCTCTGGGTAGTAATGCAGGGGCGCATGAAGTAAGAGACATGTATGCGGAGATGCTACCTAGCAGTCCTCTTTGACAACTTACTAGATAAGACGAGCAAAAAAAATACAGCGTCCTCTGGAATAGAGGGATAGATAATGGATTACTCCGTGCTCAATGCTCGACGAGGGGCGAAGAGACACGTTGTGTCAATAAGTTAGATTAAGGGCACAACAAATTTAAAAAAAAAAAGAAGAAGAAATGCAGAACAGTTGGTAATGAAGTTTAACATAATTTACATGGAAACTGTATCACTAGCTAATTTCCTCACAAAAATCTTTTAGCACCTCTTCTGTATTTTGATTTCAAATCAAATGAAAGAGGGTTATTTCATTTAAGGGAATAAAAAAAATTGTGGTTCATGATTATTCTATTGTAATATTTGTTGAGAGGGAGATCAACACAGTTGTGTAAAGAAGTTGTGATGGGGAATGAAAAAAATGAAGAAATTCAAATTATTTAAGATTCCACTGTACCATAAAAGTAGTTCAAAATCATTTATTGTAAAGTAAATGCTAATGAATTTATTCAATTTTAGCAAATGCCTATCGTTAAAATAGAGAAACAGAAGTCTCATCAAACTGCAAGTAACTCTTCTGGATCAGACTTTATGATATCAGAGTATGAATTGCCTCTGGACTCTGAATGGGAGTTTCCAAGGGACCGTCTTGCTCTTGGGAAAACTCTAGGAGAAGGAGCATTTGGGAAAGTTGTTAAAGCGGAAGCTCAAGGGATTGTAAAAGATGGCATAAGTACAGTGGTGGCAGTAAAAATGCTAAAAGGTGAGATCTTCCAAATTAAATCATTAGTTGATCAGTGAAGATTTGTAGATTTAAAGTCTCAAACTTACTTTTTTTTAGTAAGTTGGAAATTTTCTCAATTTTGAATTTAAAAGCAAAAATACCTATGAACAAATTTACTGAAACTGGATTAATGAAAGATATCATTAGAGGCTGAAAATCCTTAATGTCAAATCACAAGTTAATTTAATTTTCAGAAGAAAATGAAGAGAATAGTTAAAAAATTCTTATAGGTCAGATGTATAAAAAATTATATTTTGATCCCAAAGTATTATTTTGCAGAGGGACATACAGATGCTGAGATGATGGATCTTGTATCTGAAATGGAAATGATGAAAATGATAGGAAAGAATATCAACATTATAAACTTGCTGGGTTGTTGCACACAAGATGGGCCATTGTATGTTGTGGTGGAATTTGCCCCGCATGGTAATCTGCGAGACTTCCTTCGTCAGCATCGTCCCTCTTCTGGCTATGAACCTGCTATTGGCACTGATCTGAAGGAGAAGAAAACTCTGACACAAAAAGATCTTGTGTCATTTGCTTTTCAAGTTGCAAGAGGAATGGAATATCTTGCTTCTCGAAGAGTAAGCAAATTATTTTTATTATTCACAAAAAGATACAATTTGAGTCTTCTATAAATACAATGAGTATAACAATTTTATCATATTTTATTATTATTATTTTTGGTCATAAACCTTATTTGTTAGTATCTAATGGTTCTTTCTTGAATGCATTTTAGAATTATTTCTTTGTAATGAACAAGGCAATTAAAATTGCTGAAATAGTGGGCAGAAAGTATTGTGAAGATTTTATTGAGTAATATTTTTACATACTTTTTCAGTGCATTCATCGTGATTTGGCTGCTCGAAATGTCCTAGTTAGTGATGAATATGTTTTGAAGATTGCTGACTTTGGTCTTGCTCGTGATATTCATTGCCATGACTATTACCGTAAGACGACAGATGGGCGTTTACCTGTGAAATGGATGGCTCCTGAAGCACTTTTTCATAGGCTATACACAACACAGTCAGATGTGTGGTCCTATGGTGTTCTGTTGTGGGAAATAATGACACTAGGAGGAACTCCCTATCCCAGTGTGCCAAGTGTTGAAAAGCTGTTCCAGCTCTTAAGATCAGGTCATCGCATGGAAAAGCCCCCATGCTGTTCTCTTGAGATGTGAGTCAAAAAGTATCTTAATATTTTATGACTTGATTCCTTTCAGAAAATGGATTTAAAATTTTGTCTGAGTATAAGAAAAAAATAGAAATTTATTTATGGTTGTAAAGGACTTTTGTAACTTGATGTAACAAGAAAATGAAATGAAAAATAATCAAGAAAATTATTAAAATTTTCATTTGTGACGTTACATTTTTATTTTTGTTACTTATAAAATCATATAAAATACACCGTATTAATTTATTTCTTGGTGAAAATGTAGCTACTTCTCACTTATTTAATTGTTTTTTCACAGATACATGTTAATGCGGGAGTGTTGGAGCTATCATCCTAATGAAAGACCTGTCTTCAGTGAACTAGTGGAAGATCTTGATCGCATATTAACATTCACTGCAAATGAGGTGAGATTTCTCATCTGCAATTTATTTAAATTTGTTAGGCAAGAAGTCCAAAATATAATTATTTTACTGGCCATAATACGTAGGAGTAATCTTTATATTTTACAGGCCTATTAATAAATTTGCTGATCTCCAATAAAAAACTAAAAATAATTGGTTGCAATATTGGAACTACTGCAACTGCATTGCAACTGTAGAAACGTAATTAATGTTATTACAGTCTCTGTATGATTTTGCCTTGCAGGAGTATCTGGATCTTGGTTTACCCCAGTTGGACACACCACCATCCAGCCAAGAAGCAAGTGAAGATGAAGCTTTCCCTTGCTTGCTGTAACTCAGTTGCTTTGTGTAAGCCAAATTGCAAACAAATGCATTTTAAAGAAGAATTTCAGTGCATTGAACATTTGACAGTCAAGCTGTTTCAAAGATTTAATAGAAGCAAGTGCAGTTAAAATTTGCTACAAGACATTACAAAATACTATTAGATAATTATTAAATGCATTACAAAAATGCATTGTTGTCTACATAATATGAAGTAGCAAAAATTGACATTTTTATCAGTTAAATAATGTTTTGTGTAATTGCATTGCCTCTGGCATTGTGGAAAGGATTGAAGTTCCTGTAGACACTGCTGCTCAAGAAAGATTTCAGTGGTTAAAGATTAAACTAAATGTATGACCCTTTGTCCCGTCCGAACAATGTGAGATCTAGTGTTTTTGGTTTGATTCATCCAGGTGCTACGGCTTGTTAAAGAGGTGCTTTGTGCAGTGCAAATTTGCTATTCACCATCTTGATTGTGCTGCAGACCTACATGAAGAGAACAACATTTTGTAAAAATATTAAGTTTTGTTCTCTTACTGACATTTTTTGTATATTGTGTTGTGAACGTGAATTGTAAATACTTGTTGCATGTGAAATGTTTTCTTTTGAAATGTGAAGCAATGAAACGTACTGTGGGACAGCTCAGTTATTCAAAAGATTACTTATTGCCTACAGTACATGCTCACAAATTTTGTAAGTGAAAACTCAGAAATGGGGCATCTAGTTAACCTTTTTGGGAATTATCTCTTACCCATACAAATTTCCTCTTTGTGATTTTCTTTCAAGTGTTTTTTCAAATTTATCTAATTATTTTAGCATATCAAGAAAATGTAATTAATTTTGCTCTTAATTTTGAAAATTCAGTATATATTCATCTTATTGATGATTCAGTATAAAGAGATTCATTATAGTTATTAAACACTTTGTAGCTTAAACAAATCTAAATTTTTTTTTCACAAACACATGAAATTCTTTGATTTCATTAGCTCATAGGGCCCCTTAGATGAGTTGGGTTCAGTTGGAGTTGGTTGGTCCAATCTTTGAATGGAGCACTTCTTTTCATTGTTCAATGTCTCTGAAAGTTGAAATGCAGGATAGATTCAAGAGAGAGGACTAGTCGTGTCAGAGCAGGGTTGTATTTGATGGCTCTCTATTGATAGTATTTCTGGTCAGCAGGTGGATTACCACCTTAAGTATTCTTTCTCATGCTTGAGAAGTATCTAGTGCCTAAGATGTATGAATGAACATTTTCAAGATATGTTGAAAGTATGCATGTATATTTAAATCTATTCATATAAAAGTACAAAGTGTTATTTTACTAAAGAGTAAGGTTATCTTTAAAAGTCAATTAATTGATACCATGTTACTTCAAGCATTTATAAAAGTTTTCTTCTCTACATATTTTCACAGAATTAAATGATGGAATTTAGTTAATGAAATTTATTTTGTTTACTTAGGTGTTACATTAGAAATATATATAAATGTTATTTTATGATGAAAAGCACAGAAATATTTCCTATTTCTAATGAACAAATTTACTCAGATGTCAGCCAGCTCAATGCATTTAAAATATCTTTTATGTCTACCTGACAAAAATTATGTATATCATGATAACATAAAGATATTCATTGTAAATAATTTTACTAAAATATTTTAATTGAGATTTGTACAGGACGATATTTCAACAGGACTAGTGATGGTCATTTACAATGCAGTAAAAACTTCATTCTATATAATCGGTGGCATGTATAAAATATTTAATATATTGTTTAAAGTTCATTGGTTCTATTAATGGTAACAAATCTCATTTTCTCATAGATTGCAAAAATGCATTTAGTTGGAACAGCTCTTAACATTTTTATACTAATTACAATGTGAACGTAGAAGTTAGACATTTTATTAACAGAAGAAGTAGCAGTAAAATGCACAATTACAGACTGTGGCATAGCTAGAGTTGTCATTAGGAGGAAATTATTGATGTTGTCACCTCCCTCTTCTAGAACATAAAAATTTATATTAGAGAACAGTATATAAATGTTTTTGTTAACAATTAAAATCTTTATTGTATGTATTAAAATTATTTCTTATAATTACACTATGCAATACAAAACTTGATGTTTTTACAGTATGGGTCGATTTTGAATGTCGAATTCAGGCTTACACATTTTTAGCGTATCGTATTCAGTTATCTTACAGATTAGGAAAGGCTATGGGTACTGTGTATATTGTTTAATATAGTGAAAATATTTTTAATTTTATTCAGTGAGCAATTTGTATTTAAACCATATCTCTGACTCCCTAGTAGTACCAGTCAATCAGACGATGTGATTTGCTTGTTTAACTATGTTTTCTTGAATTAAAAACAAGTTTTCATTAAACTATTTTGGATTTGAATATTATTTCCAACATGATGAGTATAAGTGATTGAACAGCCCAGATATATTGAGTAATATTTGATGTTATATAACAATAAAAAATAGGCAATAAAGTACCACATTTGTAAAGTAAACTAACTTTGTGAATTTGAGCATGGAGATTGGGGATCAGGCCAAATTGGGTCACTCCATCAAATTTGTCATACTTGTGTTCAAGCACTAAGAAGAAAAGAAAATATCCCTGATATTTGCCATTCCCATTATGGAGGAGAGAATCCAACAATCATAACAATGATTGCTATTTTTACTTGACTAAAGTAGAAGACAAATCAAAAAGTCAGAAAGAAAATCTTCATTTATTCAAATTAGACACTGAACACATTTTGGAATACTAGTGTCTTTCCCATTTTCATTTTTGAATGAAGTATGAACTGATGCATATTCCATTAATGAAATTGATTCAAATGAGAATTGTAATGTGATGATTTTACAACAAAGATATTCAATCTCCATGACTTGAATTTGTCAAAAGTAGCCGCTACTTCCCCCAATACTTAAAACAAAAAAATATTTTACTTTGAAGTATTACATTGTCATGGTGCAAAAATAGAGAAAAAGACTTCTTCCCTTTCTTTTCAGTAAAAAGGGTCATTTGTTTTTTGTAGTAACTTAGGAGTAAATTATGTTAATAATTGAATCCATAGAAAAATTACAAATGTTTGATTTGTTACAAAGCACTTTTGGTGCTTTGTGCATATGTTATTTATTTACTGTGTAATTTGTTACATAAATTGCATGGAAATTTTCATCCTTGAATTTAAATATTTGGAAATAATGGACCAATTTCTAAATTTGTAATGTAGAGCAGCATAGTGTAATTATGGGACAACAAGGAATGGTAGTGACTGTCAAAATTGAATAGTAGTACAATTTATAATCAAAATTTATTTCAATTAGAGTTGCTTCCTTTACAAAGATTATAACTAAATAATTTGCAAAAATGTTAATTAAATTAAATTATAAAGTTAGGGTTAGTTACTTATGTGTTTTTCAATCAAAACATTCAAATTATATAATTTTTAATTGAAATGTTCAGTTGTCACTTCCTGCGGAGTGTCGTCCCTGGTTGACCCTCCCTCCATAGTTATGCCACTATTGAAGGAAAGTGTATTTGTAAGTATGTATATAAATGTAAACTGGAGCCCAAGTCAAGAAAAGAAGAAAAAATGGACAAAATTATCAGAATGGCTAATGGACAATAAAATTCTGTATTTGTTAATATTGGTGTAAAAAGTTGTGAACTTAATTTATAATTTGATGTTATGTGTGTAAATGTTGTATATTTAATTACTGTTCAATATAAGGCAATTTATTTTATTATTTTTTAAACATTTTAAATGGTTTGGCATGCTCAAAATCAGATTTCTTCTTTGGAGATAACTGATGTGTGCATTTGTCCAAATAAATACATGCCTTATTTCATAATAAGTGTTGAAAGTATTTATATTTTTGAAATCTTCACTTGTTTAATCCTTGACAGTTGAGACCCTTTCGTGGCGGGTGGTTCATGTTACCAAAACAACATGTGTAAGTAAGATGTGTAATGAAAGATAAATGTCAAATGATATATTCATGTTATGCCACACTAACATAAGAGAATGGTATCTGTCAAAACACAGTATTGTCTTTATTGTATTATTAAAGATACAAAATACAAAGTGACTTTATAATAAAAAAAATATGTATAATGTTAATTATCTCTTCCTTCCCTGAAAACCTAAAACTTTCTATTCATCTATGTATTCTTTTAACATTCTTATATATGTACCTATGTTGTATATATACATATATTGGACATAATATACAGTATATTCCATTGGTATTCGTACATTCCATTAAGAAACAGAAATATTCTATTGTCTTCTTTTTACTTTCTTGTATACGTACGTATGGAGTAATATACATTGTATAGAGAAAGTTATGTAATGCTGCGCGAAAATACGGCGAATTTTCAGCAGAAAAAATTCTACAATGGCGCCATTCAATTTTTGCATTACTCATAGTTCAACAGCTGTTGTCACAAAATTTCTCATTTCGCTGCTGCCGCTTGCTGAGAGGAAAGAGCAACTGTTTGCGCTTTAGACGTGATGGATCCTAAACTTGAAAAGGGATCAAAATAGTTTTTACACTGAAATACTTTCAATCCGATTATTGGTTTTGAAGTTCAAGATGGTTCAGTGATTAGATGATTTAAGTAACACTAAAGTATTGAATATTAAGCATCCCTTATTAAAAGTACAATCAGTTGCTTCTTCTCTGCCTTTTTTTCCAGCCGAATTATTTATTACAGATGGTTGTACGGTTGTACATATAGAATTTTTAAACATTTGCAATCAAAATTCCATGTTCCATATGTTTCCACTCATGACAAGAAACACAAGAACCATTGAAAATATATTGGTGTACACAGTCAAACAAATATGTCCTCTAAAATGCTATTACCATCCAAAATGTACTAACAAAAATATCAGGGAGTCAGGAAGAAAAGAGGAGATTTCTTTCAATGAGGACTCTTGCGTCAACGGCCCTCAGTTTCAACCAAACTAAGGTAATAAACAAATGACAACATTACGCCAATTTTGCACAAACATTAATGTTAAATAATTTACTTTATTGTATTACATTATTTGAAATTGAACAAGTTCAACATTATCTGTATTCTCTCCATTCATCCATCGTATGCACTTATTTCCTTCCATCCAGTTATTCATAAAAAACTTTGTGTCGATATATTTTAATATTTTTCAAATAGATAACTCTTCATTAATTAGTTGTAATACTTTTCAGAAACTAGAGGTGCTACAGAATGGAACAGACTTTCTCGTACCAATTTTTTCCAATTTCCTTTTTGTGGCCTGGCTTTAAGGTCCACTCTCTGGCCAGCTGCCATCTATCGTCACCCAAAGTACATTTTTTTGACAGTTTCTCAACTTTTTGCTTTCCTAGTAGTACAACCGAATAATTACTTCAAGAATTTTAAAGAAGAGTAAAAGCTCGTCATAAATAGAAGTTTTCATTGAGAAATTTGTAGCCGTTTTTGAGAAAATGGCGAATAAGCTTTACTGTAAGCGCGAAATTTGAAGCTCTTTTTCTCGAAAATTTATTAAGGATTCAAAAAAATTAATTTAATTTGAATTTGAATTAAATTAATTTGAAGCACTTCTACTCACAAATGTAATAATGCATACAAATTGATGGAAATGTCATTATTACCGCGTAAGAGGTATTTAAAATAATCACATTTGTTTAACCCTTCAACGCGGTGGCGAGGGTGTGCGCGGTAGCATTTGAAGGCGGCTTGAAGTAAAAGGTGCGGTCAGCGGCACCGCGGGGGCAGGTAGCCAGCTGAGCGCATCCGGCGAGGCCTGCTGCGGGAGCATCTCAGCTCAGGCGGTGTTGCGTTTCTGAGTGCTCTACTGTGAGAATGCATTGCTTCACACCGATGATAATAATAATAATAATAATAATAATAATAATAATAATAATAATAATAATAATAATAATAATAATAATAATAATAATAATAATAATAATAATAATATCAATTATAAAATTATGACGAATAAAGTAATGAAGATAATTTATTATAAATACGACATACACACATGTATCAACAAATATTTTCAGATAATGAAATAATGCATACCACGTATGTCTGACAGTCGCAATAATTTAATGTGATACGTGGTACATAAAAGACAAAGTATTGTAAATCAATTGTTTTCATAAAACCAGAAATAGAAACACTTTAATCGATATTAAACTATTTGTATGGAAAATCACTCAGAAAGAAACAGAAAATTCGCCGTAACACACAGCCAGCTTCTGTGCACGGCACCGACAAGCGACCAGCGTCTGTAGACGGCATACCGCAAATCAGAGGAGAAACAGGTAAACGTCCCTTCCGTGCTGACACGGCTTACCGCAAATGGAAAGGAAAATCCATGACGTCCAGGGATGGCATACCGCGTTTAGAAGAGAAAGGAATATGCCGTCTGTAGACGGCATACCTCGCTGAAGGATTAATTTCTGAAAAAAACAAAGAATACCCAAAATTAACTTTATGTCATATAAAACAGTGCAATTAGCACTATCCATTAGAAAAATATGAAAAAATGGAGCACTTTTTGAGAAAATGGAGTTTACGTGGTTCTGAAAATGTGTGAATTTTGAGAAGAGGAAACTTTGTGGGCAATAGTCCCAAACAAGATACTCGGGCACTCTCTCGTCTCTCTCTGGTCGACTAACTTCGTGGGCAACAGCCCGACCGATTCTCTATCGAGCACCCGCCCGAACGCATCTGATGCCCGAGAGCGTCTCCTGCGACCGGGCCTAGCGAGCTTGCCCCAGGCCTGTTCTTCCCTCTTCTTACCCAAAAGTTCTAGAAGGATCTCTTAAAAATTTGAAAAAGGTTGTGTGATTGGCCAGAGCTTCCTACGCCCTACTAAATTCTCCGCCAATCGGTCAGGACTTCTTATAGTTAATCTGAATAGAAAAGTGGGAAAATGTTCAAACAGCGAGTTTGCTGTGATTGTTTAATAAATACATCAACTTTATACTCATATAGCACTTGATGTAAATAAACTTACTGGGTTCTTTAACTTAAATAAACCACCGAGTCCTGGCGTTCTTCGAAATCCTTAGGGAGAGACCGCGGCCGTAGGGGTGAGTTAGCTAAACAAACCCCTCCCTCTTCTGGGCGCCGCCATGACACAGAAAGTCGCAGCTGCGCGTAGCTAATTGACCCTTCGCCCAGGAACCGGCGCAAACATGATCGAACACATATTTTGCGACGCAGCTTTTAAAAGGAAATTATACACTGAAAAAAAGGATACCATAATTGCCAACAAGATTTCAATAGTTACACAAAACCTTCGTATGCGAAACAGATACCTTGTTGCTTTACTCCCTTTCCTAGTTACAACAGCATCTAAGATTGCTGACCTTGATAGACCAACCTTGATGGACCAACCGGCCTGTGATTTTTGAGAGGTTGATGTTGCTTCATAAACGGACCTGTCGGCCTTATCAAGCCTAATCATGTTGCAAAGCACTTGCTGGCCACAGCAGCCAGGTACCTTGTCAGATTAATTACGTATTGAAGAAAATATACATCGAAAAACATTCAACATCTGTTAAACACACACACACACACACACACACACACACACACATATATATATATATATATATATATATATATATATATATATATGTGTGTGTGTGTGTGTGTGTGTATACATATATACATATATGTGTATATATATATATATATATATACACATATATCACATTATTTCAATTATGTAATACACATGATGCGATAATTATGACTTTATCAAGCAAAGAAATCATAACTGTCATTCTTGCTCAAAACGGGAAAGAAGTTTAATAATTATATTATTTTCCGTCTGTGCTATTACACATGTAAATATAAATGTAGAAAGGCAGACTAATTACGTTATATATTTATCAGCTTCCAGTCCCAGGCCCTCGGCGGGCTCTTGGAAGTGTGTGTGGGGGGGGGGGACAGGAAGTTGCGCGCGCGCCTCAAAGCTTGCTGCAACCTGAGTGCTACGCAATATTATCGGTTCATCCTAAGAAAAATTCTGATTTAAAGAAGTACAAATGTAAGTTCACTACATAAGAACTAATTTGACCCATCGGTTGTTAAATTAACCTTGCATCAAAACTACTGCAAACGAAGGAGAGCATGCGTCAGAGAGTATACTACATGCGTGTTGCTGGCCGATAAGGACCTGACATCAGCTGAGGATTGACGAAGCGCGTGGGACGCGGCCGTTGGACCGCAGCGTCGCGCCGCCGATCTGATTCAGTTCAGTTTGGAAGGGCTATGAGAGTGACTGCCCTTTCAGGAAAATTTCTTCGAAGTGGCGAAAAGCGCATCGTTGTGAAAGTTTTCAATTTGTTATTGTAGAAAAATACGTCGTTGGCAACGCAAATCGTTGAACGTACCGTGAGTTCACTGGTAAGTACCGTATTGAAACTTATAGTGTTGCATCAGTGTGGATTATAATCTAAAGGATATTGGTGGATATCTTTTAATAGGTGCCAGACTACAGAGTCTAAAATACCTCTTTGAAGTGAAAATCTTATTTCATTGGAAGTAAACGGGCGAATGAAGTTCGAAAGAAAATGATACCTTCATTTACACCGCCTATTTGAAATCAAACAAGAATTGTCAACCAAGATTAAAAGAGAATGGTGGAATGGAATTGCAACTTGTAGGTACGTATAAATTTCTATCATGAGTTGTAATAATAGAAAGGCATATATTAGTTTTGTATTTCTATAACCTACAAAACTTGGCCATTAATCCAGCTCAAAGTTATTTTAATGTAAATTGTAAAATTCCTCTAAAAGCTTATGTCGAACGAGATAAACAATTATTTCGTTTTACATAATCGGTTTGAATCCTTTCAATTCAAATTCTAATGTTGTTAAGTGGATATGGGGCTTGGCGTCCAAACTCATTATTTTGCATTCCTTTGTGCATTTTTTAATAGTAAAAAAAGTACCTATTAAAAAAGTTTATTTGATTAGTTTTTAATACTCAATTAAGCATTGCAAATGTGTATTAAAATGTAAAGAAAAAATATTTATTATGTTGCCAATTCATTGAAATAATTTTAATATAGTCTTGAAGTGGCATTAATGGCAATTAGAAATTGTAGAATTAATTGTTGTGTAGTATTCCCATATGTTATAAGTGTACAGAATTTTGATTACTGTATTTAAATTGAGACTAAAGCCTATCATGTTCTGTAAATAATTGAACAAAATAATAATGCATTCCTCGAAGAAAGAAAGAAAGAAAGAAAGAAAGAAAAGAAAAAAAGAAAAAAAAAAGAAAAGAAAAAAAAGAAAAGAAAAAAAAAGAAGAAAAAAAACCTGCTGTAAAACACTTTCTATTTTTTTTATTTTTCAATAATTATCACTTTAATTATATTTTCAAATACTATTGTATTTTTCAGGTAGTTTTGGCACAGGTGATGGAAATTGGTCATTGAAACAGGTGATGGTTCATCGATGCAGATATTCATGGATATTGTTAATTCTAAATGGCTATTGCATTCTATAACAAGATCATGAACATGTGTTTGAAGGTGATGCCAATATACATTTTGCTAATTTTGCAAGCATCATGGACTTTTGTGATTTCATTCGTATTTAACATTTACAAAATGTGTATACATTAATGGTTCAATTATTTTAGTGTGTATCATTTTTGACCAGGCAAGTTATTTTAAAATTCTCATTAGGTAATATAACTTGTATTATAATTCTGTTATAGTTTCAATGTGTACTATT
Source organism: Teleogryllus occipitalis (assembly GCA_011170035.1). NCBI lineage: Eukaryota > Metazoa > Arthropoda > Insecta > Orthoptera > Gryllidae > Teleogryllus > Teleogryllus occipitalis. Next base: position 322,364 of record BLKR01000036.1, read on the forward strand.
TAGTAGTGCTCTCAGAATGATTACAAATGAGTATGAGTAATATAAAAAATTCACATTCTCACTAGAAAAATGTCATTAACTTCAAAATGCTGTTTTTTCAGGACATTGTTTTACAACTAGAGTTCTGAATCAAGTTCATGGAGTGTGACTATTTGTAATTTTCTTTTGAAAGATTATTAATTTTTACTTCGGTTTCCAAGGAAAAAAGGTTTCAAGTTTTTTCATAATTTAGGGTTCTCCACAGTGTGCTGTTTGTGGCAAATAGTACGGATAACACTGCATTCTCAAACATGCAATGATTTTGGCTATTATTCATCTTCAAAATTGCCAGAGAAAAATATCTCAGATTGTGTTAATGATTCTTGGGCAAAGAAATGTCATTACTGTTGTAATAGTGTTGACCTTGATAATTTTCTGAAACCTTTCCCTTGTCAAGTGAATAAAATACTTTCCTCTTGAAAGAAAACAATTAAATATTACTAGACATGATTCTCGTGCCCTTTAAAATGCTAAAACCTGCATACATATGCCAAATAAAATTTGACAAAATATGCACAATCAAATTTTAGCTTGGTATTTTTTTTCATTGTCTTTTGAAACAGGAACACTAAACAATTTTTCAAAATTTTACTCAGTCAAATTCATCCTTTTGTGAGAAATGAATCTTTTTGAACATTCTACTACATCACCAGATGTAATTGGAGCATATTTGTAAGATGAAATCTGAGCCAATATGAGGTCAAATTCTGCATTTTCTGCTCTTGAATCTCAATTTTTTTTTTCTTTAAATTTCATAGAAGTTTTAAATTGAATTTGAATTTACTGGTTTTTATAATTTTTCCTCGGCAGTCACACTTGCATGTCCAAACACAAATTTCAAAGACATTGTAATATCTTCAACAATATTTAATGACTTCAATAGAGGTAATCCTGCTGTTTTCAATTTCTGAATTGGTATAGGCAATTTTACAAAATTTAATTAAATATGCATTTTTATTTTATTTTTTTATATACATAGTTTTATAACTCTTTTTTTTTTTTTTTTTTTTTTTTTTTTTTTTTTTTTTTTTTTTTTTTTTGCATGCAAGCAGACTAAGAGTCTGCACCTAATTATTTTCCCTTCCCTTGTAGCACTGTCAGTTACCAGTGATACTGAGTAGTGATCTATGTGTGTGTGGAATTAATCAATAGTATTCGAAGAATATAATCCTAAATTTTGAAGCAATCCAGAAAAGTATGCATTTAACAAAATAACTTGCCAAATTTAAAAGTCACTTCAGAACTGGTTATTAATTTGCTAAGAAAACTTATTATTTGACTCATCCAATAAAATGAAGGCCAAGCATTTCATCCCACGCTAAAGTGATGAGTCTTCTCCCACCTTACACAATACTAAAATTATGATTTATCCCGACCTCTCACTATATTTATTCGCTGTTATTGAGTGCACATTCTTCTCTACAATTTTTTATTGTTGCATTCAGGTGATAATAACAATAGTTATGACACTAACTTGTTGGGAGTGTAGGATTGGTAAATGCAGGCCAATGAGCTTATTCATTGTCAAATGGGCAAAGAGGTTTGTAAGCAATGAGATTGATTCAAATTGCAGACCCAGCAGGTAAATCAATGCTGGGCAATACATTTTAATTCCAGTTTTTAAATTAATTTAACTAATTTAATTTGATTTTATAGTATGTTTGTACATTTAGATTACAGAAATTAAAATAACAGAAGTAAAAAATATAAATATGATTTATGTTGGTGTTTTCTTCCATATACTTTTTTGATTTTAACAGTATGTAAACTATTTATGAATTCATTGTAATTGTAAACTAAGTGTTAATTTTATGTAGATGAATTTTGTGCTAGTGAATGCATGAACCATAAGTATAATGAAGGGACTAATAGAATTGAACTTTTAGTAACCAAAATTAATATAAACATAAAACAAGAATATTAAATTTGTAAAATGAAAGTTTAAAAGAAATAAACAACAAATACATTCGAAAATAATTTTCAGCTACATATTTAGCCGTAATTTAAATAAATCTTGGCGTTTTTATAAAATAAATGTGAATTAAATTTGTTTTTTGGGGATCAGTAATAAAAGTTGCTATTTAAATGTACTTGTGAAACAGTACAGTGAAACAGTTATAAAACGTTTTTAAAATAATTTTGAAACAGTTATAAAATATTTTTGAAATAATTACTAATGACTGTAAACATGTTCTTAGTCTCCTTGTGTATTTAATCCACCTGATCACATAAATGATTAAGTGGTACATCAATGTTTCATTATCATTTGTTAGCTATTAAGTTTATGTCAATATATTTCATTCTATTGTGAGTTATGTTATATTTTACACATTTTACTTTACTAAATAAATATTTTAATGTTAAATTCTAATATTTTATTTTAGGTACAGGCTGTTTCAGAATATTCATTATATATATATATATATATATATATATATATATATATATATATATATATATATATATATATATATATATATAAAACATTTTCATTCAACAACAATGCAGGCATATTGATGTATGTATATCTACCGTAATAACAGTCAGACTGCTGAATTTAAAGGCTTTTGAGGCTTGTTGTGAAATTTAATTATCACTAAATGCATAATTTTTATGCAATTATTTCCGTTTTTACGGTGTCTGGTTGTGTAGGTAAATATACAGATCTGTTGTTGGATCAAAAATAATGAATATTCTATTAATAGCAAGTACTACGTATAACCCATCCTATACCCGTCAACGATCAGTAATTGTAACACCAATAAGAAATGCTTCAATATGGCAACACGTACGGCTGGCCCTTCAACCAGTATAGCTGTGCAAGCCGACACGGAATGCCGGCTCCTTCTATCTGTTTGGCCCGGATGCGTCATGACGGTAGGCTGGATCCTCCAACCTGTATTGCTCGCTTATGCCGCGCAGATAGCCAACTCTTCCAACAAGGTTGCTTGGGCTCGGCAGCTTCTACCCGTGCACTCTGACAAGGTGAATTCAGAGGAGTGCAACAACGGACTCTTTACAATGCAACTTTTCGTTCCAACTATCTCCGTCACGAAACAGCAACAGTGAACCTGGTTGGGCCTATATTATCATGCGTTCCCTTGATGCAGTATAATGGATCAGGTATACTGCAACTGTTCTTTTTTCTCCGTGTACCTGTTTAAAGATGAGATATTCTGTATCGTCACAGTATAATACTCCGTATATACATATGTATACGAGAAAGTTCTAGAGGTGCTACAGAATGGCACAGACTTTCTCGTACCAAATTTTTCTAATTTCCTTGGTGTGGTCTGACTTTATGCGCGCTCTGTTTTTCCTGTGGATTAAAGAGAGAAGAAATGGGGTTAGTGGCTGCTCCTTCTTATAGGAACGTTGCTTCTCAGCTGCCGCGTTGAGGCTGTCAGTCACAGCTTCGGCGAATTTGGTTACTCCTGCTTCAATCTGCTGCGGCCCTGAAAGAGCAGATACGTCCGGGATGCGCTGCTGCAGCTCCATCTGAAATTGTTGCCAATTTGTGCGCCGCTTCTGCGTCATGGGTGCAGTAGACAGAGTCGCGCCGCCCCGCCTCATCTCCGCCAGCACAGGGAAGTGGTCTGAGGAAAGTTCGTATATAGTGGTCAATATGGGAGGGTAATGAAGTTTATGGCACAGCGCTATGTCTAGAACATCGGACTTGCCATTTGTCGTGTAGGGATAGAAGGTGGGTGTAGTGGGAGCGAAAATTTCGCAACCGTTCGCATCAGCAGCTGCTTTCAGCTTACGGCCGCGAGGGCAGGTGATGCGGGAACTCCAGGCCGTGTGTTTGGCATTAAAATCGCCAGCCACAATTGTTGGAGTTGTGTTTGCCGCGACTAGATCTGCAATATCTGCAGCTAGTAGGGCGCACGTTTCCGCGGAGCGGTCAGGACGAGCGTAGAGAGAGACAAGGCGTAGCGGCCCGCGCTCCGTCTGCACGACAACAGCAGTGGCCTCAGCGTGCTGCAGCTGCGGTAAAACTGAAACATAATGATTTATGCTGCGTCTTATTAGTATAGCAGTTCCGCCTCCGATGTGGGGATTTGTCGTGTTTGGTGCTGGTGCTGCTCTGTCATTCCTGTAGCAGATGAAGCCTGGAATAGAAAGAGAAAGATGCGGGCTCAGCCATGTTTCACCCAGCATCATAATAGAAATGTTATGCCGAGCGAGAAAACTGTGAAGTTCTGACTGCTTCGGTCGCGAGCTGATGCCGTTGCAGTTCCAATGTGCAACGGTGCAGCTATTCCTGTAAAAAGAAGGAGAAACTGCCATTATTTAGGGTGCGGGGGTGGTGTGTGGTGAGGACGAGGGAGAGCGTGCCTCCTCCGTCGCTCCCGCCGCAGCGGCCGCCGTCATCTCGTGAGAGTGCGCAAGTAATTGCGACACTACCCCCTTGAGTATGGCCGCCGGCCACTCAGCTGGGTCGCGGCCGGTGACGGCTCGCATGAGCGCCTGCGTCACTCGCACCAAATCGATCCCGTTGCGGGCGAGATCATCAATGGTGCGGTGCAACACGCGCTCCTGCTCGCTCAGAGAGGAGGGAGCGGGGATTGCCTCCGCCGACCTCCTCCGCCGCTCCACGCGAGCGGTGCGCTCCTCGCGGGCCGCGTCGGGGGCCGCCGGCTGGCGCTCCCGGGGTGGGCGGGTGCGTGGGACCAGGGCGTCCGCGTACGTCCGCTCCTGGCGTCGCTGCTGCTGCTGCTGGGCGCGTGGGCGTTCGCGTCGCGAACGCTGAGACCGCGGTGGGTGCGGTGGTGGCTGCGGCGGTGGCGTAGAGGTACGGCGGCGCGAAGGTTCGCGCTCCCGTGAGGGAGAACGCGACGCCTCCGACTGCGTGTCTACCCCCGAAGGCGAGAGCTAACTTGTGCAGTTTTGTGAACGCACGAAGTGCAATGCAGTGTTAAGCTCTTTTTCCCAGGAATTATTGCGTTTTCGAAAAACTTAATTTGAAGTCCTTTCAAGCTCATCCACTTACAAATGTGATAATGCATACAAATCGATGGCAATGTCTATATTAACGGCGTGAGAGGTATTTAAAAATACATTTGTGTAATTTTTAAAAAAAATAATACACCAAAATGGTGTAACTTTACGTCATAATAAATAGTGCAAATAGTACTATCTGTTGGAAAAATTTCAAGAAAAAATTTGGAGCTATTTTTAAGAAAATGGCGTTTGAGCGTTTCTGAAAATGCGGAATTTTGAGTTAATTTGTATTTATGAGGAAATGCGGAATTTTGGGTTTATTTGACATTATTTAAAGCGCATGTGCTCATAAATATGTGAAGAAATCGCATTTAATGTTAGTATTACAGACGTGAGAGACAAGTAAACAAAATTCCATTATTGTAATTTTTGAAAAAGTAAAAGAATATAGCAATATGGAGTTTTTGTCATGGTATAGGGTTTGTTTGGAACTATCCTTACCAAAAATTTAAAGAAAAAATTTCGAGCCGTTTTTGAGAAAATCTTGTTTTCGTTATTTTTAAAAATTGCAAATATTGCATGCACTATTACACGAAAACTACTAAAGTTTCTGAAACAATGTACATGACCTTATGGAAAGAACTATTTATGCACTCCTGTGCATTTGTGCATGCACATGCATGCACATGCACATTCCTGTAGGAAGACGACAAAAAAATTCAAAATTTTTTGCAATTTTTGAAAATTCAGAGTTAAAAACAGACCTATGCCACCTTAATAAATGTATTTTACTCCTTATAATACTTACTATAAATTTACACTACTTACAATAAATTTAAAGAAAAACATTTGAGCCGTTTTTGAGAAAATTTTGAAAATGTCCGGGGGGCTTCATATAAAGTATCTCCAAATTTTAAAGAATGTTTTCCAAAATTTAAAAGCTTCAACTAGAGTCGGATCGACAAGGGATTCTTCAATTTGGAAGAGATCGTACGTATGGTTTAGGCGGTAATAGTGTTCACAGACGGACGGATGGACGGACGGACGTTTTGAAAAAAACTTGTTTTTCGGTATCAGGGGACTCCAAAACGTGTATTTCCGTTGAAATCTCGAAATCGATTTTCCCCAGCATTACATAACTTTCTCTATACTACGTATATTACTCCCGTATGTATATATACATACACATGTATGTATATATACATACAATTGACAGAGGAAGAAATTAATTTTACTTCCTCATATACATACCTCGTATACGAGGTATGTATATGAGGAAGTAAAAATAATTTCTTCCTCTGTCAATTGTAGAGTAACCGGCGAAACACTTTCTGAAAGGTGGCAATCCTATTTCAATACCGCACTTTATGGAAGCTACCTCTACCTTTGTCTTTTATTTTAAGCTTTTCTGAAATACCAATCCTATGTACTATGAAATTCCGCCCTTAAAATTGTTCTATAAGACAATTACACACACCACTAACTTCTGGATCATTAACACACTCCATTTTCACAAAAACTTGAGAGAAGCGTGACTTACGAACGACCAAGAGGACTGTTCACCACAATATTTTGCGGTGCCTACCGACCGTCTAGACGCATATCCTTCTCTCTACCCTTGAAACATGAAGAACCATAGGTTATCGCGGTTGGCATGCGGTTCCTCCGCCTGTGCTAGCAAATTCTCTGGACAGTATTAAGAACTGTAAAGGCCCATTCACAATGCAATCACAAACATAAGCATAACACATAGACATAGACATTAACACAAGCGAAGAGTTGGCGTATTCACAATGCCGAACCTAAACACAGGCAAAATAAGAGTTTCTATTGGCTAAGACGCAGCACACGAATCGACACGAATAGTTCGCCCATCGACTTCGATACTCGATTTTGAGTTAACGAACTGTGATTGGCTCATTCCTTATGTCTGACATAAGCATAGCACAGAAGCTTGAAGCTTGCAAGCTCTTAAGTTAACGTCTTACGTGTCATGCTTATGCGAACGCATTGTGAATGAGTCCACTTGTAGACGCAGTCCTAACTTTTATGTTAACGCCATGCTTATGCTTATGTTTGCATTGTGAATGGGCCTTAAAACTTCTCACTCTATCGCACTTCATAACGCTTACGGGTATTTCATAGACTGACAGGCTCTCGGTAGCAAAACGACTTTTCGCATCAGTTTTAAAGCTTTCAAAATCTCAATAACTTTTTAGGAGATTACCAAACTTACGAAATATTTATTATACACATCGAATCACTAGGTGTACCGGCGGTATACGCGGTGTATCGGAGAATTCGCCACTGATCTTAAAGCGATGCGCGTCCGCGACACTTCCCTGACTTCGCCTCTGGCGGGCGCCTTGCCGTCCTACTTCTCACTCCTACTATTCGCAAATAAATGGTTGATAAATGAGAAAGTCGTGACTTATTTTCTGATCTAATTGCGTTTGCCTGAACATGTTCGTTTCTATTCAGTCCACAAATTATGTGCTGTTAATTTTATATAAATTATTCTAATGCTAATTAATTGTCAACATTATGCTAGCCCACTCTCCTACTTTCAGCGTTGTCTTCACTGGTCTATCATGACATTGTCCACTACGCGTCCCATTTAATACAAATAGGAAAGGAAGTGTCTATCAGTATACCTGCTTGCAGCAGAATATCGAGTTGCCTATTTCTCCAGCGCGTTTTCGAATGAAGGAATTTTGTGGGCCGCAGTCTCGTGTAGACCTTCTTGCATTTGAGAACGAGAGAGAATTTGCGGCATTTGACCACCATGCCCATTGTTTTTCCCGTCCTTTCCTTTTCCTCTCTCGGTTCTTTTTTGGATGCCTTTGCATTTTTATGGAATTTGCGGCCCCCTACACCATTGCGGGGCCCCGGCTTAATCCGGATCTGATGGAAACTACATGGCATTATTATATTCTCAATAACATTGTAAGTCTTTAAGATAAAAAACTTCACTTTTACTTTCACGCCCTTCGATAGAAGAGAAAGTATTGTAAATTTGTAATCGTGCGATGGAAAACGAAGAATTTTCGACAGAAAAACTCGTTACCGGGCCCTGATAACTAAACATTGATAAATCTGGTTCCTGTATATAGTAAATTACATCCTCTAACACCTATGCCAAGTTAGTGGAGATTTTGGGTGTCTCCTCAGTACTCACCACCACCAGTCCTAAAAAGCCCCGTAGGCATGGGGGCAAACGCGCTAGAATGCGCTACTCTTATGCTAGGGCGCAGGATCTTTTCAAGAATGATCCAGCGCTTTTGGCAAAGTGTATTAGAACGGGCACTGACTGTACTAGTGTCAATCAACTTAACAGTGGTGAGGTTAATGACCTGTACAAATCCAGTTGGGTTAATACGCCCCCAATTCAGCTTTCCGAACTGAGAGGATGGTAAATTGTCGACACCTGAAATGGACCGTCTGTCTGGGTTGGAATGAAAAGTCGTCTGGCTGGGATGAAAAATGCTACGGCTCCAGGACCAGATAAGACAAAAGTTAGCAATATATCTTTAGGAGCAAAAGTTGAAATATTGTCCCTATTGTACACCCAAATCTTATACACTGGTTTTGTGCCTTCTGGGTGGAAAGCAAATCGCACCATCCTTATACCAAAAGAGGATAAGGATAATAAGTTTGTCACTAAGTTTGTCAGGGCCCCATCACAATTAGTTACCTGCTGTGTAGAATCTTTTGGGGCATTATGGACAAACGCATTCGATCCGTGGTGAAGTTCAATCCACGCCGAAAAGGGTTTATCCCTGAACCTGGCTGTTTCGCCAATGTTCAAATTCTTCACGAAGCAGCCAGTGGCATGAAAAAAACAGATGATGGTGTCAGTGCTGTGTTACACATATCCAAAGCATTTGACACTGTTTCTCACGCGGCGATTCGGTGGACTCTGTCCAGAAAAGGGATCCGCGACGTCTTAACCAATTTGGTAATGGACTCGTACGCCAACGTTTTCACAGACATTCAGCACCCCTCGAAAGGAAGTGCCAATTCGTAGAGGAGTAAAACAGGGGGACCCGTTGTCTCCACTCCTTTATAACCTAATTATGAAGTGCTTGCTTGAAAAATTGGATAACATGTCAGGATATCCGCTATTGGAAAGACGTGTGTCCGTATTAGCATTTGCTGAAGATCTGGTGCTGTAAGAAAAAGATGCCTCAGGAGCTCAAGAATTGGTTGATATTATGGTGGAATATCTTGGGACCCTCGGAATGACATTGTCCGTCGCGAAGTGTTCATCATTCCAAATTAAAACCTTTGAACGATCCTGATTCATTGAAGACCCCTATCTGGAAAGGTTGGGGGAGAGAATTCCCCTGGTCAGTGAAGATCATATCCTAACATTCTTGGGAGTGAACTACTCTATTTGGAACGGCTTCCCATGTAAAGCATCCATATCGAATTGGGTGGAAGCACTGACGAGGCTACAGAAGGCGCATTTAAAGCCCACTCAGAAGTTGGCATTACTTCACACATACATATGCCACATTACCTCTACCAATTAGTTTTATCGATGCCATCTATGTCGGTGCTCAGGGAAGCGGACTGTCAAATCAGAGTGGCAGTCAAACAGTTCCTATACCTGCATATGAATACTGCAGGTGGTTTATTTTATCTGGCCAAGAGAGATGGTCGACGGGGATTGCTGCGGCTCGCCCAACACGTTCCTAGGGTAGCGCTGAACCTAGGATTACGACTAGAAAAATCTGCAGATCCCATTTGCAGATGGCTGAGGTCCTGTCCGAGATTCTACCAACGGACATTTAAAACCGCCAAAGCATTGAGACTCAACTGGCCCTATACTTAACACGATTTAAGAGCTTATAGGATGAAATGCGCCGATGACGAGGGCCGCCTGGGAGAAACTGAGATCCCAAGGGAGAGCTGTTAAGGCGCATATAAACGATCCGATTGGAAATGCCTTTTTGAAGGATTACTATCTTCTAAAACCTGGTCTTTTTATCACTGCACTCCAAATAGGATCAAATACCGCTGCCAATAAAACTGCTCTTAGTAGAAGAAGGCCCAGAGATGATGTATACTGAAGGAAGTGCAATAAGGCGGTAGAAACTATGGATCTCATCCTCGGTCAGTGCATTTTTACGAAACCAGCAAGAATAAAGCGTCATGACGAAATAAAGAACTTTATAGAGGGGAAGATGCTCCGGAAATCAGACATTGTGGTGTCCACGGAAGCCACTTTCTCCGTTGCCGAAGGGGTTAGACTCAAACCTGACCTGGTAATAAAACGCCGGGAGGGGGTCCACATGGTCGATGTGATTGTCTGTCACGAGGATGGGTCCAGCCTTCTAAAAGCAGGTGGGGGGGGAGTGGTAAAGTACCAACCAGTGATTACTCTGGCAGCCCAACTTCATGGAGTGCCCAACGCCAGAATGCTGCCAGTGGTGGTTGGAACCTCTGGGGCTATGCCATGATCAACAGTCAGTGCCCTCAAGACGTTGGGGATCATGTCTTGAGGCGATCTACTGACTATCTCGTTACTTTCTCTTAGAACCTCTATTAAGCTCTACACAAAATTTGTAAATTACGATGGAGCAATTTTGCATTGCTGGTAGTAAAAGCAGAAAATGAACTTCTTGGTCCCGTGGGGAAGTCTAGGGATCCCAGAGGGTCCAAAAATGTCTAGGATATACCTAGTTACCACGATTTTAAGTGGGAAATGTATGCTATTTAATGTAACACGTAGAAAATTGTGTAGCCAAAATCCATGTTTTGGGAATCCTTGATGACGAAAAATGGATTGACGGCAAAACGTCTGTCCGTCCGTGCGTGGTCAACACTAGCACCAAAACCGTTCAGCCGATTTTCTCCAAAGTTGATAGTCCTCCGAACTTCAGGTCCTCTGTGCTTGAAACGGATATATTTATTTTTGGGGTTCTTTACATTAAATCTCAAAAACATTTTGAAAATTCTATCAAAAATGGTTCCAAATTTTTGAATTAAACTTTATTTTCGGATAGCGTAAAGGAGAGTACAAGAATGTTACAAGTGTCATTTTCCGTTGAAATCCCTGGTTTTTCGAAAATCGGAAAAATTCAATTTTTTAACGACTTCCTATAACTACAAAATTAAAAACAGAGACTTCCTAAATAATATCTGTTCTTTATTTGCATATTTTAACATATGATCATGTTAAATTTTTCAAAAATATGAGTAGTTTCACCGTGGGTAAAATATAGGCATTTTAAACATTTTTATCGGTCCCTGAACCTAAATAAACCCAAAGAAACTACGTTCGGTTATGAAATTGGTGCATTGACTTACACTGGCCAATTTCCAATTTCTCATCATACAGGTAGGTACAAGTGCACTTAACAAACCTGCAGGTTTGCGTGTTAACAGGGGTTAAAGACGCATGTGACAGATAAAGAAATTTAACATCCGTAGCAACGGATTTTAACATCGTTTTAGCAACGTAAATAACGATCGATTTATCGCAAGTCAAGTGTTTTTTAAGAAAAAAATGGCGACGTTTAAAACAAATCAGATTCAAACAATTCAGAAGTAATTCACATTGGTTTTGGGGGAATAATTATTATTAATTGCAATATCAATTGTACAATTAGAAAATGTATATTATGAAAATGAATCTCATTTTACTCACATTCCACCAAATGAAATGGTAATCATATTTACTGACGATGTGATGGTGTCGCCACTGGAAGTCAACACGCCAATTTCCTAACCGAACGTCACTTCTTTAGGTACATTTAGGTTCAGAAGAATTTTTTGCATCCATCTTTCTCGAACCACAATATACGAATATTATTTATATAGATATATCGCAAGCATATTTGCCCCACAATAGCGTACTAACGTACCGCAGCAACGGAATTCATGTGTTTACTATCGCAGTTATGTTATAAATTTTCTCGGCGGCGCGCGTCATAATTGTCATATTTTTTTCGAAGCGACGCTCCGCCTCAATTTCTAACTTTAGGCCTCGGCAATAATAACATTCATAACATTTCTAGGTATGTTAATAGCTACAACATACAGGTAGGTACAAGAGCACTTAACAAACTTGCAGGGTTGCATGTTTACAGGGATTAAAGACGCAGGTGACCGATAAAAATGTATAAAATGCCTATATTTTACCCACGGTAAAACTACTCATATTTTTGAAAAATTTAACATGATCATATGTTAAAATCTGCTTATAAAGAACAGATATTATTATATTTTTATATAATTACACATTTTTTGTCTTGCTGTTTACCGTTCTCAAAATTGAAATCTTGGAGAATTGTCGCCATCCTAACAATATCAAAATTTTTCGTTACATATTTTTATATCTTTAGTGCTATTTAACATATTTTATATATTTTGCCATTTTCACAAACTATATTTTAATTTTTAAGGGTGAAAAAATCCTTCGTACCACTTCCTTCGGAGGGGAAGTAAAGCCGGTTGTCCCATGTTAGTACATTTACTGCATGTAAAAGATCCTCAAGCCTAAATGATGCCTCTGAGCTAAATTCAAATCGCCTGTTTCGTCGCCCAAGTAATACCTTCTTTCTCCCATGGTTGGTGAAAGGAGTGTAACGAAATTTGCGTGGTCAGACGGAAGAGCAGACCTCATGGCCTGAGTCTCGCCACGTAAAATAAGGCAAATTCAATTCAATTCAATCTATCAATTTTCTTCAATTTTATTACTTATTTTTTATGAAAAGTATTTTTTAAAAAATCAGATTATTTTTCCTACATAACTACCAAGGGCTGTCGACTCGAGGTACGCTACATTAAGACGCGGTCAGATGTTTTTAGTCCGGCGTGCCTGCTTCAGTTAGCTCAGTGATGGGGACTGCGCGACTGAGATAATTTTCACCTTTAGGTGTGAAAAGTAAAGTATTATGGACGACGCGTTTTGTGACCTTTAACCTTAATCTCCGAAAAACTTTGGCGATCGCCGATGTGTAACAATTCGATTAGAATGCTTCACGCTGCAGTGATTGTTTGCTAGTTGATTGCCAGTTTGTACGAGGGCTTCTATTGCGTCTAGTTTGGCTGCTAAATTATGGTCCTGGATAGCGATAGATAAAGCTTTTATTACTGACGGGAATGTTGTGTAGAGAAAGTTATGTAAAGCTGCGCGATAAAACGGCGGAAAAAAATTCATTGCTGGGCTCTGGTGGCGAAAAAGTGCATTAAACCAGTTGCTAAAATAAGAGAAAAAAAATCCTGTAGCACGTGGTGTAGCCAGAATCCCTGTTTTGTTGGTCCATAATGCCGAAAAACCAATTGGAAGCAAAATGTCCGTCTGTCTGTGTCTGTTTGTCTGTCCGTCCGTCCGTCTGTGAACACTACTAGCGCCTAAACCACACGTACGATCTTTTCCAAATTGAAAAATCCTATGTCTAGTAGAAGATCTGGCTCTAGTTGAAGCTTTTAAATTTTGAAAAACATTCTTTAAAATATGGGGGTACATTACATGACGTCCCCTGAGGTGTTCAAAATTTTCTCAAAAACGACTCAAAATTTTTTCTTAAAATTTATTGTAAGAATAGAGTTTAGAGAAAATTATAAGTTATTGTAAGAATAGGGAGTAAGAATACATTTATTAAGTGGCATAAGTCTGATTTTTAACTCTGAATTTTCGAAAATTGCAAAACATTTTGAATTTTTTCGTTTTCTTCTGTGGCGGATTCATTATTGCCTTCTTCCAACCTCACGTTGGTGCGCCTATGTGGTGAGTTAATAGCCTATTTCAGCCTCCCGTTGGTGCGCCACTGTGGCGAATTAATTAACAAGCCTATTCACACCTCGCGTTGTGTTGCTAATGCGACAAATTCCATTTAGTCCTCTCGTTGGGCTGTCAATCTAACAATTTGACTCCTTCCACTATCATTATATTCGCTAATATATTGGGCGCCAATGTAACAAAATCGTCTCCTCCCTCTACTAAATACGTTAATAGCCCGTTTGCTAGCTAACTTTTCGTAATTCTGAAGATTTATGGGGTCGTGGATTTGTGATGGGCCCTGCACAGGGTTCGAAACGTAATATGTGTGCAACGCGCGCGTGGGTCAGCGTCTAACTACCATAAATCACAACACGTCATTGAAAGGGTTTTATCGATAAACACGATTGTGTTCATCTTGATTTATTCTATCACGACTCACTGATTCTCTCGTTCTTAAAACACCAACAATGAGCACATAACCAAAAACAATACCATTCAATGGCATACATAAAAAAATGAACTTGACATAAAAAATAAAAAAAATTCACTCTGCAACTTTACAAAAACAATCTCATTCATACCGAATGCGCATTCTGCAATACCAACTTATTGACTTTTAATTTGTACCAATTTAACATGACTTGATCTTGGACAGAAATGCAGCAACCAAAATAAATCAATCGTGTCACGTCCCTGTCTGCTGGTTCGGCGTCGTGGCACGCAGCGCAGATCACGTTCGTCGCCAGCCACCAATTTGCACACCCTCAGTGCGCAATTACCGCAAAGCTCCAGTCACCATATCAGGGATCATTCCACAGCGCGAAGCTTACACAATTCGGGAAAAGCGCGAAATATTCTGCGTAAACGCAACACAAAGTTCCCGCTGAATGTTTAAAATCACGGCGGGTAGATGCACTATATCCTTTTACAAAACAAAACTTCGCTTACACTTCCCTTCAACATTCAGACGAGATCGCGTAAAATTCGTGTTATTAAACACGATACAAAATGTCCGCCTACTACTGCTAAGGCCGCGATCACAAAAAAACTATTATCCCGCATTGCCACTATTTACTAATTATGCGCCACTATTTGCCAATACATGTGCACGTTTTTTTATGAAGTTCGAGAGCCATTAAGATAAAAATAAACTGTTTTTCAAACTATAAATTCCGAACATTCATAAAAATGCAGCATCTAACACGGACCTCCCGTTCACACACTGCTCGAAACTTTCTCTCCTTGGGTTATATGGTTTTTCCGCCAACAAAAGCAGATCACCCGCTTAATGCGCTGAACATCATAACAAAAATATTTCTTCTTTTCATTTATTAACGTTTACCTGCCTTATCATTGCCTCAATATTATGTCCGAAATTTCTCTGATAATTGTCATATTGTCTTTTTCGCCTCTCAGCGCTTTATTTAAATAAAATATTACAATTCGCCGCTCGTCGTCTTCTCATGACGTCACGACAATGTGTCTCTTGTTTCATGTCTTTTCTAAGTAACAATTTTAACAATTAATTTTGATTTCGCCTCCTAGGCGTCCTCCAAAATTGTGACTACTCTCAAAAATTTCTATAATTTTTGCTGTTTTGTTCTGCCAAATCTTAACCCGATCCCTTTAGGCGTTCTCTTACTATTTACGAAAAACACTATTCGTAATTTGCTTCTTCTCGGCAACAATGGCGTCTACATGCTTTTTTTATTAAACTGAGATGCACGATTACTAAAATTCTCGAATTAAGCAAACCCCTGGTCCGATTTTGTTGATTGTTATTTCAAATGATTCCTAAAATTGTGCTTTATCAAATGTTCACGTTATGCTTCCCATTCCTCCGCGCATTCATTTAATTTAGAAAAAATGTTCGTGCGCGGCGCTGCCGTCATTTGCCTCTTCGGGTATAATTTATTTCATTTGAAGGGATTTTTTTTCATTTAAAGGAAATGATTATTTGGTTGATGATTATAAATCATTACACTTCCTACAACTACAAAATTGAAGACAGAGATTGTTCCTTCAAATGAAATTTGTTGTGCATAAATAGTTCTTTCCATAAGGTCATGTACATTGTTTCGGAAACTTTAGTAATTTTCGTGTAATAGTGCATGCAATATTTGCAATTTTAAAAAATAACGAAAACAAGATTTTCTCAAAAACGGCTCGAAATGTTTTCTTTAAATTTTTGGTAAGATTAGTTCCAAACAAACCCTACACCATGACATAAACGCCATATTGCTCTATTCTTTAACTTTTTTCAAAATTACAATGATGGAATTTTGTTTACTTGTCTCTCACGTCTGTAATACTAACATTAAAGGCGATTTCTTCACATTATTATATTTATGAGCACATGTGCTTTAAATAATGTCAATTAAAGTTTCTCAAAAACTCAACCGTTTTCTGTACAAACGAGGTCAAAATGCCGCATTTTCAGAAACGCTCAAACGCCATTTTCTCAAAAATGGCTCAAAATTTTTTCTTCAAATGTTTCTAATAGATAGTGCTATGTACGGTGTTTAATACGACGTAAAGTTAATTTTGGAGTATTCATTTGTTTTTTCAAATATTACACAAGTATATTTTTTTAAATACCTCTCACTCCGTTAAAATGGACTTTTTGATCGATTTGTATACATTATTGCAATTGTGAGTGAACATGCTTCAAATTATTTCAAATGAACTTTTTCGAAAACAATAGATTCCTGTGAAAATGACCTTCAAATTTCGCATTTGTAGTAATGCTTAATCGCCATTTTCTTAAAAACCGCTTCAAATTTTTCAATGAAAATTTCTGTTTAGGACGCGTTTTTACTCTTCTTTAATATTCTTGAAGTAATATTTTGGTTGTAAAGCAGTGGTTTGGAAAGCAAAATGTCGAGAAATTGTCAAAAAAGTACTTTGGGCGACGATAGATGGCAGCTGGCCAGAGGTTGGAGCAAAACCTTAACGCCAGACCACGCCTAGGAAATGAGGAAACTATACTACGAGAAAGTCTGTGCCATTCTCTATCACCTCTAGTTACTTTCTCATATACTATCGTACATACTGGAGTAATATACGTAGTATAGAGAAAGTTATGTAATACTGCAGAAAATTGAATTCGAGATTTCTGCGGAAATACTCGTTTTGGGGTCCCCTTAAACCGAAAAACTGTTTTATTTTCAAAACGTCAGTCCGTCCGTCTTTTCGTCCGTCCGTCCGTCCGTCTGTGAACACTGCTAGCGCCTAAACCATATCTTTTCCGAATTGAATCCGTTGTCGACCTGTCTCTAGTTAAAGCTTTTAAATTTTTAAAAGCATTCTTTAAAATTTGGGGCTACTTTACAGGAAGCCCCTGGCACATTTTCCAAATTTTCTCAAAAACGGCTCCAAACTTTTTTTTAATTCTTGTTTTTTCTGATAGTATAAATTGTTTTCTTATTTTTTATATTTTTTAATCAGATAAAATAGTGTATATTTGACGAAATAATTAAAATTTAAGAAAAATCTCGTTCCTGGCTATAAAGGTGTGTGGGTGGTGGGACGGAGGCAAAAGAAAGTTCAAAAATCTATTTTTATGTTAAAGTGTAACTACTCATATGTCATTTGGTGCAGGGGATTTTTTAACTGTACGCGGGAAATACGTTCTTGCTGCTTGGAAACACTTTTGCAAGTTCATGTGGTACCGCAATCGGTTGCCACAAATACAAATATGCCACATAGAATTATTTAATTCCTAATCAATTACGGAAAAATTAATTTAATTGCTCTTCAGTTTTTTACATAATTAATGGTGAGCCAACTTAAGCCGACACAACCACCATCGTTTACCACAAAAACAAATATGCCATTTGGAGACACATTTAATTGCTAATAGATTAAACAAAATTAATTTAATTGTATTGATTTTTAAGAAATTAATGGTGAGCTAACTTTACGATTAAGCTGGCACCACCACAATTTGTTTCCACAAAAATAATACTACACCGTGATGAGGAATAAGATCACGGTGTAATTCCACTGTGTATGAGAATCGTAGCAATTCTCGTACACAGTGAATCAGACCTAATTTTTGTGTGTTAAAATATAATATGGTTTCAAAAATCTCATTTTCCGTTCTTAATATTTTCACAGCCTTCTATTTTCTATCATATCGTCAAGGTTTTTCATAATTGAAAAAGGACATTTGTATACGAGCTGTATCATCGAGAAGGCAGTGCATAGTTGTTGACAGTGGTTGGCGAGGCGAAGAACTTTGATTTTTATGAGCAATATCTGCAATCGTGCAAACTAACCCTGATGAATTTTGACATGTAGCACGTAGTCATTCGTTTGTGTGATAAATGAGAAAATTAAAATGCCGCCTGATAGGGTGAGTGTTATATGGTTATAGTAGAAGCATTAATATATTTTTGATATATATTTACCATTATCGCATAAAATTGTACATTGTATGCAAATCTAATATAATCTCTACGTCGGGTAAATTATACAATATTACCTCTCTCTTAAAAATGAATTGGTCTTTTTGACAGGGATCTACTACACGAACCCAAAAAACTGATACAAAAAGGGAGTTGTCCACATCCCGAAAAACTAAGAAAATAGGAGACGTTAATAATGAAATATCTACGAAAGGAAGACAAGATGTCAGAGTTTCAAATAATTCTCTTGCACGCCAAAAGGCTAAAGTTAAGAAAGAAGAGAACCCTACAGTTTCATCTACTGATAAAGTGACAAAAAGTTCAAGAGTTGATGCTGCAAAACTTAAGGATGTGAAGAAAGATATTAATTCAGATTTGAAAAGAGTTAGAGAAACTCTATCAAGGAATAGAACCATCAAAAATGCACCTAATAAACCTACAGCAACTCGGGCTAGTGTTTCAGAAAAAATATCTGAAGGATCCATCAGTAGGCGCATATCAAATGGTAGAAATTTGTATGCTTTTACTTTATAATAATATGTCATTGCATTCAAATATTGGTTAATTTTGGGTTTATGATGCCCCTCAGTCACAGCCTCCTCTGCTACTATTCAGGAACAGGATATAGTTTTAACTGACGGAACCAATTCCCTTCGAAGTGGTGTACCAGATTATTATCATTCAACAGAAGAGTTGTCATTGCCACCAGACATTTAAATTAACACTTCACAATTACTACTATTTTTATTTTTTATGGAAGAATAATTATAATTCTTGTAATTACAGTTTCTAATTGCAACCAGTAACATGCCTTTCACAACACTTATTCCAAACACTATAGCTCCGCAGATATTACTATTTTACTTCAGAAGATTTGTAACTTCGTAATGCAAAGATAATGACATAACTTACTCTCATTCTAGCAGATATATATAATTCTAAATGTGTTTGAAATTATTTATTACTATGCATGGTGTCCGATAAGGACTTTTTTATGATGAACTTTTTGTTTTGTTTAGTGAAATAGATATGTGTATATGCGATTGATTATTTGAAAGTGGAATTTTTTCATGGATTGTGTAATTCAGAATACAGTGTGATTGTGATTCAGTGGTGAATGCAAGTAAATCTTATTGGATTTAGGTATTAAACATGCATGTTTCCTTGAGCCCCCCAGAATACCTACCCCCACTTCTTTGCCAACATTAGTTGAATTAAAAATAAATGATATCAACAATCATTGTAGACAAAATCTGATAACTAGAAGTGTTTGCTCCCATGTAATAGAAACTATTTTGCATTGAAAAACAAATTAGAAATTTGATATAAAATTCTTTTTGTCATAATAACCAAACTTCCTACTCCTCTTGCAACTGGCAAAGCCAGGAAATGTGTGTGGATAATACAAGTGTCCCATGTGTAAGAAAGTGACGAATTGGACCGAGTGAAAGGAATTGAGTGATGGCTGTGAGTTGATGTGCAGAAAGAGAGATATCAGTTCTCATGTGGAATAAAAGTCTGTGAGAAAGGATTCATAGTTTTCAGGGAGTCTTTCAAAGATGCATGAAGTGCTTATCATTTCCTATTTTTGTACCTTGTGAATTGGTTATGAAATGACAGCATGTTCTGGAACCATGGCTGATTGGTTTTGGTTCTGCTGGGATGAATGCATGGATGTTAAATGGAGTGCTTCCCAGACAAATTCAAAGACCAGATGTCTTACTAATTGTATGAATACATGTGGTTGAATTGATGAATACATAATTCATCAGAAGCAATCAAGAGATAAGAGATATTATGAATTCCTAAAAACTACAGTCCAGATAAGTGAAGTGAGATTTATAATGAAATGTATTTTGTTACTTGAATGGTGTGGTTTGTGGATGAAATTGTGGGGTAGCAGCCTCCAATAGAGTACTATTAATTTTCTAATATACAGCTGTACTACTATTGTGGGGTAGCTGGGGATTTGAGTGTCAGCTCCCAATAGAGCACTAGTAAAGAAGTAATCTTGTAGGTAGTACTAATACTATTAAAGTAGTTGTAATAATGTGTGTGGATAGTAATTTTGTAAAATGAGTGTTTAAGTATATTGTGTTAATGATGATTAATTTCTTGCTAGACAAGATTTGTATTGTATTGTATACCAGATTCAGCTATGAACAATACATACAGTAGTAGAGGATGCCATGACTAAGGGACACCACAGATCCAAAATTTTCCCAAATATTTTTTCCTTCTGTCAGTTTTTGAGTCTTCCTGTGTATTAACCAATTTTAATGATTCAATTTCCTTGCAGATTCTGTTAGAAATAAGAAAGCGTCAGGTACTCCATCTAGCTCAAATAGAGTGTTGCAAACTTCTTCTATGAGATCAAAGACTGATTTAAATAAACATGTTGATAGTTCTCCTAGAACAAGACTTGGAAGAAGTGTTAATAGGCAAGAGAGTGTCGGTTCTAAAAATAAGGAGAAGCACACATCACAGGATAGCCAACCAAAGAAATTAAGTCGTGAACGAACTCGCACACGTACTTTGAGCCCTCATGAAGTAAAAACAGCTCAAAGTATGTCATCTCTTGATATGCAGGTATGTGTTTCAGTGATCTACTAACTTTGAATATTTATGATTACATATTTTAATATTACAAGTATATTTTGGAGCTGCTGAAAAGAATGTGTGAAAAATCTCATTTTAACTATGGGAATTGATATTGACTTACTTGTGATAAAAAAATATTACTCCAATTCAACAAGTTAAATGAGGATTATAATGCAAGAAATGTTAACGTGTCAGTAAATTTGATGAAAAATCAGGAAGATTTTATTTTTTATTTAATAAACAGTGGATTATCATGTGGGTGAGAGTCACAAGGAGAATAAAAGAAAAAAAAAGAAAGTTGAGATGAGAGAGATCAAAAAAAAAAATTTGTGTACTGGAGGACAAAAGAACCGATTTGACGGCTAAAAATTGGAATAATTGAAGAAATACATTCAGCTGGTGTCACTTGCAATATCTAGAAAAAATAATTTCTTGATTTCAGTGTATTTTATTTTCTATATTTTTATTGTTTATAAAAAATAATTTTAAATTACTCTATTCCAAATTATTCAAAATGTTCAGATAATTTTACCGTTATGTACTATATTTAACCAAATAATTTTTTTGTTAATATCTTAATTTATTACATACTCGGAGATATTTTATATTTGCTTTGTATTTTAAATAGACATGCTTGAGAATAGTTCGCAAGTATAATGAGAAAAAGTGAAATTGTTTGAGTAGAAAAATCAAGGTGTTTTAAAATATTGAAATTATCAGAATTTTGTACAAATTTTCAATGGGGGAGATATCATCTTGGAGAAAACAAATATTGGCCTTCAGACTCTTTAGGAATGTAGTGTACATATCAGACCTTTTTAAACTAGAATTTTAATTCATGTGATGTTTATAAAGCACATTTATTTTGAATCAATGGTGAAATATGAAGATATATAAAAAATATTGAGAGCTACATTGTCTTTTATAAAAAATATAAAATTTGGAATAACAGCCACTTGTATTCACTTTGAATATAATTGTTATAAGAGTAATTTTGGTAATGCAGAATTTTGATAAAGCCAACAGGTTTTCATAATAAATACTCATAAACTTATTAAGTGTGGCAATTGAAAGCTGAAAAATGTTTTTAATATATGAAAAAATGGTGACAGTTAAATTATTGAAAATAGGATTAGGGTTGCCAGCCACTAATAATGTCTTAAAAATTAACTGGTGTTACATTTGAACTTGATTTATCCAAATTTCATGATGTTTCTCACCCTACAGAAAATCCATAAATCATCCAAGAAGACAAATGATGTAGCAGCAGTTTCATCCTTATCAAATTTGACCAGATCAGGCCAAGGCACTTCAAATGAACCTGAAGATCAGTCTTTGGGTGAAGCAGGTGATAATTATGAAGATGATTTTGAGGTTTGTACTTTTATAATCTAAACATATTTGTAACTTAGTTTTTTATAACGGTGATCACATTATTATAAATTACTTTCTACGTTTTAGAGATGTTGGAAAGATAAGAGATGTGCTTTTCTATTTTGAACCATCTCTTCTGAAGACTTGTTGTCTTTTTAAGATTTTTAAAATGCTGTAATTTTGCAGGGTAATTTATACTTCAGTAATTCTGTTTCATTCTATTCATTTTATTTGTTATACTTGCAGCAGTTGTAACAATTTTGTTTTTCTTTTTGTCTCATTTAATTTTTTACCTACTTTTTCTCTTTATTATTGTCTTGTTTGTCAGGCAATACAATGAGTTTGTGCATTTCTTGTAAGTGCAAATGTTCACATTTACTCATTAAAGAAACTGTAATCGTTGATTCACTTAACATGTTCACTGTTCCCATTTAAAATATATGTCGATCCTCGCAAGTCCAGACTAGAAACTATAATAAAAATGACAGTATAAATCTAAAACAAACTGTCAACCCCTTTTTCACAGAAAACTTTTGAGTTTTCGAGAAACTTTTTATGGCATTATTTAAAGCACTCATAAATACAATAATGTGAACAAATTGCCGCTAATGAAAATATTATTGACGTGAGAGACAAGTTAAAACAGTTATATTTTTTCTAATTTTTGTAAAAACAAAAGAATAGAGCAATATGGAGTTTGTCATCTTATAGAGTACATGTAGCACTGTCCTTACCAAAAGTTAAAAGAAAATATTTGGAGACAGAAATCTTGTTTTTGTTATTTTTAAAATTGCACCCATGTATTGCACAAAATATTGCGTGAAAATGACTAAAAGTTAAAAAAAAAAAGTATATGACCTTAAGGAAAGAATTAATTAAGGACAAAACATTTCAATTGAAGGGAAAATCTCTATCTTCAATTTTGTAGTTGTAGGAAGTTGCCAGAAAAAATTCAAACTGCGTAATTATTGATAATTCAGAGTTAACAGTAAAAATTGGACCTATGCCACATTTATAAGTGTATTTAAATCTATTATCACAAGAAATTTAAAGAAAAAAATTGAAGCTATTTTTGAGAAAATTTTAAGAATGTGACAGAAGCTTCATATAATGTACCTCCAAAAATAAATGTTTTTGAAAAAAGCAGAGCTTGGACTGAAGCCAGATTGACAGGGATTTGTTCAATTTGGGAAAAATCCTACGCAAGTTGTTCACATATACGGGGTGGTATATGTGTCCATCGATTTTTCGGTTTTAAGGACCCACAAAACATGGATTCTGGCTTCACCACGTGTTAGACAATTTTTTTTGTAAATTTACCAACTGGCACTAAGAATTTATCTGCCGAAAATTCACCATTTTTTCACGCAGCATTTACATAACTTTCTCTCTTCTGCGTATGTGGTAGTGAGAAAGCAAAAATATTTTTCCGAGTATAAAATTTTTCTTATGTTTCATATTTTTTTCAATCGGATAAAATAGTGTTAAGTTGTCGAAAAAATTAAAATTAACCAAACACATTTCGCGATGTAGAGGGTGTGAGTGGTTGGACGGGGGCCAAGAAAACTTTCAAAAATCTTATTTGAATGTTAGAGTTGTAGTGTAACTACTCATATGTCACTTGGTTTAGGAGAACTTTTTACTATATTATTCAGGGGGGGGGGACCCTTTGCCCTCCCAATAAAATATCCGAAATCCCACCTCTGATTACAGCAAGAGTTTGGCAAGTGAGTTTGTAGTTTTTAGAATGAGTGGCATGTGTGTCAAAGAACTCACAAGAAGTTTGGAGAAAAGTGACAATGGATCACTTTGTAGTGAATGTGAAAATTAATGTACATAAGATTATTTTCATTCAAATGAATGTGCAAATGATATTCAGCAGATCAAACGAGTTCAGGTCAAGAGGATGAATCAACTGCTGTTTGTAATGGTTTGTCTTACAATATTTCTTCACCTCAAATAGAAATATTCCAAGAAACAATGGTAATTGAATATATTGAAAGTATTTTGAAGGGTAGGGAATTTCTGCAACAAAAATGTATTACACATTTTTAAATAAAGATGTTATACATCTTATGGTAGAACACACAAATTTCTAAGCTCTTGAGCAAATGAACTCTTAAGAAGTTTGGAAAGGATGAATGCAATGAAGAAAGAATACTAAGGAAAGTGAAATGAAAAAGTTTTGTTAGTTTTTTTTCTTTTCTGGCGGTATTCTTTTATATCGAAGGTGGGAATAAGATTGAAAAACTGATCCTATGTACTATCATTTGGGGAATTGATTCTTGAATGGGAGCTATTTCAAATTCAACTAAGACTTCTCAAAGTGGATTTGGAATATGTTATGAAATTGAATGAATAAATATTGAAACTAGTTGAACTGAAACAGCACATACTAAAAATAAATACATAAAAATTCTTTATCTACAGTTGTAGTTGTAGTATATCAACAAAAAATTATATCGTAGGCTTCCGCGGCCAGAGTCATGATCTGGGCTGTCCGGGTGATGCCGCGTTGAAGGCTGGGGTGCCGACGTTTCGACCGACATCGCGGTCCGCTTCAGGGCTGTACTGCTCGAGTACAGCCCTGAAGAGGACCGCGATATGTCGGTCGAAACGTCGGCACCCCAGCCTTCGACGCGGCATCACCCGGACAGCCCAGATCACAACAAAAAATTTTAACTTTTACCAAGTTTTGAAAATTTAGAGGTTTTATTGAAAATCTTATTTGAAGCTTTCATAGAAGCATACTCTGCTCTATTTTGAACAAAAAGTTAAAAAAAAAAAAATTTGGAGTCTCTTTGAGAATATTTTGAAAATGATACAGGGGCTTTATGTAAAGTACCTGATGAAAAGATCCTTTTCAAATTTGAGGAGACATTTCATCAGCCTGATAAACCATGGAAATCAGTAATGGAAAATCCTGTGTACTGTTCAGGTGCGAGTGTCGTTCACAAAGAGACAGACAGATCCCCAGGCAGAAAAAATCCCTTTTTGGCATTAAGGATCCCCAAAATGTGATTTCTTCGTACTCTACTTATTATTCCGTAGTTCCCATAATACAAACAATTGAAAACATCCATGACATACACAGGATTTGAACTTACAGCCTTAGTATCTGTCTGCATATGTACCATGCTTTTGGTCTGACTTTACCTTACTGTTTGTAATGGTTATGTATGTAAATTAAAATGATATAAAAATATTTGTAAGTAAAATTGACCTTTTTCATGTATCATGGCTGAAATGTGCTTCGCAGCATTGAATCTATTTATCTCAAAGGCTTTCAACATCATTCTTTCCCATAAAACAATGTCAAAAGATTTTACTTAGTTTTGAAAATGTTTCAACTCAATTAACATAGTGTTTGCTTTCCTGTATCATTTATATTTCATCAAAACACACTTATGTTTTTGCATTTTTATCAAATTTCTCAATAGTTTGGTTGAAATGAGACTTTCAGAGTATCTTATAACTAGGGACTGGATTTTCATGTAATTACAAATTTTTTGTCTTCTACTTACTGTTCTCAAAATTGTAATCTTGGTGAATCCTCACTCTCCTAACACAATATCTCATTTTTTCTTTACATATTTTGACATATTTAGGATTATGTTACATATTTTACATGTTTTGCTATTTTTACAAAATATTTTTTTATTTCATCAATTTTCTTACATATTTTTTATGAAAAGAAATATTTAAAAAAATAATTTTTTTCGTACATTATTGGTGACCTTCATTTTTTGACCTTCAACCTTAATTTCCGAGATACTTTAGTGATCCCTGATGTATAATACTGTAATGAGATGTTGCATGTTGCAATGATTGTTTGCTGCTCGTACATATTGCCTGTTTGTACAGTGGCTTCTTTTGTATCTAGTCTGGTTCAAGGTGCATTTAACCTTACATAAATACACCTTGGTCTGGCTGCTAAAGTACTGTCCTGGATAACAATAGATTAAGCTTTTACTATTGACGGAAAGGTTATATGGTGTAAAGGGTTCATCAACTTGAGTTCTTCAAATGATTTTTAAAATGTTTGTATTTTTAAAATTTGTTTACAAAATTTGTTATAAATGTAATTTCGTTTATGTAAATGTAAATTAGAGTATTCTAATATTATATATTATATCTGATTTTGCATATTTATTACATATTCTTACTGTTTTCATTACATATTTATGTACACATTTTGATGTTTCATACTACATATTTTTCTGGTCTCTATTTATGACAACAAAACCTCTTTTCGTAGGGAAAGTTTGGGGAAAAATTTGGTGCTAGTTTGAGAGTTTTTGAACATGCCAATTTTGTGCCCATAAAAACTTTCGAGATTTTGAGAGACTTCATGAGAGATTATTTAACATTTGAGTTCATAAATACTATATTAAATTATACAATTCACCTTTAAGGAAGATATTTCGAAAAACATTTCATGAGTAATTTTAAAAAACCAAAAGTTTGAATGAAAATGGTGCTTATGCTAAATGATTTAGTCAATTTTTTCTATGTATTCAAAAAGTTTAAAGAAAAATGTAATTTTTGGAAAAAAATGTAGAATAGATATGCCTATAATCTACACTTATAAAAATAGCACAGGTTCAATTCTCATTCAAACCTCTAAAATTTCAAAAAACAATTTTTTGGGCCCTTCCTTTAAGTACTATATTTAGTGAATATTGAGATTTTTTCTAATGTTCTTCAAAATTAATTTATTAAATAATGTAATGTACAATTTTTCTCAAAATATGAGTTGTAACAATAATCTTTTTGGAGTTGGGAGGAAAGAAGGTGGAATATTATAATATTTTGTAACTATTCTCAATAATACTAGAAAATATATGCTGTTGGAGCACAACTAATTTCATATTTTATATTTCTTATGAAATTTCAAATTTGTACCTATTCAGATCATGCAGGAGCATTTGATTGGCTGGTGTTAGTTTAATATTGCAAATTTTAATGCTCATGCTTTGTTCCAAATTAAGGAATACGAGTCGGATTTTGAGGAAGATGTGTCTGGGTCATCAGAAGGTTTCAACAGTGTCAGTGAATTGTCCAATGGAGGTGAAGGCAGCTCAGTAGAAGAAAGCAGTGCATCAGAAGAGGATGAGGTGTTGGAATTGGTGAATAGACCTGTTGTAGAAGAGGAAAAGAAATTAGATTCTGGGAACTATGATCTCACTGAAAGTAAGCGGAAAAGTGGAGATGTGTTGCAGGCAAAAGATGTAGAAACTGAGCTCAATGGTGGTAATCGTAAAGGGAAAGAAATACAGCAAATAAGAGAAGCTTTGGAGAAAGAAAATGCTGGAGTATCTCCACGTGGGTAAGTATATAGGTCATATAACTTCCAAGCTGACTATGAACCTCTAAATAACATCCTTATTGAGATTATTGTGCTGCACTTGCGTTCACAGTACAGCACAAGATTAATCACTTCCCTGACCCCTAATTGTTGTCTAAGGTTCTTGGTTTAGGCCAGGAAATGACAAACTCTGGTATCTAAGAGTAATTTTTGCAATACTGGGTGAGTCACTTAACTTTAGCACCTCCTGTAACTTTTGAACATTTCAAGTTATTGCTATGTAGTTTTCATGAAAGTGCATGAGGGAATGAGGCTAATTGACACCTGCATTTATTTATATTTTACAATTTGTATTCTATGAGATATTTGATGTAACTTTGTTTTTTCATATGGAATTATACATATTTTTTCAGTATATCAAGACGAGCGTAAAAAGAGGAATTCAATGATATACATAATGTCATATGTTAGATTAGCATTTTTTTGAGTAATTGTGGTTTTTTGAATGTAACTGCCCACCACACAAGGCCATGCAGCGCTCCACCAACAAAGGCACACTCAGGGAAGGGAAGCTGATTTTAATATTTGAAGATATGATAAATGTAGCAAATATTCACTAAACTGTTGCAGTTTTTTCCTGAACTCTTCTTTCCATCCTTCCGCAGTTTCAGATTCTTTTAAAGGATTTAAAATACGGATTTGTCATAAGTAGTATGTATTGAAATAAGATTGCTATTTCAGCTTCATTTAAAGGGGTGTCATTCCACAAGATATTAATGGGATCTTGGAGACTAAACACTGTAAGTATAAATTATTGAGATTGTACAAAGAAAATTGCATATTTTCAGCAAATAGTTTTTTTGTTAATGAGAATATAATTACACCTTATGAAAAGAAAAAATTCAGGAAGATAATGATAATAACTATCCCTATGTTTCTATCGCTAAGTTATTATTAACGTAAAAATTGTAACGTAAGCTTATTAACGTAAAAATTGTTTGCTCAAAATGTGCAATATTCTTTGTAGTCTTAATTATTTATCCTTATTGTGTTTTGTTTCAAGATACCATTAACATCCTGCGATATAAAACCCCTTTAATGTAGTAGAAGTAATAAACAATTTTATTACAATAAACAATTTATTACAATAAACAATTTATTACAATTCTTATGACAAACCTGTATTTTCAATCCAATTCCTTCAATCAACAAAAGAGAAAATAACAGAGGAATGGAAAGCAGAGTTCAGGAAAAAATTGCAAGTTTTGTGAATATTTGGAATATGTTTGCTATTATGAAATACTAAAATCAGCTTCCCTTCCCTGAGCGCGCCTTTGCTGGTGGAGCGCTGGGTGGCCTTGCGTGGCGGGCTGTTACATTCAAAACATTCGTTACACATGAGACGCAAAAAATCACAATTACTCAAAAAAATGCTAATCTAACATATGACAATATGTATATCATTAATTTCCTCTTTTTACGCTCATCATGATAGACTGAAAAAAATGTATTGTTCCATTTGAAAAAACAAAGTTACCTCAAATATGTCGAAAAATACAAGTTATAAAATATAAATAAATACACTTATAAATTAGCCCTATTCCCTCATGCGCATTCGTAAAAACTACATTGCAATAACTTAAACCGTTCAAAAGTTACAGGAGATGCTAAAGTTACGTGACTCACTCTGTATATTGACCATTCTTGCAGAAAACTGTGATTTGAATTATCAGCAAATACTAATGGGGACCAAGCTTTTTGTTAAGAGTTATTGGATATGCTTCCATTTTATTCATTGTAGTTCACATTCAGTGACTACGTGCTTGGTAGTGCAAATTCTGGCAATTACAAGACACGTTTAATTAATTTTATACTAAATGCTCTGAGATCTCTGATTTGGAATAGGCCTTCAGTGGCTTACCATGTCGTAGAACAAGAAGAACACTCATTTTAAATATCATCCTTTTATTCAGTAGAGTTTCAATACATTGATACATATTTTAAATGATAGAATCATTAAAAAACTTATGTGCGTTAGTTGCGAAATGGTCATATGTTTTTATATATATTTCTCTAGGTGTTTTGATCAGATTGTTCTTTATTTAGGAAAATGTAGTTGTTATACTCCATAAAGTATGAATATTATTTAAAACTATGTATATGGTTATTAGATGTTTTCAAGTTATTGAAACGTAGTGTTGGTGTAGATGCTTTTTTGTCTCTATATAGATGAGTAAAGCACCAGGGGAGGCCAAAGTTAAGAAAATTTCTGTTGGTTTCTCAAAATTCTTTGTGTGAAACTCAATGGATGATAAGCAAGGAGTAGTATCTCTTTCTGAAAAGATCCCTTCCCAAATAATGGCTAATTTTTAATTTTTTCTATTTTTTATTAATTTATTTGCAAACATTGTTTTTGCTCCAGTATTGAACACTTGAAAATTGCACAATTTTTGTTGTAGACAGATCTTGACTTGTTTTTCTACTTTCAGTATTTTACCCCCTGAACATGATTGAACCCCAGAGAAATACTGGTTCATGTTACATTATTGCTATGCCAATATTATAAAGAAGTTTTCAGCTTATAATGGCACTTAGCATATAGTGTATTAAGCACTTTAGCTATAAAATAAAGGAAAAGAAATAAATTATTTTCATTCCAATCCTCACCATTAGAAGGCATAATTTCAAGTTTCTACAAGTTTAAAGCTATTGGGAAGCTTCCAATTCTTATTTTCCAAATTTTGTGCTCGAAGTGGTTACTATTGGTGTTGTTAATGTAATCTTTATTTCATTCAAATTTTACATATTATATCGTAATGTAATTGTATGCTGTAAATAAGGAAATTCATTAAAAATATGTGATGATATCTATTTTCTTACATTTCAAACTAGGACAAATGTGAAGAACAGCCTAATAAGCCATTTCCCAGTGGCTAGAGATGAAGGATTTGAAGAAGAAAAACCAACTGAATCAAAATTGTGTCAAGGTTTGAAGAAAGGAGGCATTATTAATTTTGCCAGTGCAAAAAAGAAAATGGAAGAACAGAAGGTAAAAAAACAATATTGAAGACTGCAATTGTGAATAATTTCCAGTTTGTTAATCAATTTATTAATTTTACTTTCCCAGAAATAGTATTGAGAAAATATTGTAATGCTTCAGGATTAAGCTGTTCATTATTTCATTACTATTATCATTATTTTTGAGCAGGAGAACTCAAGTTGTGGGTCTCTAATATGCAAAATCTGAATTTTTCTTATCCCTGTATGTGATAAATTACTTTCTTGAGTGTGTTATTCAGTTCGAATTCACATTTTGTATGTCCTTGATTTCGAAATTTTTTTTTTGCAAAACATCTCTGTCTGTGTCTGAATGTCTGTATATCTCAGTCTGTCTCTGTAAATAACACTTGTGCCTTCAGTGTACGCAGGATTTGGATCAAAATTGGAGTTTTCTGGTCTATTTGGTTTGTGTCATGGCCCTTTGAAATGGATATTTTAATTTTTGGGAGTACTTTACTCAAAGCCCCTCGATTGATTTTTGAAATTTTCCTGAAAATGGCTAGAAATTTTTGCCTGTACATTTTTTCTCAAATTGAGTAAAGTTTGTTTACTAAAATAACATTGGTCCCATTTTCATTTAAACCTCTGGAATTTCAGAAATTGCACATGTTGACATTTGTTTCAAATGTGCTCTATATTTTTAATATTGATTTTAGGTATCTTTTATTAATATATTCTCTTTCTTGATATTATGTATTTAAATCATGTATATTTTTTGAAAAATAAGTAGTTCTGTAGTAATTGTGTTAAATAATGAAATATTTGTTAGGTTCTGCAATTCTCTTGTATATTAAATTGTATACCCGTGATACTCTATGTAGCGTATGTGGCTAGAGCTTCAAGCTGTTGATCTTCAGGATGCAAAAATGAAGAACAGAATTTGATTCCCACCATTCCCTGGGGAAGTTTTTCCTCAAGTACTGGAAAGGGTGCTAATAAATGTAATTTGATTTTAATTAAAATCTGTGAACTTTCTATAATTGTTGATCTTAAAAAATTGCAGATTTGAATCTTGTATGCTTATTTCTCTGAAGAGTTGCATGATATGGTTAAAGAATTATTAGAAGAACACATTTTACAAAATTATAATACTAGATAACACACATATACCAAGTTTCTCTTTAGCTAGCAACTCATGTTGAAATATTAACAACACACAGTGTGCATATGGTGGGACATGCATTTTTATTAAAGATACTATTAGTTTGGTACCCTACACCAATCACACTCGTCTTAAAAAAAAAACAAAAATACTTCGAAATATCCATCACTGACTTAACTGCAATAAAAACATGGGTATTATGCACATATCGCAGCCCAACTGGGAATTTGAAACTCTTCTTAAAAAATCTCGAAGTTATTCTAACAAAACTTAAACAACACAGACAATATAAAATTATTCTATGCGGTGACTTCAACATAAATTGCCTTACACAATCCAGTAACGAAAATCTATTTAAAGACCTTCTAAAATCATACAATCTACAAACAACCATAAATACACCAATCTGAATATCCAAAAATAGTAGCACTGCTATAGATCAAATAATAATAGATGCAAATAATAATAGTTTTTCTGTTGCTACATTTATCACAGGTGACTACACTGGGCAGTGACTACACTGCCCAGATTCTAACACTTCAAATAGAAACAAAAATTACAGAACAGATAACTTACCAAGAAACTCGAAACTCGAAACTATTTCCAAGAAAACATAATGAATCTCCAACACTTACTCAGATTACAAAATTTAAATGAAGTATATAAGGTAACTGATACAAGTGATAAGTTTAACTCATTCATAAATATATACTTAAGACATTTCAATGCCACTTTTCCTCAAAAAAAGGTTCAAAATAAAAAAAACTAAATCATGGATTACCAAAGGCATCAAAGTGTCATGTGAAAGAAAATGCAACATGTATAAAATATTAGCACAGAATAAATGTAACCCCAACTTCATTTCATAATACAAAACATACAATTCAATCCTAAAAAAGTAATTAAACAAGCAAAAATTATGACAAAAGTCCACTGCAATTGCATGTAACAAAACAAAAGCTATGTGGGACTTAATTAAAGAGACTACAGCACCAACTAATAATAACAGAAAAAATATAGAGCTCTACTGCAGAAACCAAACTTTTCAAAACCCACAAGAAATTGCTGACTTATTCAATGGACACTTTTTACAAATTGGTAAAAATTAATCTCTCAACATTCCCTAAACAATGAAACACACCAACCAAACACTAATGTTACACGAATTGTAAATTCCATATTTTTATATGAAACCACCCTCTCTGAAATTTTTAAAATCATTGGACAAATGGAGAATAAATTCTCAGCAGGCCTGGACCACATTCCAGATTTTCTTATCGAACACAGTGCTCCATGTATAATGCAACCACTCTCTCATATTTGCAATTACTCTCTAAAAACATGCATATTCCCAGATGTATTCAAAATGGCAAAAATTAAACCATTGTTTAAAAAGGGCAATAGTTGTGATCCAATGAACTACCTGCTATCAGGATTTTCAAAAATTCCGGAAAGGCTTTTCAGCCTCAAACATTTTCTCAATGAAAATAATGTCCTTACAAATGCACAACATGGCTTCAGGGGTAATAGATCCGTAGACACAGCCATCTTTTCCTTTTTAAATGACATACTTGTTGCATTAAATCAGAAGGAAATTCCCATTGGCCTTTTCTTAGATTTGTCAAAAGCCTTTGATCATCACATACTTTTAACAAAAATAGAAATGCTAGGGCTCCGAGGCATTGCAGGCGAATGGATCAAATCATATGTTTCAAACTGTAGCCAAGTAGTTACCCTCCAGCACATTAAAGAAAACAAAATCTCATTCTACTCCTGCCCTCAGATGATAAATTGTGGAATCCAGCAAGGATCCATCCTAGGGCCAATACAATTCCTTATATACATAAATGACATGCCTTCGGCTTTAAGAAATAGCAAAATAATTTTGTTTGTAGATGACACAAACATCATCAAAGCAAAAACACTACAATCATTAGAAAAGGAAACTCAAAACCCTTGCATGCACTAGCAAAATGGTTTCAAGACAACAAACTCATCATAAACACCAGCAAGACAGTTTAAATTTCACGAATCCCTGATCCAAAGGAAAACTCTTACAGCATTTGCTCATAAATAATAATCCTGTAACGATATCCCATGAAACTACCTTCCTCGATCTAACAAT
Organism: Teleogryllus occipitalis; assembly: GCA_011170035.1. Lineage (NCBI taxonomy): Eukaryota > Metazoa > Arthropoda > Insecta > Orthoptera > Gryllidae > Teleogryllus > Teleogryllus occipitalis. The sequence continues at coordinate 356,060 of BLKR01000036.1, forward strand.
CCAAGGAAACCTAAAATGGAATGCTCACATTGCAAATCTTAATAAGAAGCTCACCAAATCTTGCTACGCCCTATACACCCTTAGGTCAAGCTCCAACATTGAGACACTTTGGACAATGCATTTTGCAAATGTGCACTCACACTTGAATATGGGATAATATTTTGGGGAAATGCCCCTGAAAGCTCTCGCACATTTATTATACAAAAAAGAATACTGGGAACAATGACCAGCACTCATAAGCATAAGTCTTGTTCAATAAATTAAGGATTCTTCCACTACCATGTATGTATATATTTGAGATAGTGGTCTTCACAAAGAAGATTCTCATGGAAAGCAAAGACACTTGTATTCTAAATTCTGATGTACACAACTACAACACTCGACAAAAGGATAACCTATTCAGAAACTACACTGTATCAAAAAAGTTCCTTAATATAGGGCACTTTACAACAAATTGAGCCATGATATTAAAGACATAAACACAATACATACATTTAAAAGTAAATTGAAAGCTTTTCTGCTAATAACATGTTCTACAGTGTGAAGGAATATACAAATCACAACACTACTTCCCTTAAAAAACGTAAATACATAAAACATTTCTTACCATTTATAATTAATATGAGAAAGTTTGTGCTGGTGTAGTCCTCCTGGTTCTTATTTTTCTCCCTAAAATGTTCACAAAATGAATATATGTCTCAAAGTAAATTCACAAAATTACTTAATTGAAGAATTTATTAAATGTAAAGAAATATTAATTAATTATTAACATAGTAAGTGTTTAATATGATTTTGTCATGCTATTGTTCTTTTATTCTAAATTCTAAACTATCACAGAGAGTTCATCTTTAGGAATGAAGATAAAAATAACAAACTTCCAGAAATAAAGTTTTGAAGAACAGAGTTTTGAAGATGTACGAGGCATTTTCCAAGTATCAGTGTATTCCAAGATAATTATATTCAAATTTCTAAAATTTACAAGTTCATAATATTTATTACATATTTCCAGTAAAAAATTCATGATATTTTTCTAAGTAAAGTAATGTTTTTTTTAGAGTTAAAAATTTAAAAAATTGTTGCCTTGGAATGCAAGGCAGGTCAGGGCAGAGATAACAGAGATTACAAAAAAAGATAAAAAAATTACTTCCAAATTAAACTATGGATAGAAATCATTCTTTTTCCTGTCTAATACATGATTAATAAACAGGCATGCTACCCAGGGTTACTTTGACTAGTGTGTATTATATATCCGAAAATAATTTGTAATCTTATGAAGTTATGAATCTTATATGTAATCTATGTAAATAACTGTGCCTTATTTATATATTCCCTTGTGTGTATACAGGTTACTGCCAAGGCAAAGAAAAGGGGCGAAGAGTTGTTGAGTATGATAAGGTTAGATACTGTAGGTTTTTCACTTCTTGATTTGCCTCCTGTCCCATATGAAGTGTATATGAAAAGTTATGGAAGATCAAACACTCAGCAGGTGAGTAGAATTTTAAACACAATGGAAAGGAGGGGAAAAACAGTTTATTGTGAAGACTGAGACATCAGTCCTCAACAGTCTGATGAAAATAAGTGAGTTGGTGTTGTTTGCTAACTCTTGATTACTGTCATTGATTATTTCAACAAATGTCAATCATACCTCTTATTTTATTGGAGAATAATATACAAATTCAGATACAATTAAAGTATTATTAATTGATAGCGCAATGGCAAGGCCAGGATGCCAATAATTTTGTGATATATTTACAATTGTTCGTAGGCTTCTGTTCAAACGAATGAGGATAATTTGTCTGAGGAGATTCAAACTGAAGAAATTATTGTAAAAAATAAATGGACTCAGCATCCTGTAGCTTACCATCCCGTTGTTGATAAGAATGATGCAAATGCATCTCTTGTTGTGTTTTCTCAGGTGAGTGATAAATATCTTAGGTTGAGACCAATCAAATGATAAATATTTTTTTCTCTTTTTTTTATCTCTTTTTTTTCTTCTTTTTCCCCCTTTTTCTTCTTCTTCTTCTTCTTCTTCTTCTTCTTCTTCTTCTTCTTCTTCCTCCTTTTATTCTTCTTTCTTCTTCTTCTTCCTCCTCCTTTTATTCTTCTTTCTTCTTCTTCCTCCTCCTTTTATTCTTCTTCTTCTTCTTTTTCTTCATCTTTTTCTTCTTTTCCCCCCTTCTTCTACAGCGAAACCCATATTTTACACCACTCTACCGACTGGTCAGAAAAAGTGTAAAATCGAGGAAATTATTTTTTTGCACAGATTTTGTTCTAAAACTTGTTGTAATTTTAAAAATAATAAATAATACTAATGCATTATTTCAATACAAATCAAACTTCAATTGAAAAGGAATGAATAGCAACCAGTGGTGATAAAATAGCACATACTTTTTCGCCCGCACTTTCACGCAAAATTACGCAAAAAGTACTAAACTTTCGAAAAATTGTTCATGGCCTTATTTCAAAATCTATTTTTAAGGAACAAATTTCATTAAGGTAAAAAATATCTATCTTCATAATTGTAGTTGTAAGATGATGCCGCAAAAAGTTTGAACATTTGCAATTTTTGAAAAATCCGAGTTTTCAACGGAAATGAGACCTACACCATTCTCTTTAACACCCTTCACACTGTCCAAAATCAAAATTTAATTGAAAATGGTAGAGCCTTTTTTTGAAAATGTCTGAGTGGCTTCAGGTAAAGTACCCCCAAAATTACAATATCGGTTTGAAATTCGAGGGGCCGCGACATCAGCCAGATCGATTGAGGAATATCAATTTTGGAGAAAATTGGCTGAACGGTTTATCCGCTAGCGTTGTTCACAGATGAACAGACATTGGGCGTCTATCGATTTTTCGATATCAAGGACCTTCAAACATGGATTTTGGCTACATCACGTGTTAGAAGATTTTTTTTTCTAATTTGAACTACTGGATTTATTCACTTTTTCGGTACCAGGGCCCAGCGAAAAAAGAGTTTTTCTGCCGAAAATTTGCTGCTTTTCCGAACATTACATAATTTTCTCTGTAAAGCGGTAGCGGGAAAATAAAATCCAGCTACTGACTTATCATTGGGGACAAACTAACTCAACAAACACACTGGAAACGAAACACATGAACTTAGTTCTGGAAAAGTACTCAACCAACCAATTGAGAACATTCACCCGTTTGTGAATAGCAAATCACATAACATTTATATGTATCCCCTCTACCCTTACCGAAACTGACACCATCCTTACCGCCTTTTCTTTCAGAATGTCCGTCTAAATTAAAGAGTCTTGCCATGCAAAAATCATAATATCGGGGTTTTAATACACAGTAGAACTTCACAACTCAAATGCAAAATCAAGGAAAACGTAAAATCAAGGAAAATTATACATTACTTATATGGATGGTTTGCCAGGACTACTGATTTATGATGTAAATTCCGGGAAATGTAAAATCGAAGTTTCACTGTATTAAGGTTACACATGTTTTTCTTCACACTTCACCATCAGGATGATTCAGTGGATATGGAAATCCAACTCTCGATCCATCTTTTCTTCGGTCTGCCTGGGTCACGTTTTCCTGTAGGTTTCGAATCTCTTGCTATCTTGATTAGTCTTTTGCTGTCTGACCTGGTAACGTGCTTATTCCATTCTCTTTTTCTTGTTCTTATAAATTTTACTATGTCTGTTATGTCCTGTTCATTTCAGATCTTGGTTTTTTAATCTATCCCATCTTGTTAAACCTATTGTTCATCTTAATGTTCACATCTCTGATGCTCAAAGTAGTGTCTTAGTTGTTGAGAAATTGTTTGATCAAGGGGTGACTGCAAAGGTATTTTAGCAGAAATTTCTGTTATTACTACACCTTGTGGGTAACACAACTCTTTGGATTTCTTAACTTTATGGTAGGGGGATAAAATTTGCAAATTAAGTTTGCAGCTTCGTCTTGTAGCAGTTGATACTTATAACTAGGGAAATTAATATGTACCATTAATGCTAGTGCTTGTTCAGGTAATAACACTGGCTTTTGAAATAGGGACGTGTGGACCTTCTTTAAAACTGTCTTCCTGTTTGATGAGACTCAAAAAATTTCTTTTACAGTTGCTGCTGAAACACTTTTTCTGTATTTTCTAAACTGATTCCCTGTGGGTAAACTCAACTTTTCGGTGGCCAATTTTAGAAGATTACTTTCTGTCCTTTAGTAGAGGGTGCAGAAGTACGAAATGATTTTGTTGGCCAGCTGAGTAGTATTGGAGGTTTGTTCTGTCTGAGATGTACTATTAAATCCAATTTCAAAAACAATTTCTTCATTCAGCCACAAGAGATAGTAATGAAGGAAACGTTTCTTGTGTTTTTTTCCTATTTTCCCCTATTTCCCATTAACAGTGTGACATAACTTGTTAATTTTCTTGTTTACACGCTTCAAAATACTTTTAGACATTGTTCATTTCATTTCAAAGAAAATCTTGAGAAACATCTACAGTTAAGCCATCAGTTTTAGATTCTTTAGAATTTTTTACCTGGATATTGTAAAGTGCCCTTTGGGAAATTCAATGCAACGTTTTGTAAAAATAAAAAAAAATAATGAATTTGCAAATTTTTGCAAAATGTATTCTTGTCTTTCAGTTCCCAAAAGATTAAGCTTTATTACTAGAATTATCACAAAGAGGAATTTGGAGAAATTCTAAACTAAAACCTTTGATAAACTTTCAAAATGAGTTTTCTGCTGAATAAAAAACCTACTTAGCTTTTCAAGAGGACTTTAAAAATCGTCAGAAGCTTGTTATCAAATACTAAGGGCAGCAAAAGATAGGAAAAAGAACCAGACACTTTGCCAACAAACAGAACCTCCAATATGTCTATAGATGTACCCTGAACAAGTAAACTTGCAAACTAAAATGAATTATTCAGAGTAGTGAAGAACTGAGTCAAGTTGTAACATGTTTAAACCTGCGCATCTACAAAATCTGTCAACAATTATGACATCTAATACCGGTTCAATGTCTTGTGGATTTCCTAGAATCAAAATTCAAAACACATTACATGTTCTGTCCAAGTTGAAATTTTGAATTTCTAGCACGTAGATTCCAAAACTACACTGTGCAATGCAAATCATGAATAAATTATGCCCAGGAGCATTCAATGCTTTAGTGATCTCGGCTAAATCGACATCTAGCAATCTGGAATGAAAAAATTTGCTTATATGTTTCATTTAAGATGTCTCTGTATATTGAAGAAATAAAATATGCAAAATAATATTTCAAATCCTTGAAATTGACTATTCCATTTTTGGAACAATAGGTTCTATTGCAACAAAAGAATATAAATTTATGCAGTTTGGAAATATATTAATAAAATATTTATTAAAGTATTTAAAAAAATATATTGCTTTGCCTACTAGATACTTAAAAAAAACTTATTTTCTTTGTAAGCAATGATAGCCATCGTGTATTAATGTGGGAACGTAATGACTGGCGAACAATCACTAGCAGTAGCTATCTTTGTAGTGTTACTTGTCTGTTACACATCAAGAAACTTATCAGTGATAATTGACATGCCTGAAGGTAATTATTTCAGGACTCGTGCACATTTGTCACCATATATATGGCATTGAGGAGGTTAACCCAAACAGGGGTACATCACATCGTCAGCAGGCAATTATTCTGAATTTGTGTAAGATAAAATGCAAATTTTTTTAAATAAAACTTAATGATCGTTAAATATTTTTTGTCGAAATAAATTTCAAAAAAATTGATAATTTGAAATAAAGTTCTTTAATTCATATAAAGTTTTGCAAAATAGTAACATAGAACAAAATATGTAAAAATATGTAATGAAGAATTTTGATATTGTGTTACAATTGTCATGGTTCATTAAGAATATAGTTAGTGTCGCTATAGAAAGTCAAAAACATTACTGAACATAAGAATCCAGACATGATAAGTTTAATAAATTTTGGTCAAATCATGTCCAGAGTGGAAGGGCAATGCCCAGATTAATCGCCTCTTTTGAATGCTTGACTGACTTGAATTTTACTTATTCTGGGAGGGCTTGCTGAGTGAATTATTAACACAAGTTAGTTTGGTGAGTTATTAACACAAGGTCTTAAATGTGCTGTTTTTTCACATAAGTGGCTAAGTAGAGAGAGAGAGAGGAGGAGTAATTTCTGGTCGTTGGTGAAGAATGTACGAAATAGCTGCATGCCTACAGTGGCTCATGACAAGCATATTACCAGGAGTGACTTGATTTATTCAACGGGTTTTGGAGATCAATTTTTAAAATATTTATTGGTAAAGTGCTTGTATTACAATGAGCTGCTTCTTGTGTTGTTTCAATGTTTGAATAAAGATAAAAGGGCTTGTGTAAGAATTTTATTACATAGATGTGACTTCTTAAGAAATGTGAACTCTATTTTTTAATTTCTGGGTAGGTAGAAATATTTGTAAAGAATTAATTTTTTAAACATTTTTAGCCTAATTGTACATTAGTTGTTAATATTCAAAACATGTAGACTCACTATGCCATTTAATTTGAAAATTTAGTATCAAGGGTTTTGATTAGAAATTTTAATATCATTAATTTAAAATGCTTTAAAATTAAACTGTGTTAATTGCTCAAATATTATGCTATAAATGTGCTTTTATGTATGTAATTGAATTGTGTTTAACTCTTCTATTTTGAGCTCTTATGTAATCTTTTAAATATTTAACTTCAAGGTTGTACAATTTGTCATTATTTTCAGAATCATTTGGGTTGTGGTGGAGATGGGAATGAAGATCCTGAAATGTGGAAGAAACTTATAAAATATAATGCTGTAAGACTGAACCAGTTTCTTTTATATGCTGGACAGGTAATTAATTTTTTTTTCTCGGTATGTATGTATGTATGTATGTATGTATGTAATTCAAATTTTGTATTAGTTTAATCATTGTGTCCCTACACATTGCATTTTGTAATTCTTTATAATGTTTGCATTATCTACTCTTTTGCAATGCTTCTAGTTTAAAACAATACTTATAATTTCAGGCTGTTTTGCAACACTTGGAGCAGCAGTCATTCATCCAAGAGAACAATCTTTCTCTCAATTCAGTGACATCGTATTTTAGTCGAGGTTTCTTTAACCTTAATGTGAATGCTGTTCCGTTTTTGGCTGGAAGATCTGTTTCAATGTTATGTTTTTCAAATCTTCATCCCACCTCTTTAATAACAGTGCATATTGAACCTAATGTCTGTTGATATCCTTTCTTTATTGTAATATACGTTATTCAGCAAGACATGATTCACTGAACCCTTGACTCTTTTTTTTAGAATTCTCTAGAAGCAATTGATGCTATTCTTGGAAGATGTATGCTGTGTATGTGGAATATTTTAAAACCATCGGCTCCGGAGAAGATTCTTGTATGTTCAAATAGTGTCTCTTCAGTCTGCTTTCATCAAAATGTAGATAATCTGGTGTTTGCTGGTTTGTGTGAAGGAACTGTATGTGTGTGGGATGTTAAAGAGCCAGCTGCTGTCCATTGCTTGGGGGACAGAGTGTCAGGTGATTGGGTTATCCGTTCACCCACTTACTCAACTGGTAAGCATGATTTTCAGTTTGGCAAATCTCTAACCTCTATCTCTTGAAGTAAAAAGTGCTATTGAATACCCATTCTTAATTCAAATGAAATGCTGACCTCTTCAGTTAGTAGGGGAATTTTACTTAAATTTATAAATGAATGACCCTTATTAAAACCAATTCTGTCGTTTTGCACTTTCTAGCGTACACTGTGCTTTTAAGTACGAATTTTTCATTGCGAAGAATTGTGAAGAACTTTTCATTTAATTTGACATGAGTCTTCAAGTTCAGATTGTATTACTCTGTGTATTCTTGCCGGTTTCTGAAACTGCTGTAAATTCATTCTTAAAAATCAAGCATTCTATAAAATATACTTTTATTTTCACTTTATTTTGTTTTTTCTTTTTAGCTGAAATTCTGAAAAGTGAAGGACATCTAACTGAAGTGACTGCACTTTGTGCAATAGGAAGCACTTTTTCAGACTTGTCATCCTTGACGAGTTCACTTGCTCCAATCCAGGTACAGTTCTATTTACTTCAAATATTATTATGCTGTTTTGTTGTTCATCATTTGCTGTTCATTTTCCTATTCAGTTTCCTCTTAACTCTTTTTGTTTCTTTCATGGTATTTTAAAATAAAATTTCCATTGCATTTGAAAAAAGTATTAAATTTCAGTTGATAATTAGACTTTTTAAATAGTAATATATCTGCTCGTAGCTTTTGAATTTTGAATAATTAAACAAAAGTTTGTTGATGAATTTTATTATTTAAAAGTGCCCAATCAAAAAAAAATTTCTTTTAAAATGGGAAGAGATTCCCACAATTAATAAAATTCAAATTAATAAGAAACCTATCTCATTTTTAACTTTCAATTACATACTACCCAAGGCTTTTATTGTTCATGGTATCCAAATTAAAATTGAAAGTTGCAATGACTGCAAACAACAAGGTCACCAAATATTTTAAAATTCAACTCACTAGATTAGGAGTCACACAATTTTTGTAATTGCTTGTGTACAATGCTTCAGTGCTAACTTGCTTGAATACATTTCACAATTGTCAGGCATTCTCCACCTATTACGCCTTACAGTAATTAAACTTAAAAACATTCACAACCGACCAGCCCCTTAATTACAATTTTCGTAATTTACCCCTGTTAAGAGATCTATGGAAAATTGTAAGTTTACAGTACACCAAATTTTCAATAATTAAAATAAAAATTGGTGACGTAAAAAACATTCACATGACAAGTCCTCTGCCTAAACTTCATTCTTGAGGAAGTCAAAGGGTGGATAGATTCAAAAATCCCATAACAATAAACCATGGCCAGTGATATGGTATCACATCTGCTCGCTCCATTTTGATTTCATTTGTTTTAATGGATTGGCAGATATGAAAGTGTCCTAAAATTTAATTCTTTGAAAATTAACAGAGCCTTTCTCAACTTACCTTACTGGAAGAACTTCTGTTGCAGTACAGTAAAACCTGTTTAAACCGGAAAACTGTATAAGCCGGAACTTGCCTAAACCGGAAAATTTCTCCGGCCCATGAAGTTTAATGGCATTTTACACAGCATAAAATGGAATGGTTTTTCATGTTCTACAAGAAACATTTCATGTCATGCAATGCAGAAATGGAACGGTTTTTCATGTTCTACAAGAAAAAAATCTTTATAAAACGGAATTCCAGTGCATTTAATGCAATTGGCAAAGAGACATGAGATGAGCAAACATTCAAAACTTGACTTGTCCACTTCACCCTTTTGCAATAAAAATTAAAAATATAGCATTAATTTTATATTTTTCAACACTGTCTTTAACTCAGCGAATAGAGTTCTATTTAATGTATTGTAAAACATCTCATGGTTTTTTTTGTGGATATTAAATTCTAGGTAAAAACAACAGAAGAACTCAGTTTTTGCCAAATGGACATGTCACCTTTTGAATGTTTGCTTCTTAGATGTTCTTAATGAAATTAATGCTCTGCAAGCTTGTTTGAAATTCTCTATCCCTGTGACACGTGATTGAGTCGTGGCAGCTCGACGTTGAAGGAGACTGGTTTCAGCTGTCAGCGAAGAATTAGACCTTGGGGTCACTTGTCTCTCAGGGCGTGGGAGAATTCCCTCTCTCCTGACTCTCTGAGCATGGGAAGGTGTAGCGCATGGCTTCTGTTCACGCGTCTCCCTGCTCCGCATTGCAAAGAATAACCCTTCGGCCAGATACACATTGCACAAAGCCATGGGAGTGTATCAGAAAGTCATAGTACTGGGTTGTGATGCGTTGTGCACTGAAAGTCAGCAAGCAGTCCGAATACAGCCAGGAAGGTGTATTTTTCAACTAAAATGAGAAGCTGTCAATGAAGAGTGTTTAATATTTGTTTATCAATGATTCCTTTTGTAAATTCTCGATGTATGTTATATGTTAATGGATTTTGATAATTATAATAAAGTCATGTAATTTACTGTTTTCAGGGCAGGTACGTCAAAATCAGGTCACAAAATGAACAGTCTTACATAAAACGGAAACCTCCCTAAACCGAAATTTTTTTGTGTTCTGATTGATTCTGGCTTAGGCAGATTTTGCTGTATAATATCAATTTTGGAAGTCAGGATTATCAACTTGCCCTGTGACACAAATATGTTCAAGTTGTATCTGAAAACTGAACCTAGTGCTCACCAGAGACCCAATGCTTGGGTTTTTGAAATATTTTTTGTTAATTGTATGAAGAAATGCAAGAAAAGAGAGGTTTTGCGCTCCTCAAACATAAAATATCTCGTGCATACCCAAAGGACATATTGAGTCTACACAAGAAAATGAAAGGTTCATTACCAAAAGACAACTTTTGGGAATACAAAAACTTAAAATGATTTAAACCTTCGCTTTTATCCAAGTGAAGGATTTATAAATATTTTTAAATACTTTTCAAAATATAGTAAATAATTCTAAAATGTCATTTACGTCAAAGAGGCAAAATAAAACTTTCTTTCAAAATGTTTTGTTTTTCATAATTTGTGCTCATACACTAAAAATTGTTTGCAAACATAATCTTAATAAGATTCCCCCTATTAAGCAACCACCTCTCTTCACCAAAAGCACAGTGCTATTGATTTATTCTGTACTATTCTTAGACTGTTCTCTCAGAAGTCTCCATAATTTCTTTTGCAAAATCAGTGGTCCATGAGTTAGCCCTTGTATAAGAGACACAAGAGATAAGGTGTATGCAGGTGAGCCCACTGTGTCAGTTCATCCAGCCCAATCTTCACTACAAGCAATTGTTACCTTCCCTAACATTCTTGTGTTGTACCAACGAAGAGTACTATGTTTGAATATGTTTGTTGTTCTCAACTCTATGATGTTCTGTGGCAGATCATGTGCATGTATGTGCTTGTTTGTTTATACATATGTGTAATACTACCAATCAGAACTGCTTTCTACTAGAATTATTGTAGACAGTAGTTGAATTCAACGTAGTTGTGTAGTTAGTGGCAAAAATCTTCCATCCTGGAACTCTAGGACCTACGAGTTAGTGACACTACAGATACAATGACAATGCAGCCAATGAGCTAATGGGAAGGAGAATTGATTAATTTAGATGGTAGCAAAACTAAGTAGTTATAAGAACATTCATATCACTTCTTGTTTATACAGTTAAATTAAGTTGTGATGTATGAATTGTTGTTAGTAATCTGTTGTATAAAATGCATAAAAGAATATTGTGAAGGCTTGTTTACTTTGCTTCCGTATTAGTTCAGAGATGTTTGATAAATTTATTATAAAGTGACTGAAAATTGGTTCTATCATTCTTATGACAATAGCTATGAGACAATGAAATCACATTTATCGAAGAGATTGGTTTGCATCATTTTAGTGTGGCAGAGTGTTTTTTGCTTTTTTGAAAATATATTGTTATAAATTTCACTCTTGAAATGCATGGCTGCAGATTAGTTGATGAATTGCAATTAACTTACCAAAATGCATTGCTTTCTCTTATGCAGATTTGCAGCCTAGAAATATCTGGCGTTGCTATTGTTTGGACTGTCATTCAGAGCTCAGGAACTGGCTTGAAGACTGGACTTGTGCAACAGGACCTTGGACTTGCATATTGGGGAAAAGTGCGACTTGTTCGAAGTATTGTGATCAACGTATTTGATGGATTGGAATTGTAAGTATTTTTTGAAGTGCAATATTGGTGATTACTTTTTTTTAAATACTTAATATCAAAAATTAATTGCAGGAATAGTAATTTCCTTCCAAACATTGAATGTCGAGACATGATAACCGATCCTGCAGACCCAAGCCACTTTTATGTGTGTACAAATTCAGGTTATATAGTTCACTGTTTGTCAAGTGGTTGTAAACCTCATCCTAAGGTTTACTCCTCAAATGAAGGCAAGCATGTTTCTCTTGATCAAGTCTGTCACACTTTGAACGTGTTCACATATGCTTTGCAGCACTCATTTCTAAAGAGGAAGAGTAAATAATTATTTCAACACTTCATAGTGTTGATGTTCAATAGGTCTTTTTATGCCTATCTCCATGCTGTGAAATAGTTTTTTTTAGAAATAGTAGTATAACGTGCTATTTCCACAAAGTATCTGCATGTTTCACGCAGCTTATTACGTTGCACAAGAACACACAATTCTTGGGGACACAGTTACCACGGAATATCACTCACAAATCACTACACAATAAATGTGTTGTGTGTTCTTAAATGTTGTTTTATTATCACATTGTAGATTAAATTGCATTTTTATAAAAAAATCTTTATCTTGAAATATTTTTGTCATGCTAATATTTCTGTAATCTAGACGATACAGATTGATGATGATAGTTATTTTGGGATGGATGATTCTAAAAAATTTGGGCTCATACATGGGAGGTCATCAATTCTTACTTTCATTTAGAAGAAAATATGAGTTTGCAATTGACTTCAAGAGTTTTATTTTTTCAAAAATATTTAGATCGTATAAGATGAAAGTACAAAAATTTAAGAGTTAATGATTTGTATTTGATTTCATGACGTTACAGCACTCAGTAGGTTCATTGGATATGAGATTTTCTTTACCTTGAAATCATGTGACTTGTGATTATAATTAACGATTTCCAAGTTTATGTAAATCATAATTATTTATTCACACTATCTTATCTATTATTTATTCATATTATCTATTCACAAGTCATCTAATGGATGGAAAAATGTCAGAAACATATTAAAAATGAATCTGTGTGTAACAGTTCTTATATTGTTCTCTACACTAGTAAATGCATGAAATTGAACTTTGTCTTAAATTAATTATTATTGAAATTATATTGCAATGAAATTTTGTGTTGTTTATTTTTCTTTGAATTTCAGTTAGCTTTGTTTCTCTAAGGCTGATATTCATTAGGAGTGTTACTAATTTTTATCTTTTATGCTTGTTAGTAACCTTTTAAAAATTTTATTTGGACAAAAAAAAAAAATCATGTTTTTTTTAATTATTATTTTAAAAATTATTTATCGTTATTTTCTTAGTAATACACATTTCTAATGTATTAATCTGATAGAATTTTGCATATAAACTTATTAGTTTTCATGCAAAATAAAAGGAAAATAATGCATTGTTTTGAATCTTTTTGTAATAATTCAATAATAGTTCTTTCTTCTGTAACAAATGTTGTGTATATATATGTTTATTAGTGGTGTTTATTATTACATTTATGATTCTTTCAGAGTTATAGTGCTAGTGTCTAGAAAAGTTGTTAGGTATGATTTTCAGTTTATCTACTTGTCTATTGTTCTGTTTGAGATTCACATTTTTGTATTGCTTTGCTTTAGGTGGACTTTTGCCTACTATTTGTATGGAGAATATGGTTGATCATCATTATATGCTTGTAAGTTTGTGATAGACCAAATTTAAATGAAATACATGTATCACTTTTGGCAAAATGATATCTGACATGCTTCTGATTGTATTTTTATTTCTAATATTAATATTTTATTTTAGATTGGTCTTGAAGGAGGTATTGTTCAATTGTATTGCCGTAATTCTCGAAACCCCTTGGCAACATATGCTGGCACCGCAGATGTAATGGGTCAAGGGCCATCTATAGAAAGCATCCAAGCTTCTAGTGTTCATCCTGCACAATTTTTTATTTTGGACAAATCATCTAGGTATGAAGCTCCAAATTTCTGAAAGGAAATGTAAAGGAGTATAAGGAGTATTTCTTTTTTCTGTTGTTTTTTTTTTTTTTTTTACTGTTATCATAAATCAAATTGTGTTTGTACAAATCGATCAAAAAAGAAGTTAGAAGAATATTTAATTGTGTTAATCTCAATACATATCAGTTTTAAACAAATTCTGTATTCCTGGTCTTCTACGATGTCTCTTCTATGTCTGTTCCTCACTTGACCAAATTTCATATCAGAATCTTCAAAAGGCCTTCCACCTAGCTTCTACAAGAATCAATAAAAACAAGCAATTCTTACTTTTTGTATCCAGTTTTACTATATTTCTGTATTTACTTTTGCAGTTTATGTCCTTAGCATTACTATCGTCCCTTATCCTTGAATTTTCTTGATTTTAATTTTAAAGTTTTTGCATAGTAATTCTTGAAAAGATTTTTCATTTCTCTTGTATGAACATTGTTCTTGCATTTTCTGTTTTGTGGATCAACTTCTGCCTGGGAAAGGTTTGTCAAAACTTACCTTTTGAAATTACTCACTGAATTAATATAAATTTTATATAATTTATTTACAGAATTTGCTGTTTTAAAAAAAATTAAATCCTTTTGGCTTGAGCAGCAAAAACAATAGTCAATATAATATTAGTTCAATTCTTTCATTGCTTTATTTTTTCAGTATTAAAATAAGTATATTCCCTTTGTTAATATCCCTAAATAAACTTGTTAAACAAACTACTACAATCAAAGCAAAAATTATTTATACGTTAGCTAAAGTCATTTCTCAAGAGCCAAAACTTATGAGCTTGTTACTAATATCTGTCATATTTACCTACAGACTGGAAATAAATATTTGCAAAAGATTTATGGTGAATTTGACCATGCTTACACAACAAGATGGGGGTGTAAATGCCCTATGTGGTGCTCACCACAATATTTATTAGTGTGACAATATAATGCTGAAGTGGGGAAATTGAATGTTGGGGAAATGAAGAGGGACAGATTGCCCAAATGATGTATCTGGAGCAGTATTCTACAAATGATAACTTTTTGAACTTTCTTACCATTTTTGAAGATTTAGTTCTTTGGGTGTTCTCACAGTGTAGCATGGATGGTTGGGAAAAAGCAGAAACTTGAAATCTATGTAAAATTAAATTGAAGGAAAAAGACAGAAATAATCTTTCATGACAAAATTAAAGAGGTGTTTGATTTTCTAAACTATTTAATCTAGAAGTTAAGCAACATTAAAATGGGCCTATATGCTGTAATGCACAGTTTTTCTCGCTGTTCAGACAGTAATTCTCGCTGTTCAAAGTTGATTCTTCTATGAAGTAATTTTCAGTTTTAAAGCAATTATTATTTACAAAGTGCTGAGTTTCCATGTGGGTCCAGCTAGTTTGTATTAAAAGATGAATGAAGCTGGTTAAAAGAAGTTTATGATTGCAAAAGATGTGGATATGATATCTGTTAAGTGAATTACTGTTAAATGTGGTTAGTGATTCTTTTTAACAAATGGTAAAAATTAAGTTAAGCAACACATATTTTGTGATTTATTATTTTTAACTATTCTTATTTGTGTATATTATTCCAGATCTAAGAAAATTCAAGATTAAACTAATTTCTTCCACCAAAAAATTATGTTGTGAGCAAATTGGGACCAACTTAATTCATATTTCGTGCTAACTGTATCCTATATATACAGCACTAGTAATCAAGTACTCTGTATGAGTCTGTCTGTCACTCATGGTCATCTCTTCTGATCCACCATTCGAGGCCAATGAAGTGATATTCAAAGTGCCTTTGTTTACTGGTGAGAAAGTAACCATCCCCCCCCCCCCCCGATCGATTCAGAACATTCTAAGAGAATTAATGAGAAACATGTGTTTGGGAGTTTTGAGGCACCCATGAATGTGATCAATTGCTCCTTTGAGTGGTCTCTCAAAACAATTCGATTGTCTCTGTTTTTTTAACAGGATCTTTCTTGAATCTTCTGGAAGGTTTCTAGAAAAAGAAACATATTTTGAAACACTGTAAATTACTATACTTCCTTTCCATCATAACATGAATTCTTAAGACATGATTCATAAATTTGATAATAAGTAATTATGTAATGAAACATATAAATTTTTAAAAAAGTACTTGTGGCAATACTTTTCAGGTATCTCTCTGCTTCCAAGGACAGACAAACCAGACAACTGGATTGTGTTCAATATTTTTAATGATTTTAATTTTAATTTTTCAATTTTTTTTGCATACTACAAAAAAATATTTTTATCATGAAAATATGCACTGGATGTGCCATAGTTGATTTTGTTCTTTTAGTTTGTACTGTCAAATGTGTGATAAATGAGGGGGGACATGCAACTGTATTTTTAAATAGTTTTGAGTTTTAAATGCATGTGCATTATGACCCGTTTCAATGTACTTTTTCATTTATAGCAAATAATTCTAAAAATGGTTATTGATTTAGATGCAACCTGAACCAAAAAAGTCTGTTTTGCAATTACAGCAAAATAATAAATTTGCAAGGAATCATAGCATGTATATGATAATGAAAGGCTCACGACTTGCAAAGATTCACAAGTAATTTTTAGTTTTGACTCTTAGAATATGATGAAAATCATATCTTGTAAGATTGAACATTTCAGGAAAATGTTACTTTTACTATTCTAATGTAAATACTGTAAAATAATAAATGTGTGAAAATGCATTTTTTGATTATATTAATATTACAATATTCTAAATATAAATATTAGAAAATATACAATTAAAATCATGAGTCTTAATAGTTTGAATATTTCAGGAAAATGGGACTTAAATAGTTATTATGGGAAAAATAAATTAAAAGTTATTCATTATTAAATTATTTTAATTAAAAACTTCAATATTATAATTAAACGTCTTGGTATAAATCCTGTTACAGAATCCACATCTGGAATTTGACTGAAAGTGACATTGTGCCTGTAAAGTCTCTGAACTTTGAGAAGAAAATATTGTCAATGAAATTGTCAAAGGCCAAGGGAAACGAGCCAATGTATTTGGTAAGTTTTAGTCTGTGTGTTTTTTTTGTATATGCTGCACGCACATGCATGTGTGGGTATACAAACAGTTCATGAGGGATGTGGATGTGGGAGTGTAGGGGTGTGCATGTGTGTATGCATGCGTATGTTCATGTGTACACATGTAGTTGGGAGGGAGGAAAGTATTACTATATAGTGTACACATATTATAGTGTATTCTTGTATTTTTTTCTCATTTCTCTTTTTTTTTTTTTTACAGGCAATTGCAATGGCAAATGGTGATGTGGAGCTTTACCAACTGAAGCCTGAGTTTTGTTTCAAATCATCTACACAATTTAATGAGGAACTGCAGGGTTTCATAGCTTATGCAAAAGAACTGTAATAGTATCTTTGCATATTTTCTAGTCCTTTATTGCATTTAACTTGTGATCCACAATATGTGTGGAAATTTGTCCTTGTGATGGGCAGAGTGATCAAAACATTCCGTCCTTGTATTATCTGACTTCAGCTATTCTGAAGAATTTAAGTGTCTTACTACTGTTAAGGATAGTACATGCTAGACTTAAAGAATTATGTAGAAAGATATTTTTGGTTTTACATGTTATTTATCAAGTAGATATAGTTTTTTGTTTACATGTACATCAAGTTAATTGTCTAGTAGAATAGTATCATTCTTTATATATCTTTTTATTACGTATTAATTAAAACTGAATCAGTACTATGTAATTTCATACAATATTGCTCGAGCGATAACAAACAATTGTGTTTTAAAATAATTAAAATTGATACAATGTGGAAATATTTTACATTTATAAAAAAATTTGTTATACTTCAATAGCATTCTGATGCTGACAAAATCTATTTCATTAGTTTCGATAAATAGATCATTTAAGTTTGGCTTAATGTTTCAGAAAATATTTTGCAGAATTTTTTTGTTTGCTTTGCAAACTGCAACAATTGAAAATTTCTGTTGCATTATTGGCATTCATTATTGCTTTAGAAAGTTTCCATGAATAGTATATTTGTTGGAATTACAATGTACATAATTTAAATTTCCCTTTAACTTTGCTATACATTTCATAATGTAGGAAATTTGTAATTCATAAATGTATACATACATAGATAAATGTAATTCCAGTTCTTAAAATTGATCCATCTTGTAAGACCTTTTAAAAGCTTAAAAAAACTAAAACAAAATTGAGATAAATTTAATAAATGGATATTTTTAGATGGTATTATAATTCATGAGGTCTGTTTTTGAGATTGAAAGTTGTGTGACACTGATTGGAACACAAGTCCCACCACTGAAGGTATGGTTGGGTTTAAGAAGTGAGCTTAGCCCTAGGTCATTATGATCATTCCCAGATGTATATGAAATGTACATGCATAATAAACTGTAAACAATTATTAAGATTTCCATGAGAAGATGAAGGTATCTTATTAGGAAGGAACTCTTCCAGCTAGACAAGAGTTTGTGGGTTTGCTAACACTCCTTACTAGCTGACAGTACCAAAGAAAGATCTCCTGGATTATAGATCTGGGATGAGTATTAGTCACTTGCACTGGCAGAAAAATATAAATTATTGTTGAAGTAATTAATGCAGAATTATAGTTGCATTCTTTATTTGTGGAAGTAAAAATAGATTGCATTTGTGGAATACCTAGTTCTCTTTTTTAATAATGTATGTTGTAAAATACTAAAATGTTATGTGAATTTTATTCAGTTGTGTTTGCTATTACACAGAGTGCAAAGAACTAACAAGCACAAAGCTTTTCTTTGCAATTTTACCACTTGGTTTTATGTGAGGTGAAATTAAAATTAGTGTGTAATCTTTTCACAATTTCGTGCATAAATTTACCTAATAAAATATTCTGGTAGATCTGATATACATCTCTCTCTCTTAATTACAAATCATTTCATTTATCAGTCTCATCTTGTTTCATTTACTTTTAGTTACACTTAGTCCATTTTCTTTGATATCTTATTTTTTATTTCAGAAACATATTCTTTTTTGTTTAGTTTGATAAGCCTCTGGGCAAAGAATTCAAATTCCCTTTTGTTTTATTACATTACCATTGAGTAAGCATATGAACAAGTATTATTAGTGGTGCCGGCTGAGTGCCACAAACTATTAAGTATTGTTATTCATGTTTTACAAAGGAGACCACAGAACGAATCCAGTCTTTTAATTTTGGAATTAGTCACTCTTTTTCTTTTGTCTGGAGATATAAAAGTATTTTCGGTGATTAACGAATTATCAATAGACTTTTTTTTTTAGTATAGCCTCTTTCCTCTTTTAACATTCATCCCTTTATTTTAATTATTGTTCTCTGTATCTAAGTTATTGGCAGTGATAACAAATATTGCTTAAAAATGTTACAAATGTTTTTGTTACACGAGTTCTCTGAAAATGAGCAGTGTATTTGGTTGCGTGAACTACAAGGTAGAGAGAATTCACAAATGCTAATATATAAAATCTTGCACTGTAGTAAATATTTTCTAGGAATCTTAATTGTGTGATTTTTTTGAGGTACATTTCAGTAAAATCTTGAAAATATTACAATGATCATAAAGAAGTACATTAGAAAACAATGTGATTATAAATGTATTATTAAATTGAATTTGTATTCTGATTCAAAATCAAGATTATTTTTTCCTCTTTTTTTTGTTCTTGATAATTAGAGTCTGGCAAAATATGTCTATAAATATGTAATGAAAAGAAGAAAATATAACAAATATGTAAAAAGGGATGTAATATGTTACACGAAATTTATAGAACATTTACAACCAAACAAAATAAATGTACACAATTTGAAATTACATTAATAAAATATTTATTAAACTATTTTTAAAATAAGTATTGCTTGGCCTTCTGGATTAACTTTTTTTAAGAGGACATTTTTATCTTTGAGAGTAATATTGGCTATCCTTTAAAGGTTTAGAACTTGAACGCAAACAAACTAGCATTTTCTTTGTAGTGATACATGACAGCCTATATTTTGTGAATATTGGGATTAAAGATCAAGAAACAACGTTAATGATACTTTCCAAACCTAAAGATAATATTCCAAAAGCTAATGCACATTTGTTGCAACTTTTGACTATATGTCAACAGAGGTTAACACAGTGTGCATCTGATCCTGTCTGCTTGTGGAGCACCTTGCATTATCAGCGAGCAAATCTGAATAAAATAATTTTTAAAAAAAACCTGTTACCTTTCCTGTTACAAACATTTGCATAAATTTTGTCGCAGTTTTCCACAAATTTCCCTTTAGCAGTGTGATGTACATGGAGTACAAATTATCCTGGTTTGCAACTAATTTATTTGGAATGAGGGAGGTGCAAAAAACTCATTTAAACATTGGTTTCACTTGTTTGAAATAAATCATATTTAAACTGCAGGGAGCAAGAGGGATATCAAAAATTCAGGGTTCTTCATTTGCCCATTGCAGAATTAAGACTACTTCTTCCATCAGATTAGTTTGAGAATGGACTATAAGAAAATAATGATGTGTAGTAATTCAATGTTTTTTAGTTTATGATGAGGCTTTACGAGTAATTTGATTTTCTAAATGTAAACCAAAGAAACTTCTTCACAAAACAAAATTTTAAGACAATTCTAAAAATGAAACTAGAATGCTTACGAAGGAGTAAGGTTTGTTAAATATAATAGCAACACACTCCTTTTCTGATAGGAATTTAATTGCTGTGTAAAAGTATGATTGCTAATGAAAATTATCTATAATGTTTATAATAGGGCTTTCAAATAATTTTTAATATGTACTGCTTTGAACAATTTCTGATTAGAAGACAGGTAAAAACAAATTATGTTCTGCCCAACACCAAATACGTTCTTTTAGTTGATTGATAATTTGAGGCAATAAACATTACTGTTATTGCAGTAGTACATACGGGGAAATAATTTTTAAAGTAAATGGAAGTTTGAATTCAAGAGTAATATCATAGATGAATAAATGTTAATCTATGGTAATAAATCCTATTTTCAATTGATAGCAACGAGCCAATAGCATTATTCTAATGTGTTTGCACTGAGCTCAATGCAAAGAAAATCCTCTTAAATGAAGGAAATTCTTATTTGAATATTCACAGAATGTCCACAACGGTCATACGGACAATCGAGGAAAGCACCACGAATTTCCGGAAAGATGCTCCATGAATGGTGGATGATCTTTGGAGTCCGTGAGACGTGGCATTTTCACTACTCGAGGAACTTCCAATCACATCGTAGCTTTCATTCATAATAGGCGTGGTCTGTTTTCGTCCTCTGCGCTTGGCAGGTCTCTCCGGGTAATTGAAGCTTGTCGCAAGAGTAGCAGTTGTTCAGTGGTGTCTCGGAAGTATCAGGCGGATTTTAAATTAAATAAGCCTGTTTTCATTGTAGACACAAGTGAGGTAAATACCTGTTATATATTTTTCTAGTATAATTGATATCATCAGAACATTTTCCAGTGTACTCTTAATGGAAGAATAAGTTAATTCTCTGAGAATTAACATGTTTTCCATATGATGTACACTGGTTGGATTTGCTTCATGGTTGTTCTTGCTGTGTAATGTCAGTAACATGAATTTTGAAAGAATAGTTTACGTCCGGCTCCTAAACCTCACTTTTTGGTTCAAATGCCATTGTTGCAAGACTTACGGTGTACTTTTCATGTTTTTTACAATTGTAACTTATGATTATTCTGGTGTTTTCAGTTTCTGATTACGTGTTGAAGATGGATTTGCAAACTGCTTTAATTTGCGGGGGAGTAGCCGCTGTTTCTGCTGTCGTTATATACGTCATATCAGTGTTTAGTATGCGAGAAAAGACGTATGAAGAAGCAATTGCTGAGCAAAGGAAACTACCTGAAGAGAACCTTCTTTTAGGTCGAAGTGCGAAGGATAAAGCCAAAGACAAGAAACAGAAGAAGTTGGGGAAAAAGGTAAAGGAAAAAACCACTGATCAAGACAGAAATGAACAAGCTGATATGTCATCTAAGTCGGCAGTACATACGTCAAAGGTACATGTTGATTTTGAAGAACCTGAAGCAGAAGTTGTAAGTGAACGCCCATCACAGGTAGTTAAGCTGCTTTTATTCTGAAGATCTTAGTTCATGTGCTTTCTCAGTACACAGTTTTAGTGATCTTTAACATGGCAAAATTTTGACTAATTACAATTGCTTCCCTATGACATGTGCTTTGCTAATCCCAGTGTATAGTATTAAGATTTTGAATATCCCTTGAAATGGTGGTTAGTCATGTTATTGGTTTGTCACAATTATCCCTTGTAGCTGTCAATATCTTCACTGCTATGTGTAATTGTTGCTTTTTTAAAAATTTGTTTGAATGATTTTCCCAGTGTATTTTTTGCTATAAACTAAAAATTGGTTGCAACTTATGTTTTATGCTTTTGGAACAGTCACACTTTGTGTTCATGTTATCTTCATTGATTTATTTTCGTTCCTTTATGTGATAAATTAAATTTTAATTTTTGTGCAAGATCTTAAACTGCAGATACAGGCAGCTAATTTTGTGTGGTTGGGTTTCTTATGTTCTGCTAATTGCAATAATGCAAATAGGTGTAGCATGCACTCATCAAAACAAAAGAATTTTATTCCTTTCTTCGTTAAGAAAGTTTGATATTGTATTCATGAAGAGAATTCAAAATATTAAGTCATGCTGCATCTTTAACTGCAAACATGACTGATTTATATCAATAATATAGAAATTAACTGTATTAATTAAGAATGCTTTCAACATGAAACTAATACTATGTCATGTTCTTTCTCTTAGAGATAGAATAATTGTTAAGTGCTTTTATGTTGAGAATCTTACTATATTAGCATGTGCGTGGGCAGCATTCTTCTGTAACTTGTTGGAAATGCTTTCATCATTAGGAAACAGTACCTATGCTAAAAATTTCCTTATTTGTACTGGAAGCTATTTTTTATTACATTTTTAACATTAGAGCCGCATGTAGATGTTTTATAATTTGACTTAACTTCTATTCACTTCATGAATGAAGATGCGCTTATTGAGAAGATTATTTTAACGAATTTCAGTATCATAAAATTAATTTTTTAGGAGGATAAAAAGAAGAAGAAAAAGGAAAAGGTGAAACCCATCCTGTTAAATAAAGATGAGCATAGTATCATAGTTGATGATCCCCCTAATCCTGCAAATCACTTTGAGGAAATTTTGCCAAAAGATGATTTCTTGCTGAAACGTAAAGAAAGCGTGAGTCTCAAGTCTGTCATTGATGTGTTTTTGTGTTCATTTTGTATTGATTTAAAATAATTTTTGCGTTATTGGTTGGTGTTTAGTGTTGACAGAAAGTTCATAAGTGTTGTAGAGAAAGACATGACTGATGGTATGTGTTGTGAATGAGATTGACTGCTTCTTAACATTACATTCAATTTTATTTTTTTGTTGATGATGCTTAGCAAAGGAATTTTCTCGTATTTGTAGCTTGTATCTTGCATGTTTGTATGTTATGAAACTGTGCCATTGAAGTAGATTTAGAAATTAGGTGCTCCTTTCCGAAAATTTTACTGTCATTAACATGTCTTATCTTTTTGTAGCGTGAAGAGAATGTTGTGAAGAACAATTCTGAATCCGTTGCTAGAGAAGTTCCCAAGCTTCAGGCTTCTTCTAAATCAAATACTAAACCTGATGGACCTCCTTCCAACAAGCAGGAAAAAGAAAAATCATCTACTAAGGCAGAAAACACTTCTGCTCCCAAAACCGAGCGTGCTCAGGTATCTAACAAGTCGGACCATGAAACTGTTGAGAAGGACAAGGACACGGGTACAAAGCAAGAGAAAGCTTTTCCTAAAGCTACAAATGTAAAAGCTGAAAAGCAAGCTGCTCCAAAAGCTGATAAAGCAGAGAAGGCTACTTCCAAGGTGGAAAAAACTGCAGGAAAACCTGAGAAAACATCTGCCGAAAAGCCAGAAAAGAATGCTCCTGCCAAGCCAGAGAAGTCTGCTGCTGCCACCACAAAGGGTGAGAAGTCTGCAACGTCTGTTGCTGCAGCGAAGCAAGAGAAGCCTGCATCCACCAAGAGTGACAAATCGGCCGCCTCAAAGTCGGAAAAGAACAGCAATGTGCAAGATACCCCTGCAGCCAAAGTCCCCCCTCCGGCTCTAGCAAGTGATGTGGTTAGTGCAGAAGTTGTCCCTCCAGTGGTGACATCTGTGGTGGTGAAAGAGTCTGCCACCATTCCTGCGAAGGAGAAGAACCGCAAGAAAAAGAGCGAGTTGGCAACCTTGCAACAAATGAGTGAGTGTTATCACTTTTTTTTTAAAAAATTCCCTACACACCCCTAGGGGTATATTGTAGCTATTTGATTTAAAAGTATTGTCCAGAGAAAGCAAACCAAAGCAGAACAAAGGAAATTGTTATGAAGAGTTTTTGAGTTGAAAGTAGCCGGTATGATTTTAGTAATAATATACCCTTGAAACATATTTGCTGAAATGTAGATTGTACCATCTGTTAAAAGAAACCAAGAAGGAACATTGCAAGTGCGAGATCATTTAACCATAACACCAATGTTTTGAACAAAGCTACTCAAAACTTTCTTTGCAAATTTGTATCTCTGAAACATGGTGTTGTATCTCCTTCCTTTGTGTGAATTTATATTTATTATTACTAGTATTAGTATTGTTTAAATTATTGAATTTTTCGGATTGTAGACATTTGGATACAGAAGCTTTTTTTTCGTTCAGTGTGTTGATCGAATATTTGGGTAATTTTTAGAAATGTATTATAATGGGGCCATTAAAGCCAATGTTCTTAAATGGCATAAAAAGAAAAAAAGTCGTTTGCGAATATAATCTAATGGTGTGTGGTAGTTAAATAAAATGAAGTCGCTTATGAATAGTGACTTCCCGGAAGAGTAGACTGATCTCTTAACTTTTTTGAAATGGACATGCGCGTTTCAAGTGATGCGTAAGCGAATGTTATGCACGCTACCGAGTGTTAAAAAGATTTCTGTGTGAGAAGTTGGACGGGCCGTTCTCATGCACCACTCATTTCAGGTGGTGGTGACCTGGGAGGACTCTCTGATTTACATGTATTCTGATTGCGAAATTCAAATTGTTGACAGTCAGATTTAGAACGTGGGACTTCGCAACAGACGATATTAAAAGCTACTGGATTGCTGTGTCAGTCTGTTGCGTTTCTAGGAGGGACTTGCGTAATAATCTCTCGAATTTTTGTTGAGATGGAATATTTTTTCATTAAATTATAGTGCTATTCTGCTGCTCGTTGCCTACATTAAATTCAACTTGTTTCCGAAAGGAGGATATGTAGGCGAGTAAGTGAAGTTGTTCTTCATACTATTTCGCCTGGTTTTTCAGGGGTTGTGTAATAACCTGGCATTTAAATAAAACTGTTTTACTGATATCTGAGGTCGCTAAGGCTGAAGGGCTGCGGGTTCGAATCTCGCCCGGCGCATGGATGTGTGCGTCTGTTAATACAGTTACCGTCAATGTTACTTACAATGGTCGCTATATGATCTTAGTACTTGGAAATAAACCTTAAATAAAATAAAAGAAAAACACTGATCACGGTTTCACATCTTAAAATTCAACTTAGATGCAAGCTGTCCGGATAAGAAAATTTGCTTGATTCCCATCAATTCCCAACATTATCAGAAAATCAACCAGTTTTGAAAGTTTGTTGGAAAAGTGCGTTGATCGAATATTTTGTATCAAATTGTGAGAGTTACGAAGTGCAAGTCCAGGTGACATGAAGTACCCGTTCCTCAATAGTGGGTCATTCGAGAGATCATTTCCAAGGATATGCCAGCAAGAAAATTGGCGCAAGTGGAGAAATGAAGCTAATTTACTTACTGGTTCGGGCATACTAATTATCCACATCTAATCCACAATCAAACTATTTATTATGTTAGGAAACTGACAATTGTTCGCGGCCATGTCGGTTGGTAGTTTTGAATGTGTTGTTCATTTTGTTTTGGAATCTCTTTTTTTAAAATTTCTGTTTGCGTGTGTTTTAGAAAATATTTTCCGAAAGTACTATGCAAGGAAATATTAATGTTAATTTTTAATACAAGAGAATGATTTGTGTATTCTACTCTTCCCATGTACATGATAGATATTTGTAGGAGCAATGTCGGCTAATGAATTGATTACTGTTGGCAGCTAACCGAGAGACACGGATTATACTGAGAGTTGTTTTGTGTGTAGTATGCGTGCGTAAATAAGTAATGTTAAAGAGCGTCCGTTTCCATTGCCTAATTTTGTCTGAATATTAATAAAACAAGAACAGCTCGCTACTAAAGTCACCCTTAGAGGAGGGTGCTTGCAGGGTATTGCAGAGAAGGGCCGCATCGGACCGTCGTTTTTAGCTTTTAATACGCATGTTCAAAAGCGAATGCAATTGCAGATTCTCGCTGATGGCAGAAATATTCAGTCCACTCTGCGAGAATATCACAGTAAATATTCTTCTTATTATTTTTTGTGAATATTATTCTGAAGGATCAGTTCACGCTGTTGCAAGTGAACATCTTTTACATTTACCGATCATGTGTTTATAAGTAAGGGGGGGGTGGCGGCTGTAAAACGGCTAAATTTTGCGAACGGAGCCCCCGTGATGTAGAATGTTGCGCGACGAACTCCCGCCCCCGCGAGAGAGAAACCCGGCTACAGCTGTGGGCCCGACCCAGAGGAGGAGCGAGGGCCCACCATTAAACCGGCCGGCATGGCAGGCTGGCGGCTGCTTCAGTGGCCAGTTGCACACGTGGCGCGGCGCGGCCCGGCCCGGCCGCCGAGCTGCCACGTTCGCTCGCGTCTCCCACTCCGACTTCCGCGCCATCTCCCGCTCTCCGCCGCCTCCTTTCACTCCATAGCGGAAGCGAAGCTCCCCCTAGGCGTTTGGCGGAGATTCGTTGATGGACGATGCGGGACGTCCCACCCTTTGAAATTTGACGATTTCAAGTTCTAGTTTAGGATTTGAAGAAATTTTCCATGTAACTGAAGTTAGTGCTTTCGTCTTACGTTTTTCTCGAAAATGTTTACTAAGTAAATTTAAAATAATTTCGACGGTTCACTGAAAAAAAAATTAACAAGACTAAAAACTCATAGTTTCGAAAAAGTTCGAGGGGATGCATTGAACTTTATCGCGTGTGACACGGCGCCCGAAACGCCGCGCCCGCACAGTTCTGGAGATACTTTAAGTTACACGTACGACTTCCGTGGGTCGGGATGCATAATTCGTGTGTAATGGAACTTGCCAACTGTCAATCGTGTGACTTGCGTGAACCTTATTCGACACAATCACTTCATGAGAAGACAGCTGGACAAACTTACAAGTTTTCGCAAATGGCGATCCCTTAACGTTAGTTGGAACGTTGATTAGTTTTTCAGCCAATTAATTTGAAAGTGGTGGACGTGCAATACAATTTCTCGGGACAGAACGCTGGAGCGCTGTGCCGAATCACTCGCTGAAGCGCTCCCGTTCAGAAAAACGTGCGCTCCAGTGGTCAAAGAACTTTTCGTTCATCGGTACGCTTCCCACTGGGGTTTCTGCATGGAGGCGCGCACAGACTTTCGTAACAAAAAATTGAACATGGGGATGTCAGATCGGGACATGTCTACCACGTGGCTTCTCCAACCCGGGCGCTGACTCATCGAGCCTACTTTTGCATTTGAAAACAATTTCTCATTTTAAAAAAATAGTGTAGCTTCCTGTTAATCTTTTTTCTCGTACAGTGTCTACCTTGAGTCCTCTCACGCTGCGCCCCTGCGAACCCGGCTGCAAAAGTGGACAGTAGTCACTTAGCGCGACGTGTGGGAGAGCGCGAGCGAGCACGGACGGCTGCTGCGTGCGTGGCGAGGCGAGGCGACCTTCGGCGCGGGGTCGTCGGCGTCGGCGGCGATAGCCTCGGCTCGCCGCTCCGCGCCGCCTCGGCAGAGCCTTCGCTCGCTGCGCGCCGGGCGGCGTGGCAGCCACGCCACCCCACCCCTGATAACGCCCACTCAATTGGTGCGGCGACCTGCAGCTTCAGGGTGCGAATCGACAATTCTAGAGTAACAGGGAAAATACCAATAAGTTGTAATTGGGTAAAATATAGGTCATAAGTTGAAATTCCTCTAGTAGCCTATCAGGCTAATCATTTTAATACAATATTAGCGGTGACCAATGGTTCCGGCAAAAGTAGGTCGTTAATGAGGTGGCCGCTGAATAATGGGTATGCGGTTAATGAAATCTGATTGTCCTATTAGCAATGAAATGAAGTGTGTTCTTTTTAACAGTTTTCATTACTGTAAATGACAAAATGTATTTAAAAAAAATGGTATTAGGATCATTTGCCTCGTCTCACCATTGGCTTGTCAGACACACTCTTAGTCGAGAAACCTACTTTCCGCCCACGCCAAATCAAAGAAGCAAACTAAAATAGAAGCAATTCATATCCTGTAGAAACTTTTTAGCTGGGCTATCGGACGGAGTTGACGAATGACCTTTAGATCGTGACCGTGTGCGGCGTGTGCCGATAGTACTTAACAGATTTCACAGAAGAGAAGCAGGAGTTAGCAAACCAAGGGAATGCTGCGAAATTAGAGAAACTATCGTATTGTGGTTTTATTAAGATACAATATTAAAATCTGTTGTTACTTGAAACCGAACGTAATTCCCCTGCCTAATAAGGGACTCTAGATGTCAATATTCATAGTAATCGGACAATCCGTTCCGACGTTGGTACATTTTAAATCAACAGGAATCGCCACCACTTTTCCGCTTCTTGTTGGAATACAGTTCAAAATCGGTAGAGGTGAGCGTTTTATAAAGGTGAATTTACGAAATATGCCTGACTAGTGGCAGCTGAAATAGGAATATTTACGTGTATTATGGACAAATCAATCGGTTCCACAAAATAATAACCGTTAATTGAGATGACCGCTTAATCGAGGTGATCGATTGATCAGGTTTCACTGTATTTCGTGATAATATTGCCATGTAATAATGGAAATAGACCCTTACTTGCTGAACTCTTGCGATTATATCGCACAAAAGGAAGAACTGTAGAAAGGTTACTAAATGAAACACATCATGTACTACAAGGAAAACCGAAACTCCACAAAATAGTTTCATGTTGCTCAGATCTTATTCTAAGACTAATGAAATGAGGATGATTTACAAATTCTGGTACAATAAATCGCTTTTCACGGTGAACACATATTTAAATAGGTTGCGGAAAATGTAATTGGAATGTTTAATAATTCTCAAGAACTGTAAATGCACTATGTTGTAGTGCACTATAGCAGAAAATCCTGCTATCCACTTTCATTTAAAAACGTAATGCTTAACGTCGTAAAATTGTTT
This sequence comes from Teleogryllus occipitalis, assembly GCA_011170035.1. Classification (NCBI taxonomy): domain Eukaryota; kingdom Metazoa; phylum Arthropoda; class Insecta; order Orthoptera; family Gryllidae; genus Teleogryllus; species Teleogryllus occipitalis. The sequence continues at coordinate 385,123 of BLKR01000036.1, forward strand.
ATAGTGATTTTTTATAAAGGAACACATGTTACAAACGATTGCTGAACATTAGCAATGTCGCTTATCTTTGTATTTAAAAACACTCAATCTTTAAAATCTCTTCGCTAACTATAACTTGATGCTCACACACACGCTTGCACCCAACCTGGTCCAAGACATTGAAGGTCTTGACCAAACAGCTTGAATTAGTGACACAACCAAATGATTAAACGAACAAATTACGGTAGATAAGCACTCGTCCTATTAATTTAATGATTTTATTAATGTGTAGTGTTTGTACTAAAAAATCAGATAATAATAGCTAGCGATAACATATCTGCGACCCATTACATTCATTTAAAGTAAGCGTTGAGAAGTTTAGTTGAGTAGAAAGCTCAATAATCTTTCTAAATGAAAACCCTTTGTTTGAGATATGTAGATTTGCTTCTGAGAAAAGGTGTTTTATGACTTATTTATCGTAGAATTATTTATTTCGGTGAGGGAGGGTTGGAATTGAATCTTCGCTTACACACCCCAGACAAAAAAAACTAAGATTATTCTTGGGAGCGTTTTGTCTTTGTAGTTTCCTTGATCTGAACATTTAAAAGAGGAAATTGTAAATGAGGCACTGTGTTCCAGGTAGGGGCAAATACTTTTCCAACTGAAGAAGTCAGCCTCGCCGGGGACGGGGGTTCCTTAACTTTTGCACGACAATTCGCACACTTGCGTGGCAGGGGTGGGAAGGAGGGCTTTTGCTTCACCGCTGCGAAGCTGAGTTCCAATCACGGTCAATCCGTATGGGGTTTGGGGCGAGGCAAAACGACTTCACCCGCCTTCCATTTCCTCTTGCTCCATTAGGTCTCTGATCCATCCAGGCATCGACACAAAGAATTGATATTGAAACTACGTAGCTGCGGTGTCAGATCAACCGGCATGAGCCAGGCTCGCTGGTGTATGGCCACCTAAACGGGGAATTATGGCACCAGTTGCTTGTTTTTACCCGGACGAGTAAACGCTATTTGTAAAAAGTTTCGTATTGCGGCCATGCGTAGGCGTCTTTGCTTTGTGCCGAATTTCCACGCCGTAGCGGTCGAAGGAGGGCGTATGGCTGCGCTTGGCGAGCGGAGTGTTTTGCGGTGCAGTGGCGGGTGAAGGACGTGCAGCACGTGCTGGCTGGGGGAGGGGAGGGGAGGGGAAGGGGGAGAAAAGGTCAGAGGAGCTTCAGTGGAAATGCCTTGCGCTAATGCCGGCCCTCTCCCCGCTTCACCCGGGCGATGCACGGCTTCCCCCGCGTGGCCGACCGCGCGGATTTCCGCCTCCCCCTCAGGCGTCCAGTCGACAAGAGCCCACCGGCCCCAATTAAAGCAAAGCTGGCGTTCAAAGACACCGACAGCGCCGCCCGACCGCTCGGCGCTGACGGATGGGCCTCTGCCAAATGGCCGCCTTGAAACGCACACGAGGTTTATTATTTTTTTTTTTTATCAATTTCGCGCGCAGCTCGCTGAAATGTTTGCTCGTTTCGCATGGTGGGTTCAATTGACTCGACTCGTGTTCATAATTAGTTCCATAATATGCTTTTAGCTTTGTTACATGTGAAAACGCCTCATATTCGCCGTTAACAAAATGTACGCAGGAGTGTTTATTACGAATTCTCTGGAGTTATTTTTCAACAACGTTCGGGAGCTGATGGAGAGCTGCGGCTTTTGAAAGAACATATTTTATTCTATTCAAAAGTAAAAACGTTTCCAGCATGTGGGTGAGATACTAGCAATGACTCTTAATAAATTATAATTAGAAATATATTTCTAATTCTTCCCATTTACATTGTCAGATTTTCATGGAAATATTTTCTTGACCTCGTGTATTTCTTGTCACCACATGTGTTGTTTTCCGTTGTGTCTGTTTTCCAGCAAAGATGATAAAATAAAGAAAACATATTAAAAGTGCACCGCGGGCTATGGCGCCAACGGCACGGGGCTCGTTCGCCCGCCAGGCGAGTCTCCCGCGAGTGCCTCCCCTCCATTTTCTCGTGCTCTTTCAGAGCAACACTTGTCGTTACACGCGTTGGGACAGTACAAACGTTTTCCAAGCTGTTACATTTTTATTCGACAACGAGAGTATTAACCCGATGTATAAATCAAAGATTCCTTTGTTCGGGCGGAAAAGCTGGTCCGCTGCTGTCGGCAATCGCAGGATTTCTCAGGTAGTGACCTTAGGGCTGTTTGATCTCTCTGCTTGTGAAACGCAAAGCACTTTGGAAAGCTTTTTCGCAGAATCTTTGGCCAGCGGCATCCTCAGGGTGTTCAGAGCATTCAGAGGTGACCCTTCCCTCGTTGGGGTTGACCTACCGCGCACGAGAACGATTCGCGAAACTGATCGGAGCACACACTAAGAGTTTTCCAGCCCCTTCTCGCGCGGTGAAGCTATCCAGCTGTGGTAGGGCAACCGCGGCGTGACCAGTTACTTCGTAGTTTAAGATTACAAGTACTTCCTCCTCCTCCTCATTCTTGTATCTCACCTGTTTCTTCAATTCACCTTGCATTGATAGACTATTCCTGAAGCTTTTACCAACAATCTTACTAACAAATTGTACTCTTCGTATGTGGAGTGGGAATGTAAATTGAAGGAATCTTTAAAAAAAAAAATAGACGTGTGATTTACGTATAATTAGTGACGCTCGGCGGAGGCAGTTTAGATTTCCACGTTACCTTCCCCGCGCTAAACGCCTTCTCCCATGAACACACCGCAGAGCGTAACAAAACTATGACGATCATCAGTAACTAACCACTACTGGTCAAATAGAAATTACGTAAGAACTACGCGTCCGAACTATTTTAGATTAGCATGAAGTACCCACGGAGGAGAGCTGGACCCTACAGGTTTTCGCCCCCTCGAGCGTGGACGAATGGAGCCGGAGAGCATTGCGAAATTTCGATGGCAACTGTTGCGAAACTATGAGCAATACAGACAATGCCAATGCCATTGCCCAACCAGAGGGATAGAGGTCGTTTTCGAGATTTGAACAATTGCCATAAGATCAGTTTCGAGTCCATCGTAATTTGCCTAGTGATTTAGAGCACGGCACCTCCTCTGATCAAATTTTGTGGTGAGCCAAGCACTTCGCGTTCTCTTTAGTAAATAAATAGTTCCTCTCTGTCCAATGTTCTTCGTACAATGTCGACGGGTGATGACTTCGATAGCCCTAAGCATCGTCCGTCATCTTAATCACAAAATTGTCTTCTTCACTGTCTGATAAGAAATTGATGCGCAATCCGCTTGCATCCTCTTTTCGTTCTTCCCTTTCCGTTTTGAATGTCACCACTCATGCTGTCGCGCCTTAAACGAAAGGTTTCCATAGCATATTATTTCACGAGCTTGTGTAGGACGAATATGCATTTTTCCAAGTGTTTTAGACCATTGCGTATCAATGTTTAACTGTTTAACATCCAGAATTGAAGAAAGATGACAATAAACTTCAGGGAAGCAATATGCTCAGAGCAACTTTTGGCTGCTTGGTTAATGTCATATTTACTTTGCGTATTGACCAAATGTATACAATTCAGAGTAATATTCTGTGGTACATTTACACTTTCATGCACTATACTATATAAGTGTATTAATTGACACCAGGCGAGGGATAGAACATTCTTGTAGAATGATCCGAATAATTCGCGACGTCTCGATTTACGTGAACCTTCTGGTCTCTCGCTCTACCTACGTCGCTTGTCTCATAGTTCTGCTGGGAGCCGGGCGCAGTAGGTCAGATGTCAACGCAGTGGTGCTCAATTCGCCGTTGGATGGCATGCCTTCGATTGGTCGATCAGGTCTGGTCAAGACCAACTACAATTCTTTGAACGGGGGTAGAGCAGCTGGTTGTGGTCTGGTCCGAGCGAATGCTCTTCGATTGCGATGCGGCATTCGGACAGACCTTGGTGTAGAACTGCAGGCAACGTGTTAAATGTGCCGTGGGAGGGGAGTGGATAGACAGATGGACGCGTTGCGTTGGGAGGCGTGCGGAGCGATGCGACGGCCGATGCTCTCGTCGGAGTGGGAGTCACCGCTGCGCGTCTTGCAACGAAGGAAGCGCCGCCCCCCCCCCCGACCTATTGCGCTCGCGCGTTGTCGCAAGGCAGGTGGCCGTGGGGCGGATATAGCCCGCGAGACGTCAGCTCTATTGTCACGGGCGCGCTCGGGAACGTTACAAGTCACACGCCTCCGGACGTGGGTTTGTCGAAGCGAGACGACTGTTCAGGTCACGGCTGGATGGAAATGGTTGTCAAATGTGGGCAAGTTGTAAGAGACAACGGCGTCGTTAGAAATTAAAAGGGGAAAATGAAAATAATTAAATTAGACATGAAAACGAATGGGGGATCAGCGTGACCACGATTTTCTCGAAGGAAAGCTTTTGAATTTAGAATTATGTGAGAGTATTCTGAGAGGCTGCAAGTATTCAAAAGGTATTTCGTAGCCCTGTCCTGAACAAAGAATAGCTATTTGTGAAATGAAATATTATTCATTATTTACGAAATTAAATTATGTTCAGTACAGTATGAACGGGTGCTGAAGTCGTCAGAGGACCTACTAGACTGGAGGTGCATCCTGGACCGGACGCGGCATTCCGCAGGTGAAATTTAGTGCTGCGTAGCCTTGGATGCCCCGCATTCATCTTCGCGAGATTTAGTTTGAGAGTTGTGTGCTTCCTAATGCGCGTCCGTCGCTCTCGCAACGGATCGAGACGCTTTGCTGGCCGCCCCTCCTGGCTGAGAACATGTGATTGCCCTGAGCGTGTGGTGCGGTGACGTGCGCTGCGGGGGCGGGACCGGGGCCGGAGGTGTCTCGGTGCATTGTCTGGCGAAACAAAACATTGGCAGGTGCGCGCAAGGCCGAGTGCCAGCCGCAGCCGCCCGCACACGCACTCTCGCAAGGCGCCACCGCGCACGCGCCTCATGCACTCCCCCTCCCTCCGCGAGGAAACTGGAGGAAAGGACCGATCAACACCGCCGGCACTTGCCCTTAAGGCAAGGTTTTCCGAATTTCTCTTTCGCGACACCCTCGTACTCGTATGAAATTATTCCACGTAATAGGCCAAATGGAAAAAAGAAATTGTTAACTACAAAACCGAACATAGTAAGTCTTTTGAAGCAATGTTATTAACTTGCCAATGTTAACTTTTGCTTGTTATTTGTACGCCCATTGGAGAAGGGTATTTGAATGAATTGTTGACATTTTAATCGGTGAACCTTTCAACGCATCTTCCGCACTTTTTAATGCTAAGATTTTGTTAACTTACATATTGTGTACTCTTGTCGTGGACTGTATTATTGTGCATTGGACATTTTCAAATGTGGTACCACAAGGGCGCGCAACTCTGCAAACGGTCTTTATCTCCATTATCATCTGCCAGGTCGGACACAGCAGTGTCTGTAATTTGACCTGCTTTACGTTGTTCCCTGACCGAGCAAACAAGAGATTTCGTTAGGACGGGAGTTGTCGAAAGATTTGATTTTGCTGAGCATTTAGACAGGGTTCTTTCAAAATCACAAGCGTGACATGGCACACTAAGGATCTTTCGTCTTTCGAAGGTCCATCGCGCCCAACCGGGTTTGAACCTTCGCCAACCATCTATCGTGTGCTACTCGGCGCAGCTTTTACGTTATCATGGGAGTTTTCAGAACCCTAGGACGGGGTCCTGAGACTTATCCACAGCTCCCGCGGGACTTCGCCTTCTGTGACTAGCTAGTATTCACAATGCCCGCGTTGCTAGTGTCCGGAACGCGATGCGAACATCTACCCCACAGCTTGTGTGGCACCGGCAGCTCGAAGCTTGCGAGCTTTCAAGGTCGGTGCTGGGCACATGTTGGACAAGCGCTCTGACAAGTCCGTCCTCAATACCCATGAGTGTGAGGCACTGCCGCGACGTAGTCGGGAGTGCAACTGTGCCCACCCGAAGAGCACGAGCTCCCAACGCGTTTTACTCGTCATTCCGAGTATTACTCCCCAGGAAACTGGCTTTTAACCCGCGTTATATTTTTTTCTCTTAAAATGAGCTGCAATGTCGACTGCTGAGCCGCGCCGAGGGTGAGGGAAAGGTCGTCGCGGCGCGCTGACGCCTGCCCACAAGTGCTGCGCTGGCTCTGGAACTGCCACTGCCGCCACCGGCCGAGCTCGCACGTGCCGCGCGAGTGCTTATCGCAGGGCGATATTCAGCGCAGCGAGACGAGTGGGCGTACGCTTGTGTGTTGATGGCGTTCCACAGGGGCCAAGTGCTATTGTTTACTGTAGAAGAGTAGGTGACAATTGAAATAGAGGGACTAACCTTTTTGCTTCACTATATTCCTGAATTCTGAAATATAAGTTACTACTATGGCTGGGGTTATTATCGTGCAAAAAATAGTTGCCGCGAATTCAAAATTTTGCTTTGTGCTGTTTTTACAAGTTCTTTTCTTTTCAATCTAAGTGCCGCTTGTTCTTCTTTAACATTGCTATTGTTGCGTACGCGCGACATAGCGTGGATGAATTTCTAAAATCACATTAACATATTTTGCCAGTGATTGTAAGTAAAGTTATTCTTAGCATTTTGAGAGCGTTTCTTAAGTTATTCTTAACGTATTTGCTTGGCATCACTTCCAAAATTAACCTTATCATCAGCTACCAAAGGTCAGTGAGCCGTCAAAGTTGCATGAATCGATCTGGGTTAGAGGTGTCTTAATTTGAATTTTTTCCTACATGTTTCATGTGCGTAGATCGTACCTGGGCAGCGTCCAAAAAACACATAAACATGTAGTCATCGTAATTATAATATACTTCCTCAAAGTTTCATGCGCTTACTTAGAAATATACATATTTGACCTTACGAGATTTGACCACATAGAGTTAAAGCAAATAAAAAAGGCGCCTACTGAGAAATTAATTAAATGAGCCGTAAATCCTTTTTATAGACTACAAAATCCGTAAAATAGATGAAAAGATTAAGTATCCAGTTTTAAAACGGGTGCACATAAGTGTAGTCTTTGTACTTAATGAAATTAATGGTCTTACATTTTCTTATAAATGCTCACAAATGGCACTGATGTTATCAAAAATCTCATAATTAACATCGTGTAATTGGTTCTTTGTATTACAATATATCGATATAATTTCGATATCAGAAACAGATGACATTGAAAGATTAATCCTGCTGTATACGAAAAAACATTTGTCGTTTCAATCATTAGCGTAGGGGGGTTTGTGTAGTACTTTAATCCGGAATGAAATAGTACAAAATTGATGTTTGAAACACTTCGGATACGGAAATTTCAATCTAGGAATGTGTTCGCGTAATCTTGGTATTGTTGCTCAGATAGTGTTGTAACTTCCTATCCCATCTTCTCTCGTGAAATTCTAAGCCATCGATTTGAGTAGTATCGGAGCAAAAAGAGAATCGACCAAATCCCCCGGGTGACGGCAATCGACCCATACACTTGAGGGCCGAGTGGCTTCATTTTTATTGGGTGAATCTTAGATGTGGAAGCGACCTCATGCACAGTGGTTTGTATAGGCGTAGTCCGCCATATCGATTCCCCCTTCCTTCCACAAACTGCCATGCGCTCAAATGTCAATAGGTGAACATCGGTGAGAATAAGGAATGCTTTCGAAATATTTGAATTCCTGTTTTCCAGGGAAAAATAACAAACGAAGTAAGGTGAAAGTGTGTCGATTATTTTTCTTTGATGGGATGGGATTCATTCGTAGGAAAACAACAGGTTGTGAATGGTCGGCAACAGATGAATACATATGAGCTTAACTAGCTCATGTGCATTCATGTGTTGATGAATGAAGCTAGCATGTGTTGATGAATAATGTGAAAATGGCTAGTTTAGATTGTCTGTAAAATGGATGTTTGAGGCTCTCAAAATGGTTTGTTCGTTACTTACGTTATTTTCAATAGGACAGATAATTTTTCTTGGAATATTTTAAAAAAATATGGAAAACCGACTTAATTGAATTTTTCCGTGATCTTCCTGGAAAATATGGCGAGCTACCACTCTTGTGAACAATACCTTGTCGACCTGGTAGTCTAAAAATGATTATTATTATTATTATTATTATTATTATTATTATTTTAATTTGGATAATTCGTTGGATGATTAGTTAATCTCTTGTTTCTCATTTACAATGAATTTTAATCACTCAAGTGTTCTGAAAAGTAGATGTGTTCTGCATTCTGTTTTATGACATTGAATTTTATTAGTTTACAAGTTTAATGCAAGTTACGTGTTATTACATTCGTTGTTAGAGGTTTACTTTTTAGCGTAGTTTCTTGGTTTAAAATTGGATGAAAAGGTCTGTTGCTACAGCAGTATTTCAGAACTCTTGCAATTTTTTATTCAATATTGGCATTTAATCCTTCCTCTTTTAAAATTCCTTTACTGAATTTAATATTGTGAAATGTATATTATATTGCCTGGCTCAGAGATCGGAGACGTTACCTTCCTTTTTATGAGACATGTGCGGTTCCCCTGGCATAGAAGCAGTGTATTAACAGACAGTTGTGAGGAACGAGCGTGTTGGAATATCCTGCGTCGTGCCGTGCGTCGCCGCGAAACAAAGAAAGAAAAAAGGGGAAAAAAAAAAGAGACGGAGGGAGACCGGAATGCCTCATATCGCCTGCATCTGTTGGCGTCTCGCGGCACCGATGGAGCTCCTCTGCGTGGAGCCGGAGCGCCCTCTTTGCGAATCCCCTTCGCCCTTCCTTCCCTGCCCGTATTTATATCCCAGCCACTGTCTCTGCTATCTGCTCACCACCATCGCCATCATCAACCCCTCCACCACCACCACCACCACCACCATCACTAACCCCATCACGACTATACTTCCATGATTATCACGTGTGCCTCCCCTGCCACCATGACGACGGTGCCTTCCCCTGCTTGCTCGCGCCCGCTCTGTGGGCCCGCGCTGCCGGCGCAAGCGGGTCAGGGGGTCAGCGCAAAATAGCCGCGTCCGCCAGCCACGGCCAGGCGGCGGGCGCCACCACCGCACGCCGGCCCCGCGGCCGGCGCCTCGCTCACACGGACACTCAAAACGAAGCTTTATATAAAAATCATGAATTTCAAAGCTTGTGGGCTTTTATGTCACTGAAATTGAACAGCCCATACAAGAAATGTTTCAGACCGAAGCTGTCATAGGGTAATCGAGAAATAAATAGTTGGACGCCAGGAAATTGACATTTTCAGTAACGTTTTAAGATAGTCATATGTAATATTTTTTTAATTATTGGTCTGATTTTTATAGTAATGTTTTTGCGTCATTTAGTCGTAGTTGTAATTTGTGTTGACTCTTATGTTCAGTTGCAGCACCCAGAAGGGAGATATCACTTCGCGAGCTCTAAAACACTGCCTTCTTAGCTGAATGGGTAGTGACTCTTGTTACGGAAACGCATATCCGCCTTCGTTGAAATTCTGTAATGAGATGTAGAGATTTTGTTGCAACTCTCAAGCCCGATACCTGAAACATGTGACTCCTCCCATTAAAAGGGATACTAGTTTAAAGTTAATAAAATATTGATGTACATTTACTAATTTTTTTTTCAATACGGCAACTGTTTCTTATTTTATTAGCGACCAAAGTAATTTGTAATACCTAGTGATCTGCGTCACTGTTAAAAAAAATTAATGCTTTTATTCTGCCCTTGCAGATCTCCTAGAGCTGAATTGTCTGGTTCTTGAAATGATAACATTTGACTTTTGCTAACGTCACTTAGCTTTTATACCCTGGTCATCATTTTCTTTATCGGTATTCGCATTGGCTCTCATATCATTCAGTCGAGCCCTCGGCCACGAGCAAGTTTCTGCAATTACTAGAGACTCCGACGAATGTATCGTTTGACCATCTGCTTTACGCTCTCAAGTGTCCCGCGCCCTTGTGCAGTGATAAACTTAGATACGCCGTTAAGTCGTTAGATAATTGAATCGTTTATTTCAGAAACCCGCCAAACGCCAAATTTGTCATGTCGAGAAAATTGAGAAAAAGTGTCCCAGTTTTTCCGATTTCAATTTTTTTTAAAAATATTAAAGCAATTAATAAATGAATATTTTTCAGGTAAATATGGCATAAGCGATGTGTCTATGGTCATGGAACAATTATCCACCGCTAAAGCGCATTTTAAATTTTGGCGTTTGACGGGTTTCTGAAATAAACGATTCAATTGATGTAGCCTTGTATAAATCTGTACCTCAAGCCTCAAATCCAATTGCCCACTCAGTTCCATGAGCACTCATCAGACTTGTTCTCTCGAACGGATCGGTAATTTTTTCTGTTCGGTACCCAGCAATGTTATTTATGCCTTCTTCTTCTTTTCACTTATTTCTCTTTCTGCTCCTATTCTTGTGAATTTTGTTATAACCAAAGGCATTTATCACCGGACCTCGATCTCCACGAATTTGAAAATTTATTTCGCAGCACTAGTGAATAAGACGGCAGGTTTGTCGCCACATCAGTCGCGAAGTAATTGGATATGGGATTGCTGTTATGTGGAAAAATTAGAATGCCAATTTCGCAAATATTATACCAACTTTAAATTTTGCTTTAACGCCAAACACATTTCTGATAGCGAAGAATGGATTCATAATTACGAGTAGAAGTAGAGTTGATTAATCATTTCCTCCAGAAGAAATGCTCCTCCTGTTTTTTTTCTGCGAAATTAAAAATAACAACAACAAAAATCTTCCTAATACATGATCGCGATTTTTGCGTCTGCTAGATGTGTGGAGTAAAGTCTTTAAATCCTATTGGCAGAAAGATCGCGGAGAGAGAAACGCAGTGGCTGAGGAGCGAGGCGATGTTAAGCGTCGACGTGCACCGCGCCTTGCTCCTCAGCCTGGGGCACCTTCAGTGCGCCCGAGTCATTGCTACTCTGCCTGCCAGGAGGCCGGCAGGCAGCGCGCCGGCGAGGCTGAGAATCAGCAGCTTTTTATTGCTCTGCCACGCGGCGCTTGGGCCCACGCGGGTTCGAGCACACTTTGCAACGCCTTTCAGGTTGCGCTCACATCGTCAGCCCCGACTAGTGTAATGAAGGAAATGTGAAGCGACATAGATTTATCCTATGTTCTAACAAAATTATATATTTAAAAAATGCCCTTGTGTGAAAGTGATCATAATCTTCTTTCTTCCAAAATGGGGAAAACTTGAATTGAACCTATCCACATTCTCTGCCCTACAACAAACAAAATATATTTTAATTGAAGGAAATCATGAGTTTGATACCTACGATTACCTATGGTCTTAAATTTTTGCTAAAATTCGATGATTCTTCTAACGGACCTTAAAAGAATCATCGGTTTTCTTTTAAGAAGAATTGGACTATTTTGTCGAACGTTTTATCGTTTTTTTTTCAACGTACATTTCTCAGCTTTTTTATTCAATTTTTGTAGTAATTAATACATTTTCATCAAGTTCGTTATAACCATATATAATCAAGGATTTTTAACCGATAAAAATGTAGTGGAAAGGGAGACCTGTTCTTTTTCGGCGAAAACATTTCATGTCCGCTCTAATTGCGTTTGAGAAATTATTTTTCTGTAACAGTGTATTGACGCGAGCCTCTTTAAACATTCCAATATTTGTGTTCGTGGAGATGTTTTCGTTAAGGAAAACATATTACTTTATATATTATTTATAAATTATATTACACACGTTGTATACATAGTATGTTAAAATTGAAAATGGAAGAAAAATATGAATGTTCAATAAACCTGGGGATGTATAGTTAAAAGCATAGCACAGGCATTCCTAGTGGGCTGCACCGGGGCGCTCGCCACGTGGCCGCCGACTGGCGGAGGCGTTGGCTCACAGGCACTCCCTCCCGTCCCCTCCTCTCTCCCTCCGCTCGCTCGGCTCCACCAGCCCACCTCGATCGGGGATTTGCGATTGCTCAGCTGCTTTTTTAACATTCAGGTACCCGCACGGCCTTATCCTGTACTTGCGCTGCTTTCGAGCACTTACGGGGGAACTAATAAGCGACCAGCCCGCTCGGATTTTGAGAGCAACACTTCCGAGGCCTCTTTCCTCTCGGTTGCTTGAATAGTAAGCGAAACCTTACGCGGTTCCTTACTACCAAGTTTGTCCTCTTCGTATGATAACACTTGAAAGTACTGTGATCTCTCGTACAGTACTATATATTGAGCACAGTTGTTTTCTTATTTATTTTAAACCGAGTCATCCTATTTACGGAGGAATTTGCTTCTGAATATCGCATCTCCTGTCCAATACTTTTCTTCTAGAAAAAAGTAGGGCTTTTTTATAATTTTTCGTTATCCAGTGTTATCGCATTGAAGAAATGACAGGTCTTGGCGCAGTATGTATATCGTGTTATTTGCCGTGTGTGGGTGTGTTCACTTATAATTGCACAAGTGAAAAATGGGGGAACATCCTGATACCGTAAAGTGAATGCGAGAGAGGCCGGCTCATGTGGAGGGCAGGAGCTCTGCGCCTGGCGGTCAGCGGGTGCGGGTGCGAGCGCTGGCACTGGCGGGGACGGCGTTCCTTTAATGGAGCTTCAAGGTCGCGTGCTGGGCCCGGTCGCTGGCCTTCGCGCCGCCAACGCAGTGGTTGCCCTCTTCACCATCGACCCCTTCTCCGCCACACCGGCCCCACCAGCGCTCGTGCCCGCCCACCCGGTGCCCCTCTTCAGGGGCCCACGTACGCACGGGATACGTGACAGTTTAAGGGCCTCGTCCACTCTCAAGGCTTGCGAACCTGGAGTTTCATCCACTCACAAGCCAGGTTTGGAAATCTCGGGCCCCATCCACTCTCAAGCCAGACTTTCAAACCTCGTTTGGCAGAGGATTGCGCCCTTAACCCTCCACAGTTTTATCTGTCCATGTCTCGTCTTAACCGCACCCCGAAGGCGCCGGGTTTTGCCATTCGTGATCCAGGTCCGCACGTGTCGTGTTTCTTTTCGGCGGGCGTCTGACCACGCTGACGCCCCCGGGCGGCTATCTGGGCGAGGGCTGTTCAGGGAACGTGGTGACGCGCACAGACCTTCAAATTCGGCACCTACAAACTCTTGTCCTGGAAAAAATTGGGAGCCGACGGGTTTCGTTAGTGACGTTTTTCTCCGCCTGGTTCTAGCCGTAGAAGCTGGTGTTTTGTCCGGATGAGTAAAAAGGAGCAGGTAAAACTGCGAGCTATCCCAAGTTTATGTAGTCCATTTCTCTCTTCTTCCTTCAGCTCAACTAGTCCTCGTCAACATTCGCGTATTCACAGTTCTCCCGGAATCCTTTTATAACAAGGGGGTCATCGCATTGACCGGTCCTAAGGATAGTGGTGAAAAGAGGGCGAAACACGAAGGACAGCGCGCTTCACGTGTCCCGTTAATCTGAATATAAAATAAATAAATATATATAATTTCACCTTTGTAGATTCAATAATTTGGGCTCTCGTGACAGCCTGCCACTTTATTTATGTGTAGAACCTGAAGGACGTGTCGGTGGGTGGAGGTATGAGGAGAGGGTGTGTGAAGAGCGAAGGGATTGTGAGGCTCGTGGGTGTTGGAGGGGCGCGCGTTGTGCCGCTTGGCATGCCATGGCGGCGCGGAGGGTCGAGCGGTTGCTCATCCTGCCAATTGGCGCCCGCGCCGCCGCCTCCCGCAGCTTGCGGCCCAGGCGGAAGCTCCATCCGTCGCGCTTCGTTCGGCTCCCCCCCCCCGCCGCGTTGCGATACGTGGATATTGCTGCTTCCAAAGAACTCTGCGACCGAGAGGTTACTTTAAAGTGCATGAGCAGTAATGTTGAATGGATTATTTATGGCACTTTTTACCTGTTTCGTGCGCTCACGATAGTACAAAATGTCACTTATCCCGATAATTATCCCATTTGTCATAAAGAGAACCTGATGAGATTACATAAACTAACAGTAGAAATGTGGCATTTTCACCTGTAAGAAAGCAAAAAATATATTCTGAATCTATTGGTATGGTTATCTCATTGTCGGAAGATTGGATATGTAGCCTTTTCGAAATATCCACAAATTATTTTAATTATTCATTGAAAATGCTGTTGATTTAATATGGCGTCATATTGTTCTTATAATCTTTCTTTCTTCATTCTTATCATCAATATTTTAAGGACAAAAATGTCATCATGTCTGTTACTTGTATATCGAAGTCTACTCTTTTCGAAGCACGGAATCGCACTTCTCGATCCAGTTGAGTTTTAAATTCGAAACCTACTTCCTTTAGTTAGTTTTATATAAATTTGGAATACTCAGTAATGGCGTTAGATTTGAGACGAGCTGGGCTATTAGTTGTACATCGCAAGCGAAGTGGAGCTGCTTGGGGGCAGGAGTGTTTGGTGGAAAACTGCGAATGTGCATGCCGTGGTAGGCTGTGGGGCGCAGATGCGTTCGGGGCGCGACGTCTCGAGAGGTCGGACCGAGTGCGCGGCCACCTGAGCGGTGAAGCGTTGCAGCTCTCCCTGGGAGCGGTCTTTGGCCGAGTGGGAATCCACTCGAGGGAGAAGAAAGTGAAGGTCGTGCGTCGCCGTTCGACCTATCCCGAGCGAAGAGAGGGGGCGGGAGGCGGAGGCAGTGGGGAGGGAAGAGATCGGCCGGCGGATGCTGCAGAGTGCGACTGGGGCGGTCCCTGGCGCTGTGCTGAAGGCACGAGTGATTCCTCTCACGGGTGAGGCGTGTCGAAGCATGGGACAGTGGGGGAGGGATCGTTGTGTGATTTCTAGTTTCCCTATCCATTAGTTCCTCCTTTTCCCTATTTATTATTATTATTATTATTTGCTTGCTTTCTATACTTTTTTGCATTTCTATGTTCTTGGACCATTGATTCAGCCTATTCTTCATTTATGATCATCCACGGTCTGAATTTTGAGATTTGAATACTATGTTCCGGATTGTGAGACATTTGGAAGAGTAGCTTGGCTTGTGCGGGCGGAGATAGCTGGCAATGCGTGGGTGCAGCGAGTGGATCGCAAGAGACGGACAGGCCTCTCTCCCTGGCCCGTCCCTCGCCTGCGGGCGCCTCTGCCGCGCTGGTGGATACAGGCTGCGAGGGAGGACCATTGCTTATTAATGGGATAAGCGACCGCCGGCTCGGGAGTGTGCGCGCAGTAGTCCAGCGATTGGGAACGGGGACCGAGGAAAACTGCCTTGTCGCCCGGGCCAAGGTGTTTGCCCGTCATTCAATGACGTTAGGTCGAATAGAGTCGAAAAGTATTAAAAACACGTTTTAGAGATGAAATGTTAAGTAGGTTAATTATTTTCTTTGCTTTGTACTCCGATTAATTATTTATTACATGACTCGTCTTACATTTTTGTAATCCCCTTGACAAAAATTGTAAAGGGGAAGGTTCTTGGTTTGTTCCTACAGTTCAAGGGGTACAGGATTTCTATTTCGAAATTGTACTAATTGGAGGTGAAGAGAGTAAATGACAATTTTTGAGTATTTGTTTATTAAAAATTGTTTGTGCTTCCTTTCAACATTCAGAACTTAACTACGCTGTATACTTGGCACTTGTGCTTCAGGTTCATTTCTTATTTTTAACGCCTTACAGGTATTGCAAGGAAGAATTTTCTGTGCTCTAACACCTGTGGTTTCTTATGCTTTGTATATGTGAGATCATAACTGTACGTTATCGAAGTGCACATGTGAATCAGGTGCGCATAGAAGCTTGAAGATTTTATCGTCGTGAGTTGCTGGCTTACTGGAGTTCGTACTTCGATAGAATTTCGATCGGGAATGGTGATTACCGTGCTGGTCGATGTCAAAGTAGTCGCCACAGTAATGACAAATAATACAAAGGAGAGCACAAATGCTTTGAATTAGGTCTCTTTCTCTTCCTTTTGAAATAAAATTGTAGTGTATCTTCAGAAATCACCATCACCTGATTAATGCACTTACTGCATTCAAGTGTGTTAAGAAACTGACATCCTTAGTACTTGCATGTTTTAGTAGAAAGAAATTGTATTTTTACGCAGTTGCATTTTGTTAATCTCTCATGCAATTCTCGCATTGCTTCTTTGTAAATAAGTTTTAAATTAGTTATTAATGGTGATGTTATTGTGATACCATTTCCTATTAATGTTGGGCAATATAAGAACCATTTGCGTTGCTCGGAAGTAACTTTTTTTTCACAATTGTGCTTTCTCTTCGTCTCCTTACCCTTTCCCCTTTTTTTCCAGTTTTGTAAAGTTTGCATTTTTTACCGCTGGAGTGCAATTTTGGAACACATCCCACTATTTATGTATAAATAGTGTGTTGTCCCGTTGACCAAGTCCGAATCAATAAGTTGCTTTCAATGAGTTGTTAGTTTTTAGCAAGATATTCTTGCTAAAGTTGTTCAATGTCGTAGCTGTAACCATATGAGATTGTTTGTCTGTGCTAATTATTTTGCGGTTTTCGCGAAAATAATTATTTTGCGGTTTTAAGCGTCGGTATGTCAGATCCTAATTGCTTTGTGGCCACTAAGAAAATAATGGTAACCATTATTTGAACTGGTTTCTAAATAATTCTCATTGTCAGTTACAAAATCATTGCCGTCTTCAGCTTCGTAATTTGTTAGATTTTCTGATTCCTTTCTGATCTGGAACACTGCAGGTTCTAACTTCGTGATGCCAGTAATTTGAATAACTTGAGCACGAACACTAGTGAGTATATATTCATTCAGCCCATGGCCTTGTAAGGAGGATTTTTCTCTTATCACCGAGACGGAAATTGGTTTTATGTACTGATGAGCGCTGTGTTTCATAAGTCATGATACTGTATCTTTTATTCGTGATAGCTGCGACAAGTTAATGTCCGTTTGATAGTTGAAAACGTGTCGCTTATATGCCTGTGTTGGAATGCGGACTCGCGCTAAGTTCCTTAGCATTATATTGGTTTAAGCTTTTCACACCGTTCCTTTTTTTTTTTTTTACCCTTCGTTTTTGCTGTGGCCACTAAACTTTGAAGCTTCTGAGCCAGCGTAGTTTTTAGATTCTGTTATGAGCTACCAAAACAAACCAGAATAGGAATAATATTTTTTTTCAAATCTCACTTTTGTTTCTTCCCAATACATTTCTAGTAAAAATAAAATAAAATGTTTATGTGTGTGTGTATAAAACATATATTCACACAATGTGTGGAAAATAAATTGAAATTGAAATCTACACAAAAATTGAAGTGTAATTAGTAATAAATTAAAAATGCAAGAACAGATTTTTCAGCGGGCTTATTAACCTTAATGAGAAGAATGGTCCTTATTTGGCCATCAATTTTTTTAACGGGGAGTAGATAGTGGCTGCTGTTTTTTTTCCCTTCAAATTTCTTACTTGAAAAAGAAAGCGAGCGCGCACGCACGCATACACACACGCATATTATATGTATATGAAATGAACATTGCCTCCAGATTTAAGCCAACCTGGACCAAAATAGGTATTTTTGTTTACATACAAGAAGCCAAATGTTTTAAGAACTTGAAGAAAAACTATTTTAAATATATCATTTGATAGTATTTTCCAAATCCACTGCAACTTTGTCTTCATCAAACTCTAAATGTTCCATGACACCTCTAGAGAACTCTCCAGCAATCTCAATCTCTATGAAAGGTGATTTGAGAAACTGCGTTACAATGGAAATACGTTCGAAACCTTGAAGTGTTGAATTTACTTCTCATTTCTGAAAGAATTTCAAAGTATTGTTTACTGTTGTAAGGGGGTTATCGACATCAGTTCGGATATACACAAGAAAAACAAACTGGCATAACCTCACGCTCACACAGTCAACCATGAAATTGATGATGACAGTTGGCGCGAGAGTATGCATGCAACTGTTTAGTGCGTCATCTTGTCTAAGCTCAGTGGACCAACTCAGTTAGCTATTCTCCAATTAACCAATATTGTGATCTACCAAAAATAATCCCCGCGAGCTACTAGTACTTCGCGATTGACGGTTTGACGATCTATGATGATCTCTTTTGAGTCAAATTCGGTTTCTTGTCATTTGGGTGAATTTTGGAATTCAAAAAGAGGCAGGTGAAGGGTCTTTTTGAGAAGGCAACGGAGGAGATGGTTGTGTATTGGTCATTCCTGCCGGTTCAGTTGCATTCACATGTTGTGACTTGACGAGGAAACGAGTTATGTCGAAAAGGATATACAGGAATTTACAATGTTTGTTTTGCGTCTTGGAACACCCGAACCGCGGATTGTTTTGCTTATAATTTGACCAGAATATTGTTGAAGAATCAGATTACAAATAATGCCAATAGATTCGTATTGTTCAGAGGAACATCTCAGTAGGTATGTTAAATACACCAAAATATTTTCCCACGGAATTCTGCGAGAATGTTTTCAGAAGGATCCGAAAAATATGGCAAACTTTTCACCAGCTGATCGACATGTGTTTTATAACACCTCGCTTGCCTCGAATGATGGACCGCAAGGGGTCTGGTCTAGGGTAAAACACGGGCACACAGACATAGGAAAACCCTTTACACGCACGTTTTTCAGGGGCTACACGTTCGGGATGCAGGAGTGTTTTATCTGTTGGTATTGTGAGTTTTTCATGAAAACTTTTTTCCCCGAATACTCCCGCAGACAGTGAGTTCACCGTGTTTGATTCTCAAGGCGATTCCACACATTCCGCCAGTCGACGAAGCGCTCGGCGAACGTTCGCTCCCTTTGAAGTACTTGCGGAAGGGCGAGCACGGCAAATAGGAAGCGACCCACCCCATCCCCATTAATCGGGATTCGGTTAGCGTTTGCTTGCTACTCAGTTCAGTACAGGGCGACTAAGAACCCGTATCCTGAAGAAAATCTGAAACTGATGGGTTTCGATTGTGACAGTTTTATCAATAGGGTTGTCGCTACAAATTAACAGCAGATCGCCAAAATATTTTAGTTTTATGTACCAAGTTCCAATGGTTGGTCTCAATAACAAACTCTAAGAAGAGTTGATTGTTAGAGATTGTCTATGTACGTTTCGTGAGACTTCATTCTGTTCTTATTTTTAGTTTGCAAACTTAACGAAAAACGAATAAAATTAATAATTTTTTATCACGATATGTGTATGCATAACAGTACGTCTTTTCGATAATGTTTACTTTATAAAGGAAAAAAAAGTTGCCTCGATATTCTTAGCAGTATTTAGTGGATGAAAGGAGCGCCTGCTGCTCGTCTTTCTCAATCATTGTCGACAGACTTGTGCCTAGAAATCGTTCCAGTGGACGGGGTTCAATTTTCGGGACGTATGAGCAACGACTCTCATACCGGGCTCTCTCAGCTTGGATTTTGTGGGGGCGTGGCTACTTTGAGCTACGCAACGGTCATTGGTGTAATGCGTTTGGCACCTTTTGCGTGTGACGCCATCGTGATCGAATAACATCAACCATCTGATACCGAACGCGTGGCGACATCACGTTGTATGATGGGAAAGTTGGCCGACGGCAGCAGATGGTTGCAGTGAGAGGCATGATTTTTTTCGCATTCGCAGTGGGATGAGTTTCTTCACAGATGCTCGGCTCTTTGGTTTTAAGGACGTACGTACGTAGGGTTGCCCTGATAATGAAGGCGACGAGTCTTGAAGAGAAATCGATTTGCTATTTAAAAATATGGAAATTCATTGTCCAGAGAATCTATAAACAGTGTTCTAGCACGTGCCCCGTCGTAGAGACGGTCGTGTTGCAGTGAACGCGTGGGAGGAAACTCCTCTTAAAAGCGCGTTTCGTATGCCAATGACGTTATTCAGCATATTAGTTGTTGTAAGCTTGCCATACTGTCACGTTTCTCGGAAGGTAATGACGCGCGAGCTTGTGAGTGGGTGTGTAGTGGAGGGGCTGCTTGCGTTGTCACGCCACCTTTCCACCCTCTCCCTACCGCCCCGCCTCTCCTTGCACTGGGCATCGGGTCCAGGTGGATTTCTTTTCGCGTACTTCTTATCGTGGACAGCGCTGTATTATGATACAGTAATTCACTGAAAAAATCCAGCTTTTCTCTACTTTTATAGTTCATCCGTCGCGATGTACAAAATACTGTAGAGATGCATTGTAATATCTGCACATTATTTCGGATCTTTTAAGTAGTGTCTTGCAGTCGTCAACGTTTTGCTCTTAAAGTCTTCCAAATGTTATTTGTTAATTTGTGAAATTGAGTTGCGTCTATGCAGCTGCCTAGTTTCCTCCGGCTGCGCCTGTGTTCTCTTCCAACTGGAAGAGAACTCGGTGCTCTCTTCAAGCTCCCTTGTCTGCCAGTTCGGTCCTCGCCGCTACATGCAATTGTGCACCACTAGCTATCTAGTAGTTAATATAGCGACCGCATACATTGCTTGATTAGCTATTCTCTTTCTGTCGTCAGCTCGATGGCTGTGACCAGGGCTAAGATTTGTATGCAATTACGTATTTGTTTGCTCATTAGTAACGATTGAACTTTGGACAGATGTTTATGAATTCGGCTTTCTGAAACGGTTTGAAACCTATCTGAAACTATTTTCGAAAGATTATTTTGAACGTTTAGTGCAATTTGAAGTGGCAGATGGGGTTTAGTAAATCTAGATGTAACTCCACAATATATTGCAAGATTCTAGATGGACTCCATTACTACTTCTGCGCGGTACTGTAATCAAAACAAAGCAATATTGAGAAATAAAAAGTAAAATTTCACATTTGAACATTTAAAACTGGGCTTTGTAACTCATTGCTTTGTAAATGGTTCATGGTAAAGCATTAAGAAATTTACTTTCAGCGCCACAATAATGGTTGGTTTAATTTTAGCACAGTATTAAATCTTGTTCCACAGCTAGTACTAAAACTTGAGTTCTTTTATCGTTCTACTTATGTAACTTCATCATTTGATTAATGCATTTTTCACGTTTTAAATTTTTTATTCAATTTTAAGTCAACATTTTGAACATTTTTAGTCCATTATGTATTCACATATTTAGGCACATGCTATTTCATATAAATCCCAGCCCTGGTTATGACGATAAGCGACTTCTGAAGGTTTCGTGATCATTGTCTCGTGCGTAAACCGAAAGGATTTTTTCTTTTGGTGCTTCTTTTATAATTGATACTACGGCCATGAACGGCGCTACTTAATCCCTTTACACAGCAGTGCACACGTGCATACAAAGATTGATTGTGACGAAGGTTCTGTGCATTGAAAACAAACGAAACATATCTCCAGCTCCAGTTTTTCTTAGGAGAGAAATGAGCCGCAGGGACCATTGAGAAAGGACGTAAAGGAGGGGATTTATTGCGAACGTTTAGGCATTGTTATGAACAGACAAATGCAATGTTCTCTCTTTTATTTGAGTCCTAGAGATTTTGATGACGGAGGGGAGGTATAAAAAAATCAAATATGTGAATTTTGAAATATCGTCGCGAGGGCCAACAAAAATGACTTTTATCACAGGGAGGTTTTTTAAAATTGTAATTGAGATGTTAGTTACGATTCAGATATCAACAAACCAGAAATACTTTTGAGCCGTCATCAATTCTTATAAACGGTTTGTACTTTGCTCACTTTAACGTTATTTGTTAAACACGCATGTAAAATGGGATTATTAAAATTAAATTAATAATGAACTACGAAGTTATAGAATCAACAGAAGTGGATTTAACTTCATGCACGTTTCAAATGCATTAATAATGTAAAATCGACGATTATAAAGCTGGCTTTACACTAGCAAGAAAATAGCTAGCAATATTATTTCGCAAGAAAAGTTGCCAATGTAAACATTGGGGCAATAAATATTTCTGATGTTGGCAATATTTCTTGCTAGATATTCTGATCGTAATGTAAACACCCGTGTTACCATCCTCGGAAAGATATTGCCGGCTGTTGCTGGGACTAGAATTGGATTGAAGTCTGAGCAAGATATTGCTGGAAGAAGCCAATGATGGCCACGGTCAGATGCGCTGGAAGTACGGTTAAGGTAGTACATAGACGTATTATTTTGAATTGTTATATCATTTTTTTCGTAAAATGGGTGTGTGAAAAAGTTTAATAAAATAAATGAAGTAATAAATATTACAAATCCTTTATGGTTGATTATCGAATGGTTCAAATTTTGATTTAGCTACAGATGCTCCCTAATTATTTATTTTGTTATGTTAAAAATTATCAAGATTCCTAATCTAAGATTTTAAGATTAATGTATAATACATCAACATTATATGAAGGACATTTTAAAACTTTTTACTGAATTAATAATTGCGTTTTTTATAAATAGAAAATTATTTAGAACCCACGTGAATCGTAGTCCACGAAAAAATATTGAGGCTCCTGAACCGAATTTGCACAAGCCCCTTTCCCTTTCGTCTTAAAATACAGCCACATGTCTTCACAAAACGTCGTTTCTTTGCCTCTTCATTGAGCACAATAACTGCGACCACGACTCGCATCTTCTCCCTTCTACTAACCATGTCGGAGTGAGATATAACCTCACTTAAGTTGACGCGCCATTTTCCTCGTGGCATCACCAAGTACGGCAAGATAAAGTTCTAATGTAAAACGATCGGCAATATCTTGTCGGAAAGATCTTCCTCCCAACTTTCTGGCAACATATTGCCCCGTCTTGTTCTTGCTAGTGTAAAGATGACCGCAAGAAACAGCAACAAATTGCTGAAAGATGTTGCGGAAACCTATTGCTAGTGTAAAGCCAGCATTACACACACACACACACACACACACACACACACACTTATGCACTATTTGCAAAATGATTGCAAAATTTTGCACTACTCCACTACATATGTCGAGAGACCAGCTTAGAGCTTCTTCCGGGCATTTCCCGACGAGGAAGTCCCACAGGGAGGAAATACCTGGAGGGAAATTCCCTGCAAGCCGACGTGTTTGTCAGGACTGGATCTCACCATCCAGCAGAGGAGTATCAGAGCCGACTCCTTTCATAAAACATTCACTACACGAACTGGAATAATGACCTTAGCACTTAACGTGCCCGTCAATCGAGTTCATGGAAATTAAATTATCCTACTTAGACATCATGAAAGGAATACGCATCTCAGTTCACAGCGCAACAAAATGCTGGTTTAAACCTTACAGGTCACTCTGGTCTCAGTCGAGCAGCGTGCAATGCCGGGTAAAATCTCAAAAACATTTGTCTAATTGAAATGCAAAATGTTAAATTATAACAAGTTAATAATATAATAATTCTATTTTATGCATTATTTCTTAAAATTTCTCTTAAAACCTTAAAATCGAAACAGTCTCATTTCCTGAAGCAAACGCGAAACGTGCAATTTCGTGCAGTACTCCCCCAAAACGTGGAAATTTGTGGAAAATAAAACAATTTCTGGAAGAACGTTCATTTCATGATACAAATTCCTGCCGCGGTTTCCTTTAAATTTGAAACTGAAGCAAGAATGAGATGTAATTACATGGGATTCCTATCTTTGTTTAGACTATAATATACAATACAAATTTCTGCCAAGGTTTCATTCAAATTAGATTCGAAATTGAAGCAAGAATGAGATGTAATTACACGAGATTCCTATCCTTGTTTAGGCTATAATATATTAGTAAACGTAGGAAAAACTGTTTCTATAGTTGTTTTTTTTTTTCATTTCGAATTAGTAATTGCTTATTCCATGTAAATTGAAAGATGTACAATTGACTATTCTTAAATTTGCAAAAGTTTTGGTCATTAAATTTATTAAAACTTCAATTACAACGTTAATATAAATGAAATACAAATCTAAGTCTATTATCATTTTTCAAATCATTCAGCATTCATACGTATCGCTGCGTATATTTTTCGAATGAACTTCCCATCTGAGATACGGCATAACATTCTGGAGAAACCCAACATATAGTTCCTAGGCTTTTACTAGATTACATAAAAGAATTCCTCAGGTAACAAGCAAATCCCATACTGATGATCATTGCGACACACATTATTACACCTGGAGTCCTATCATAGTTTTACCTGTTCATTTTAGAACACCTGCTTTCGTAAAAATGTTGTAGTAATCATATTTATCAGAAATTAAGTAATTAAAATTATGCGTAAGTTTAAATGTCAAGTGAAATATTGTGTTGCAAGACCATATTCTATACAATTAAATATTGTACAGAGATTCAGAAAAAAACAGTATTTATTTGATATTAATACATTAGTTATCAGTTGTACTGGGTATTTTTTTTAAATATAGAATTCTAAATAAGCCATAAAAGGTTTCGTACTTCATTGTCTGGACAATGACTCCGCATCTAGGCCAGTCTGTCCCGTTTCCCTTGACCCGTTGAGCAAATGGTGAGTTAACATCTTGTTTAGCTTCTGAGAAGTAAATGTGGTTTCATTATCTGCCCTCGCTTTCTTGAGCTCCGTGGGGTGCTATGGAGATTGAAGATTTTTCATCGTCAGTATCATCAAATAATTGTTCTTCTTGTTCACATGGCAGTTAGTCGATTCCTTCTCGATAAGAGATAAGAGTCAGAATCTGTAGCATGTTTTTCGATGAATTGTTCCTTTTACATGGGAGTGAATATATTTTCTCGTTATCAATTTTTGTTAAAAGCGTTTATTTACACCTTTGTTCATAATTCAACGAAGTGTAGTAAAGGTAAGTGGTAAGGGATCAACAGTAGGTAAGTGTAGTAGGTAAGTGGATCAACTTATTATCAATATTATATTGTTTATTAACAATTCTGATTTGATCAGTAAACTTTTTCTAACATTCCAAAAGGAAGGTGTTGTGGAATACTCTTTTTCCACTAGTCCGTTAAAATATCCCTGAGGTTTTCCTTGACAGTTGTTATTGATATCACCATTAAATTATTCCAGTTTCGTGGTATATTTCACAGCATATAAATATATGCTATGATTGCGGCGTTTCTGCTTATATCTGGCTTTATAAAAATTATATTCGAGGTAACTAATTCGGTGCATCTAAGTTGAATGTGGCACCTAGTCAGCTAAAAGTCACCTGGCACAGCGCTGATCTACTCTTCATTCGCTCTGTGTCACATTTCGTTACGTTCGTGTGGATTTTCAACTTCCTTCTTTCTTTCTTTCTTTCTACTTCTTCGTATTCTCTATGTAAAGAAATATATGTATCACATCAGGACGAAAGACTGATAATTTAATGGAAAATCGGTTTTGGGGACCCTATGAGAATATGGAATAATCAGTGTGTAAAGTAATGTCATTTTTTCATCAAATAAAATACCGACTCTCTCTTTACTTCTTCAATGATAATATCGTGAATGGAATTGTTATTTGGTAAAGGGAAGTTATTAATTTCAAACGTAGTAACTTTACTTTTAATTGGGTGTAATACTAAAATATTTTATATTACACCATAGTTGAAATGAGATGAGTTCCTCTTGAATAAAGAGAAATCTTCTTCGGACACTACTGAAGGAATGAGTTTCATGTCATCAGCAAACAAAAATCTATCCATTACCCATGACCTGTTGGAAGATCATTTGCAAATACAGAGAATAATAGTTTCGAAATGGCAGGGGCGGCTCCGGAGACGCTAGGGTCACTTCACTTTCCTATCCGCACTAATATTAGCATTTTTCCTTGCACTCTCAAATACCACAGGCCTGCTAATTTAAGATCTATGAAAAGTTCATTAAAATATAACAAAATATATAGTTCATTGGAGTGCAGATTCCATAACTGAATTCAGTTTTATTACATCACGTACTACTTTTACAGTCTCGCCTTTCAACGTACTTACCTCGTAAAGAGAAAGTGTTGTAATACTGCGGAAAACGCGTTTTGGGCACTCGTATCGAAAAAACAAATAAATTTTGTTCATATGAACAAAATTGTAGTAGTGTAGTAAAGTACTACTTACTCTAACACGTTGCATAGACTGAATCCTCATTTTATAGACTCTTGATACTGAAAAATTGGTTGACTGCGAAACGTTTGTCCGTCCATCCGTCGTTCCATCAGAGATCAACACTAGTGACAAAGACTGTTCGCATAATTTTCTCCAACGTTGATAATCCCCCACAGATTTGGACGAACTCAAAGTCCTCCGAGGTTAATACAGTTATTTTGATTTTGGGGTACTTTAGATAAGGCTTAAATATTTTCAACGTTTTCTCGAAAATTACTTCATTTTTTTTATTAATCTTTGTCATTGGATTTCTTAAATAACTCTTAAAATGGGGAGCTGTTATTTTCATTGAATTTTCTGGTTTTTGAAAATTATAAAAGTTCAAAATTGTTTGGCCTTTTCCTACATCTACATGACGAACCTAACATTTAACATAGAGATTTTTTTCTAGCTGAAAATTATTACTGAAAATCAGAGCATAAAATGCACAATATTTCGAATATATCAGTAGTTTTTGCGTGACAGAGAGGCAATTTTATAAACAATTATTTTTTTCCAAAAAGGCTCCAATTTTTTCTTCAATTTTTTTTATCAGATGGAGCAAAGGACGCTTGAATAATGGAACTGATCTTATTTTCGTCGTACTTATGTATTTTTTAAAATTGCCAAAAAAACACTGGTAATGAGCATTATCGATTTTAGTATTTTTTCTTAGTTAAATTTGTCCTAACACATCTTTAAATAAGGTCACGTACAAAATCCTCTTAAAAAAGACAAAATCTTCTACAAAAAAGTTGTTTTGCAATCATCTATAAAAATACGGCAGTCTTCTATTTTGTATTCAATATTATTATTTTATATTAACCCATCGACATTACTGCTGTATACTAATTTATCTTTCTGTGAAAAGTAATGTGTAAATTCCTCTCTTTCAATACAGATGAGTAGTTGTTCCTGCTGCCAAAAAAATTATTTTCTCTCAAACTGATGATTCAATAGTTCAGTTTTCTCTGTATGTATTTCTCTGTCCTATGTAACTTATTAATTCGTTTATTTCAGTTTAAGATAATAGTTCAGAGCTACGATTTGTGTCGATTTGAAACACACCATATTTGGTGTCTCAACACGAAACAGATATAAGAGCATTTCCTAAAAACTTGGAGAGTTCAGGAACAGGAGCCATGAGCAACAGGACGTAAAGCTGAGGAAAGGTTTGGATTCACAATAACTTTCTTATTTATAATGTATAATTCTAACGTCACTACTTGGTCCGTCCAAATCATTAGGATTCCAAATCTAAAGGTTTTCTTCTTACCTTTAGACCACAATCTCAGACCTTCCACACGGATATAATGCTTTGTGTGGTGCCCAAAATTTGTTTCAACTTTTCAATTTTACTTCAAAACAAATGAAGTATACTGTTTTCACCAGCTCTTAAGGATATTAATGGTAAATTCATCATAAATATAGAAAAAATTGTCTGGCGCATTCACACAACCTCTACTAGTCATATCGCGTAAACTCTGGAAATAAATTTGAGGTTAGTGATTACAACAAGTAATCCACAAACTACAAAAATTTAACCTACTACGTATCTACCAGAATTTGCTGCCAATGGTGATATATGGTTTAGTGAAGAGGAGGTTTACACTTCTGCAAACACCATTTTGGTTTGCTCATCCTGTCAGTGTTTCACACTCGCATATCACGAACTTTTACATACTGCCATCTGGAGGGAATGCTACAAACATTATGTTGCTATGTTGAGAGAGCATTGGTGATTCGTTCATAAACTGCAACCTTGTAAATTGTCAATGACAGTTGGGAAAAAAACTGTCCTCGTTGGAACAGTTGTATTCACATTTTCGATTTTAATGCACAAAATTACATAAGATTTAAAGTTTAAAATTATAGTCTATTTCTTAAGTTGCTGTGTATTTGAGACAATAAAACAAGTCAACATTATTAATAAAATCTTTTATTTAGACTTTTTTCAGTTGGGCGACGTTTAAAGTCACTTTTGACCTTATCTTCAGACAACACTTATTCCAAGAATTCTGTAAACAATTTTCTTCATAACTCACCAATCTATTTTTATGAATTATATTATGTCTAATGACAAGAAACTAATTATTATATAATTTTTCATATGTAATCTTTTATGATGACCTATCCTCATCAATGCTTTGAGGATTCCTTTCATTTTCACGACTGTCAAATTTCAAACTCACTACTTCAACACTAATATTTTCTTTATCCAACTTTTTATTTTCTTAACTTATTAGACATTTATCTTCTACTTTATGTCCTTAATTGTTCTTGCCCTCTAGACATTCTTGTCCGATATCTTAGTTGATTGATTAATTGGCGAATCCGGGCACGCCAACTGTTAGGTCAATGGTCCCGTAAGTGATGTGCGCGGCCCCGGCGTCATCAAGTGTGATGGCGAGTAACTCTTAATTATGGGTTTGAAACGCACACGAATATTATCACAATTTCAGTGTTTTATTCGCCAATAATCTAACAGTAATAAAGCACATTATTTTTGTATGCTTTGGTTAATTCAAACTTAATGATTTTTGTAAGAGTTTAACTTTCTTTGAATGTTAAGCTTTCAGGATATGACTTCCCTGAGAGCCGCCACTGAGTCCTCCTCCTTCGCGTATGGGTCTCTTAGGACCACGCGGAATCAACACTTTGAGGCTTCTTGTTAGCCCAGTAATCTCTCATACGTAACGAATGGGTCTGTTTTCGTTGCTTATACCTTATGTTTAGTTTAACTTCCTTTTCCACCTCAAAACCCTGCGATTTTGCATTTTTTCTAATTATATTACGATCCTGTAAATTTGAAGATCCAAATTTGTATCTAAGGTCTTTTTCTGTTTGTCTGTATCACTTCAGTCTGGTGGATTCACTTTTCAAGAAGACATGGTTCTGGTTTGTTAACCTGCTAGCATTCATTCTTTCTAAATGTCCCATAAATTAGATTCTTCGCATTCGCATTGAATCTATGATTTAAGGTATTTGTTTGTAGATTTCCTAATTCGGTTTCCGGTTCATTTATATAAGTCTTGATTTTAGGGCCAAGGAATTTTCTCATAATTTTGCGTTTTTTCACTTCTACCTGATGTTTTAAAGTTCTATGCTGAAGGTTAAGAGTTTCTGATGCATAGTGTGCTACCGGTTTGATAACTGTCTGGTAATGACGAATTTTTCAGTCCCACAACCAGCACTTTTTGTTGTTAACTATATATATAGTTGATTATTGAAATGCTATGTCCATTCTTTGAATTCTTGTTTTTATGGATTTCGTTTCATTACAATTTTCAGTAACCCATTCTTCAAGTTCTTCAACGCGGAATACTTCGTTATTTCTTATTTTAACTTCTCGTGGAGCTGTTTTAATATCGGTCATAAACTTCGTTTTTTTCTATGAAATTTGCAGTCGGACTTTTTCCGCTTGTTCGTGTAATATAACAAGTTGTTTCTGTCCACCTGGAATATCTTTTGCAATTAGTGCTATGTCTGCAAAGACTAAACAATCCAAATTCACACTTTTGAATTTTGATCCTAATCGATGTATTGGAACCCCTGCTTTTCTCCACTCTCGAACAACTTTTTGCAAGGCGCAGTGGAAAGGTAAAGAAGAATGATCGTCTTCTTGCTGCACTCCCATGTCTACTTTGCATTGTTCTCCCATGAATTTGATATTACATGTGGTATCTGTGTTTCCCTTTTTAATGTTTTTTTTGTTTTCTTATCCAGTCCAAATTAAGAGTGTCAGTATCAGTGTCCTGAAGAGAGATTCTCGGTCTACGCTGTCGTATGCATTTTTAAAGTCCACAAACGTGATGACAAACTTTTTGGCTAATGTATTGTGTAAGTTTGATTTTTTTAAATAATAAAAACATTTATAAAGACTACATGTCCCCTAATTCCAGTTGCAGTATGATCACAATGATAAATCTGTAATGTAACATACAAAAACATTTTCAAATAAAAAATCAAATTTTCTTTCGTATTTCATATTAAAAGAATTTCCTTCAAAAAAATTCATCACGCACGCTGTGGCCATCACAGGTCACACAACGTAGAGTAGTTTCGCTTTAGTTCATTCGCCCCTCGAATTAATTACCTCCCACCCTTTGAACCGCGATGGTCCTTTCACACCGCCCTGTTCATAACAGCAGCCCCACCGAAAAAAGCCGCAGTGCGGGCACCGTCCAGCGCGACGCGGCGCTGGGCGCGCTCTGGGGGTCCGCGTCGGCGCGCCACGCACAGGGCCGGAAGGGCACAGGTCCCCCTCTGCGAGGCGGCGCACCGCGTCGGCCGCCCTTTCCGATTGTGCGCGGTCGCGCGAACAAAAGAAAGGCGTCGCTGCGATCGCGCCCGCGCTTTTGCGGAGCCTTTGTCGTCCGCGCGCGCCCGCTCGCTGGCTCGCGCCGGCCGGCCGTCGCCGCGCCGCCGTCGTCGCCGCCGCCGCCCGCCGCCACGCGCGCCACCCTCCGCGGGCTGCGGGACGCAGCGCGCCGCGGGGCGCCGCGTGGTATGCCGCGCCGCCGGTAGATGGCAGGCGTGTCTCCTTCGCGACCTCCCGCGGCGCGGCGAACGGCCCTCCTCCTGCCGTTGCTGCTGGCCGTGCTGCGTCCCGCCGCGCGGAGCTGCGGTTGCGGACGTCGCGAAACAGGCGGCGGCGCCCCGGGACGCTTTTATCTGGCGCGACGCCGGGCCCGCTCGTTCAGAGTTCGGAATTGACAGAGCATCATAAATCAGACACAATTCTATACAATTATGTTTTCGACAAATATTTGTACTTTCACATCCACCACGAAAAATGTTACCCTTAACAAATTAAGTGAATGTGGAAAATGTAAGGCGTCTGTACTATAAACATGTAATGACGAGTAAAAATAGAAATAATATTTTCAGAAAAAATGGGATTTCCATTGTTAGTAAAACATACATCCCGAACCCACCGTTTTCTTACCGTGTGACACAAACACTTCTATTTTATTTATTTTTTTCTATTTATTCATTTATCCATTTTCAATGTATTAGTACATCAGGCACGAAACAAGTTTGATATTTCACTAATACAACCATAAGAACAGAAGAGTTTTTTTAAATTTTTTATTTAAGGTCGCTTTACAACAGCTCTGGCCAGAAGCGACATTAATTGCGGTATTATTTTTGCAATAATTGTGGTATTGTTTAAGGTAGTCAGCTAGCAGGATTAAAAGTAATGTCTTGGAATCGGGGATAGGATGAGGGATTTGAGTTACCTCCAAATTTGGGGTAGGTTTGAATATTTGCAAAGGATGGATGAGATGGTATTTATTGTCTTGGGAGCTGTGTGTACATTTATCTCATTATAGTACGAAGGAACAGAATACATTCAAACATCAGAAATTGAAGCTTAAATATGACTAAGAAAACTCTGACCCCGCAACAAGGCTTCTCAAAATATGCAAAGCCGATCCGACAGCCATTTTTTCTTGTCAGTGTGTGGGGGAAGGGCGTGGCAGCGAAGCCGTTCGCGCCGCGCGGCGCCTGTGGTGACCGCTGCTTGTCTGCCGGCCGACGCGGCGGCTTCCCGCTGCGGTGGAGCACAATCGCGGTCCCCGGCTGCGGTGGCCGATGTCCGAAAAAGAGCGAGCGAGTGGCGCGCACGGGCGCGGCGGGGGGCGCGGGGCTCGCGCCTACCCCAATTCGGGGGTCGCGCGCTCCGCGCTCGCCCGCCGCCCCGCTGCTCCCGCTGCCCGCGGCGCCCGCGGCCGCCCACGGGGTGCTGGCGGCTCGCGGGGAACCCCCGCTGGTCCCCGCTGGCCCCCGCGCCGCCGATGAGGCAAAACGGCTAGCGCTTTGTTGCCCAAATACGCGCGCGGAAGGTCGCCACGGCAGCCTTTTTCCACCTACCCGTCGGGATGAGGGCGTGACTGACTCTCGAAATATCGACACGAGTCTCCAAAATCTATAGTTGCGATATCTCACGGATGTGCAAATGGCGTGTGCGAATGTGTGATTTCTCGATATAATTTTAAATTAAATATGTTAACCTAATGTTTTCGTTTTAAAACATCAAATTCAATTCAAGATCCTATATTAACCGTGTTTCCTTTTCCCATGATTTTTGTTTAATTGATTTGCAGTTAGGTCGAAAAAATAGGCGTACACGATATGACTGATACATGTATATGGTTGTTGGCTATTATTTTACATTGCAAAAGTGCGTCGTTGTTGGTAGGGATTTTCTCCTCAATGAAATCTGTTTTCAAAAATTGGACCTCTAAATAAGATCATGTATATTATTTTGTGAAAATATTACTAGTTTTCACGTATTTTTTATTGAAATGCAGGCAAAATATTTTTTTTAAATGTTAAGAAACTTATCCCAATTCTTTCTTTAATTTTTCCCTCCAATGGAGCAAAGGATGCTTAAAAAATGGTGCGGATCCCATTTTCGTGGAACTCAGAATTTTCGAAATTAGGTAAGTTAGAAAAGAAATAACGGGGAAAAGTATGTTTTTGTAGTATCACTAGTTTTTGGTTAAATTCTTTGTTATTCTATTCTGTTAAGACATCTCAGCCGCTACATTCTATCTTTATCGCAAAAACCTCATTATAGCACCAGCTAATGGACACTCAAATTAGAACGGGATGTGCTTGAAGTGCAGCCCTGGCGGAAATGGTGATTGGGCGTTGTGCGAGTGTCGCGGGCCCGCCGCGTTCGGCGCGCGCCGCGCCGCGCCTGTGGCAAATTGTAAGCGGGCGTTCCGCTGCATCGAGAGCGCGTCCGGCGCGCCGCGGCTTGCTGCATAAGCGCTTCCTGCCTCCGAACTTCCCGCGCCATACCCGCCCGTACTAGCGCGGTCCGCCGCGCTGGCTCAGCACGCCTGGCTGAGGGCTCGCGGCAAGGGATGAGGTAGCCTGTAGTTCGCACGGTCGCTACTAGATGCCGCGAGCGTCCGCGCGGTGGTGCACCGTGTGCTGTTTATGCACCCCGGCAGCGGATACAGGGAAGTTTCGTTGAAGTTACGTTTAGTGAGTGTCAATATTTTATTATACTTGAGGTTATAACTTATTTTTATTTTCCATCATCTTGAGGAAGTACCGAATAAGTACTAAAAATTGCATTAATTTAAATATTAAATTGGCGTTCAAATATTCATCTTGGACAATTGTACTCATCAATTTTAAATAAAAACAGATGGAGCACAGGGATGTATTTCAAGCGAATACTTATTTTATACAATACTATTTGTCAGTTTAAATAAACATGTTTAGATCTTCATATCGTTTAGTTCCTGCATCAATGATGAGTTTGAAATCTGCTTTTGTTCTCATAATGACACAACCGTTAGTCGAAAATTGATCTTTGGAGAGAGCAATAATGTACCGTTTTATACACTAACTTGGAACTTCACACGTGGCTCCCGAAAACTGTTTTCTAATAAAGCCACTCTTGCAGCACATAAGCGCTTAGATGCCTTACAACTTCGTTGAGAGAACTTATACATTTTCTTTACCTTCTTGTAGATGGTGATTGCAGATAAAGGTCCAGTAGAGAGAGAGGGAAGGACAAAGTTTTAGCAGAAAATTCCGCTCTACACTTGTATTATGGATATTGAACTTGAGGTATGGATCATACATATTCTTTGAAGAACCGAAAATTCAAAAGATTCTGTTAAGAGATGAAACGTACGTTTCGTGATTTAACCTATAGCGTTGATTGTTGACTCACTGAAATCGGAAATAAAAGCTATAAACAGCTGTCATACTTTAACCATGCAAACTACACTAGCGCCTAAACCTTACACACAGTTTTAAAAAATGATATACAATTGATATGGCTCAATTTGAGACCTTTTTATTTCGAAAGTAATATTTTATTTATAAATTTGGATTTAATAAAATTGGAGATTCCAATTTTTATTAAACATTATAAGTTTGGAAAATTACAGAAGTTCAACTTTCTTTCGAACCTCTCTTACACCTTCTTTATTGAAGCTGCATATGTTTCATAATGCAATATATTAGAAAATATTAGCATTTTAAATATTTATGTGGTTTTATTAGTACGTATTTCGTAATTTTCAATTTTTTTAAAAAAATGTCAATTTTTCAAACATACATTACAGTAATTTCCATAATAACAGCTCGACATTTTGAAAAAGATATTTGTGGGTACCGAACAGTATTGTATGCGCAGTGAAGAAGTGGTTAAGTCAAATTTTCTTTATAATCTAATACTCGATGACAGTAAGTTCAGGCAAAGGTGGCTCAAGGCATCAACAGATGTCACTGCAGTGCCTCTGGCCGGGAGATCCTAGGATTCGAGGACCGACGGTGCCAGGATTTTTGACACTAGCTTGTCAGCTAGGTCGTATTCAGACGCTGTCTGGAGGAGAATTCTATCGACCGGCTGCTCTGATCGGTACTTTTCCGTGGTTTCTCTGATCAACACCAGGCGTAATCCTAAGAAACGGGACACGGACCGGGCGCGATCTTACTTTCCTTTTCCTTGTCCTATCGTCACCCCATACTTACGCACACATTCACATGCACTCCACTATCACACTTGTCGAGAGACTTATCGAGAGACAAGTGTGATAGCTCGGTAACTTAAAGCTTGTCTCTGCGGGGACGGTGCCTCGCTCAAGGGAGGTTCGTATTTGAGAAAATCTCCGCAATACGATGTAGGTCGGTGCCAGATCTCATCTTCCAGCGGAGGAAGATCTCCACCATCACCACCTTCCCCCGGAATAAAAACATCCACTGCACTTATGGAACTAATGACCTCAGTAGTTGATGCGCCCGGAATCACTTATTAATCAATCGATGAATCAATGACAGTAAGTTTATCGGATCTAATGATGAGAAGTTAAAGGTGGGAAGTTACACTAGGTTGCATTTGCCTAATTTCATTTCGATTTATTATATTAATCTCAATTTTACGCAACTGTACAGACTATGAAAGTCGTGCTCTGAAAAATAAAAATATTTGTCTTAACCTCTTATTATTTTTGCATTTTTCATTCTCTAACTGAAATTTTCAATCTAGGTCTTCATTTTCGTGAATCAGTTTTTTTTCTCTTAACATTTCTGAGATAACCTTTAACCAAAAATCCCATTCCAGGCTGGAGAGCATTCATCCATTCGGGTTGATTGGCACAGTGCCTCTGTTTACACTGCCAAGCATCATCACAAAATAAACTATTATTTTTTGACATGTTATTAACATGTACTATCTATCATTTTGATATTATACATTTTCGTGACATTTCTGAAAATTTGCAAAAGCATAAACATATCTGTTTTATTGGACTTTCCGTTTCATGCAACGTCGAGTTAGATGCTTACTCCACTGAAGTGGTGAGTTTTTCAAACAATAAGAACTTCTACTTGCCAGGCATGAAATCTCTAACTTATTACCGGTGATGAAAGTTCAAACAATTAAATGAGGTTGCTTACACAAACTCCCAAAAAATGACAGGAATTTTTTATTAGAACGAGTTAAGAAAATACAAATTTTTATCACAATTTTGAAACTACTGAATCTACTCTCATTGCCAATATGAGGCTCATCTATAGAACCATTTACAAATGATTTGTTTTGACATTATTGATTGATTAATTGGTGGATTGACTGTGTTTCTTGGCATACAACTGTAATGGTTAGTGTTGTGTTGTTACTGTCAGTGTTGTGAATGCTTTATCCCGAGAGGTGGCGGTCTTCTTTCCCCGTGGACGATGAGATCCGGCGCCATCCTGTACGTTGACTTGCGGAAAACGTCGTCTTCCAGGAATATCCTCCAATGGGGCACCGTCCCAGTCTGGACAAGCTTTAAACTCCCGACTGGTCTCCGGATATGTGTGGTAGTTCAGTCTTGTATGTTTAAATGTGTGTAAGGGGATAGGAGAAGGCCAAAAAAGAAGGAAAGATCGGGAATGGTCCATGACCATGAACTAATGTAGCCGATGTCATTGATTTATTATATTATTTCTGCCCATACTCAAGGAAGTAATGTGGCCACCATCTCCAGAATAGTGTCAACCTACACCAAGGCCTGTGCCAAGCAACACCCGAACTAGGTGAATTTTTTAAGTTCAGTACTAAAATATTTACAAACAATTCTGTAATATAACCTCAGAGAAGTTTGCATAGCCTAAAAAAAAATTGCACTTGCGTAAAAAAATTAAAAACTACAAACTGGTGACATCTAGTCCTTGTCTCTATTCCTTGTCACGTTGATTAACAAAAGGAGTTATGTGACACCTTATGAGAACCTAAGACAGAGTGCGATCCTTCCTGAAATTCCTGTTTATTTAAAGAACGGACTCCCGAAATTTTTGTTTCAGCCTCAAATGATAAAAAAAGACGTACGTGAAAAACTATGGGGCAAAAACAGCTATTTACAAAACAAATATTCGCTTGTAAATGAACTTATTCACTTTGTAATTGTATCTTTTCTGAACTTTCTGACAAGCCAACATTTAGTATGTAACTCTTTCTTTCTTTCTTTCTTTCTTTCTTTCTTTCTTTCTTTCTTTCTTTCTTTCTTTCTTTCTTTCTTTCTTTCTTTCTTTCTTTCTTTCTTTCTTTCTTTCTTTCTTCTTCTTTCTTTCTTTCTTTCTTTCTTTCTTTCTTTCTTTCTTTCTTTCTTTCTTTCTTCTTTTCTTTCTTTCTTTCTTTCTTTCTTTCTTTCTTTCTTTCTTTCTTTCTTTCTTTCTTTCTTTCTTTCTTTCTTTCTTTCTTTCTTTCTTTCTTTCTTTCTTTCTTTCTTTCTTCTTTCTTTCTTTCTTTCTTTCTTTCTTTCTTTCTTTCTTTCTTTCTTTCTTTCTTTCTTTCTTTCTTTCTTTCTTTCTTTCTTTCTTTCTTTCTTTCTTTCTTTCTTTCTTTCTTTCTTTCTTTCTTTCTTTCTTTCTTTCTTTCTTTCTTTCTTTCTTTCTTTTTCTTTCTTTCTTTCTTTCTTTCTTTCTTTCTTTCTTTCTTTCTTTCTTTCTTTCTTTCTTTCTTTCTTTCTTTCTTTTCTTTCTTTCTTTCTTTCTTTCTTTCTTTCTTCTTTCTTCTTTCTTTCTTTCTTTTTTTCTTTCTTTCTTTCTTTCTTTCTTTCTTTCTTTCTTTCTTTCTTTCTTTCTTTCTTTCTTTCTTTCTTTCTTTCTTTCTTTCTTTCTTTCTTTAAAATTAAATATTTCACGGAAAAGCAATTCTTGGATAACACAAGGGATTAGGACATCTTGTAAAAACAAGCGAATTATTTCTTTCATTTCTAAACCTCATAACGTATCTCAAGATTTCCTTATCTACTTTAAAAAATACAAAACATTGTTACGAAAAGTCATAAGGCAGGCTAAAATCATGAAACACGATCAGGATATTTTGAACTGAATCAACAAAACAAAAGCAATGTGGAATAAAATAAAAAATACTACCAAATCAACTAGAAACCCCGTAGAGAAAGTTGTTTTAAAGTATAACGATATAAATGTGAACGATCCGGCAACAGTGGCTAGTCTCTTTAACCAATACTTTCCCAGAATTGCTGCCGATCTCACTAAGGATCTTCAGGCACAACATTCAAAAACAGACAGTTCACCCAAAATTTTAGACACGATGTTCGTTTCCGAAACTTCTTCCTATGAAATTCTCAAAATAATCGGTAAACTAAAAAATAAATATTCGTCCGGTTTAGATGAATTCCCGGATTCTTTGTTAAAGACCTGTGCGTATACCATTATACACACGTTAACTCACATATTTAATGCATCCTTATGCACTGGAACGTTTCCAGATATTTTCAAAACAGCTAAAATTAAGCCGCTCTTCCAAAAAGGCAACAAAAATGAAATTCAAAATTATCGGCCTATTTCTCTTCTATCAGTTTTTTTCAAAAATATTAGAGAGACTTTTTTACGTACGAATGGAAACGTTTCTCAGTAAACACGACGTGCTGTCAGGTTGCCAACATGGATTTAGAAAATCAAAATCAACGGAAACAGCTATATTTCCTTTTCTTAAAGATGTCGCCTCATCATTGGATGAAAACGAGGCAACTATTGGATTATTTTTAGATCTCTCAAAAGCTTTTGACGTCATTGATCATGACATTTTACTTTCAAAATTACCTTCATATGGAATCCGTGGTATGGCTCTAGATTGGTTATGTTCGTACCTTAAACAATGATCTCAGAGAGTTGAAATACCTTACTGGAATGATGGAACTTTACGTACGCACCTTTCCGACTCTTTGCCCATTGCACGTGGAGATCCTCAAGGATCGATTTTAGGTCCTATTGTGTTCCTACTTTACGTAAACTATATGCCTTTGACAATTAGAAACAGACGAACGGTTGTCTTTGCGGATGATACGAATATCCTTTGCAATAAAGAAACCGTAAATAGTACAATATCAGATGTTTCAAAATGGTTCCGAAAAACCAAATTATTAGTAAACGAAAAGAAAACGGTTTTAATGCAGTTTTCCACTTCAAATAAAAAATTCTGTGCTCCATTGAAAATGAACGGTGTACCATTGCACGTGGAGATCCTCAAGGATCGATTTTAGGTCCTATTGTGTTCCTACTTTACGTAAACTATATGCCTTTGACAATTAGAAACAGACGAACGGTTGTCTTTGCGGATGATACGAATATCCTTTGCAATAAAGAAACCGTAAATAGTACAATATCAGATGTTTCAAAATGGTTCCGAAAAACCAAATTATTAGTAAACGAAAAGAAAACGGTTTTAATGCAGTTTTCCACTTCAAATAAAAAATTCTGTGCTCCATTGAAAATGAACGGTGTACCATTGACTGATGTTAAGGCAGCAAAATTTTTAGGTCTCTTTGCGGAATTCGAGTTAAAATCCCGTAAGGGGATAAAGGGCGAACGTCCATTTAAATTGAATCCTGAACAGCAAAATTAGACGTGTCATAATATGCTACGTCGTTCAGAATTCTTGCAAATTCAGTCAGCCTTCATACTGCTCGTTGTGTATACTTCGCGAATGTTCATTCCCGCCTGCGATATGGCATAATATTCTGGGGAAATACATCTTATAGCTCCCAGACTTTTAGATTACAAAAACGAATTGTACGAATAATAACCAAATCCCACCCACGTGATTCATGTAAGCCTCTCTCCATTAATCTAGGAATATTACCATTACCGTGTCTGTTTATTTACGAATCAGTGGTTTTTGTCAAAAAATGACTTGCTTAAGAGCGGGAATATATTTTCAGAAAATGCCGATGTCTATTACTATAACACTCGTCGTAGAAATCATATTCATCAGGTGACAGTATCAATAGCTCAATACAAAAAATTCACATACAATACATGTACATTATTTTACAACACTTTGCCAGATGACATTAAACGATTAAATTCAATAGAAAAGTTTAAATCCCAAGTGAAATCGTTTCTGCTGCATAACTGTTTCTATACAATTAGAGACTATACTGAGCATCACAAGAAAAGTAACCTTAATTTTAACAATGATACATAATGCATTATTTACCATTTGGACTGTATAAATGAGTATAAACAACCTGTAATAACTATTGTACTACAGCTTCCGGGTCAATGACCCCCATCTCGATCAGGTTTTTCGTCCAGTTTCCCTGATCCATTGAGCAAAAGCTGAGATGGCCCCTTGTTTTGCTTCTGGACATAAATGTAACTTCATTTTCTGTGCACGTCTTCTAGAATTCAGTGGGAAATACAATTATTCAAATTATCGTTTCCATATTGTCGCGGCAGGAAGTATTATTCCGAAGGACAACAAGGATTAGAGCCAAACTATATTGCTTATTTATCCTTGAAAATAGATTTTATTACATGGGAGTTTTTTTTCCAAATTTAAGTAGTATATGACTTAGTGTAGGGATCACAGAATTTTGAAAATATGCACACAATTCACTTTTCCCCATAGCACACCAAACGGAGTTTTAACTGTTTTTGACGTAAAATAAATAAATAAATAAATAGATGGCGTTATATATTTTGCAATTCAAAGATCCTCTGCTTAAATATAACAGCCAACTAAAACTAACTTTTTTTTCTCAAAATTTTCTCATTAAAATATACGAATTAGATACAACGTGCTTCTGGTTAGTTGTGAAAGTCGTGCACCTGACTAATTTTGAGTACATTATGGAATAAGAGAATTAATTGTGAGTAGGTATGAGACGAAAATACTAGTGTAATCAAGGTTTATGAGGAAGAATACAAAAATTATTCACAAATGCAATTTGTAATTTGTGAACCAAAGGGAATACTGAAAGAGTAGTCATTTGACATCGCAGATGTGTGGTAGTAATGGAACTTTACTCCGAATGAAACAGAATGCACAGTAAAGGAGAATTGTAAACGTGTGACAATCCATGACAAATCAAAAATTTGGTAGTAATAATGAACAGCGTTGTCGAGTCATAGCGAGACGTTTCGAACGAAATAAAGATTCACTTCTTTATAAAATATCATTCATGGCAGGCATTTTCCCTCTACTTTCAAAATAAGAGCATGGTACCTGGTATGCCAGACGTTTAATAACGTAGCTCTCGAATATGAATATCGGAACATACTGGTGGTCAGCAGTTGTAAAAATGCTGCTGATTAGATTCACACAAAAAGTTTTTCCTAAATCTAGGACGCACACTGCTCAAAAACAAAACACAAAATACTCTCATATTACTCTGAAATAAATTAAATATTTTAACAAAAATAGTTTTCAGGAATACTGGAATAACGTAGTGTAGTATATAATCAGTACTATAGTTCTTTACATAGCAAGAATATAAAAAACGTTTTTGTTACTTAATGTAACATATGGATTGCAAATAATGGCGAGCGGCCTCTTATTTGGAGTCCTGCTGTCGCATGACGCCAGCTTTAACAAAGATGATTCAATTGGTTGATTGGTTAGTGATACCGGTCACGTCAACAGCTTAGGTTATTATTTCCGTAAGTGTAGTGCGTGTTTTTCCTCGGGAGATGGCGTTGAACTTCCCCCGCTGGATGGCGAGATCCGGCACCGACCTACCGTCGTCTAGCGGGGTTTCCCCCTAAACAGGACTCTCCCACCAGCGGGGCATCGCCCCAGCCAGGACAAGCTCTAAGCTTCCGACTGATCTCCCGGAATATGTGGTAGTGTAGTGCATGTTAATGTGTGTGTGTAAAGGGAGAGGATAGGACAAGCAAGAGGAAGGAAAGATCGCACACGGTCCGTTTGTTAGGTTGCTGCCCCGGCATTCGCCTGGTGTTGGTCGGGGAAACCACGGAAAACTGCCGATCAGAGGAGCCGGCCGCTAGAATTCTCCTCCAGACAACGACTGAATTCGAACTAGCTGAAAAACTAGTGTCGAAAATCCTGCCGCCGTCACACGAACCTAGAACCTCCCGGTCAGAGGCGCTGCAGTGACATCAGTTGATGCACTGAGCTACCGCTTCCGGTAAGAAGATTCAGTGTCAAGTTGACTTGATACGGTCTTGGTTTGAGAATTCAGTCGTTATGGGCAATATAAGAATAGACAGATTAACACAATGAACTATTTTCATTTGTCAGTCAAAACCAAACTGTTTTTGGATTTTCCCCAAGTTCCTGGGTATCTATCAAAATCATAAACACCTCACACATGGCCAGAGGCTGCAGTTTTCTTTCAGTACCAGTACTCATTTGAAATTATTAATGTAGATGCAATGAGCCAATGCTCTAAATTCACCTCATTACAGTCCTCAAATTGAATTGTTTACCAAATATTAATTGAATGATTTTTTTGTGATAATATGTACAAGGAAGGGAGTTGAAATGTATCATTAAGGATATTATAACTATAATTGAAGTGATTGATTAATTGAAATTGATTAAAAAGAAGTGCGCCTGAGGTGTAAGGCGCTTGAAACTAAAGATGGATTCTGATAATCTGATTTATCAATGCAATGAATCTGAAAGTGAGTAAAGTCAAATGATTGCCGAAATTTGTATTAGTTTCTTGGCTCAAGCAATTCCGAAATGAGTCACAAGTACGCAAGTACCATAGCCATACAGTATGTATGTAGGATACGGTACGTGCCATGGGTGGTACTGTGTGACGTACTAGAATGAAAAACACAGACGACTGTTCTGATTGATATTTACAACATATTAACAGTATATTTACAATTAATGTATAAAGATTATAATAAAAAATCTTACCCCTTGGCAACCTTTCAGTTCTCTTAGCCGCGAAACCCCGCGACCGTCCCTAGGCCTCGCCCAGAACCACTGCTTCGGAAGCAGCAAAAAGCAACGCGAGGTGCGAAGCTGTCGGACATAGAGTCCCGTAACTACACCAGTTACATGGCCTGTCGCCAAACCGATCTTCGACCTGAAGATCACGTGCAATGATAGCACTGGAGATACCTCTCGTCTTTCGACACCCTGCGTATCTCCGAGGCGCCTGTCGGTGCAGCCATAAATATCCGTCGGCTCGCCCCCACCCTACAAGCAGCGGGCGTCGTACGGCTCGCTGGCCAGCCCTTCCAGGGCTGCAACCGACACCTCTTAAACTCGCGTCCGCGCGCGTCCTTTTCAGGGATTTTCCAGCTGGGATTCCAACGGGGCTTTCCAGCCGGCGCGGCGTGGCGCCGCCACCCTCAACCCCCATTCTACATCCGGCTTAGGTTGGGTTTTCCCCGAAGCGGCCCGACGCAGCGGCGCCGAACCACGCGACGCTACAAGTGCTAAGGAATATCATTCAGTATTCTATATTTTTGTATAGTCTTTGAATGACAAAGAAATGTTACACGGAAATAGAAGAAATTAATATTTTTTTAAAATTGAGGACACGTTTATACCGTACCTAACGCAGCGTGATATTATTGTCATATTGTAACTATTTTTTATAGTTATTTATTTTTCTATGTGTGGTTTGGATGCTATGGTACCAACAATGACTATTTCTTTGCTAATTTCCTTTTCTTTTCAATGAATCGAAACATATTAAAGCAAGAAATTATACTAACCCTAATTTGAAGTATCCGGATGGGAGCACAAATTCAGACACGCTAAGACGTCAATTTACCTACACACGCCTCTGTGGCTATAAGATTTTTATTTTCCAATGTGTCAAGAAATTATTGTCTAGCAACTTCCTCCTGGTTACGTTTTA
This sequence comes from Teleogryllus occipitalis, assembly GCA_011170035.1. Lineage (NCBI taxonomy): Eukaryota > Metazoa > Arthropoda > Insecta > Orthoptera > Gryllidae > Teleogryllus > Teleogryllus occipitalis. The sequence goes on from BLKR01000036.1 coordinate 428,033, forward strand.
TCACTTTTAATTGATCGTAATATTTTATTATCAGTTCTTTATCAAAATAGACAGGTTACAGTTACAGGTACAGAAAGAATGTTACAAACTTGTGGTGCATGCAAAGGTTATAGAAAATGATCACTTTCTGCATACGAACGCGAAGTGGGAATTTTGATACAGCAGAGATACGTATGTGACATTCTCCCCTCATTTTTAGGCAACTCCTTATGTAAAGAAGTTCTGCAGTCACGTTTTTACGTCATCAAGAAGATTTCATATACCGGTTGAACTTATGTTGATACGAGTTGGCGAACAATACAGGTCAATGCATATTGCAATTTCTTTATATGCGATTTCCCCTAATATGTGTATTGGTAAAAATTGAATTTTTTTAGTCTCTCTACATGACTTACAATTCTCTAACATTATGAGACAGCCTGTACACATTTTTTTCTTTTGCATATTCATTTCAATGTTAGTTGTTTATAAGAAGAAACATCTTTTGTTATTTTTGTGGAGGAAAAGGTCATACCCAAACAGTACGCAAAATGCCCGCGAAAGCGAGTGCAATCTGCTTCAAAATTACATTAAGGAAGCCACTTGACTTTCATCGATTGATTGATTGATAATTCTGAACGCGTGAACTTCTAAGGACATCAGTGCCCTAGTGTAGTGCATTTTTATTATTGCGGGAGATGATCTTCCCCCGCAGGCTGGCGAGATCTGGCCCCGACCTATGTCAGCTTGCGAGGATTTTCCTAACCGGTATCTCCCACCAGAGTGGCACCGTTCCTTCTGAGACAAGCTAAAAGTTCCCGACTGGTTTCCCAATTAGTGTGGTAGCGAAAACGACTATTGTGGAGTTGTATGTTACATAATGAGCGATGTGGCGCAAGAAAATCAAATGTTTTACTTTTCGTGCACAAAATCATTGCCATGCCATAAAATATTTCCACTCAATTCACGCGAGTAACTGGAATTGTACAGAATGCCTGGAGGGTAAACATCGAAATTTAGAAAATAAGCTCTTAAGATAATTTTAAGCATATTTTGTCTAACAAACTCCTGGGGTATTCCCAATGGCTGAGGTGCAATAAGCACTCAAAAGTTGCTTTGAAAAAATATTTTCTGTGCAAAATATTTTCAAATATTAAGGTATTTTCGAAGTTTCGACGTTTCCTCGCTGGACACCTGTATAATAACTTATGTTGGCGATCGATTATTTTTGGAAGCTCAGGTACAGCAACAGGGAAAAGTTGGCGCGTATACTGAATGTTCTCCAATAAGTTGAATTCGTGATTGCTATATTTTGAGTATGTGACAAACTACTCTTTGGTAAAGTGTTCGAACACATTTGGAAATAAATATATCAAACTTCATACCAGGTCACGTGTTCATCTAGATTTCTATTTAGCTACTTATGTTATTTTACATTGAGTGAATTAAAAAAGGAAGCAAATTACTAGTTATGTAGAAAGGAATTTTAATAACTTCAAATTTTTTAACAAGAATGTTTCATTAAATGTACAAATTCATTTAAAGTTTAGAGGAACAAACAAACAAACAAACAAACAGAATATGCACACCCATGGCTGTTGAAAGTGCCTGGAAAGTTTCCACAAGAGCATTTATATTCTTCAAAAAAATCGATGTCACCGCAACTGCAAATTGAGGACATCCTTGCGAGGACATCACAATTATGGAAGAGAATGTCTTTCAAGAAGACAAATGAGTTGGATAGTCTGGTCACTCAATCTGGAAACAAAATCAGAAAAATAAGTTAACAATTGTTATCTTGCAATAACCCTCTGTTATCTTACAAATAACGCGCGCATCAATATTTTCTAAATGACTTCAGTATAGACTTTAAAATCATCAAGAGGAATCAAAAATACACCAACATTATACGCACGTAATTGATCTAAACCTGGAACTTATTCTACAAATGAAATTTAAAACGACATAATGTAGTATCATTGAAGTCGTGAAGTTTTCTTTTGTAAAATTTGTAGAATGTTCTGAAGATCTATGGAAATTGTATATGTTAAAAGTGAGGATGTTTGTAAGAAAAAAGTTCTATTGTAAAAACAAAACTTTAAAACAATCAATTAAAATTTTTCTTAACTTCCTCTTTTAAAAATCACATCGACAACTCCTTAATGGTTAATTTAAGATCCCTCAAAAAAATGACATAGTATTCTAAATTTAAGACGTTCACAAAAATAGCCATTTATTACAACAGATATTATCAATCACAATTCAGAAAATTCGGGAAAATTGATTATTCATATTTGAAGTAATGGATGCAAATGGACAGGTTTGATGTATTTACATATATCATTTTGACAAACATCATAGACATTAAATCATCAGATATCGACAGGTAAAGACATTTTTATTTCTTCGATTCAACATAACTGAGTGAATAAATCTGTGGATTTAGGGCAGTATAAAAGGTGTAGTTTTCATATTGAAAATAAGTTGTGTTATGACTGCGCTTCATCAATTGCAACTTCAATATTGTTAGGAATATTTTTTTCCAGTGGTAAGTATTTATATTTTACGGTAATTTTACGAGAAGAATAAAGCTTTTCAATTTCGATCCTTAAGAGTTGCGTTGAATTGATGAGTTGTCATGGAAGAGGAGGTAAATATAAAAACAACAACAAATTTTACAGTGCAGCGGCTAATGTTTGTTCCAAAGCCCTCGTACTTATGGTTAACGCCATCTTTGAAGAGCTGCAGAATCTTTATTGTTCCTTCTAGCAACTTGCAACTCACCATGCCTCTGGCATGGTAATTCTAATTTACCATGCCTATGGAAACGATTCATACTAATTTATCCGCCAAAATGTATGCATCATCATTATTTCACTTTCTACATGCTTCTGCGAGTCAACACCTAAACCTTTGGAGAGTATACGTATCTTTATTTGTAGGCAACGTTTTCAAACACAGTTCTTAATTGTCTCTGAACGAAGGGATAAAAGGCACTGACTGACTGCCACGTTACGAGACAAAAGACAAAACTTATCGGAGGATACTCTCAATGCCAAAAAGGAATTAGATACGTGTTGCGAAAAAGTCGCAAAAAAATTGCATTATACAATATTTGGTATTTAATGTGACGAATGGCTATCATATTCGTTGTACCTCAAAGATGGTTTATCTGACAAGCAAGTTCCAGCATTCGCCTTTTTCCAAACACATTCACCAATTGTTGCGATACATCATGATGAACTGATCCATCATTGCAGCTGTGTCACCTGTCATTCCTTACTGCATAGATTCAACTGTGTATTGCGTTAGAATCCATGGAATGTATATGAGCTGCTTTTCACTTTTCTCGAAGATTCTTCCCTCTGCGATGCCTCATCTCTGTTAGCTGTGAAGGTCTGGATGCTAGGAGGCCTTTGGGCGTCGCTGACCCGTCGGCGAAGCGAAGAGAACGCATCTAATTACCTGGCGATAATGGCAATGATATTTGAGCGCCAGGGCCGCCCACGGCGCGTGACATTTAGGTTCTTTCGGGCGCGGCAGCTGGCCGCGGTGACCCTTTACCGAGCGCCGCCCTCCGCCCCTTCCCCCTCCCCCTCCCCTCCTCTCACCCCACGACGTCTACCCCTCCCATCATCCCTTCCTGCAGCTCTTTGGACACGTAGAGATACCGCAGAAAACTACAGCTTTTCCAGTTACTGAAAGTCATACATTTTACGTATTGCCTGAATGACAAAGGAAATAGTTCAACTGATAAACGCACGAGTGGCACGAGTGGTAGAAGGCATACATTGTATTTCCGATATTAATTGATAAGGCAATTGGTAGTAGCCCGATTAATTTATTTAACAAAATGGAGTGAAAAATTGTGTGACGTATGAAGAAGTTTAATCTGCGCATTTTCTACAGCTCTGAATTAAGACAAGTGTTTTTGATAAAATTTGATAACAAGGAATATTTGCTCCTGTTCAATACAAACTGCATTGGCAAATATAGATTCAGACTCTTATCCTTTATCCACAAGAAGGAATCCACTCACACTACGAGATCATGGAAAACTATTATTTGATGGTACTGCGGATGAAAGTAGTAAACTCCTCACAAACAAGCCACATCTACCAAAAAAAAAATCCGCAGCTAGTCAAAGTCCAGAATCAAAACAAGATGCCTGATCGATATGGGGGATTCAGCAGCTGAATTGCAATACTTCTTACGTATACATTCAGTCTTTTAGAATTATACAGTGCTTATTGTAACTAATTCATTAATATTATTGCTCAAAAAATTTAATTTTCGAGTTTAATGCTGAATATAATTTAAAATTTATAGATCTAGTTATGCAATAAAAATATTTTACTTGGCATTTAAACTCATGCACAGATTTTAATTGTTCAATATGTTGTAAAAATCCGTATATGTATTATAAGTGGATTCTTTAAAGTGAGGATACCGATGTCTTATCAATATGATTCCTTCCTCGCGTATTTTGTCATGTGGCGATATTTTGAAGACTTCACTGACGATAAAGGTCCACCGGCAACGGTGCATACTTCTGGACTTTTATTGTATAAACAGAATCTAAATTATCGTTATTGACGACTGCACACTTTATTAGTATGTCTGTTTCCTTGAGATTGTTTGGAATTATATCCCGTTAATTGCTTTTAATGATCAATTTGTTCCAGAATAACTTGCACATTTTTATTATTTCTAACATTGCACCTAGATATTCGTAACATGGGATATTAACGGACTCAAATCCTTACTTTCATGTTAAATACGTGAAAATGATTTTACTCAATAACGTCGTGTCTAACTTTATAAGCTGTGAGAGGCAACACACTACAACAAGGATACGCTGAATGTTTTAATACTGTGTACAACACATTCCACATGAATAGCTTACTACGGAGTCTTATGTATAGTAAATAATTTACTGTTTTGTTTCTGGGCACATAAAACCATGCGTCAACTGGCTTTTAGATGTTTTCAAACTATAGTTTGGCCTGATAGTTTATTTTCATGTCTACAATGTAATTGTTTCTTCACCACTGTTGAACCATCTTTTCTACTCACATGCGTAGCGCGTGTGTTTACTATTTCGTTAGCGAGTTAACAAGCAGAAAAAGTGATTATTCTTTAGGAAGTATTTATTTTTACATTTTAAATTACTATGCTGCGAATTATTACTGTTACTTTATTTTTTATACTTCAATCTGATTTTAGGTTAATATTATGAGATAGAGAGCGAATAAACTACCTGTACATCGTTTTCTCTTCTTAACGATGTAGAAAAGAGACAAATTTTGGACAAAGGTTGATCCACTCCTATGTTGAGTGCGGTTTTACATTGTGCTGGCGAGAAAAATGCACGAAAATTCAATACTGTGTGGTATGATGGCTAACAGGTAGTGAAGTAAGTTTTATTGTTCGCCATGTTTTTGTTGTCAATTAAGGAAAGTATTAGGAATGGAGATGGATGTATTGACATGAAAAATTTATCAAATGCTAAACAAAAACATGAAATGTCAAAAGGTCACATTTGTAATTCCGTGAATATTACACGCCTGGAAAAAATTGAATTCCATTTCCGTACTATTTCAGAGCAACACCAACTCGCAAAAGTTTTTAGAATCTGATTATATTGAAATCACGTCTGCACGTACTTCCTGGAAATAATCCTTTGGACTGTAATGATATCAGTGAGATAATTGTTTTGAACAATTTAATAAAATTACCTAAAAAATAGAATAAGGTTGTGGTGACTCCCATGCCCCCTTCCCGGTGTCTGCCGCTGTTCGGTGATGTATTTTCCCTACTCTGGACAATTGTTAACGAGCCGCCTCTGCCTTTTTCGCGTGATGGATCCTCTCAACAGCCGATTTAAAATGATAACGATATTTGGTCATCTGGGTTATCATATTTTATATTCATTGCTCCAAGGCCTGTATTTCTAAATTCAATTATGCTCCGTGATAGAAGGAACAGTTTTTTTAACATTTCCCCCTATCACAGGTTTCTTTTACACTCGGCTCCTGAACATCGAGGTTATGAGTTCCTTTACTTCCAAGTAGGACGAATACTGTTTCATTTCTAGAAATTTATCTTCTTTACTATATTCTAGTGATTTAATAACTTCACTATTTTGCGTCTCGCATTTCAGTCCTTTCGTCTGTTTGCTATGAAATTCTTTCACTGTACTACACTTACCTATACCATAATTGATCCTGGTATTTTCAAAAAAAAAACGTTCGGTTATATAGAGCGGCTTCAAACACTAGCTATTGCTACATACAACTTCATATCATCCACTTATGACAGATTGACATGTCTATATGAACAATGCTTACTCTACTTCGTAGTCATATTTCCTCCTGTTAAGAATTCCAGGTATCACGTTCAAAGTATAGTAGAATAACAGTCAGTCTCCTTTAAAGGTACTGACTGGCGTTTGAATTTTTTTGGCCTAGGTCCGATTTACACGGTTATCTCTGAATTTTCGAAAATTTTGAATTTCTTTTGGCGTCTTCCCACAACTACAGAATTAAAGATAGAGATATTTCCTTCAAGTAAAATTTGTTTTATAATCATAATTATTTAGTTCTTTCATTAGGTTTATGTTCAGTTTTTTGAAAATTTTAGTTTTCGCCCAATATTCCGTGCAATACGTGCAATTTAAAAAAAAACAAGATTTTCTCGAAAATTACTCCAAATTATTTCTTTAAATTTTTGGTAGGGATAGTGCTAAATGCACTATCTAGCATCTCTATGACATTACATAAACGACATATTGCTGCATTATTTGTTTCTTTTAAAAATTTACAAAATTATAATTGTTTACTCGTCACTCACATCTGTAATATTAACATTAGAGGCGACTTGTTCACACTATCGCGTTTACGGGAACATGTGCTTTAAATAACGTCTGATGAAATTTCTGGAAACTCAACAATTTTCTGTTAAAATTAGCTCAAAATTCCGCATTTTCAGAAACGCTTAAACGCCATTTTCTCTTTGGCTCCAAATTTTTTCTTCGAAGTTTTCGAACGGATAGTGCTACTTGCACTGTTTAATGTGACGTACAGTTCATTTTGGTGTATTCTTTTGATTTTTTTTTCAAAAATTACACAAATGAAATTTTTGACATATCTCTCACGCCTTTAATATGCACATTTCCAGCAATTTGTGTACTTTATTGCATTTGTGAGTGTAAGTAATTCAAATGATTTAAAATGAAGGTTTTCGAAAACTCAAAAATTTTCTGTGAAAAAGAGCTTCAAAGTTCGCATTTACAGTAACGGTTAAACGCCATTTCCTTAAAAACCGCTCCAAATTTTTCAATGGAAATTGCCATATATAACGAGGATTTACTCTTCTGTAATATTCGTAAAGTAATATTTCGGTTCTACAATTAGGAAACCGGAAAGTTGAGAAAAAAATTTAAAAAATGTACTTTGGGAGGCGATAGATGGCAGCTGCCAGCAGGATTGGGCAAGACCGTAAAGGCAATCCAAGCCAAGGATATTAGAAAACTTTACTACGAGAAAGTCTCTGCCATTCTTAGCATCACAAGGTTTTTAGTGAAATGTGTTCTCCGAATTAAATCTTGAAAGAAGTACATGAAAATCTCTGAAATTTCGAAAATTGCACATGGAAATGTTCGTCTTTTTTTATTAAAGCGTCGAGTAAGTTGTTTTATCTCCGAAGCTGCTGGTATTATTCCTAGGTAACGTGAAGTTTGTGCAAAACCTAAGGATCTGAATTTGAATTCCAGCAAAGAAAACAATGGACCATTGCAAACTCATTTGCATGTTCTTGTAGTATTTGTAGTTCTTGTAGTATATTACGTAGCCTTTACCAAGAACGCCAGGAAGTATTGCTGTAGTAAAGTCATTCGTTTAAAGCTGTCATTATGATTCTCACACTTCTAACTTTTTTCAGCATCTTAACAGTTCGACACTCATTTAATTTTTGTTTGATCATATCTACCTATCCAAAAGAAATGCTGTTCGTTTTTTCAAAATGAAAGTTCTTACTGTACATTTTTGCCAATGTTTTCCATTTTCTTCTCAAAACTCTTACTTTTATTACTAGTATAAATTGTCATTATCTTGAAAACGCCTCTTTAACTTTTATTTTTCGATATAATCTTTTTTCCCTTAAGGTTGCTTTCTCTTGTTTTAGGCAGTTGAATCACATTTTTTTCAGGTTATTACCATTTTACTTTGACTGCTGTTGATCTCGGATAAATTAACATTTATATATCAGAAAGTTTAAAACTTTCTTACATATTTCATCACTGGCAAGTCTATTGAGTATAAAATCACAAATTTTAGCAAAGAAACCAATTGAAATTTAGCAGAAATATGTGTTCTCAAATTAAAACTTGTAGTAGATTTACATATTCCACATTTGTCTCAATGTAAACAAGACCTGATGAATACAATAACTGTGAATGTCTTCGGTCAATGCAATTATATATCATTAAATGCTTTTTAAATTGCCATGCTACTGTTGCTGAATTTAAAATATGTAATCCTTATGAATGATGACTGATGGTGAATGACGACCGCAAGATGTAATTTCTTATGTTTCATTATAAATGTTTGGGTTCTATTTTGTTTGCTATTATTCTTTAAATTAGAAGGTTTATGGGTTGTTTGTATTTACATTACCATTATCATCTGGTCATGTTCACTGTCAATAAATTTTATTATAATTGTTTGGTTCTGCTGGTTGCAATCATTCTTTAAATTAGTATATTTAGGTTTTTTGCGTATATTACTCCTAGTGTTTCTCAATTTGCAGTGTTGGCAATGGTTGTACTTATATCATTCATAAATTAAGAATCAATAATGAACCTATGAAGTAGTATGGCTATGTAAATAATTATCCTATTTGGTTTATTACCACATTGTCAAAGCAATTGCATAGTACCTCCTGGGTGCTTTGTAAATCAAAAGAAAATAAAATGAAATAAAAAAGTAAATAATTGATCGGAAGTACTTACTAAAACTTTATACTAGGTAATATTGATTTTTTCACAAGCATGTGATTAATTTATATTTCTATATCAGGTCGTTATAATTAATATTGTAAAGAATTGGATGTAATGTATCACTATTCCCTCGGTTTGAGTTTATTTTCTTGTTATTGGTTTCTTAAACGCCTACTTGACCGGATGTACATGTTTTGAGTAACTACAGCATAACGTCCTGATCGCACAAATGAATCGCAGTAGAATTTCATTCACTTACTATGATGCTTTGGCCTGAGGTGGACGTGTGAGGGATTGGCGCTTGCACTGTAACCACTCCAAGTGCAATTGTGTTGGAGTCTTGCCACAATGTTTTTGAGAGGTTGTAACAATTGTGTATCTGTGTATCATATAGTAATGTTAGTACAGTTTTTTAATTATTATGTATATTATGCGCTTATATTTGTAATGTCATTTGTCTATCTGCAGTTTTAATATCTTATTTCACTCCCACCAATTCCCTTGATATAATTTTCCCATTTCTTCTTCATAGTCGTGAATATACAATGAGAAAATCTTAATTATAAAATTTTAATACATATAACAAACTAAAATTAGTGCAAAATATGTTCACAAATACAATTTATTTTTCCTTTTTATAAATTAGAGGTTCACAAGTGTTAGACGATTACTTATAGGGTGTTCAATCTTGCGTTACAGGTACGTTAGAGCAGGAGGGGTACTCAAGATATTCCAAACTTGCGTTATGCTCTTAAATTGAATTTTATATTTTCACGTTGCTGATTATGTTTTCCCCTGAAATTGAGGTGGTCTGTGAAAAAAACAATTTCGCTAGTACTGTAGCATATCGCGCACGTACTTCTAAAGGCGAGCGAGTCAAGTGTTAGGAAAATGTGTAAAAGATTTAACTCAGTCTAAATAGTGCATGTAATTGCATTGTGCAATGTGGCTGTTGTGATTTAAAGTTAAGTTGGTAATTTTTTGATTTTCAATTGCGTTCGAACTGCCACCGATAGATCATCGGCAGCAGCCGTTACCTTTGGAACGTTGTTGACCGGCAGGCCCTAGGTTTCGAGTCCCGACGGTATCGGATTTTCGATACTAGCTACATACACATAATAAGTCAAATTCTATCAATGTCTGAAGGCCGACTTCTCTGATCGACAGTTTTCTGTTTCTTCAATCAACACCAACCGAATGCCGGAGTAGTACCATAAAAATAGGGGATAGGGACCGCGTCAATATTTCCTTCCTTGTCTTTGTCATCTCTCCCCCCACATACGCACGCTCTTCCAAATATACACACATTCTTTGCATTATCACACATGCCAGTAGACCATTTGGAAATTCAGAGCTTGTCTCGACAGGGTCGGTGGCCCATTGAGGGAGATATCTACAGGAGGAACCCGACGTGTAAGTCGAAGCCGGATATCACGTTCCAGCGTGGCACGAACACAGAAATCTCTCAGAATACAAGATGCGCTACACTTACAATACTAATGGCCATAGTGGCTGACACGCCCAGAAAAACTTATGAATCAATTACGGTTCATTGAGGACTGTTTACCAAATAAGTCTTGCCGTGGCAATATTTCAAAAATGCAAGTTTTTGACTCGTGACACTTTTGATATGCGTGTGGCGTGTGCGATTTGGTTTGTTTCATATCCATTCTCTCTGTTCCGACTGCGCCAGTAAAAGCCGTGCCGGTGACCTATGTCTCACGTCGTCTTCTTGTCGCTGAAGGCGCCGATTTGCTCTTTCCTCGACCCCCGCCCCCGCACCCCAACGCCACCCCCACCCCATCTTGCCACGCTCTCTCGCCCAGCCCCTCCTTCTCCTCCACCACTTGTTTTAATTTTCTATCGGCGTCGTCTTGTCTGTTTGTATACTTCGTTTCCTCTTAGTTTTGATTTTCACCCCTTCAAATTTATTCTCATTTAATTGCTGCTTCCTTTTAATTGATCCTTAATTAAAACTGAGGGTTGATTGTTTGATTGTGACGTCGATTTGAAAGTTTGGAATTTACTTGTATCTCCAAGACACAGAGTGAACGCCGGCCGAGGAGTGGAAGGGGAACTCCACGGCTAGTTCCTTCTTTTCAGGTCTCCAGTTCCTTTTTGTAACAAGCACATTCTTTCGTCGTCTTTCTCTTCCCTTGCTTTCCATTGCCTCTCCACGACGAGCGCTATTCAAGCACTCATTCTCCTGATTATCCTAGCCAAAATAATTGAACGGAACTGATCAATAAGCGCCTTTCTCTCTAGTAAACAACCACAGATCCAGGAAAATCACTACCCTCCTAAATTCAATTTTGAATACTTTTAGTTCTGGGTATCCTATTGCATGGCGTGGACAATCTTTAAGTGACAAAAGTTAATGCGATAAAGAAATTTACAACGCTGCTTGTAAGAATTATGCCAAGACCAGAAAGAGCATGTGATGCAACCGATTGGAAATACGATTCCTCTCCACAAAACGAACGGGGAGAAGGAAGCAGGCGCAGGTGCTAGCTGTTCGGCCCGAAGAGTTATTCTCGCTCTTGTAGGCAGCCGGTGCGCGTTCGTAGATGATCACGCAGGAAAAAACAACACAAGAAACCATGTAGTCCCCAGAATCCAGTTGGAGAAAGGAAGTCCTTGAGATTTAATGCCGAAGACGGAAGTTTGCTTACAAAACAATTGGTCGTTTAGAGGCCTTTATCGTCACCGGGCAAGCAATTTTTCTTTTCAACTGCCTCATTTGTCTGCCAAATCCTCGCAGCATCCAGTGCGCTCGCACCGTATCACTTCCCGTTTTTCCGCCGACCCTGCCCCTTCCCCTCGCTTCACTCCTTCCCCTCCCCGCTTCCTCCAGCCCCTCCCGCGGCCCCCGCGTGATGTAGAGAGCCCAAGCCGGGATACGGTGTAAATCCTGCAGGAGATTTCCTTATCATTTAGGACAAGTGTTCTTTCTTTTCCAGTTGAAATTCTGATGGCTGAAGCGGCCCGCCGGTGCCCGGGCGCTGCGAGGAAGGCGGGAGGCTGGGGATGGAGACGGCGAGATGCAGGCGGAGGCCGAGGCGACGTTGCGGAGAGCGCGACGAAGCGGGCAAGCGCGGGCGGAGGGGGCGCGGCGGGGGCAGCGGAAGTGCTGGATCGCACCGGGGATGTTTAGAAGACAAGTAGCTCCTGAAGGAATAAGAGCCATTTGTTAAGGAGTCTAGGGGTATCCTGGGCACCGCTGCTTGTAATTTAGTTCGTGTGTGTGTAATAAGGTTTTTTAATGTCTCCCTCGCCCGCTCTTTCTTCTTTGCGTTTCTTTCAAGCGCGCTGGCTTGCTTTTATCGCGAGCCGTCTTCCGAGGAGGACCACGAGCCTTATCGTTTCCACTGTAATACTTGAAGATTTGGGCCGTAATTTTTTCTCTGGGGACAAGGGAAGGAAATGAAGTTTTATTATTGACCTTTTCTAAAAGACGCAGCGCGGAGATCTCCGCTCCGCCTCATTTTCATTCTTGGAGAGGCGGATCTCAGCGCCTGTGAGAGCGTCCCTCCCCCGCCCAACCACCCCAGCCCGTTCCGCTCCGCCTCCGCCCCGCCCTGTCCGCCCGCTCTGCCCGCGCCACCCAGCCGCCCCCGCCCAACGCGCGCCTGCGCCGACCGTCGTCGCTTGGCCGTGGAGCTGCGCGGAGGCGGCAGGGAGACTGCGGGACGACGGCGGAGACGTCGACGGCGGCAAGGGCGGCGGCGGGGTTGTGAGGTGGTGGGGTGGCGGGAGCCGTGGGGCGGCGGTGGCGGCGGGGGCGGCGGGGGCGGCGGTGGCGGCGGGGGCGGCGGGGGCGGCGGGGGCGGCGGGGGCGGCGGGGGCGGCGGGGGCGGCGGGGGCGGCGGGGGCGGCGGGGGCGGCGGGGGCGGCGGGGGCGGCGGGGGCGGCGGGGGCGGCGGGGGCGGCGGGGGCGGCGGGGCGGCGGGGGCGGGGGGGGCGGCGGGGGCGGCGGGGGCGGCGGGGGCGGCGGGGGCGGCGGGGGCGGCGGGGGCGGCGGGGGCGGCGGGGGCGGCGGGGACGGCGGGGACGGCGGGGGCGGCGGGGGCGGTAGTGCTACGTCCGCCGGATTCTGGTAGTGCTTACATGCACATGAGGTCGTACTAGATCAGGCGTTTGGTCGAGTCGCATCAAACACTACTACTAATGTATTCCTTGGCACTAGCTCGTTCTGGTTCGAACACCAACAATCTGCTACATGAATCAATAGAAATTAACTAATTATTCTCGTTTAGTGAAATACGACGTTTAAGCAGGTAGTAAATTTTGCATACACACGTTTTGATTGAGAATTCCAATAAACTTTTCTCAGTCTAAAAGTAATCAATTAAAATCAAATCTAGGTTAGTATTTTTTATGGAATGTATAAGAATTATTGGAAGAAAATATTAATTTCATCCTAATTTAGGAGTAAATACCTTTTGCCTTCGTCTTAATAAGTGCCCGGTAAAATAAACGCCTAAACTTCCAGGCCCTAATAATAACAATATTATTAAAAATTGTTCATGTCTTCTGTAATAATGAGACCATTCAGTAGTTAGAAAAGTGTAAAATAATAACTTATGTAAATTACTTCACATTCAGGACGATGATATTAAGAATATTTTATCTACAGTTACATCAACGGACCTCAAGTCACTCACAAGTCATTAACGTGAAAACAAAAGATACAATGCATTATTTAAAAATTAAATCAGTAAAACATATTGTTTTTTAAGATCCAACATATTGACACAAATTCCCATATTTTATTATAGCAACATGTTTCATTCTATCGCACTACAAAGTGTTTATTATCTGGATTGTCATCAAATGTATTCTGGGAACCATTTGAAGGCAAGCATCTTGCGGACTGGATGATATAGATGATGCAAATTCCTCATTGATATAAAGAAAATGAACTTGGAGATTAAGAGAATATATTAATGAGAACAGTTTCAGCGAGAGGATGACAATACATACTTTAGTTCATTCTATTAATATTCTAAGAATATCCTACTTATCTCTATATCATCTTAATTAGCCATAAAATGGCATTCACAATTATTTAAATAATTGTGATTTATAAATTATATTAAAGAAAATCATAATTCAGAAAAGTGCTAGCACGAAGATGTGGAAGGGTAGAGCTCCAACAAAAGTAACGAGGATATACGCCAGTCTTCATTAGTTCGCCAATCGCTTTGAGGTCCAGAATGCAACGTTCCCACCTAAGGCGGCTCCTGTGCTGTCCTGGTCAACACCGCCAAAGGGTCGATGTTTGCAACGTGTCTAATATAATCATCCAAACAGACTTAAGCTGTGCTAGTCGTTGAAAAAGCTTCTCCTGGAAGTTTGCAGCGCTGCAACCCGCTTATCAGTTGATCACCCTCCAGCGTAGCACTGGGCCATTTATCACGGCAGGACGATAGGCGGGGTAGGCCCTCGGCGCGCAGGCGACGGGCGGCGGCGGCGGCGGCGGCGGCGGCGCGGGCGGAGAAGCGAATGGCGCGGGGAGGAGGGATTGCTTAAGGAATGTTGGCGCAGGAGAACAGAGGAAGGACAGCAGGACGCAGATGAACGGGATAAGAAGGACGATGTGTCCGCTGGCCCGCCGAAGCACACCGCCCCGCCGTCGGAGCTCCCAGCAGCTGCAGCGGCGGTGGCGGGGACAGCCCTGCCGGAAGGGAGGGGCAGGCGCAAGATTTCTCCATGAGATTCGCTCCCACGATGGTCGATTATATTCACTCACGCATTTCCACATCGTTCACATTACTCGCAGAACATAACTCTCGCACATTTCTAATCCTGATTTGAATAACTCAACCTTAAGAAGCCACTACATGATGACTGACGTTTAGCCGGTAGTCTGAAAAGATGCCAGTTAACGTATGTGTTTACACATAAAGTCGGAGTAGTCGGTATTCACAGTCGCGAGGGTGAAACACCAGTGATGCGAGGGAAAAACCTGTAGTCTGAGTGTGTGCTCTTAGTATCTTAACCTCTATAACAGGTAGGAAAGCCTCTGACTTCGAAACCTTCAACGTGGAATTGTGAAATTTAAATTAACGGAATTTGTTTTCCTTGATGAATTTTAAATAGTTAATGAGTCACAATTAGTTTATGATTATTATATTCAATAAAATAGCTTAACGATTAAACTTTGTATTCTTGGACAACCTTATGTATCAATCATGAAATAAATAAATATAATGAAAAGGTTTTCCCATTATTTATTTTTATTCCGAAGAATGAATTTTTTTTCCATTATTTTTATTCCGAAGAATCTGAATAAAAATATTTTATTTATTTTCGCATTATTTATTTTTATTCAGAAGAATCTGAAAACGTTTTCATTATATTTGTAAATTAAGCCAACGAAGAAAGGGGATCATATATCTATTTATTTAATGTTTAATACGATTGAACTCTATGTTCTCTAAACATTTTAAATTACAAAATATTCATCCCTTACAATATCTTCTTTCACTTCGAAGTACGGTAAACGACACAGCACTTCACTTACACCATGAAACAATGCGCCACTCGAAACAGTGCGCCTTGTCATCAACGACACAATTTTGAATGTGACGAGAACTGGAGTTTTCTGTGACGTGTTCTCTTCTTGAGGTATTATTATTATTCGTATAACGTGGATTCGGGGAGACGATACTGACCGTAGTTTCTAAGCCAGAACTAGATAGTGAAAAGTACCAATAAAAGACAGTGTTAACACAATTCGATCTGACTCGTAGCCTGCCGCGTGATCTTATATAGACAAGTGATAACAGGCAAATGTGACTTGTTGACACTGCCACCCAAAAAACTGACGAAAAGAGTCGTTAAATTGCCCGTGTAAATGTATGATTCGCAAAAAAAATTGCAAAATTTCAATACACAATAAACTTAATAAATATGATCAAAGGAATTGCAATATGTATAACATATTTTTTCACACGTTTGTATAATCTTTGATAGGGCCGTTTCCGGTTCCGTTGCTCAAGGTATGTAATCTTTCTTTTGTGGAACTATCTTAAAGCAAAAAAATCACCCAAACTAGCCACACCAATATTTTGAGAATATAATAATGTTCTGGAGTTTGCTTACGAACATTAGAAGATTATGTTATTCAAGAATTGAAGTCAACTACAGAATGTAAAAGAAACGGTGACCATCGGAGGGTTAAGATATTTTAGCTAACGTACTAAATTGCAACACATCGTATACACAATTATGCGTCTTATACCTTCCCAACGTGAGTGACCTCTCAGGAACCTTCGGTTGTATTGATGTTAAGGGCGTCCGGTTAGGATAAAGAATAGGACACTTTCCCATCAGAGTGCATCGTAGACTTCCAAACTCAAATGTCAGCACTACAACGCCTGCCGAAATATTTTGGTGGCCGGAACGTGCTTCTCGACACAGTTGTTTTCAAATATTTAATTTTGTTAAATACAGAAATGAGAATGAATTTGTAATGGACTGTCAAGATTCTAAAGAGAAGCTGTTCTATTGTAATAAATACAAATTAAGTGATACTTACTAAAAAAACGTCAAACGTTACTTCAAAAACTGTCAAAAAATAAATCACATGAGAAACGTCTCACTTATTGAAGTGAATTAAAATCTGGTTACTTTTCCCCAATTGTGGCTTACTTTGACGCAAACCTTGTGATAAATTAATACAACTATATAGTCTAGCTTCATTAGATAGTCTAGATAGTCTTGCTTCACTTGAGGCGAGATCATGTGAAATCACCAGATCCAAACAATCCTGAAGGAATTACATTGAAGCAGCATGGTTCAATCATTTTTTAGTTTGAGACAAATAATACCCCAGGAATCAAATAACAGATTTCTACGATAATCCAAAGCAGAATAAATTAGTATTTTTAGTATTGTCGAATTTTTAAACTGTCAAATAAGAAGGGAAGCGAATAAATAAAAATCTTTCACGGGAACGTTGTATTTTTGTACAGCATCTGGGAGACAAAAAGGCCGATAAATATTAGCATTTCAAAGCATCGGTAAAACCGTGGGTATCTCCCGAAGAAATCAGTAAATTGTACGCATAAAAGTGTATTGACAAATGTTTACATTTCAGGTTTTGGCGTGTGGCGAATTAGCTGGGAGTCGATAAAAGCTGCTCCCGCCTGCCATTGCCCAGCCGGGGCTGCAGGAGCCGCGCTTCCCCAGCCGGTTTGGTCTGCGGGGGGTGGCGCGAGGGGGCAGACGCGGCCGGTCGGGAAGTCGCGGGCCGAGGAGGGAGCACGGGCCAGCGGGGGCCGCGCGTTTCTTTCCTGCCTCCGCCGCGCCGCCGCCGGCAAGCGTCTCCGAGATGGCGAGCGGGGGCGGGGCGGGGCGACGGGGGCGAGGGCGAAGGCGGAGCCCCCGGGCGAGAGGCGTCCGCGGGCGGGCGCGCGGGGCTACGGGGAGCCGCGGGGGGCGACGGGCAAAGGGGGCGGGCGCGACGCCAGCCCACGAGGGGAGATCATGGCTACACACCCTTTCCCGTTGCTATAGGGACACCGTTAATTGCCTTTTCCTCTCTCATTAGTTGGCGTTGCTTAGGTATGTCTACTTTTTATACTTTCCTTCCCTCCAATCATTCACCTCCCCTGCCGGTTCTCCGCGTCCCCGTCTTACTAACTCTTTTCTTCTTCAATTTGCTCGCCGGATTCTTTACTTTTAAGGCGGACTTTTACATCACTTTTTTCTCTCTCTCTCTCCCTCGAAAATTAAAAGAAAAGGTTCATATACCTTTTCAGAAGGTCCCTGCCAAGTTGCGTAGCACATTACACTGGGTGTCTTACTTTTATGCGGTTTCTTTTATTTCATCTATTTTCCTTCTCCCTCTTCTTTAGAAATGTTCTTTCTTTTGCTTCCTTTTGGTTTCTTCTGCGTGCAACTTTTCTATAGAAACTGAAACTTAATAAGAACACAGAGAGTTTTAAAGAGGAGAATAAAAGTGGCGGAAATTAAAATAAGAATGAAGGGGTTGGAAGGCGGCAGGCGTGGGAGGGGGATAAAAAACGAGTCCTGCGCGGATACTCACTCGCCGGATCAATTCGTGAGACGGCGGCGAAGGCGTCTGAAGCGCATGCGGGGCGACGGGGGCGGGGCGCAACGTCTTTGGCAGCGAAGAAACGGGCGGACAGGGCGCACCCGCCTGCCTACGCCGCTCAGAACGCCCGGCGCGACGTTTACTCGCTTGCGAAGCTTTGGCGTACTCATTCAACCGCTTCGCCTACCAATGCGACTACGTGTGGCGGTTATATTTGCCGTCACTGTCAGTTGGCATATCTCTCTCAATCAGTTTATATTTTTTGTTAATATTTATTTGGACTCACTATTGTTCTTTTTGTACTTACACTGTGCATTATTGTGAATGCTATAATAACACTCTTCAGTGTGTGTACTACATTGCCCTATTCATACATTTGGGCAATGCCTTCTCATCTACTCGTCTACGCGCCGCCTCTTGACATATTTCCTTTCGTATTCTTCGTTGTAGACTCTCTAACGAGCGGTAATTACTCGTCCTACACCTTTCCATCCCTTTGATTCATTCCCGTGAGAGCAGCTTGTCGAAGTTCTCCCGCCTCCCTCGGACGGTGCCCTTCAGCAACGTCACTCTGTGTCCCTCCAGGACGCCCGATCAACCTACCTCGACACTGCCCGACCCCACTGGAGCCTTCTCTTATCCCCACCCCGCCTTATCGCCCTCGTCAACCTGGATTCGATGCATCCGCTAATTGCACCACCCGCGTCCTACTGCCCTGTCCACCCACTCGGCGCATCCTCCATTTTCACTCGGTGACGCTCGGCCAAGTCGATCATCCACGCCGTTTAAACCCCATCCCCCTCGTCGTACCTGCATCTCGCCGCTCCTCCCCACCGCGTCCCGCATATCCGTACGAGACCAGAGCGGCCGGTGCATCTCGTTTGAGGCCGAATCCCACATGAGCCTCCACCCCTTCAAATGCCACCGCGAGCTCTCCGCCCCCTGCCCCCCACGCCCTGGAGACTGTGAGGAGGATGGGCGGCGCTCGGGGAGGTCCGCCTCCGCCTCTGCCCGCGCCGCGTCACCTGCCGCCCGCGGAGACGCGTGCCCGTCCCTCCTCCCCCCGCTCGCCGCCGCGCACTTTCGTAGCCGGACAAGACTCGACGTCGCGGCCTCCCGGCGCTAATCCACTTACCGGCCGGTTAATTCGCCGGCCCGCCGATTGGCAATTACTCGCCGGCTCTGTCAGCCGCGCAATAACCATCGCGCCGCCGCACCGCACCGCGCCCCGCCGCCCCACCCCGCGTAGCGCAGCGCCGCACAGCTCAACACCGCCCGTGCAGCACGGCGGACAGTGGTCGCAAACAACGTTCAGGGTGGGCCTAAGTTTCAAAATGGCTCGGTTTGCGAATCCATAAGTTCCCCATTTCACTACAGAAACAAATTAAAATGACGGACTACGGGTACTCTTAGGAAAGATTACAAAGGAACTGCGGTTGATGTTTATTAATATGTTTTTAATGCCGCATAGTTTTCCATGGAAACATGATCTCAATGCAAAATAAAAAGTGAGAAAAAATGTTACATTTATTAGTAAAGTATTTCGTGAATGATTTGAAGATATGGGCAAATCACAATGTAGTAAATACGTACTCGTACTTGAAAGTTTTATATTTGGCTCTTTTTAAAGGAGGAGCTTTGAGTCATGACACAACCGATAATTTTAATTTAAAAGTTACCTTTAATTGTGTCTGCGATTAAAACTACAATTGTGAAACAGATGCTTTTCAGAAATCAATATTTCCGAACTAACTGCGCATGAAATCAATGATTTTGCAAGTACTTTAGTAGTATTATCTACCGGTAGTCAAAGTGTTACGATAGGTTTGAATTTTGTTTGAGCTAATTCTCGATCCATGTAATCGTAAACATTATGATTACAATTCGGATTAAGCAAGCAAGTAATGAAATCAACATTGCAATGTTTATGTACACTTTAAGGTTTAAATAAAACTGACACATTTGAGCCAATATTAACAATCGTCAAAGTATATAAGACGTCGATTCAACGAAGTAGTTGAAGTCTTTTTGGGAAGAAAGATCTGTAATTACGTCGTTCTTTCCTCCTCATTTTCGAGTTATCTTGGGTATTTCATAGGAATTTTATTTTCTTATAAAAGTACATTTCTTTATTCTTTATTACTGGGAACAAGCGTCTCCTTCATTTTGTTTACGAGGTACATAGCATTGTGACCATTTTCATGATTGAATTATCAAAATATTTCTAGAATAATTTCTGTAATATTTCTGGAACATTCTATTCCAGAGTACAAACGAGCCTAGCTAATTCTGGTAAATCCTGAATTTGGATGTAAAATGTAGAATTGTGTTCTTTATTTATAAGAGTTTGAAAAGGGAATACCCTTGTCGGGATGTTTCACCTTGCATTATTGCTACAAGATGTTTGGCCTTCCAAGAGGCACCCTTCAAAAAGAAAGAGGAGACTATCGTGGTGTCAGGCGTAGCTTCCGTTGCTTTAGCAATTAACGATAAATAAAACCTTAGCGATGAGAAGAATGAGCATTTCAGCCTCGCTAAAGGCTATTGCGACCATCCACAAGGTGCATGCGAAGCACTGTGATGCAGCGCAGCGTGGCGCGCCGCGGCGCCGCGCTGACTTTCGCGGCCGAAATTGCTTCCCCGGCGATTGGCCGCCCTATAATGGGCGGACGCGCTGCTGGCGAAGAGGCCAAGGGCTGCGAGTTCGCGCCCGGGCTGGCGGGAGGGAAGGAGGGGGAGGAGGCGAAGGGCAGCCGGCGCTGCGGTCGACCCGCGCCACCGCCCTGCCCCGCCCTGCCCCGCCCACCCCACCGCGCTCCTGCCTTCCGTCGGCAGCGCGCCGCCCTTCGTTTCCTGTTGCGTCCGCAGCGTAAATAAAATCACTTCTGCCGCGGGGTTTGCTGTTATCGGAAGGACCACAGCGGCTGGAGAACACTCAGGGCCTGTTCCATCTCACCCTCTCACCTCCTCACTCTTCACTTGGGACTTTCTTCTATGAGCTTTCAGCCGCCTCTCACCTTCTTTTTACAGGTCTCATTCTCTTATTTCTGTTTGCAATGCTACATGTTCTGCAATACATTAATCGCCGAATTTTTTAATGGGTCAATTGTTCTTCCGACCAAACATTAGCACATGTAGGGAGAGAACTTTTAATGAAGAACTGTGTTGCTGCGCTTTCACATCTTGTACACCATACATAAAATGATTCATAGGGGTTCCATTAGTTGGAAAAAATTCTTATTGCTAATATTGCACAACGCAGTAAAACCTAGTATATTTATTTATTTATTTTACGTCAAAAACAGTTAAAAACTGTGTGTGACATGGTACGGGGAAAAGTGAATTCTGTTAAAAGACAAGCTGCTTACAAGAATAGCACGCTTATAAGGTATTATAATCAGTGGCCTGCAGCAGCAAAAATCACAAAACCACACAAAATTGTTTGCCAGAACGTAGCACACTACTTAATAACAACACAAACTATCGTTGTATTACATTGCAAAATTAAATTAATGCGCGGAATGGGAGGGACGTGGATCAGGTTTGTGCGCAAAGTTCTTTTGAGATTTCTAGCGATTCCTTTGCCAAGTTGTGCCTTTGTGAGTAAATTGTGCGGTGAAAATCAAGAATATCTCCACGATAACCATAATAACAAGATTCTTTTTTTTGCCATTTTGACTCGTATAAATTGTGATGTGTGGTTATCAAACTGTTTTGGCGATAATAATCATGAATGTCATCGAAATATCACTTCGTTACAAAAAGAATATTTGAATCTGCGAGACAGATAAAACTTTCCAGACTCGTGTATTTCAAGCAATACTGTAGGAGACCGCAATTCACATGCGAAACCATTAACATCACTCACTGTACATGTCAAGTTCAAATAAATTCTTTCGAATTTCCAACTGTAAAAAACTAAAAAAGTTTATCCCTAAAAATAAAGCAGCCAATATGAAATGCAGACATTTTTGCAATTGCAAAATTACTGTCAAAGTTCAATGGTTGTGAATGTCCAGCACCTCTCGCAGCATACCATATGCTGCATCCGGGGGGAAACAAGCATGACAATTGCGCATCGCCATTCATCCATCTGTTTCTGTGCCTCCGGCAATAAGGTTAAGCTGTGTTGCGGCTAAATACAGTCGCCATAATACACTTCTCAAAATTTAAGACGATTCTGCTTATGAGCATAGCGCTGCTAAAATCAAAGGATAATCAGAATGATATATCTTAGAGCTGGTAAGAAAAATTGATGATATTTTTCAGCCAGAATGTTGCAAATTGTTGCAGAGTCTTAGGAGAAAGCAATGCTGAAGCGATTTAACCATGAATTAAAAAATTATTGTTACAGAAAAAACTGAATGTTTTTTTACTCCGGGAATAACGGCGGGTTATGTTGTTAACATGGAATGTGCAGCATTGTATTACTCCTTGGCTGATATTAATTATACCAGAAAGTATTCTGTTTTACCACCACTAGTTTATCCATTTGATTTGTAGAACCTACTCTAAATTTTGTACGTTGCAGGACAATACTATTTCATGTTTTCATTTTCAGTCTTTACACTTTATCTTATCTCTATAAACTGTACAAACGAAGACATAGTATGTTTCTTCGTTGTAAGAACCCAACTAACTGCTGTAAGTTTTTCGTGGAAACAGAGAATAATACAGTACTTTTCGCGCTGCTGATTGCTCTTTTTGACAGCAAGCACCTCACTTCCGACACCTAGCACGTCTCTACAATCCAACAATATTAACAATGTTCTCAGCAAAATACATGCTAATGACACATTAGTATAATGAACGTCTCTATCAGGAAATCACACCTCTGTAGTGGGCGGCGCCCGGTACCACATACATCAGCTGAGAGCTCGGGTGCGGTGCGTCTCCTCACATGTGCGAGTTGTGAATGGAAGGCACCTGCGGCCGCAGAGGCTGTGCACGAGGCACGGTACCTGCCATCACTCAAGTTGGCTCCGCGATAAGAGGTAAGATGTAGGGCAGCGATTGGAGGCCACCGCTGTGTTGCGGGGGCGACGTAAAGCGATGGACGCGCAGCGATATCTGCGCACTGGCAGTGGAGGAGAGGGAGGAGAAGATCCTAGCCACGCGTTTCGAGAATGTGTGATACTATAGCTCGACGAATCGGAGCATGGCATCGCCGTGCTAATTAAGCGTTATAGTTACTCATGTATGGTTCATGATTGCGTTTGTGTCGTTATTCACTCATACTATACATTTTATTAATTGTATTCGTTTTTAAAGTCCCATTACGAAAGACTAATGACCTACAGCAAGAAAAATACTGTTGAAGAAAACCACAAACATTTTTTTTCCAAAAAGTAGCACGCACACAGACCGAGAACAACAAATGAATTATTCTGGAATAACACTGCTTCTTGATTACTGCAATTATATATATATATATATATATATATATATATATATATATATATATATATAACAACAGTTCTTTACATACCAATAATATAAAAAATTGCTGTTCCATAATTCAACACGCGAATAGCAAATATTTAATGCCATACCTCTTCCTTGCCGTCATATGGCGCCAGCTCTTGTAAGCCAAGACACGAGAATCCAGTCAGTAGGCGTAGTATGAGCATCCAGTCAGTAGGCGAAATAACACAAATATTTGCAGTTTTGATTCAAAATCCTATCTAATTTATCGTTTTTGTATATTTTACGAGTTCCTTGATATCTAACGAAACCATGGATACCATTCCCATGGCAGGAGGCTGGGCAGTTTTCTGTCAACATCTGCGCGCATTAAAAAGTAGTAATGTAGGTTCTTAACAGTCGTATTCCAACGTCGGACAGGTATTCAGACCGTGTCTGCCCGGTCGTCAGCATCAGCCGCCCCCCAGCGTATTGTGCAATCTGAACATCATTGGGAATGATTAACTATTTCTTCCACCCTCCCAAAAAGATGAGGTCATCTGTGTCATTATTTACATAGTTAAGTCCAATTTATCCGCTGTCAGGAAGAGAATTCTTCCTACCGACTACTCTGATCGGTAGTTTTCTGTGTTTTTTTCTGATCAGTACCAGGCGAATACCGAAGCAGGACATTATCAAACGAACCACGCACGAACTTTTCTTCATCTTCCTTTTCCCATACTCTCCCCTCATATACACATTGAGTTGGACTACAATAAAACACGTATAGGTAGAACAGTGGGGAGCTTAGATCTTGGTCGTGCTGGGAGTTTGCTTCGGTGGGAAAAGATATCTGGAGGGGAACTCCCCAGCACACCAACGTGTAAGTCGGCGCCGAATCTCACCACCCAGCGAAGGAGGAACACCGTCATCTCAATACATTTACCACACTAACAGGACTAATGACCATAGCAGTTGACGAACCATGAAACATTCAAACCACCTGTGTCCCTGCGGAAATGATTACAAATACAAAAATTGTTCAAAATATTTTTTCCGTTGCCATATTTCAGTAATTGAAACTATTTGAACACAAACTTGTAGAAAATTATTTTAATATATTGGTAAATATACGTTCTTAAATATATAGAGTTTTTTTCAGTAATATTGCAATTTATACTGGGGACAACTGTTGACACAAACACCCATTGACGTTCTCCAGGAACTGCAATGGCTTTGTAAGCGACTCTTTCGTAAATTTTGCTGTCATCCAAAACCTTTGGATCAGTATTAGAAGCAATATTTATCTACAATGCAGAGTATAATTGCATAGTAGAAAAACATTAAATTTTATCTATATTATCGCTACGTACCATGCATGTATACCATAATACAACGCATGTATATTTTTTCATACTGTACTTAATAATGTATATCATACATTAAGTTTTGCTAGACAGATGGTTTTGACCTAGTGGTCGAAAGAATTCGAAACTATAATGGAATATATAATTATTTCTCGCTTGTTTTCCAAATGTTACACTTATATGTCGTTCTGTATCACTCTTCATTCTGCACTGCAGATTCAGAGACGACAGTCTCGTTGGGCTGTCAATGTTTAATGCTGTCAGTTTCACTGTGCTGAAATCGTTCGCAGGATACCTCAACGTTTCTATCTTCAAGGGCCCAAGCGCTGGGCAGCGCCAGTCAGATCCCAGTACAGGGAGAGCGTACCGTTGGCACTGGGCGAGCACAGGTCGAAGGGCACGTAGCGGCGCGGGGTCGCGGGTTGATGGCCTGGGCCCCGCCCCCTTCGCCAGCGCTTCACGCCCGCCACCTGACGCGCCCGCCTCCTCGCCCGCGCCCCCGCCTCCGCCACCCCGCCGCCGCCGCGACCCCGCCGCGCCCAGCGCCTAAGGGGCTACGCGCCGCTGCTCGTATTGCTCCCGGAAATCGGAGCGCTCCATTCACAGGCGGCGCCGGCAGCACTGCCCCGCACATTGCCGCCCAACAGCCCCACCCACACCCACACCGCTGCACCACCCACGTCGCTTCCCTTCTGGCGGTCCTTCCGCGCATCCACCAACATAAAAACGCCTCGACAGACCAGTTCAGGGGTTCTGCAATACTTCCCATATTTGAAGAGTTGATATTTTTAACTGTGGAATTTGCGGTTTCGGTATCGAATTTAGTGAAAAGACATTATGGCAGTTACAGTAAAGCCCTTTTTGCATAGCGTAGCGTGCAGCAAGAGCGCAGTCAATGAGGGGATGTCGAGAGAGAGTTTTTGCGTGACTCAAAAAGGAGGAAGTTCCCAACTGTGGCGACAGCGTGCGCTTAATTCCCATAACGCCACATCCTCTTGACTCATATTTGTTCGACTAGTAATGCCCATCAACCAATATGTATAATTATATTGTTATATATTATTAAATAAATGTAACTAATAGCATATATACAAATAATAAAGAATAATGTCACGGACATGGTTTTGCTTCTCGGGAATGTAGAGTTAGCAGCATACTTTGCTGCCAAATTGAGAACAAATTCTATATTTCATGATTGAGCGATCGATTACCGTACGATATGTCTCCCACTAAATCTGATGGATTAGTGGGGTATCACTTCGAGTTCGCGTCGGCTAATGCGCAGGGGGTCAAATTTGGTATAAGATACGGTGCTTCACGCTGTGTAAAATGTCTCGTAATTCCAAAACTGGCATATTCGTAATGGGGAACTAGATTTCTGAAATTGTGACTCAATTAATAGTCTTATTATCACCTAAACTACTTTGTTCTTATTTAACCATTGGCTTTTTGTAAAGTTTCTTAAATATTTTCATTGAGACGATGGGATGATGTTTATGAAAAAAATGTAAATGATAACAACCTAAGATTAATAAAAATATTTTGTAAATTCTTTGTATTTGAAGTCAAAAGCGTGCTAGTTAGTGTATTTTATATCGCACTCAATAACTATTAGAATCGGAAGAATTGTTCTTTGAGATTCAATAATATACTTCAATTAGATGTTCCTATCAATACCGAATTTCGTGAATCGTTGAATCAAGAATTTCATCCTTGAGACGGACCAATATAAAAAGGGATAGGTATTACAACAACTTTTCTGGATTATAGAATGAAACGACATTATTACTAAAGTATAAAAATAGATATTTTCAGTAGAGAAATAATATGTAAAATAAGGTAAATGCAAAGGTATCCCTGTGAAATTGCACACAGGCTAATGTGTGCACTTGCGTGTGTGCTCCACGTATTCGTCGCCGTTGCCACAAGGAGAAATTTGTGTGGGGAGCACAACGCTCCGGCCGCCTTTCCTCCCAGGGAAGATCCCGATACTTACTTGGAAAGGAGGTTGAGTCGACCTCAGAACCGCTCTGAATGGAAGAATATTTAAAATAGATGTGCAGATTGACAAAAATATTGCAATACCAGTCGCCAGTAATAATCGTACAACACCGAAGAAATATACTAAATTTGAACGCAAATGCAAAACACACATTACAAATGAAACTTACATATTATCGACCACATATCACCAATGAACGATATTATACGCTGATGTAATGGGTAATCAAATTTAATGAATAAAAAAGTATTCGAAGTCTTGTTTAACAAGGCCCAAAATCTTTACCACTGGCTGGTCCGCTCTGGCTAGTTCTTGTTGTCTAGTTAAATAACTAGTATCAGTTGTGGTAGTGTTAGTACTTGCTGGAATAATTTCAGTCCACGCCCCGTGTTGGGACTTTCATGACATTAATAGGGTCACGCGCAAAAAGAAATCAAGAATTAACTTCTTAACTGTGGCAATTGCAATGATCATAAAACCTAGAAATAACTGTGAAAAACGCTGAAACATTCTTAATTATAGTGCACCTATTAATAGGGCGTCTTAATCGTACAAAGGGTTGTCTGGAATTATGCATGTACTTTATCAGGATTACAACTTCGTAATATTTGTAATTAATAATATTTCGGATTTCGCAGAGTCCGAAAATCACTTTTTCCCACAGACTTACAGGAGCGCCGAGATCAAATAAGTCGCATAGAAGAAGCTGATCGGAGAGCAAGAGACGCCGAAAATAACAAGAAACAGAAAAAGAACTAGGGCGTTTCGACCCGCCGGGAGGCGGCGGCGAGAAGCAGTATGAGCCGGGAGTTGCTACTCGAAGCTCTGCTCCGCAGTGGAGCAGCCCCCGCCGGTCTCGCCTCCGCTCGCGCCGGTGTCACTGCAGCGGTGGCGGGGCACCCTGTTCTTAATTTTCTCATCTTACTGTGGTTAATTTAGCTGACTGCCGCCACTAGCCCTTGCATATCCGTAGGCAATCCATTTACGTTTCGCCACGTAGCTAATTTTTATAATACGAAACAGTACACAAGTTATAATTATACGAATTTTCCGAAGGGGGTAATTTTTCTCTTCCCCTGCCCCCGGCTTCACCTCGATCACGAGCTATTTCGTAGCTCGGCGTCCCCCTGCGCCCCTTACCCCTTCCCTGCCGGTCCCGTCATCCCCGACCCCCCTCCGCCCTCTCCGCCCCCGCAAGCCCTTCTCTCCTCACTCCGTCGCCCCGCCTCCGCCCTTCTCCCTCCTCCTCGCCAGGCAACTTACCCTTTCCCTATTTTCGTTTTTCGATGCTGCAAATGCAATATTAATTACTGGGTCTGTTTCATCAGCATTCTCTCCGTCTCCCTAACATTCTTCAGCGAAGATCCCAGTCATTCGGTTCGCAGTTTTTGCCTCGCTCCGCCCCGCTGAGGCGGCGTCTCCATCACCGACGAAAGCTCTTGGCCCCGGCAGTTAGCTTTCATCTTATCGTTTTTTACTGGCTCCTTATTTCATGCATAAGCTGCGTGCTCGTTGTGCGATACCGTTCCAGCGTGAAAACCTTTCTCGACGTGTTTTATGGTGCTCTTCTGCGAACGGACGACTGCCGCCATGACCATTTCTGACGCATCCATGCCGGATTGGGTGTCAGAGCATTAATCTTCAATTCTATATTCCCGAGAAAACTTAGAAACTGTACTTTACAAGTCAGCACTTTCCATTGAGCCCCGAAGTACAAAATGAGTGAGAATTTTTAAAAGTTAGGCAGGGAATACATAAATAATGTGATCACTAGATGGTGTATTTTAAAATTAGTAAGAGATGAAATTCTGGAAAAGTAAAACTGAAAAATCTTTGCGACATCCGAAAGAGGACAGTTTACAAACCAGAAATGAGTGCACTCTTGAAATATACTGGAAAGGTTTACTTGAAAATTATGCGTATTTTTTGACGGTATTACTACCCAAATGTTTTAACACATGTTTCTGATTTAATTAGCATTATTTCACTATGACCGGTTATCTTCAAAATGTAGAAGCCAATACCCGACCAGACTGTAGGAAGTAATGTGTACGGAATCTACTCAATCGACTCTTTTTTTATTTACTATCAATAGCTTGCAAGTGGTCCCAAAAGAAACGTACCCCACGAGATCGCTCAATATTTGATATCACAATATATGAAAATGTGATTGTTCCTAGAAGTGTTCTTTTCCTTCGCAATACCGCAAATTCATCACTCAATGGACTTCTAGAAACGTATCATCTAAGAAATACTGTAAAATTCCAAACACTGTTAATGAGACATTAGTGCATTCACAATTTTACATTTCACATTAGTGCACATTAGTGCACATTTCACATTAGTTATTACACAATTACAATTCACATTAGTGCATGAGACATTAGTGGTATTGATTGGTGAAACCAAGGAAAACTACTAATCAGGGCAGCCGGCCGCTAGAATTTTCCCCCTGACGGCGAATGAATTCGACCCAGCTAGCTAGGTAGCTAACTAGGGTCGAAAATCCTGCCGCCGTCGAGACTCTAACCTACTACCTCCCAGTCAGAAGAACTGCAGTGGCATGAGTTGATGCCCTGGGCCACCTCTTCCGATCATAGTTACTTGGGACATACGATTTCGTGTCCGTATTTATCCTCTAATCAATATTTTGAAACAAGTTTCTCATGAATTTTATATTGTAATGCGCTCTATATTTAGTTTTTTAAACAGCGTTGCATAATGTAAAAGGAAATAACCTTTATTTTATAATATTTTTCATTTATTCACAAAAAACATTATTACGCTATACATTAAAAAATTAAGGCAGCTACTAAATTTAATAATAAGTGGAATTAAATTTAGTAATAAATCCAAGACTTATATTTTGTTGTATGCACCTTATTTGGGACAATTATGTTTACAGAAAATGGCCCTAAGGAAAACAAAGAGAGAACATAAAGATACATAGCTTATCCTTTTGAAATCAACTACAACCGGAGAAAGTACGTTAATGGTTTTCTTTCTTACCATGAATCACTCCATATTTTAAATGTGATTGACTTTTTCATAGGTTTCTCTTCACCGGTGTTTACTTTCTTGAACACGCAAGCATACGGTTATACGCCGCAAATGCACGAGTACATACGATGTAATCATTGTAGTTTGCATTTGTTTCCGTGAAACTCAGTTATTGGTATTTGCACAGAGAATCGATATATAAGGGTAAACGTTTAGCACAGAGTACTGTTTGCAGTGAATCACCCCGGTGCGATTACTGGGAACTTTCATTATACTTTAATTCCCATAAATTCAGTGAAACGATGCATTTCGGTCATCACGATGTAATGATTTGCTACATTAGCGTGAGCTCGTCTTCCCTGCGTTACGTGCTCAGAAATCGTAAAACCCGATATTGTCCCATCGTTTCTTTTTATCACAAAAATTTGGATACGTTTTTTAGTTTTATTACAGTTAATTCTTTTAAACTATCTTGGGTCAATGAGGTATCTACCACAATAGTATTTATAGTGAATACTATTGTGGTAGATACCTCATTGACCCCAGATAGTTTATCATGGAGTACCACAAAATCTCCGCTGCCACCACAGAATTAATTCTTGTAGTTTTATTTATTCTATTATTATTGTTATTATTATTATTATTATTATTATTATTATTATTATTATTTAGTTATATGTAGGGGAATTAGACTTAGTGGCCCATCACTTAAAGGTTCAATAAAATTTGATAAAAACTAATCGTTTTCACTAACCAACATGTAGACTTATTTGAGGTAATTAACAATAAAAATATTAAAATTTATTTAAAAATTATTTTAGTTTTTATTGTTATGTGAATTGTGTTATCCTATAATACTCATTAAAAACAAAAAAACTATAATCTATAACACACTACATGCAAGAAGATGAGCATTTAATCCTAAGAGTTAGGCAGAATCGCAGGGTGAAAATAATTTTCTATATTGTTAAAAAAAAAAACTTTTCAGCACGGTGTAATTGTAAAGAAAATTGAGGGAGTAATAAGCTGTTTTTATAATAATTGTAGCCGGCTTTCAAGCTGGATTGAAGTCATGAAGCAAGTGACCATTTATAAATTTATAGTGATTAAATAACCAATGTGCAAATGATAGAATGTGAATGGAGAGAAAATAGCGTATGAATTTATAACGGTCTAATTATAAATTGTGAGCAAAAGACACAATTATGAATAAAGCCGAAATATCATCAAACATTGAAACCTTCAAAGCTTCCTGAATACACAAATTATTTCTTTGAGACACTTGATTATCCCTGATTTTTTGATGGGCCATTATAAAGGAAAATGATGCCTGCGGAACATCAACCACGCAAAAGGGCGCTTCCTCCAAATGCGCCGACAGAAAACAACCAGTCGGTTGGCTGAAAGTTGCACGCTTTGCTGTTGGCGTCAGTGTGACAGCTTGCCGCTCTCAAGGATTGATTCAGAAATAATTTTCATTGAATATACTTACGGTAATAACTATTAATTACATGCATTACTTTCAATATATTCTAATGTATAATCAATTTGTGGATTCAATTCTGGCAAGGCGCCAGATTGTACTGTAGCATCCGTACGTTTGTGGCAAACGTTCCAATAGGTTGTAATAGAACTCGTAGACCGACTGCTCTGATCAGTGGTTTCCGTTGTTTCCCTGATCACTTCCAAACAACTGCCGGAGCAGCACCCTAGAACACGAATCCTGAACCACACGCTACATTTCCTACCCTACCGCGTCTATATTCTCATCCACAGCTCCAAGTGATGGGCCCCTCCCATTGTTTTAGAAACTCCGGAAAGCTAATCCTTCGAGGCACGGAAAAGGTCGCATGAAGGGAACCGGAAAAATGATCAGAATAAAAACACAATTTGAAAATAAAATATCAAAATATTTTTATGAATAGTTCTCAAAGTACTATTTTTTCTACAAGAGTTTGAATTTAAACTCGGAATCAATGTTTGTCTACATATTAAAAATATGTTCATGTTTAATGTAATTATTAAAATAATTTCACAAATAATACATCATTTAAAAATGCCCATTTTTCAACCTGAACAGGTTGAAGAGGAGGTAGTGATCCTCACGGGGTTTCCGGGAGAAAAGGCGACTCTCGACCGGGTCCATGGCCTTGTCCCTGATAGCCCCAGCCGCGCGCGGGCTCTCGCGACCCATCACGCCCTGCGTGAGCATGCATGGACGCTGCAGGCAGCTCCTTCGGCTATCGCCTGGGCACTCGTGTCCCTCGCCCTGCCCGGGCCCTCGATGAGTCCACGAGCACCCGCCCGCCCGCCCGCATCTCTCCCGCACCCTTCGCCCCTCCTCCTCTCCCGTGGATCCTGCGGGCGCGTGCGGGCTGCGTGCTCCCATTGTCCACCCGCGTGGGCTGCGCCCCGCCCCGCAACGCCCAATGCCGGCTGCCGAAAGGCGCGAGCGAGGGCGCGCGAGCGCGACCGGTTCCCGAAGGCGACCACCGCCTCTTCCACCCCGGGCGCGGAGGGGTGGTCCAGCGGCGCACGCGATGCCACGTGCCGACCGCTCGCTTCCGCCCTGCGACCACGGCCTGCAGGACAGGACGCCACGGCGGGGGCGCGCTGGTCACGCGCTTCACAATATTTTATCAGGTGGATTCCCAACTTCACTACCGGTTCATGTAGCGCAGAGCCAGCAACGCCGTTGTATCTGCAGCGTCGCTGACCAGGTCCTAGCGTTCGTGTCCCGACGGAGGCTGAATTTTCGACACAGCAAGAAAGCTAGGCGCGATCTTTCCTTCTTACTAGCCGTTTCCTCTAATATGAAGGCATTCATTCATCGGCGAGTTTCTTTCCATCTAGCTAGAGGTGCAAAGCCTACGGTGCTTTGAACTGACAATCAAGTATCAAATACAAATATACAACTTAGATAAACAAGGCAGTTCATTTCTTTTCTACCGCTCTATTTCATTAAAATTGTAAGTTAAAATTTGTTCAGAAACGAAGTAATTTCAATTCACCACCCTGTGATTTTTCAAGTACACAGGCTTAATTGTTCATCGACTTCATTACTATTTCTGGAAAGATTGCACTCCGTGATCACTGCAAGGTGTTACCTACCACAATATCAACAGAAAGTTTTAAAAAATGACATTAACTGCTACGTTTCGTAAGCACGTAACATTGGATAATAAGTTGGACGCGGGTCTGAAAAAGACGAAAATAATGTAATTTCGGGTGAAGATGAAAACGCTTTCGTTTTCCAACGGCGAAGGCAAATTAAATGCGAAAGTTTTGACTGCGGCGCCGATTCTAGGGCCGCGGGCGCTTTGGAGGAAGCCGCGGCCTATCGCGAAGGCCCATCTGCAACGCTGAGTTAGCGGGCGCCGCTCCGCGAGCCCGCCCACAAAAAACGGCGCGTCCCCTCCTCAGGTCTCATCTCTTTTTCATCACCACTCCAAAAGGTAGCGGCGTCAACGGCCGTCGTTTGTCAACTTTTGTGTGTTCTTCTTGTTTCGTGATCGACATCTCAAGTTCTTTTTATGATTCATGAGGCCTCTGAAAGAGGTCTGAGGACGTTTTGAAATGAAGTAGTCAAGAGGAACATTTCCGTGTGTTTGTTCCTTTCTTTCTTTGAAAGAGCAAAAGTCTCAATTCGGCTTCGTCATTTGGTGGTTCAGCGGTTATGATTTTCCTACTTGATAATTCAAAAACCGATGCTTCGAAAATGCATTTCTTGTATCGTTTCCATTGCAATTTCCCTGGTTCTTGAACGATACCCCTTTTGTTTATATTTAGTTTGACCAGAAAATTAATTTTTACTTCGTATTTAGTACACGTTAACTCCTCAAAAATCACTCAGTAAAGCATGTGTAAAAGAACACGATATTTCTTTTCTTGCGTGTTGTTTATTATATTCTAATATTTTCGAAGCAACTCTGCAATGCGTGACTTAGAAATTTGTTTTATAACGAAATGTTGTATTTGAGCATATTTGTACTGGTTCCCAAGGCTTCCGTTGGGTGAAATATAGAGATGCGACGCACCGGGACGGGCGTCGTGTCTTGTGGAAGAGCTGCGGCATTATCGACTCCCAATTGCCATTATGGCGCCTTCTTCGACATGGCGGGGATCGATGGGCGGACAGAACCAGTCTGTGCCTTAGCCACGGTGGCGACCGTCCGAGACCCCACCACACGCCGATTTTTTTATGGATGAGTGCACATGAATCAATTAGAAAAGACAAGCAAGTATATTTTCGATTGAAAATAAATAAATAGATAATTATTAGTTGAATCATTTCACGTTTTGATTGAATCATTTCTTTTTATTTATAAACACAAACTAACAAATAAATACATGTTAATACTAATAAATAAAATAAATACTAATTACATGCATGAAGTACTGAACTTCACATTACTATTAATTACAATGCATGAAGTACTGAACTTTCCAATTGTCATTCACTCAACAACTAGGTCGTCGATTTGTCAATAATTCTCCACATCGTTTCCATTTCCCATCGTTTTGCCCATCTGGCAAGGATAAGCTTCAATGCACCTTTTCCGCTAAAGAAAACAAAATTTAAAAACACCAACCCTTTCACATTCATTAAGTCATGCGCGCACGCGCCTTGCCTCTATCCAACTGTCCATACATACCTTATTCTCCTGCTTGCCCGCCTCAGTCTCTCGCACGGTGTTTTGCGTACCTCTCACTATATACTATCCATCGCTAAACATATATCATGATTGTCAACGTCTATCGCTTTGGAATAGTTACGCACGCGGGGATGGCGTCCATGGAGCTTCAGGCCCCTATAAGCCAATGATATACAATAAAAATATAGGTTTTATTAATTTTCTATGTTAAGAAAAGTAGTTCAATATGTCAATTTGACTTTTGCCGGCTACCGTTGTTCCCTCACCTGGGCTTTGTTTTCCGTTCTTAACTGCGCCTGAGGGTAAGAGAGGCATGTGGCCAGCATGAAGTATTCCCTTCGCCGAATCTAGCATACTTGACCTGTCGGAGCTTTTCGCCACACAGCTACAGTAACCGAGGTGATTGTGTTAGAAAGCTAAACTCCCCTTTTACCCCGACCGGGTATCGAACCCGGGATCGCACCCACAGAAATCTAGCACACTGTTCATAGACCACCCTATGGGCTACATCAATTGTTAACATATTATATATATATATATATATATATATATATATATATATATATATATATATATATATAAAGTATGCATAAACAATAGAACATTACGAAACGATGATGTAATGATGGGTATTAATACACGAGTGTGATATTACGATAGAGCGAGTATACTTCATACGAGTGTATTAATACCCATTACATGGAATTTAATACGGTACTTTTTCTACGACTTCTGGTAACTTTTATAAGTTAAACGTTTACGTGGGATCGTTTTGTGGCAGTTGACGACTCAGGATTCAGCCAAGACCATCTAGCGAGCAGCTACCTTACCTGCCGCAGATGGCTTTGGTTCACCAACCCGCCTGCGAGAGAGTACAAAAGTTGCGGCAATAATTCCGAGGTCACCATTTTCGCTTTTTCTCTTATTTCTGTAAGTGCCAACTCAACCTCTGATTCACCAGACATTTTAAATTAAAGAACTGGCCTGTTTTTAAGGACAATCACACGGCATATAACACAAAATGACTCGTGTTCTGATCTTAACGTCAGTTGTGAGTCAAATGTTCCCTCTACCACTACCACCGCCCTAGTAAAAAAGGATCAAAGTGAAATTGCGACTCAATTTATTTTAAATAATATTCTACGTAAAAAGTACTACTAATAAAAGAAATTAAAACTGACGAACATAGTAAATAATATTAAACGCCATTTTAATTTACACAATCGAACGAAAAATTGACTAGAATGATTCTCAATTATTAATGAAGTGTCAATGCTTGGTTTGTAAACTTCTCTGTGATTGGTCAAGAACTTGTATCATAATGAAATCTGTATCGTAATGAGTATCATTATGCAACGGGTTGCAGCCCTGAAAGGACAGAATTATACAATGGAACTAGAAAAATTAAAATAAAATCCTGGGAGCGCCTCTGCTTTTGAAGCACTTGATTTTATTACTCATTGATCAGTATAGAAGGTTTCCGCTCACGCCCTATTGTTCATTCTCCACCATTCTCCCTCCCTCACCCGATCACTTCTTACATCTCGTACACCGCCTCTGGATCACCACGTCCCTATCAAGTTTGCGCTCGTCTCTAGGAATCCGCCAAATCTTCTCTCATACTCCAAAGAGTCTACCATCGTCACTTTTCCTCCTCCCCCCCACCCACCCACG
The DNA here is from genome assembly GCA_011170035.1 of Teleogryllus occipitalis. Taxonomy (NCBI): domain Eukaryota; kingdom Metazoa; phylum Arthropoda; class Insecta; order Orthoptera; family Gryllidae; genus Teleogryllus; species Teleogryllus occipitalis. The sequence goes on from BLKR01000036.1 coordinate 464,175, forward strand.
TAAATCTGCCAAGAAGGCACTCGGAAATCCGGCTGCTGTTGAGCGATGGCCGCTTGGTCGCATCCTCCACCTACTTCTTCTCCACTTGCTCCTCGTCCTCCTCCCCCCTGCGCCATCGCCTGCGTCTCCGCCGCCTTCTAAACGATTACGTCATTATGAAGTGAGCAGGCAGGCGTCTAACGAAGCCCACGTGACGGCCGGCGCGCGCCGCGGCCCACCCCTAGTCGCGGCCCGCGCCCGCGCCCACGTCCACACCGCGCCGCGCCGCGCCGCGCCGCGCCGCGCGCAGAGAGAATTCCCGATGAGGGCGTTCGTCTGGAAGGCACCGCTCGCGCCGCCCCAAGTCGCCCCAGACCGCCCCGCGCCGCCCCGCGCCGTCCCCCGCCGCCCCGCGCTGCCCCGCGCCGCCCCGCGCCGCCCCGCGCCGCCCCGCGCTGCCCCGCGCCGCTCGCGCCGCCCCGCGCTGCCCCGGACCGCCCCGTGCGCACGGATGACGCCGGGACAAAGGCCGCTTCCTTCGAGCCGATCGCCAAGTGGTCACCTCCGCACTCACCTCAGCAGAACCTGCTCTGCACTTCCTTGCTTTTCTTCACGTCTCTTACTCCGACATGTATTTCTTTTCCACTCGTTCTTATACTTCTTCGGCCCATTACATGGTCATTTTTCTTTGATCAGTGTAATGTGTTGTTCATTTTATTTTCCCTATTTTATCACTTCTATACGTTTAACGAGTTTCTACTCAATTCTCCCGTATTGTTTTCCCTCTTACTCATTAACGTCTTTTATCTTTTATGTATTTTGCATTGCCATCCTACTTTCAATTTTATATAAACGTAACTGACATCAACGATTTCTCAAATAGTTCAATGTTGTTTGTAAGTAAACTTTCGCCTCGAAACTAAAAATATCGTGGAATACTAGTAGAACTTAATTTAATAATATTATACACACTTTTAAATGTCAAGAAATCGTACAAATAAATTAGAGATGATTACTGTGTTTTGTAACACATTTTTGGGTGATGCTATCGTACCGAACATTTTGGTACCACTGTGTTAAGTGAGAGGTTAGTGGTTTCATGCTCCCAAATAATGTCAAAGTTTCTTGCGACTGTTCAATAGACCACCAGTCTGTCAACAATTTTAAAAAGAAAATTGCCACAGAGAGGAATGTTCACAATGGTTCCTCAGCGGAAAATCTGGTGTTTCGATTTCCTTTACGATGCACGTAAGTGGAGGTTCCAGAATATCGATTTGTACATTAACAATCAGCAGATACGGAGGGAGAAATAAAACCCTACACTTCCAAGAACACAAATTAACATTATCATGCGCCGAACATTACCGACCCAATTCATGTTCACTAAATTACAGTAGTTTGCTCGCTGAGATGTTCAATAAAGATTTTTACGCCAAGGTATCCTAAGAAATGTTTCATTCAACGCTACATGTCACGTGAACAATATCGTCGTTCACAGAAACCATAATAAAATAGTCTGGTAATACAGTAGTATTGTGGTATCTAGTATTCTCTTAGAAATACTCTCGTATATTAGGTATTCTTATGGTTCTTATACATTTTATATTAATTGGATAACCATATTAATATCACATGAACTCTCACTTCTCTTAATATAGAATTTATTTGCTTGATTGGTGTTGGAAATAATTTATGTTTCAATAGGCGATATTAAATTGTCGAGACAAAATAGTAATTTTAACACGTGTCAGTTTCAAATCGAATAAATGTTACTAAATTCAACATTTTCTTGGATGGACATAATAGCGCATTGGCCGTTCTGAAGACTCCGAACGTAGTGCATGTATAGCCAGAAGTTGTCAACAGATCGATAGTGCTGCCGAAGGGTTAGAAACACGACGGTCGAGACTACGGTGACCACTGCTATTGCTTCCCAGATTTACACCTCATCAACTCAGTCACCACTTCCACGCAATCTCTGCTCCCAAAGTCCACTTCCGAAATTTCTAGAACTAACGTCTCTCACTCTCCTTCCTCCTCCCCCTTTCTCTCTCTCTCTCTCTCTCTCTCTCTCTCTCTCTCTCACACACACACACACACACACACACACTTTCTCTTGCCCAAATGATTGCTTAGGAGTAGTCTCAACTTCTTCAATTCCCTTTGAGTGTCCTTATGTCCTACATTCACAAAAATATTTTTTCTTCCCACGTACTCTGCATACATACCTTCCACAATTCATTCCTTGAGTTTGTAAACTTTTCTCTCCCACCACCTCATCTTAATGTCACTGAATCCCGTCTTTTTTAATCATGTACACGCTCCTTTCCCTTGTCTTATTCCCCTTCTGAAGCCTCTCATTTGCTCAACGTATCCTCCCCACCTTGTGCTGTTCTCAAACCAACACGCTGTTCGCCAAACTGCCTACACTCCGCCAAACTTCCTCCCGCCCCGGTCCTCCTCACCCAGCCCTAACCCGCTCCGCCCCGTTCCTCTTCACGCCGTCCGCCTCGCCTCCTCCTCCCCTCCGCCGTCCCTCCTCCCCCGCGCCCGCCCACTCTCTTGTTTCGTCCGGAAGGAGTGCGCCGCCCATGGCGCGCCTCCGCATTAAAAGTCGCGTCGCCGTCTCACCGGCGACACCTCCGCTTGTCCGCAGATAATTATGGTAGATTTATGTTTTCTACTTAGGCGCCTCCTGGAGCGGCGTGAAACAGGATCGGGGAGGCTCGGCGCGAACGCCACGCATCCTCACACCTTGCTTCCCGGCCTTCCTGCCACCCACATCTCTCCGCCTCGCTCCCGCTGCGTCTTGCCTCGCTCCGCCGATCTTCCCTCCGCTTCGTCCCGCCACACCCCTCCCATTCCCTTCCAATCCACTCACCTACTCCACTACTCCCCGACTCGCCTCTTCGCCTGCACCGCGCCCAACCGCCTCGCATGCTCGTCGACCTCGTCACTAGTTTTGTGTCATTGCTCTCGTGTGTGATTCCTACCGTTCCTGCGACACTCCTCTATCCTGTTCGTCATGTCTTCTATTATGCCTACCCCCTGTCAAAGCCTTCTCTACACCTGTATCGACTCGACAGCCACCTCCACGCCAACTACCGTTAAACCGCCTCCCCTCCCTTCGTTTCGTGTACTTTATCACCCAGGCCCGTTTCTCGACCGCATTCGCACCACCTCACCATACCGGCGCCATCCTCATCAGCTTCCGCGCCATTCCGGCCCCGTCTTCGCTCCGTGATTGCTGCCCCCTCCGCGCCGCGCCTCGCCATGCCACGTCGCGTCTTCCGCTCTCGCCGCATGCTCCCCTCCCCCTCCCTCCCTCACCCCACACGCCCCGCGTGGGAGCTGTTGTCTCCGCCGCAAATCGGCGAAGACTGGCGTGGCCAATAACACGCCGCAACAGCCCGGATGAGATATGAAAGACGACAATGACTTAGATAATAGACACAAAGATAAAAGATCACAAAAAGGAAATATATGAGGGCGGCGAGGCAATAAGAATACAAAAGCTGGCGAAATTTACGAGAGTTGGAGAGCAAGAAAGAAAAGACAAGGAAAAAGGCGGAGGGCTTTTTTATTTCATTAAAAAAGGAAACTGTTCTGAAGAATTTAATAAGATGTTGGGCGGAGCGCAAGAAAGGCTTTTAAAGAATGTAATTAATGGTGGATATCTTCCACCTAAAATCCACTAGGCAGGGTTCTAAACGGAGAGAGAGAGAGGCAGCAGGCTTGTGCGGCGCGGGCGCGGGCGCGGGCGCCGGCGCGAGCGAGGACGAGGGGGCGGGGCAGGGCCGGGGCGGGGGTGGGGCGGCCGGGAGGCGCCGCCTGCACAGCAAGGAGAGCGTCCGAGACGTAAAGAACGGCTGGGTGTGCATAGCTTGGATTCTCAGATCTGCCCGTCCGCGCCACCGCCGCCTCCGACGGAGACTGCGGGGCGGGCACCGTGCGGGTAGCTCGGTCACACTGTACTGCCGCGGAGATACGGCGTGGGGAGGAGGGGTGGAAGAAATCGAGAATGAGGACGTAGCGTCCGCGCCTTCGGAGACGGAGCACAATTTTCATATTAACAGGCCTATCATATATTGATGTTTGTTTACATTCCGCAGTGTTGTAAGGTGTATTCAGAATCATTTTGATCATGTTTACTTAAGAGGTGAATGCAAACTATTTTACTATTTTACTTTTAATTTCTTGAAGTCCTCACTTTCAGTATCCAAATGTTCAACGACCCTTTTTTAAGTCCATGAAGAAAATCTGTACATGAATCGCCAAGGAGTGAATGAGTTTCTGATGGACTTGCCTTCCTGGTCACTGTTCTAGCTTATTGCTATTTGATATGTTAAGGAACTGTCTGTCACAAATGTTAGAGAGCAGATATATATGTTTGCTAGAACAGTTGACTTATGTGTTTCTGTCAATTTTGTTTGACATTTATTTTTATTTACACCGCTATTATGATTATTATTTAATATTATTAATTATTATTGTCATCATTATTATGTTCATACAATTTCCTTGTGATTTTGGTAATGTATATCTAAGGCGTTGCATCCAATAATCTGAGAACATGACATTAACATTCGAAAATTGTCTATTCCATGCTACATAATTAGACTTCAATGCGGTAAACAAGCAGTGTCCCTTATTTTTACTTACATCTCAAAAAAATGGAATATTTTGTTCGATGAGTATATTTATTTATTTATTTATTTTACGTTAAAAAACAGTTAAAACTGCGTATGACGTGCTATGGGGAAAAGTGAATTGTGTGCACATTTTCAAAATTCTATGATCCCTACACCAAATCATATACTACTTAAATTTTGAAAAAAATTGAGAATATTGAGAATACACCTCATTGTTATGGTTTTCGTATGGACAGTTTGATTTAGCAAAACTATCTGCAATATGCTTAACATAAAGCGCATTTTTGTTGTTTTTCTCCTTTTTGATACTCCCGCCCTATTATTTTTACTTTATCGTATTACATTTTAATAGTGTAGAGAAAGTATTGTAATGCTGCCGCAAAAACGGCGATTTTTTTATAGAAAAACTAGAATGGTGGGGCTCTGATACTGAAAAAGTGTTACTTCTTCTAACACGTTCTGTAATCAGAATCCACTTTTTAAGTAGTTAATATCGAAAAATTGCAAAACTCCGTCTGTCCGTCCGTTTATCTGTTATCAACGTACTTAAACCGTTCAGACGATTTTCTCCAAAATTGATATTCCTCGATCGCTCTGGGCGAACGCGAGGCTCAAATTTGAAATGGATATTTTGTGTTTGGAAGATTCTTTACATAAAGCCTTATCATAATTTTCGAATTTTTTTCAAAAACGACTTCACATATTTGGATTATATTGTTTCTAGAATGGAGCAAAGAAAGCTTTAAAATGGCTCTGGTCTCATTTTCGTTCAACTCTGAATTTTCGGAAATTGCAAAAGTTCAAATGTTTTTGGTGTCTTTCTACAACTAGTACAAATTAACGATAGAGATTTTTCCGTCATGAAATCTGCTCATCAACGACAAATATCTAATTGACGTAATGCAAATGTTTTTGAAAATCTTAGTAGATTTTGCGTGAAAAATAGGAAATTAAAAAATACTTAAATTTTCTCCTCAATTAGAGAAATGTACGCTTATTAGGGCTGTCACAGGTTTATTTTCGGTGTACTCTTTGTATTTTCAAAATATGAAAAAAATATTGCAAAACGAAAATATTGCAGATGGAGAATTTTTAATAAAAATAACCTTTGTTCTAAAAACATATCTTTAAAATAAAGTCATCATTAATATAAGTCATAATAAATAGTTAAAATAAAGTCATTCTTTTAAAAACGATTGTTTTTTTCGTAGTTTTAACTTGATGTAAAACCGATTTAAACAAAATTTGTCTAAATATTTTCTCGGATAGAGTAAAGTTCGCTTATAAAAATGGTACAGATCTCTTCCCCAGAAAAGTTTCTGTATTTTCGAAAATCGTTAATATTGACGGTAGTGATTTTTTATTTAATGAAATCTGTTGTTCAAAATGAGATCTGTAAACCAGGTCAGGTACACTGTTTTGAAAATTTTGCACTTTGCGCGTAATTTTGAGTTGAATGATGAACAATTTAAATGATTTTCGAACGCTTTTCAACCCATTTACGCTTTGCATATTGAAGTTAGACAGGTGTTTGTAACATTTCACAATTCGTTCGAATCTACACCTTCAACATTTTGAAGCTGGAGATTTAATTTTTGACGCAGTATAGATACCAATATATGAACTTTAAATAATTTTATAAATATTATTTTGAAAATATTAGTGCTTTTGCGTAATGTTAACTTATATTGTGGCGATATTCAATATTTTACGAATCTGTACTACTCTTCAAATATTCACTCTAGAGATTCATTTTTGTTAGCAATGTGTTTGAAAACCTTAGATATTTAAATCATTTTATTCTCTTTCTTCAAATGTGCTCAGTCATTGCGATTTTTGAGAGAATTTTCGTTAGAAACAGGCCAACGAATTTCGCGTTGAATGTCACATTGTTGATTTTACTATCCCGCGCGTACTTTCCCTGCCGACGCCACTACTCGTATTTACAATACACATCACGTTTATAATCTAAAGCTGAAATACGCAGCTTTATCACCACAACCACCGTCTTTATAGTTGATTATAAAAATGCGATGGTTGAATTTGTGTTGATGTATTAGCTTTAAAAGACTTTCTTTTCGCACAGCATGCGCTACGACTAGAAATGAGTTTTACAAGTGACGGCTAAGATGTGTTGAAATGCACAAAAATTGCAATAAGATAATATTAAGCAACCGTTACTAATGCAAGAACGTACTACATGCTCTTGCAGTAACACTAGTTTTTACTATCGCTAAAAGTAAATGTTGATGAGATACGACGTATCCTTTTCAAATTATTCCGTTGCATAATTCTGTGTGTGCCCGAACAAATCGTTCTATATTAAATTATCGGTCGAATAAAAGATGTGTTCGCTAATTTTTTTGCCTCGTTGGTACTTTTTTTCAATACGCTTATGACACAATACGGAGACTTCTTTTACGAAAAAATAAAATGTCATTCACATCTTAATTTACTGTCTAATTAGATTCCTATATCCTAACAAGATGATATTATTGTGTAAATATGAAGAGTATAAAAATTCTGTTACAAACATTGAACATGCGCTAACCCTTTGTTTCCTCAGCCTCTGCTGCGGGTGCTCAGACGAATCATATTTATGTGGTACATTTTTACTACGTGCTTTATGATTAATTATATTCACTTGACACTTTTTGTCATCATTTTTTCTATGGTATTCGAATCATGCTCTTGAGTCTTTCTTTCAATATCGTTAATATTTAGAGCTTACGTGTAAAATCTCTGCTGCCTTAATTGTGAACATCCACTGTATAGAAGTAGTACTCAAAGCTCGAAATTAAGAATAACGAAGGCAAACAAAAATACTCAACTATGAAAGTAGGCCTGTTGTTTTCTTTAAGACACTCTTTATTAAAGATTAATTTCTTCACCGGCATTTTTTTGGTAAGAAAAAGAAAAAAAAAGAAAAACGTCATCTTTCCTCTCCATAACCCCCGCTCCCTGTCTTTTTTCTTCCCCCTTCCCTCGAGTCGACGCCATTTTTTGCAAAGTCTGTCGCGCGAGCTCGCCTTCTAATGGCGCCGTGCCCGCGCCGTCCTCACGCCGTCTCGCCACTCTGCGCGACGTCCTCGCCACGACCTCGCCAGCGCCGCCGCCCCCGCCCCGCCCCCACCGCCGTCTCCTCCTCGCGAAGGCCCTGAAGCCTCTGCCTGCTCGCGAACAACCGCTTGCAGACGAACGCCCCCTCCCCGACCACCCTACCCCGCCCCTTCCTGCCCCTCCCCCCACCCAACCCGCACCGCCTCGGCCCCTCTTTTTCGCTCGAAGACGGAAAAAAAGACTCCTAGAAGTAGTATGAGAAATTTAATCAAAAATTTTCCTCCATCGTACTTCTCTTTACTTGTGCCAAGATTCCATTCATTTGAAATTGTAAAAGGAAAAGAGCTTTATTATAGAAAACGAACGACTTAAAATAAAGAAGATTGGTGCTTCGTGCAAAAGGAGGCCAGGGAAGGAGGAGCGAGCGAGACAGAAAATATAATTGGAAGAAAAATTAAAACGGAAATGTTGAGTAAAAAGAAATAACATTCTCTGAAGAAACATAAAACCCTTAAAAAAGCTTTGTGAAAGCTAAGAAATGCTGTGAATAAAAGTGACTGATGAACAGCTAAGTTATTCACAGAGCAAGTCAAATGAAGGGGCGTCTCCAGGCACGAGGCGTTCTGGGGTCGAGGGTGGGGCGAGGGCGGTGACGTGGGCGTTGGAGGGCGGTTGCTGGGTTGAGGTGAAATTCGGTAGGCAGCCAGTGGCAATGGCGGATGAACTGCTGGAGTCGTCACGGAAAGGGTGGCGAAGATGACGGCAGTGGAGGTGGTTGAGCGAGCAGATCGGTTATGATGAGGTCGCCTTGAATTTGAAAACAACTCCGAGTAAGAAAGGCGAATCGAAAATGAACTGTGAACTCAACTCGAAAAAATACAATATTTTTGTGGAATATTACATAGTTAGCAGAATCCAAATTAACGGTTGAACGCGAATAAAACTTCTTTGTTTAGCTCACACTCAATCATTTTGTTCATCTCAATATTGTATACACTATTAGTTATTAATATTGCATACAAGTGGGTGCAGTTCATAGCTACATAGGTATTTTCGTGACACTGTACTGTTGTATTGGCATAAAGCAACCAGAATGCAACAGATAGATGAAAATGCACTCGGTCGCCCGCTGTTAAGAAATATGTATATATAGTATGTATAATATGTATAGTATATGTACATATAGTTTGTATATATAATATGTGTATATACTTCTATAAAATAAGTGAAGTATTTCAGATCGGTAAAATGAATCCAGATATAACTCATTAAATGAAGCCCTCTAATTAAAACATAAAATTTAAAAGTGTGGAATATTAATGATGTGATGTCAGTCAACATTTTCGTGAACTCTCACAGCACTTTAACGTAGATATCTTTGCCGTGGTCCATTCCATCGTTCTAACCAACTATGCCAAGTCCGTAGCCAGTATTCTAGAATGCTTCTGCTCCAAGATTAGCTTGGAAATGATACGAGGAATCCACGGAAATAACTAAGCAGAGCACATTGTCAGCCTACGAATTCAATTGTCAGGCAACCAAATTTATTTACGAATCTGTTGTTTTATCATAATTGACATGTTAATGGTGGGAACATATTTTCAAGCAATACATATGTTTATAATTACAATATACGCCGTAGAAATCATAATCGTCAGGTGTCAGTATTAACAACTCACTACAAGAAATCGACTGTAATACATGTAAGTCACTTTATAACACATCTCCAGATGACATTCAATAATTAAAATCGATAAACAATTTTAAGCGCCGTCATTTTTTGCTGCTACATCACTATTTATTTTAACAATGAAACATATAGTTTTTTGTGTACAAAGCATTAGTTAAAATTGGTACTGTATTTTTCAAAAGATCATAAATATTCCTGTGACAAGTAAAGGACTTCAGCTTCTGAGTCAGTGACCCCCAACTCAATTAGTTTTATTGCGCAGATAAAACCTAATCCAATGAGCAAATGTTAAGATAGCCCATTATTTGATTCTGGACGAAAAATAGCGTCAGTGTGCGCACGTTTGGTTGAGCTTTTCGTTTGTTATTTGTGGTAACAGTTGAGCCAGGAGTGTGGGTGGCTATTTTGTTAGATATAGCTATAAAATCAAATCTGTAGTTCATTTACTGATGCAAATCAGTTTTCTATACCTCGCGAATGAGAATTTCTAGATTCCAAATGTCAACATCGCTTTGTTTTCACATTTATTCATAATTCGATTGTGTATAGTAAAGGGGTGGGGACAATATTCTGGAGCTCAAGAAAACCTGTATATATTTTACTTCTACTCCATATGTCACAAACAGTATTTACTGTATCTTCCATGAAGTACAATTCTTTTAAACAAGAACAACCTTACGAAAAAGAATTTTTATAGTGCAGTGAGAAAAGTTGCGGAGAGAGTTCGGCAGATGATAGATCGCAAACCTGTCTTGTCTTCGTTTGAAAGCCGCTCCACACCGCAAAGAATATATCTGATAATTCAGGACAGTATTAGGATTTCACACTTTCTTTTCTAAATAATCCAATAATAAAGAAAAATAACGAAATGAAAAGACAATGGTGGTACCACAGTATTTTAGACTCTTACATTTTTCAGTATTGATTTTTTTTATCTCGCTACACCTTTATAGTAAAAAAGTACAGACACGTTGCCATTGCAAACGGAATTATAAAATCATTTTAGTTTATAACTCTCTGCCGAAAATATCACGAAAAAATTGTTGATACTTGAAAGAGTTGCACGCTTTCATATTCCCTTGAAGAATACGAACCGAGTTGTCTCACCAGAATTTACAATTTTCAACGTGAGATTTGTTCGTCTCCCTCCTTGAGCAAAAATTAAACACCGGAATAATGTTATCACATTTTTTTCTGATTAAAGAAAATAATAAACAGAGGCGGAGGAACATCATAAGATATGAATCCTTTATTATGAAAAATGATTTCATTGATCAGTTATTGGAAAACAATTGACAAGAAAAAAGAAAATCTCATCCTAAACGTTAATCTAACTGTGCTTTTGAAACGGCAGGTGTTGTTTACTTACTCGGGAAAACTTTAAGTGAAAATACATTGAAATTTGCAACCCAAAATAGTCATTTTTGTTATGTTCAAAGCGTATTTTCTCAGTAGATTGTGTTATAATACAATGAAAACCTCGTGTTCAGTCATAAAAAAAATATTAGCATGCTTAACATCGTTCATCACAAATCCATAGAAGTAGGATTCTCTTTCTTAATCATTTTATATGAATAGTAATTACTGTTTGTGTGAGCAACCCAGTATTCATTTGAAATAATTTCTGTAAGACAGGTAAATTGTATTTCTGGAAGTTACTTCAACGTGCCAGAGCTCACTCTATAACTTTATATCATGCAATATCTGGCCGGCAAAAACAGGAGAAAGAACAACGCCAGAACTGTAAAGACGCGGACCCGCTGCTCTAGTTTACGCCGAGCAACAAAACAGCGCGTCCGCGGGGTTGCGGCGGAGAGGGGGGAGGTGTGCCCGGAAACAGGTCGGAGGCGGCTACAGCGGTGCGCGCGGGCGGCGGGCAGCGGGCGGCGGCGGAGCGGGGTCCGCCCCCACTGACCCCGGGCCACGCACACTGTCCACTCAACGGCCAGTCAGCGGTGGCGTCAGATGCCCCGCGGCGGCCGGCCCCCGCGACCCGCTCCGCCCCTGCCCCCACCTTCACCCTCCCCTCCCCTCCCCCACTCTCCCACGCCACAGCGGCCGCGCGGCCGGCCACCTTCCCGTGGCGCGGGAAACGTCTCGTGGGAAGACGCGCCGAAACGTTACCTCTGCCTTTTTTAATACCTGTACGCATTGGGGCGTGAATACACACTACAATGCTGACGTACGATGTAATTGTTGGGTAATATTCTGGTTATTCGGTGACATCTGTTCACACAACTTTCAAGGATGTTTCTAATAAAGTTTCTAATCCAATTTCGTTCCGTTGCCAGTTTTGTAAACCACCGTTCGTAGTTTGTTCCACTACTGAACTAACGCAACACAATGGTCTTGGGAAATCATTTTAAAGGAAATACTATTTTTAACTTCAGAAACTCTCAGTATGTTTCGAAAATGAATCTATGATTTGTACAATTAATTATGGTCGCTGAAAGAGGTGAAATCATCACCCATTAATAAGCTAGCATAACAGTGGCTACGATTTATCATGATTCTAAAGCTATTTCTTGTTAATTTTTGTATTAGTCTCTGTTATGACATCTCGTAATTTTAATAACGTACCCAATATTTACAATTTAGAATGCCTTATATAAAATATTAGTATCCTGTGCACTAATCTCTCCTGTACATGATTTGTGATAATGAATGTTGTTAACCTAATAGGGATTTGGAAAGTACGTGGGGTATCTATCTGTATAATTTCCTGTAGTTTGTCAAGATCGCAATACAGACGGTCAAACGATTTTGTACTTACCAAGACGTTTTTTTCTCTTTCATGAATGGTATATTCTCAATTCTGTCCTTCATGAGATTTGTAAAAGCCTACCTATAATTTCGATACTCCGTGGTTTTCAATTACGTTTTGGAATATTGCTTTATGCCATTCAAACGTATTTATATCTCTCCTTTCCTGAATTAGCATATAATATTCATTAGTAATTTATTTTTCCTTTCTCTATTATAGTCAGCTAGCTATTACACATGGAATTTTCTTCCCATATTCACTTCATTTAGGCGAACCCTTACAAAGTTTCTGATACATTAGAACCCTGAAGATCATTCGCATTAAATTTTCTTTGAATACTACATCACTCTATATTCAGTATTATCGGGTGAAGAGAAAGAGATGCTTTTTATCGGACAAATAAAAAAATAACGATTTTCTCTGAAGATTCCCTCAAAGTATAAGGTAATAAACTTCAAAAACTTATGTCTTGTAATATCATCAATGAATACTATTTTTTTAAGAAATTTCTCATTATTTTTAAAAGTACAACGGAAATTACTTTTTTTCACTAGCAATTAATACAGACGTCAGCCATTGAAATTACAGCAATCAATACCCTACTGAATCCTTCCCTCGAGAAGAAAAGCATTAACTTCCTAAGACTTCTCTTGTACTAAAAATAACGTGCTTCTAGAAACGCCAAAAGTGCGGAGGTAGAACGGAATGTCTTCAGGGAAAGAGCGTCCTCTTTGTTTGTGCCCGTCAAAGAAGACCTAAAAAAATTAAGCGCGTTGCTGTCCGGAGGGTTCTCGCGAGGGGGCGGGTAGAAGGGCGGTGACGAGGCGCAGCGTCGCAGGGGGCGGAGGTGGGGGCGGGGGCGGGAGCGGGGGCGGGCGAGTCGCCTTCTGTGAATGGCTGGTAGGGGCGGCCGTTCCAGCAGATCTGCGCAGCTCCGCCCCGACGTCGCGGCGGTAACGGTGGCTATTCTTCGCACTTCTTTTTCTTCGCACGCCGCTGCGCGCCCGCGCAGACGAAACGGCCACTGCGAGACTCCCGGCCAAGAGATAAAGACGAAAAAAATAATAAGAGAAGAAGAAGGGCATATTTGCGGCGTATACATCGGCGCAAAAAGAGATACTTCAGAAGCAGGCGCCAGTTTATTTTAAATAGTGATTATTCTTGGCGGGAAACTTTTCTTTCTGCAGCTCCGCCCGTTCGCCCTCTTATTCACAATCTCCCCGATCTCCCTCTTCTGCTCTCTCCGAGCCGGCCGCGCCACTGCCTCCGCCGCCGCCGTCCTCGCCCGCTCCAGACGCCGCCCACCCCTCGCCGCCCCCCCTCCGCCGCCGCCACTACCGCTTGAAAAGTAAAAGCGAATGAAGAAGAATCGATAAACGCCTCTCTAATGGACTTTGTATATACACTTTATGTAGGTACCTACGAATTTACTCGTTTATATTTTTATATACTTAGTCCAACACTTTTTGCTCGGAAAGTACATGAAGGCCCGGAGTCGGAAGAACAAGATGAGAAAATGGACAAGGCCTTCGCAAAGAGGGCTTTCTTTCTGTTGCGTAGCAATCGGCATCCCATCATCAACCCCTCCTCCTTCTTGCCCCCTCCTCGCGCTCGCTTTTTCTTTTCCCCCGCGCCGCGAAGCGTCTCTCCTCGGCTGGCGTCCCCCAGCGCCTCGACGCCCCTTCCCTTGAAGGCGGCGCCCCGACGCTTTTCCGCCGCCCCACGCCGTCTCCCCCGACGCCCGCCTCCCTCTCGCCACCCCGCCCCCGCGCCCGCCCTCGCCCCGCGCGCCGGCGCCGCCCCGCCGCCCCGCCGTCCCGCCGTCCCGCTCCCCTCCGCCACGCCGCGCCGCCTCATTCCTCCATTTTCCTCGCGTTTCCACTCTTTACGTTTTAATACTTTACTTGAAAGAAGGAAAAGAAATGTCTTACATTATTCATCAAGCCTTGGACAAAGCTTCGTATATAAGTAAAAAAAACAGACGCAACATCTTTGTTTTCTACTCCATTTTTTATAAAATATTTCCGGTCGGGTTCTCAGAAGATGAGTTAGCTGTCTTCAATCAAGAAATGGTTTCAAAAATAGAACTGTGAAACGCGACTCTCATCGATTACATTACGAGATCGTTGATGAGCAACATAAACATATTAAAGTCGTTCCTTTAATGGTTAAATGCCCTGTGATTTCCTCGAATTGCTTTGCTCCTTATGCAAATTGTTTACACACGCCACCCCTAATAGAACCTCGATCTCATTCTCATGAGTGTCTGTAATTCATACAAATTTCTTAGTGAAATCGTGTGCACACCAACAGAATTGATTAACAGTCCTTGTGAAACCGTGACCCAATTTCTAGTACATATTATGCTTGTTCGAAGAAGTAGAAATGTGACCCGTGGAGGACTTCGATCCGTAGAAGAATCGACATGAAACCGTACATCAAAACAATCATAAACATCTAGAGCGGGAGACGTGTTTTTAGTGAGGCAGGCACACAAACCAACCTTTTCATTACTTCAGGAAGAGTACCTCAGTTGTAATGACACTCATTCATACTCCCCCAAGCTCTCTCGTCAATTCGCACGTAACTTACCTTTCAAAAAACTCTTTGTCCTCGTTAGAGTCTGCTATTTATGTGGGGAGGGGGTGGTCATTGACGTCTGGGTATGGTGAATCAAGGGAAATTCATACACACGTCTCTAAAAACAAAGCGTTCTTTGATTCTTGGAAGGCAGAAGATTCTTGGTCACTGTTTTTTAAAGGTATTGTTCCTAAGGCTAATATGCATAGTCCAAGAATGTACGAAAAAGTGGTAAGTTTTCCACGACCTTCCATAGAGCTTATTATGTGAAGCATATTCTTGTCACCCCTTATCCTTTAAAGAAACATTCTAGTGGAACATAAACGGCGTTGGTGGCCCTCGACAAGGACTGCAAACAAATTTAAATCACTCACCGTTATAGCTAACTCGTGCTATAAACCAGAAGATAAAACAAAGGCGAGGCAATCTTTTGAAGGTGCCCATCAACGACATTCCGGACATTTGCTCTGAAAAGATGGCGGCCGTCAATTATCTAGCATTGGAGCGCACTCCGGCGTGAAATGTGTACTTTCTTCCAGTGGCCGCGTCCGCGTCTGCGGGGGCGAGGCGGAGGAGGTGCGAAGGACGAGGTGCGAGGGCGGGAGTGGCCGCGGCGGAGTGTCTCACGCGACGTGCACGCGCCCTGCCCTGCCCCGCGATCGCCCGCCGCCCCGCCCCTACCCTCCCTGCTTCCTCCCCACCCGCCCCGCCTCACCCCCGCGCGCGCGGCGCCGCATCAGCTCCCGTCACCGTTTCCGCACCCCTCCCCCCCGTCCTCTACCCCCCGTGCGAGCCACGCACGCCTGCCCACTGCGGCCGGGCACGAACACCGGTTTAGAGCCTCATCCCTTGATTGTGTGGAGATTTCTGCAGCAACCGTAACAGCTTCGGTGTGTCCATGAAAATATTACTTCGCAGATCTTTTGATGGCAACGATTACTTACTGTGCTCCCTAAGTTTTATATAACAATTTATTTTGGGAGCTTCGTAATCTTTAATATAAGAGTCATAAACCAGTACCGGGAGCCGTAGCTCAATGCATCAACTGATATCACTGCAGCGCCTCTGACCGCGAGGTCGAGTCCAGACGACGGCAGGATTTTCGATACTAGCTGTTCAGCTAGGTCGAATTCAGTCGCTGTCTGGAGGAGAATTCTAGCGGCCGGCTGCTCTGATAGCGGCGGTTTCTCCGATCAACACCAGGCGAATGCCGGCGCAGTACCCTAACAAACGGGCCACGGACCGCGCGCGATCTTTCCTTCCTCTTCCTTGTCATATCCTCTCCCCTTACACTTACACTAACATGCACTACACTACCACATATTCCGGGAGACCTGTCGGGAGCTTAGAGCTTGTCCCGACGGGGTCGGTGCCCCGCTGGTTAGGAGGAACCCAACTAGCCGACGGTAGGTCAGCGTCGGATCTCGCCATCCAGCGGGAGATCACCATCTCCCGAGAGAAAACATTCACTACACTTACGGGACTAATGATCAAAGCCGTTGGCGCGCCCGGTAACACGAAAAACTCAATCAATCTATCATAAACCAATGGACTCAATTCAAAACCAATTCAAAAATGCTACATTGATACCAGGACTCATTCACTCTCCCCCCCAAAATAATCATCGCATAAAATAAATTCAAATTTCTCGAGATTTTCAAAAAAAATCCTGAAATACATAAAATTAGATAAAATTATTTGATGTTTTTTAATTCTTCAGATATGGCCTTTTTCATTATTTTACCTGCGATGTTTGAATGTTGGATTATAATGTAGCTAACAGAGTTTCTTTCATCAGAAATTATATTGTTTCAACAGCATCTTGGAAACCGCTTTTTATCGACATCATATTTAGATTCCATAATATAGTATTATAAATACCAACCCGATCGAAGCCGTGGATTTTTAAGGGCGAAAAAATCCTCCGTACGCCTTCCTTCGGAGGGGAAGTAAAGCCGGCTGTCCCATGTTAGTAGATTTACTGCATGTAAAAGATCCTCAAGCCTAAATGACGCCTCTGAGCTAAATTCAAATCGCCTGTTTCGTCGCCCAAGTAATACCTTCTTTCTCCCGTGGTTGGTGAAAGGAGCGTAGCGGAATTTGCGTGGTCAGACGGAAGAGCAGGCCTCATGGTCTGAGTCTCGCCACGTAAAATAAGGCAAATTCAATTCAATTCAATTCAATTCAAATCAATATTTATAGATTCTAAACTCGATAATATTATTTTTGGGGATATGAGGAAGTTATAGACCCCAAGAGAAAACATACTTTCTCACGAACACCCTACTGCTTCCTGTTTTTCCACTTTTCTTTTCTTAGATTTTTCTGCGTGTACTTTCACGTAACTTACCCTCAATTGCCCATTGTCTACTCCTGCTCTCCCTCCTCTGTTGTTCTCCCATCTTATCTTGCGCTCTGTGCGCTTCGCTTTCATCGTCCTCGTGTGGCCCGACACTCAGACCTTTCTCCCATCCCCCCTTCCCTCCCTCTTCCACTCCCCACCACCTCCCTCGTCCTCCACGCGACGTGGTGCGCAGAAGAAGCGCAATCTCAGGGAGCGCCGCGTCGCGCCGCGCCGCGAGGAGGCGGTCAGAAGAAGCCGTTCGTCGCCACGCGCGCTGGGCTTCGCTTTATTTCAGGATTAATGTTTCCCAGGCAAAACGGTGACAAGTTCACGGCCCGAAGACGGTGGAGCTGCAACTGTCTACATCCGATTCATTGTAATCAGTCACGCCCAGGCTCCGGGGAGGAGCGGCCGCGGGCCACCCACGCCCGCCTGGGCCTCCGCCCCCTCGAAACCCTCCCCTCCCCCGCCCGCGCGCCTACGTCTTTGAGCGGCGGCACGCTCATCACTGCCCTTTCGCAGGAGTCGTCTCGCCAACGTAGGAGGCGCACGAGGCGGGGGCAAAGCAGTGAGTGACAGGTGTGCGCTACGGACAAGTAGACAGGCGGAACGCGCAGGACCAGGCTCGGCACTAAGCATGAAAAAGTACCTGATAAATTCAATCAAAGCGAAAAATCGAATCGAGTCAAGTAGAATCGAATCAAACTGATCTGAAGCGTGAAAGTTTGACCACTTAAAGTGTTGAATTAACTCGTTTTCATGCGACAGTCAGGAGCAATGAATGTTTCCAATGAACTTCCCTGATTGTACAATCGTTGAACATTTCCATGCCATAAACTTATGTAAGGATTTTTTTTCGAAAATCAGAATATCTTTATCACAAAAAAATTCTAAATCGACTGAGATTAAACAAGCAATCTAGGTGAACTGTAGGTTATGACACTACGCAACTTAGAGAAAGACCGGGCATGAAATCAGGAGTGAAACTCCGTAGGTTGTTGAGAGTAATGCATGCTAATTTGCATTGCATGCTAATTTACTCTCGTTGAGCGAGACGGATCGAACGTCACAACTGAACGCCTATCAAAGCAAATGCTTCACTGCTTGTGAGTCGGACGAAAAGTGACTGGTGGATCATACTGGAAGGGAGAGATATTGATGACGGGAATAGTTAGATGCCAGAGAAGGACGTGATTGTACCATGGGTGAATTAAATTAAATACGAAGCATTTGAGACTTAAACGAATACGAATCGTATTTTGAATCGAGAGCTAATTGCAAGGTATAAATAAGATCAATACGATCTTTGTGTAAATGATAAATGCAAATTGTGATGTACAAATAATACTTCAAAAACCGATCGGACAGTACGATAGTACAATTCTAAAGGCCCCTGGCGAGATTCGTATTCTGAACAGTACGAATTTTGACATTAAAGTGAAATTATCCGTCAGGAAAGTGAAAAATGTTAAGCCAGTTAAATTATTGAAATATGATACTTATTAACTTTACAACTACAAAAAGTGTCTTTGGTGAACGAATGAAATGTTGACAGATGAAGTGGCAAAAGGAGCCGGGTCCTGAATTTTGAATCAGTACTCCAAAACCCTTTCATACAAGTTGCCGACATTATTTTTTAGTACGAATACAGCTCTAGAAAGATGTGTGTTTTAATCGACATTTTCGAGCTTCACTTATAGTATCGTGTATGGCGACCTATGTTAAAATGAGTTGAATTCGCTTTTTTCGACTATTAACATGTTATTGCATTTATATAAAAGAGATCAATTGTACGATATCGTTGAAGCACAAGGAAGTACTTTTTTATATCGATAAAATTCACAATACTTCAAATTGATTATAGTTATGATGAGAGAGCCGGTTTATAAATCATCAATAATAATTTTTTAATTTTACCTCTCAATATAAGAATCGTAAAAATACAATCACAATAGAAAAAACTCCCGGCATTATTACTTTATTAATAAAAATGCACAATTTTTACGATTATTTATGATCATTTTAACAATTACTTGAATAATTTTCTTATTTAAGTAAAGTAAAAATATAACCTCATTGATTTCATATGAAGCACGAGAATCACGATAGTGAATACCCTGAATAACTATCCCCCTAATTAAAAAACTTCATTACTGCAAAAACTAAATCACCCCAGTCTTTTCTTTACTTTACAATACCGAGTTGTTTTGTACGGCCAAGTTCTTTGCGGTACACGTGCGGCAAAGACTATTTTGCCGTTTGCCGTCTGCGTACCTCAACATGCGTACCCTAACACTTTCCAATTAATACACAATAAAAGTAAGAACAAGTTTTCACGCACGAAAGTTGAAAAGTTGTCATCACTCATGAGATTACCATACTTTTAATATTTTTATAGATATTCCTCTCCGAAGATGTAGTTTCACAGTAAGTCGAAACATATTTAATAATATTAATTTTAATGTTGTTAACATTTGAAGAGAGAAAGCGGCTAGTCCGCAACACCCCGCTCTTTGATAATATGGGATTTGTGATTGTATATATATATATATATATATATATATATATATATATATATATATATATATATATATATTACTGAATGCAAAGTGGCAAAACATACTAGTGTGTCGAGAATTAAAGCTTATGGGATGACGATTACTATTTTTATAAATTATATCATTTCTTGTAATCTTGTAATTCAAAATATTCATCAACATTTCTTGTAATACAAAATAATCTTCTATCGTTATTCACAGTTCAAATATGACAACCTGGACGAAAATTAAAGTTAACTGCCAGGTAAGTGTTTAGTTTCGTCAATGTCTTCCAATGACATTGACACTTTCCTGGAAGTGTGTGGTCGTATCCTCGGGTACAACTGATTTTTTAAGAGAAGATATGAACCAGTATGTTCTTTCAACAAGCCGGAATTGGCTGCTCTCGTAAAACATTTTCCTGTGAGGTCACTATATGGTTAAGGTATCGAGTTAACTAAAATCCATCTAGATTTTTAGTTGTTTTTTTTTTTCATTTGGGTAGCAAAAAAATCAATCAAGGGTACAAATTTTTATAGTTAAATTTACATAATTCAAATTTGATAATTTACTTTTTGACTTCTCATTACTACATACACACACTCATAAACATATAAACGGACAAACCATTTAATTGTAAGCCGTGTGAACATATGAAAAACTAACAAAACAGAATTCTTACTAGTTTTTCATCTGGTAAGTCTCGCCAGTGTGGTGTATTCCAGATCTCCTTAAAGAAGCGTAGTTAGCCGCGTTTGGGGACACGCACTTTGGACTTTTCGCGTTTCCCACCCTCGGCGGCGACCACAGCTGAAGGAGCGGCGCGGAGGGGGCGGCGCTAAAAGGAAAATCTCATAAGCAGCGCACACTTCCCCCCTCACCCCGACGCCGCGCCGCCGCCCCGCCGCCCCCTCGCCCCTGTCACGCCTGCTGTCACGGCCATCTCAGCATCCACCCTCTGACTTCTCGACTGCCTCCGACCCTTGAGCCGCCTGTCGTGGTCCTACCTTCCGCAGCCGCCTATAGGAAGAAGTCGATTTCGGATCTGACGATGCGGCGTCCTTCTTGCTGATCTTATGAGACTTAAACACTGTCCGTTTCATTTTATTTATTAATACTCTTTGGTTTTCTTCCCACTTTGTGTACTGACTCTGGCCGCAGCTAACTCTTTCTGTGTAACTATTAAGAAATGCTGTATAATTTTGCTGGTACCATTTGCTGCTACTATCTTTTTGCATGATAGTCTTATTCATTTTACCGCTCTTTATTTATTTGCTTAAATTCTTTCAATCGAACGATTTTTTAATCTGAAAGGAATTCAGCGTCAGTCTTTCCGTATGCTTGTTTCACGCAGTCCTATGAATGGTTTTTCTTTCGTTCTTTCGGGTTTTGCACATTCAATTTCAACGTCTGCTAGGGCTTGTCTCTGCACTTTATTTTTGGTGTGTCTTCCGTGTTTCCCTGAGCTTGTTAATAAATGTTTGTTCCTTTCCATGATCTCAAAATCTACCCAAATAATCACCATTATCCTCTCCCAATTTCTCTGCGGTGCAATATTTATCTGATTTTCTGGTCCAAATTTTTGGTGCACAAGTAGTTCGTTTATTGAGTATCCCATTCTTCCTTGGCACACATTCCAGAGCTCAAGTAACTGGGCACAGATTGTTCTTTCCCCATAGTATGTCTGAGTTTTAACGTTTTTTATTAATATTAAATAATATTCTCGATTTTGAACTAAAACTATTTACGTTTATGGGGCTTAGTCTTTTGTATCAGGGGTAATACGAAGAAATGTATTCGAAGGTAAAGGTGGAAGTTTTATGTATCAAATGAAAATTGTAAAACGCGCTATCAGGGCTCTAGCTAAAAACAACAGACTGGGAATGAAATCACAAAGAAGGAAAGTTCACAATTTTGAACCGAATGGGTGAACTTTCAAAGTGCACTTTGGTATTGCCTCTTCTTCGAACACGAGCAAAAAAATTGCTCTTTTTTTCTTTTTCGGGCAATTATGAAATAATAAATCTAGATCGAAATGACACGGCTTACGCGGCTGTTTGGTTTTACCTTCTAAGCCCCTTTTGCTTGTCCCAAGCCTTCCACTTTTCGTCTATTTTTCTTGGCGAATGGGCCCCATGCTGGCCGCCACGCAGGAGGCTTCCACCTCCAGCAGCGCCGCCGCCCATTAGGAAGCCAGGCCGGGAGCCCGGCTGCTGCTTCCGCGCGCGCCGCCAAAAGCGAGGCACCGCGGACAGCAGCCCTCTCGGCAACCGAGTACCGACTAAATGCTCTTAATAAGAAGGGCAGCGCCTCGGCGCGGGAGAACCTGCCAGCGGGGGGGTGGGGGTGAAGAGAGGACAGGAGTGGGGGAGGACGGCGCGTGGCGGCGTCCGCCCGCCGGGACGCCGCCGCGGGACGCGAGACGCCGGGACGGTGGGACGGTGGGACGCAGTGCCGCGCCGCGCCGGGTCGGCGCCTATTCCGGGAGATTTAGGACCGTTTTATTTTCACGCGCATTAATGTGACTGGATAAATTACCATCTAATGGTTTTAACACGTGACACAAGCACGCCTTCGGAGGAATGATACATTTTTGTGAGGGAAGAGGATGCTTCCCGCGAGTGAAATAAGCGCTACAGTGGAAAAAGAGACGCGGACAAAACACTCGGCACTTAATGCGTCGTAGATCTTGCGATATGTCCTTGAAGTCTTTACTTAGCGTGTATACCTCCATCACAGTCCACGCGTTCAAAAGCGGTTAAGCGCATTTTTAATATACTCAGGATACGAGCAGTTCATAAAGTGTCGTCTCTGAGCGTTTAGGAGACGAATTAGCAAAGCGCTGTAAAGAGAAGTTTAAGAACTTGCAAACAACAGGAATGAACTTACAATATGCTGCATTGGCTAAAACTGATTATCAAGAGACATGAGTCCATAAATAATGATTCCGCCAGAATCTTAATGTATACTACTGATGTACTTATAAGTAATATTTCACATATTAATTATTAATGGAAGTATAAGGTGCATTGACATACAATTTTTTATAATATACTATTAAAACGAAATAAAATTTACGCTGTTTAAATGTAATTATTGGGTGAAATTCATTAACTATCTGAGATTTGATGTTCGACGTTTCCGATTTCTAGAAGTAACTGATGGTACTATTGCATTTCCGTTATCATATCATCGTAAACTTTATCAGTATTACGAAGAACTCTTAACTCGTAATTTTGAGAGTTGTATACATGACACCAAAATTAGTGAACATACTACCACAGTAACAGCCCAAATGCAACTTTCTTCAAACAACAAACAATCTTTTCGTTGAAGTTAATCTCCAGAAGGGAATTTCATTATTTTAAGCCACATTGAATAACGGTTCTTCCGCTCCTTATTTTTCCTAATTTTTAATTGCAAATCTGTCACCGCCTTCTGACTTTAATTAGTAGCCCGAAGTCTGCATCGGCCTCTCTACCGCCCTCCGTCGTCCTCCATCACCCTTCGCCAGCGAGATGGGCTCCCGCCCGCCGGCCGCAACGCCCTGCTCCGGATCTGCGAAAACGGCGCATTCTTTGCCTGTCCATCTCGGACGGAAGAACGCGCCTCCCTACTTAAGCCCGGCTCCGTTTTAATTACCCGACCTCCGACTCATTTCCATAATCCTAGAGGGCTATTTTCCACACTCCTCACGTTCGGACAAAGAGTGGCTTGTCTACGTCAGCTCTGCATTTGCCGCTACCCCTCTCGACGTGCCGGTCCATGCGCCCCGCCACCCGTCGCCCAGCATCTCACCCCCACCCCCATCCCGCGCGGCCGGCTTCCGCCGAAGATGCTGCTCCGGTACTCGGAAATCCACCTTCGTTCGACGGCGCGTCTTGTTTTCCCGGTTCCGGGGCTACGGGGGCGCGCACCGGGGTAAACACGCCGAAATAGACTTACCGGTGCAGATGGGCGAAATGGGGGCGGGGTGGGCGAAGGGGTGCAGTGGGTGATTGGTGGATGAGGATGGGTGCGGACGTGGACGACTGCTTTCGGAGGTGACGTGCATTATGGGGCACTTGTTACCGGAAATGCCCATACTGATTTTGCTAATGTAGTGCATCATGCTTGAACAGTATTACACGAAATGGAACCTGAAAATCAGGAATATAATAAAAGCATCCTTATTTATAAATTACTAAATTTCATCATATTGTGTAATCAAAAATATATGCAAACAACTCAAATTCCTTTTTATTTTCTCAGCAATAGATCCTTTTCTGTAAAAATCAATAGCGCGGAATCCCAACGCTTCAATATCAATGCTGGGGTACCACAAGGCTCCCCACTTTCTCCTACTCTTTAAAATATTTTCACACCAGATATCCCTCAGTCCAACGACACCTGCACAGCTTTATATGCGGACGATACCGTATTATTTACTTCCAATTCCAATTTATCAGACGCCATTTCAGTCATACAAAGAGCTCTAGACAACTTCTGCAAATGGTCAGAGAACTGGAGACTAAACTTGAACACTTCAAAATGTGAAGCAAAAATATTCGCCCTAAAACGCATCCCTGACATACCCCCACTAAAAATATCCAATAGTCCCATCTCCTGGACACCCAAAAACAAGACTATCAAATACCTAGGAGTACTATTAGACACGCGACTGACTTGGAAACCCCACATCCTCTCCCGCCTAAATCTAGCCAATGCCATTCTCCGTAAACTATACCCGATGATAAATAGGAAGTCCTCCCTTCACACAAAAACCTCACTGTATCTTCACAAAGCCCTACTTCTTCCTTCTCTAACTTACGCTTGCCCCGTATGGGGAGGCGCTGCGTGCTCATCTATCAAACACCTACAAACCTTCCAAAATAGAGTCTTGAGAATAGCTGTAAATGCGCCGTGGTATATCTCAAATAACCAACTCCATAAAGACCTCAATTTCCCAACAATCTCCCAACATATTTCCAGAATCTCAGATAGGTTTTACTCAAAACTATCTAATTTTCCAGCCCAGAACATTTTTCATCTAGGTAAAACTTCTGACCCCCTACAAACAAGAATCCGCTCCAGACTTCCCAAGGACAAATTCCGCCCACCTTAAATCAATACCATTACTCCCCACATTCCCTACAATCAACATGTAATAAAGTGTTTAAACAAATAAAATAAAAAAAAGATTCCAATCACGCAATGCTAGATGGTTGAAGAGGATCCCAGAGGGGACACCCTCCTTATCTGTAATAAGTTAATTATAGTATATGTACTATGTGTAATACTCTTTTGTAACTGTTCTGGAAAGTGGTTAATCCACTGTACCAGAAAAATAAAAAAAATGTAAAATATAAAAAGAAATTCCTTTTTGACACTTTATGCACTCTTATCTTGATTATTGAAAACGTCAGTATCAACTGACTATATTCGAAAAAATTCAACACGAACCGCCATATCTCCTACGAATTTGTAACGAAGATCATGTGTAGTTTTGAAGTATGATATCAAATATTTTATCAAATATTCATGTTATCGAGTTTGTTACATAATTTTGTAACAAACATACAAAACACTCGTTGTTCCTTTTATTTATAATTCAACTTAATGTAGTATAGATAAGAACAAGGATAGCCATTCCGAAGCTCAAGAAAACATGCAAAGATTGCACCTCTCCCTCAAATGTTATATACTTCTTACATTTTTGACGTCAAATAAATAGATACGTACATACATACTACACAAGTTTATAATTGCTTCAAATTATTCTAATTAAATTTGTTGTATTGACATTAATTTTTCGTTATCTGACGATTTGGCTAACAAAAGTGTAAAGATCAAAAATCAGAAAACTTACTAACCAAGTTAAAGAAGGATAAGAGTAAGGCTTATGAATATTATTAGCTAAGATGATGTTAAAGTGAAATCGAGTAGCGATATCACTGAAGCGACGAACAGAGAATTCACTTCTTTCTGGAAGGTAACATTAAACCTATTAAAGCTGTATATAAAGCTGTTTTGTAGAGAAATTCTATTTGGACATATCTGAACTTATTTTTCGCAGTAAAATCAGATTAGATATAAAATTGCTCTAATTACGATCAAGCATTGCCGCTGGAGTTCATCATTTGATTATTTCAAAGCACTTAATTTTAATTGCAACTTTCCGAATGTGGCTCTAGAGAGTTGGTTTACTCGTAATCACTGCCCTAATGTTGCGTGTTTGGGGAATATTCCAAGCAGTTTCATGTTTGCATTATTATGAAATTACCTAATGATGGCGTCTCCTCTCCCTCCCGGCCCTTTCCCGGACAGTGTATCCGAAAAGACGCAGAACACTTGATTGTTGAGTATTTTCATTTACATAAAATCAGTAAAAGGACATGGCAGGATGTGTAGAATATGGACGGGAAACAAGAAATTTAAAAAGTTAAAGTTCATAGCAGTACAGAGAGTCGTAATAGTTTACATTCCCTAAAATAGAAGCTAGCGAACATTCTGCGCAAATTGGCCTTCAGAAGCCGCACGCAGTAATCGACACCTGGCATTTTCATATGAAAGCGCGACAGCCGCGGTGGATCAGCGCCCAGCAGACGCCCATTGTGGCGCGGCGGGCTCACCCCGACCGCGACCCCCCACGATCCTCCCGGACCCCCGCTGCCCCCTCCCATACCCCCTGCGCCACGCCCCTTTCTTCCCCGCGACGGTCCGCGCTCCCCGTCGTTCCCCGCGCTCCCCGTGCTCCCCGCCCCGCCGCCGCGGCATCGGGCCCGGCTCCGTCCCCGGCCCGCGGCGGCCCTTCCGCGGCGCCGCGGGCCGCCTCTTTCTTCTGCCACACAAAACGAAACGTTACCTTGTTATGTACTCCGCACATAAACATTATATTATGCAACATTGAGACCGGTTTTGGAGGCCAACGGTCAAAAACCCGCGCGCCCCGTGAGTTGGCCCTCCCCTCACTTCCCTGTTGCTGTCCCGGCGGCCCGAGAGGGCCACTCCGCGGCCCGCCTTCCGCCGGCCGTCCAGGCTTTCTGCAGGGAAGACACTGGCAGAGCATCGCGATCCGTCGGGCCGTCTCTTTAGTAGCTGTAGGAGACAAATCCGCCTATGCTATCTACCAAAATATTTAAACCCTGTCTACTCATTCTCGCCCTGTTTCTAACCCCGAACTGAATATTTTCTGCCAATACCACACTTCTCATATTATATCAATGCAATACCATTATCCTGCCGCAACCACATCCATCCCCAACAACCCGCCGCCCACAGGAAGGTCCTCACTTCTTGTGCGTATTCGCATGCCATTTAACAAGGCAAGAGAAGTAGCCTCCGCAACTCCTCCACCTGAAAGAGTCACCTGAGCTAAACCGCTTTTCTCACTGGCACATGTTACATCCACCATACAGACATCGACACTACCTCTCCTTCTACAGTGATAATAACGGTTATTCTGTTACTTGCTTTCGTTTCAAAGACCACAAATATTTCTCCAACCTTCAAATAGGCAGTATCTTTTTAAATGTTTCGTTTCTACCAAATCGCCATTATTTCACCTCTTCGACATCCTTTCTCTCCCACCCCTGCTTCCGCACCATTCAGCCAACTGTCTCCGCCGTCTTCAGCCAATTGTCTCCTCCGACGCCGCCCACCTCTCTTCGCCACCTCTTTACCTCCCCTCCCACCGCTTGCGGCTTCAAAAATGATCGCCTCTCCTCCCGTAGCGTGCGAGGTTCGGAACCCTCCTTTAATAGCGCTCTTTTATCCACGCATGTGCCCAGCACATGCCGTGCGGCCGCGTCGGGCGGGCGGACGAGTGGGCGGGCGGGCGGCCAGATTCCTGGACGGCGCGGCGGGCAGAGACAGCGCCCAGCTGCTCTTCCGTGGGGCTGTTGCCCCCAGCAGCCGCCCTCACCCCGCGCCGCCCCCGCACCGCCGCCGCCGCCGCGCGCCCACGCGTGGGAACGCCGCCGCAGCCTCCCACCCGGCCGCCTTCGCGCAAAGAGGCGCGTCGCCGCCCACCCTTTGTCGGTATCGGACAGGGACGCATGCCTCCCCACCCGCCGTCGCGTCGTCGGATTATCCTTTTTTAATTTTTTTCATTGGTATAGCAGCCTGCACCAAGAGTTAAAATTCAAATGTCAAACTGAATTATACATCTGTATGGGAGAGTAAACAAGAGAATCAGGAACGTGTTAAGAAAGTACTTTGGCTGAGTTTACTCAGGGAAACAAACAGTTGCCACTACAGGTAATATCACCTGTAGGTTCTAGGGTTCGATTCCAGGCGGTGGTAGATTTTCGAAAATAACTACATTGCTACGTCGAATTCGGCCGCTCCTTTGATCAGCAGCTTTCCTGGGTTTCTGCGATCATTACCACGCAAATATTGGAGCAGCACAGAAACAAACCGCCTACTGACCGTGCGGGATCTTTCCTTCCTCTTACTTGACTCTTCTTTCCCCTGACACCCACACATATACTTATATGTACTACACTACCATTCATGTTGCGAGATAATTTGCGAGTTGGTGGCGGCGGGGGTGCTGGCGGAGATACCTGGAGGAAGAACCCTCCCCCGCAAGTTGACGTGTAGGTCGGCGTCGGATCTCACCATCCATTGGGATAAGAACATCTCCATCTCCCGCGATACAGCATGCAGTACACTAACAGGACTAATGACGGTTGATATGCCCGCAAACCCCAAATAATTAGTCAATTAAGAAAGTACAGAATACTTGCAGTGTCGACACACAGTACGATATACACCTTACGCACTCCACGAGCACCCTCAATATCCCGTGGGAGAGAGAGAGAAAGTAATAACTAATTATAACTTT
Organism: Teleogryllus occipitalis; assembly: GCA_011170035.1. Classification (NCBI taxonomy): domain Eukaryota; kingdom Metazoa; phylum Arthropoda; class Insecta; order Orthoptera; family Gryllidae; genus Teleogryllus; species Teleogryllus occipitalis. The sequence continues at coordinate 492,608 of BLKR01000036.1, forward strand.
AGTATTTTCGCTGTTGGGATCAATTCTTTTACGTAGAATAGCTGGTGCTAATCTTTGATGATTCGCGTGTAGAAACATGAACACCCAACGTAGTATGTTTTACTTCTTCGCTAAAACAATTAGTTAAAGACCTGATTTGAACGGAAATCAAAACTCACGTTCTACAGATGGACACCAATGAATATTCGTGGACGGTATAGATCTTGGAACTCGTTTGTGAACTTCAAATTGGTACTTTAATAAGTGCACTTTCATGACAGCACATATACGTACATCCATGCTCTACAATCATCATACTCGCAAATACAAAACATTATAGAATAAGTTTTTACAAGTAAAATATTGAAGAATAATCGAAATCAACACGTTACCGTGAATTAAATTCATGAACACAATGAAAAGCATTGATTACAAGATTCCTCAGAAAATAATTCAATGAGCTACAAAAGTGAAATCATATGTAATTAAAAAGAAAGATATTTAAGGAATTCCATAATATAACACTGTTGATTACACAATCATGTATCTGTCGCATGTAAATCGTAGCTAATTACAACTGAGAATAGGTTCTGTGGATTTTAAGACATCTTTTTAAACGTGACAGCGGTTTTTGGAAAATGGACACAAAATCGTACAAATTCTAGAAGGAGTCTTTTAAATGTATTTGGGATGTTAGATCACTCGTATTCTCGATGAAGGAACTTTTCAAGTCTTAATGTTCTTTTGTGAGAGTGTGAATCACGAGGAGTTGTAGCTTACTGAAAAGGAAAAGTCGTGGTTCAACTTTTATAACTTTTCCACCTAGCGCAGAGGTATGTTTTATGTGAGTACATGGGCTTATGGGCAAAACCTTTGTTTTGGATCACTGAGGAATTCAATATCACAGTCATATGTTGACCAGCGGTAGTAAAATTTCTTCTCTTGAAAACAAAGTACAATTATTTTTTGTTGTATTCCACATTCAGATTCAAAAACACGCAAATATTCTCGTGAGTAATTAGAGTAGAAAAACAGAGAAATAATGATGTAGTTGTGAAACTCACCGTATGACGACAATTACTTCTGGAAATAATGTCATTCTGAAAATATGACCAATCGCCACTCACCATTCCGGATGGTAATTAAAGGACGAAACAGGAAAACAATTAGACGCGCCGGTTTTGAATCAATAGATGTCGTCCGACAGGAAAAACCTGCAATATTCTTCCCAGACTGGTCGATTTACCACCGAAAGATGACTACAATGCTCTGCCTGCCGTCGTATGTTGCAAGCGTTGATGTCCATCGGTTCAGCGAGAAATAATTTCCACCTGGTGCCCGACCAACACTAGTAATGATTTTTTCTTTTGATATGTTTCTTTTATTTCTTCCATGGGACACACCGTATACTTTTACTTAATTCCCGGAAAAGGAAAACAAAGTGCAAGCTCAAACAGAGCATTGTAAACAGCCAACGGTCGGCCCGGCCAGCCACCGGTCAGTGAAGAAACACCCATCAGCTTTGGAAAGGAAACTTCAAAAAACAAACGTACTCGGCAGGAGGGAGCGCAAACGTAATGCGAGGCCGGTGGGCCTGCCCCTTATCCGCGGGAGCCTTTCTCCGGCCCCTTCGGTTACCTGAAGGGCCTTGTTCGTTTTTTCGCTGTTTAATGCGCGCTAGCGGCGAGCGTTATCTCACGTAGGCGGATCGCGGGGTGACCGAAAGGGTGAGGGCTGGCCGGTGGGTCGGCCGGCCCGCGGGCCAAGGGCCGCGGACCCAAGGTTCAAACCGCAGTGGCTAGAATGGCCAAACTCATCGGACAAATGTCAGATTCATTGATATTTCGTGTTTCAGGGCGTTTAAATTGCTTTTGTACAAGTCCCGTAAGATAATAGACCCGTAAGTGTGAATTTTTTTATCATGGAAGGTGGCGGTGTTCTTTCCCCGCTGGACTGAGAGATCTCGCCGCCGAACTTCACCTGGTCTTGCGGGGTTTCCCCATCCAGATATCTATCAAACTCTAAGCTTCCGACTGGTCTCCCGATATATAAAGTAGAGTAGGGTATGTAAGAGTACGGGTACAAGTATGATGTGAAGATAGGACAAGGAAGAGGAAGGAGACATCGCGTGCGGCCCGTTGCTGGTTTTGTTAGAGTATTGCCCCTGCATTCGCCGGTTATTGATCGGAGAAACCATGGAAAACTACCGATCAAAGCAGCCAGCTGCAGAATTGTCTAGACATCGGCTGGACTCGGTCTAGCTTCTAGTTGCCGAAAATCCTACTATTGTGGGGACTCGGGAACCCTAGGACCTCCGTGTCAGAGGAACTGCAGTGACATCGGTTCATGCTCTGATCCACTTCAGCGATATGATATGAGTCACCTCAGGGATAAGGTACTAATGTCAGAACTTCGCTTTTTATAAAATTGGTATTTTGCTCTTCAAAAGATAAAATCTGCAACATTAAAACTACATTCCATTATTGTACTTTACACACTAAAATGAAAATCGGACTTGTGGTGTCATATATTTTGGACGCATGGTCCCAATGAGCATTAACTCTCATCACTAACTATTTAACGATATATTCATGAAGCAACAACATGTTAAAGATAACATTGGATGGAAGTTATTTTTTCGTAAAATTATTTGATTGCAATGGGATGTAAGCTTACTTCCATTTAGATCAATTTTGATTTATGCAAATGGTTTGCTATCAAAAAGAAAGAAAGAAAGAAAGGAAGGAAGAAAGAAAGAAAGTGATAAACGATTGTATAAGTAGAAGTATTCTTCACATTCAATAATAATTGCCTTATTTCCCAGTGTATAAGACGCACTTTTTTTCCTTCAGAAACTCATCAAAAAACAGGATGGGTCTTATACAATGAATGGACATTTTTGTAACTGATCTGGGCTGTCCGGGTGACGCCGCGTCGAAGGCTGGGGTGCCGACGTTTCGACCGACATATCGCGGTCCTCTTCAGGGCTGTACTGCCCTGAAGAGGATCGCGATATGTCGGTCGAAACGTCGGCACCCCAGCCTTCGACGCGGCGTCACCCGGACAGCCCAGATCATGACTCTGGCCGCGGAAGCCTACGATGTCATTTTTGTAACTGTTTGAATGTTTAGTATATGTCATTACAAAAATCAAATTTTTGTACACTGGAAAACAGAAATTTGTATAGCTACAAATATGATTATTACAGAAGCTAAAAGTGTTGCAAGAAAAAAGAATGTTGAAAATTTCGTTGGGTCAACGTCATGGTGTAGAAGATTAATGAAAAGGCACGGTCTGTCCATGCGTACTACAAAAATATCATGAAAACTCCCGGCGGAATATGAAGAAAATATAATTGCTTTTCACAGATCACAATTCCCATTACTTTCATAAAAATAAAAATAAAATACAAAATGTTACATTAAAGAAAGAAATCCTTCTTGAAAATAGGGGTGCGTCTTATACATCGGCCAGAGAGCCTTATGCACCGGTAAATACGCTATTTTCTTATCTTATTATTTTCTCGTGCTGAATTACAAAATTTCCTTTTCAAATCCAAATCCAGAATGATGAATGAGTGGTTAGTGAAAATTTTCGATAACCAACTTGAATTACTATTATCTTACAGGCAGGCTTACATTTTGGAGAGAATTCAAGAGAAATGAAGAAAAAATCAAACCGCTTTCTACGCATGTGTCCCTAAACGAAATCGACGCATAGATTGCAGCCTGTTTGCCTGTGAAATGGAAAGCAGGAGCACTGCCTGGAGAAGCGCCGATCAGGAGCAGGGGAAGAGGGCACTGAGCAGTGGCAGTGGGAGGGGAAGGGGAGAGAGGGGCCGGGGCCGCGGCTGGGGCCGAGGGTCCGAAGGGCCGAGGATGTCCGCTGCCGGGTTCCGGGCTGTCCGCCTTCGCGGGCCGCGGCGCGGGGTGGAGGGGGGATGCGCGCGGGGCAGCGAGGGCTGGCGCGGGGCGGCGCGGCGTGGGCTGCCCGGTGCAACGAACTCTCCCCTCGCGGTCGCCGTGACCTTCCTGAAGGAGCGAGCAGCGCCCCGCGCCCACGGATTTGGGCGTTGCACCCTTCCTTCGCCCATTGTGCCGGCGTGTGTCTACCTGGCCCCCTATTCAGCCCCGGTTTCTCTCACGCTCGCTTCCGACGTCTTCCGCACCTGAATCAAAGGCCTTCGATTAAAAACAGGTATCTGACCCTTCGAGCCCTTCGGACCTGTGCCAATGACCACACAGATTTATGCATATCATTTTGCCCCCAGCTCTCTTCCTGAACTGAACACTGCCCCTTTCCTATTTCTTACGGCGTGATCTTAAAATTTCGCAACTCCCTCTTTTTTATTTCGATGTTGTATTCGAGTATTGTTTCCTGCTGCTGAAAAAATGGTTACATTGGGACATTGTGTTGCAAACAACTATGAAGGGTAGGAGCACTTCAATAACGATAACGTACTATATCCATTACTTCACTTTGATTTCCGATATAATTCGGGCTGGAATGATACGTATTAGAGGAAGGGGGGTTTCCGTTTGGCCGCAGTAGAACTTGACTGTAGATGATATGTATTGAATAGTGCTTACAAATTTTAATCCATATTTTTGATAACATATGCAATTTTCTGATACGACAAACAGCACAGCAAGTTTCTCACTAATTAAATTATGGTTATCGTAAGTTAAATTATGGTATCATAAGTAAATTATGGTTATCGTAACACCAATTCTTGGTAGCAAGTGCCCCTTAGGACCCAAATGACTTGGTAAAAAATTGATATCTACAAATTATATTTATTTTGATGTAAATCTCTAAGTAAGAGAACTATATCAAATTTTCCATGCATTACATTGCATCACTCAAGGTGAAATTGCGATCAACAGTCCTAGCCTACAACATTATAATCGGCTCTACACTTCCCCTCCCACGAAAAATCTGAATATTTTGTCTCGTTATATTATTATTATTATTATTATTATTATTATTATTATTATTATTATTATTATTATTATTATTATTATTATTATTATTATTATTTTTATAAAATTATTTGTTTTAATAATTGATTATTAATCACACAAAAAACTGATTCATAAAAACTCCTATAACATATAGGAAACTACATATTGGTTTTCATATTACACTAAACAATATAAAGTCTGTAACAACATAATTCTCAACGTTGAAGAGCTTCTTCAATATGCATCATGTGTAATGCGTGAAATATTATAAATGTGACATCTCAAAACCAATTAATAAGTCCTCAATATAAAATAAATTGCATGAATATTTTATCACGGCGCTTTAGATACACCAAGATATATGTGTGCATGAACGTGTAGGTGTGTTTACGTGTGCAAAGTTCTCAAAGGTCCCAGACTAGCAAATGAGTAAATGATTATTTTTTATGAAATCATGTCAACACACCTAAAGCTCGAGTTGGTGGTGGCCTTAATATAGAACTTGAGAAATCTTCAGCAGAGCTCCCAGGAATTAACTCTAGGTGCCCACTGAAATGTTATATGATTGCGTTCTTATAATAATATTTAATTCTTGATGCACCTGTTACCTTAATAAAATCTCCATCGAAATGTCTTCAAATTGTATATTATTGTGATTTAAAAATTTAAAAAAATCAATATGACGTCTTTTTAGCTAAAAACAGTATTTTATTCTACGGCATTTGTCCAACTAACCATTAATTTTTGAATCTACAAATTCTATTAAAAAGATATCAGAGAATCATGAATTAACTAATTTCGAGCCAAGTTACTTGTTTCTGTGAGTTATTTTATTATAACTACTCATTTATTCGAAAAGGTTAAACGATAAATTGAAATACAAGTAAGCACTCGCATACATCTATGTTGGTGTTAAAATATCTGCGTCAATTTACTTCACCAGCTTAAAGATACTAATAATTATCAATTTAGAATCATAAAATTGTGTGTGGATCACTAGCAATAGATGAATTCGCCTTTCAAGATTTTAGTAGGCCGTTCAAAATCTGGAGGGTATTGATATTAATTCCTTATATGTATCAAAGTGGGAGAACATTTAAAGTGTGGCTCGGAATTCATTCTAATTCGGTTTGCAAGCTATAAATATTTAAATCCTAATGGTATATGGTATTGAGTATCGTTTTTCTTGTCAGAAGTTCCCTAACAGACAGAAAATTCTGGAATACTGTGAACCCAGTGTTGGCTAACATGAATAAATTTGAGGTAAGTTTAATAGTTGAGTGTTCATTTCCTGAGAGGGGCCTTGTGCTTTGAAGATCTGTAGACTACTTATTATAGTAAATATGGGGAAAAATAAAATGTTGACATTTACAGAAAAAGTAATCGAGGCGATCGGGACAAATACCTAACCATGCAAGAATGAATAAAAGGAAGGTGAGTGTGGAAGTAAAACTCAGTAGTAGTTAACACTACGTACACATATCGTAGTTTTATTGCTTTGAAGGAGCCCGCGATCATACAATACCCATGCTCTCTAAAGGTTGGTTAGATAAATTACTAAAACTACCTGTAAAGAACGACAACTATCCATATTCATTATACGCGAAAAATTGCGACCTAAAATCTACTTAAACTTTATCTACCCACTTTCAAGTGGGTTACTAATTCACTACTAACTCTTTCGGACTGAAGTATTCATACTGTGTATTTCAGCATGTTTTTGAAAACAACCCTATTTTTATATTCTTACATCACTATCTCGCACTGTCAATACGCGATTATAAAAGAGAGGGAAATGACAAATGTAGGATACTTCCTAACGTACAAGAAAAATTGGAATCCAAACTTACTTTTCACTCGAAACATTGATCACAGTGCATGTCACGAGACCAAATACATCTCATGACCTGCACAAGTATGATCTCACGACCTGCATAAATAAAATTGCACCTTTATAAAGTTTCAGAGCTAAATGTAAGAATTTTCTAAAATAATAGAATCTATTAAGGAATAATTTTGGAAACGGCAGTGCTAGAGAAAAGAAAGCTGATCAGGTTTTGGTATTACACTGTCACCCCAGACTTCCATCTGAACAATTTTTGTAACTACGACTACAATGGTGGTTTTGAAGAATGAGTCGGAATTATATTTGAATCATTGCACCAACGGCAATCATACCGGCCTCATCAACCTCGCGCGTGTTGCGAACTGCGTTCTTAAATCTGCGTACCCTTTCTCTTTCGAGTCTCAGCTGCGTGGTCGCGTTACACAGAACATATTTGGGACCCCCTATAAAAAAACATCCAGTTCGCCCGGTCTGACGAGAAAACATTCGTCCAGATTCGGCCACCGGAAAAAAGCTGGAGGAACAGGAAGCAGAGATGCGCGCGGCCCGCGAACGCAGTTCCTGTAATTGCGGGACGCGGTCGGCACCGGCGGCGGCTGCGGGCCGGCGCACGCCGAGGGCAGAGGTCGGCAGGGGGCGGTGGAGGCGGCGGCGGCGGCGGGCGGCAGATGCTGGTGTGTCGTACGGAACGCTTTCCTCGCGACTGGTTCGAAAGGGGGCTATCCCTCCTCCCCGACGCGTTACTGTCACTATCGGCCTCGTCATCATCCCGTCATCACCACCTCTGTCCGCATTGCAAGCACACCTTCGGTATCGCTCAGGCGTCTCCAATGTCGCCGTTGCCCTTGTACCGTTGCCGTGTCACCGCAATACCGTCGTTATCTCGGCGGGAGTGTGTGTGAGTGTGAGAGAGGAAGAAGTGCAACGCGTCGCAACGCGACATGACGTGGTGGCGGCGGCGGCGGCGGCGGTGCGACGCGGGCCGTCCGCGCGCCCACCCTCCGCGCTGCCCCCTGCCGCCCGCCTCTGGCCGCGGCCGGCACAATGGTCCGCTTCCTCCTGGTCGGCTGGCGGCGGCCTCTAGAATAGCAGCCGGGCAGGCGGGCGGCCGGGCGGGCCGGTTCCGGCCGACCCGCCGACCCTCGGCCGGGGCTCATACCTTAACAAATGACTGCTGGCCAGCGTCGGGGGCCGAGAAAAACTCGTATGACCAGTTCTTCTTCCCCATTTATTAACACGTGTGCATATATGCAGACGTACTTGTATGTGTGAGGATGAATACTGTAAGGGAGGTGTAGACGCTACGTGCGAGGAACGGGCGAGGTTTTTATGCGCGGGGCGAGAGCCGGACCGGGGAAGGGTTGCGCGCGGGCTTCGGACCAGGAGAAGGGGTAATAATTTTCTTTTTTCCGGGGGCCGAGATTGTTGCTTGTCCTACTGGATATGCTCCCTCCGTAGAACGAACGGCGTGGCCGCGGTGGCGGCGGTGGCGGCGGCTGTGGCGGCTATCTCCGAGGCGAGAGCGTGAAGCAGTGGACGCTGCACAGTCCCGCACGCCGTAAGCCGCGAGGCCACGCGCCGGCCGTGCGCTCGACCGCCACTGCCACCGCAGCGATCGTTCTGCAACAGCGGGGCCTCCGGCCAGCCACGGGGATGGATCAGCGTAGGAGCCACCGCGCTGCCCCCGCTTCGACGCCTCCGCCTCCACCGCCGCCACCGCCGCCGCCATCGCCACCGCCGCCGCTCACCCCCGCACCGCTGCGACTGCGCGTCGCCTCCGCGAGCTGGCGCTACAGGTAAGCGGCGGCGGCGGCGCCCGCGAACCTCGCCGCGACGCGTGGTCGCCAACACGTGTGCGGCGGCCGATTCCAGCGCCCGCCTCTGATTTGAACGGACGGCTTATGATGGATGTAGGCGCGGACAACGCGTTTGTCGGGTTGCTTTGCGCCTTAATCAAGTTAGAGGAGAAAGCATTAGAATGTTTGTTTGGAATTGGAGAGTCGTGTAACGGAGGTGTTGTCAAGGAAGAAATCATGCCTGTCAGCTGAGTTGTGACAGTGTAGAGATCGTGACGCATTTCTGTAAGAACATCTAAAAATAATCTTTAATATTGAAGGCAATGCAACATTTTATTTTTGATTATGTTTTGACCATCTAAACGTTTGTAAATGTTTCCTTTCGCAAAAGTTCTGGAAATAACGTGTCATATGAGTGTCCGTGATATTTTTATATTGTGGTAATGCAAAATAACTAACAGCATCGATGTTCCTAAGAAATTACTATATTTTGTTACAAGATTTGGTCTTCTGAGAATATTGCCGTAGATTTTCTAGTGTTTTTAGCAGTAGAATTATGTGAATTATCTTTTAATTTCAATAGGAACGAAGCATTAATTTAACAATCAATGACAATTTTTAAGACTGATAAAATAGATATCATGGTGATGACTCGAATTTTTTGAATTATATTCTAAGTACTTGAAAATGAACAATATTACTCCGGTTCTGCGAAAAACATGCAATAAACGCTGCGTACCAAGCTTGCTAATTTGATATTGCAAACCTAGTATAGAGTTCATTGCTCATTACCGTTGAAATTGATCACTACCAAATTCTAGAAATACATACTGAACTCACTTCTAGAACGTTTCCCCGTTGTCCCATATTACCTCATGAAAATTATGTAGTCACCCATTACGAAATGGATAATGTAGATAAAAACGCCGTGTATATGATAAAATACACATGTCAGAAAAATAGAAGTAATAATTAATACAGATGAATTGCACGTTGGAACGCTTGTCACCAAAAGTTCCATCATTTCTTCATTATGTCTTCGGAAATGTAATTTCCCGTATGAAAGAGACAATTTGAAAGCGTGACGGAAAGTTTCCTTTCATAATGTACTAATCCTCATTAGAATAAAACGTGCATTTTATCCTCCTAATTTAGTAATAGGTATTTATTATTTCTACTATTTAAACTTAAAACTTGTAAATATCTTGATAAATAGGCAATTCCGCGACCGCGAAATTTTCTAGTACAAAAGATTATTTTTAACAAAATATGAGATATGTTTTGTGCTATCATGGACTGTGAAGCAATATTCATTACATATCTAATATTTTATATCGTGTTAGGATGAAATGTACTTCATACTAAGTAACAACAGTTCTTATGTACATTGTCTAGTATTTTCACACACAGGCATATTTAGATTCGTAGATAATTTTTGTTATGAGAATGTTTACAAAACATACAGTTTTTCAATTTGTGTGGAAATGTTTTACACTTCAATTTTATGGAAATTAATACGTTAGTGGATAAGAAAAAATTGCACTCATACATAACGGTTATTTGCTTACATTTCAGTTCTTCATCACGTTCATCCACTTTCACAGTGGTTCTCAAAATCAAAACATCAGGAAAGGTATGTCAGTGCATAAAGAGTATTTTCAAACAAGCACGTATGAAGACCCACTATACAGTAATCTAGCTTACAAATTGCGTTTTTTGTTGATGAAATTATTGCGAGAATGTTCAAAGAGATTAAAATAAATATTAAGGTGTAATTTGATTGCATCAATTCTAGGAAATTTTTTTATCAAAAGTCTATGATTCTCTGCGTTATTCAATTATGGAAAAGAATTTCAAGCGTTTTGAAGTTCCTGAAAAAGTACCAATTGAAGAAAAACATATTTATTTTTCTTTTGTGCTTCTTTCATAATCCTTCGTAGTATCGTGTTTACATCAGATTAAATTTAATGGAACCACGTTCGAGGTTATTTTTATATTGTGCTGAGCCAAGCTATTCCACTGAAACTACAGAAGAAGAAAACAAACGAGTTCGTGTTTTCTTTATTTCCACTTAAAGTACTAGTAAACTGACGCTTCCGTGCAGTCACAAAAGAAATGCTTGTTTTTTTCGAGCTCCGCAAGGCGCATGGCAAATGCAGAACGAATAGTCCCGGCAACTAAATCACCCAGTCACGTCGCGCGCCTCCACCACAGTTTTAGAAAGAGAAGCTCGAGGGTAAATCGTGGGCTGTAAGTGGAAAGCTATTCGTACACAGAAATAAAACACAAACTCAGTTGGTAATGAATGTTCGGGACATTTGTCTACTTCTTGACAGCGAGCTCCGTTTTGTGACATTTTATGTGTCCCGACGTATCGTTTGTTTCCTTATCTACAGCCCTCGCACCCACTTTCACGTTCCTTACAACGAAATTGAGTAATTTTCATAATGTCTGCGTTTCCTTTCCCATTTTTTCCTCGTCTCACGGAAGCTGTCGTGTTGTGGAGTCCCTTACCCCTCCGCCAGGTCGGTGGGCTGGTGAACTCGTCCGCCGTGCCACACCGCGCCGCGAGTTTTATTTGGCGCGCACCTCGTCCGGACCCTGTCACATTCGGTAATTGATGATTATCTGGCCGGCGACGAGCGTAATCATTTCCACTAAGCGCTGGGCATTTTGCCGGCCGCGGCAGCTGCTCTCTGCCGCCACGCGCCGGGGCCCCTGCTCATATTTATGGACAGCTTAGGCGGTCTTCGCGTCGCTGCCGCCCCCGCCCCCGTCTCCGCCTCCGCGTCGGCCTCCGCCGCGCCGTCGCGTCTCATAAGGTCTTCCCCTTTTGTCTTTTGTGTCTCTTCTTTTTGCGCGCCGCTGCTTGACCGTTCCTTGATCTTCCCCCCGTTCGAGATGGGGTTCCCGGGCCCCGCTTTGCGGGGGGGGGGGGTGTCCCGCTCGTAAACCTTCCGCGCTTGTCGAGCCTTCAGAACCGAACGAATAAACCGACGGAAAGATAGGAGAAAGAAAGGATACAAATGACTAATGAAAATGGGTTCCGAAGTAAGAAAGGGAGCGGAGGCTCTTGTTATTTTAGATAAGTCCCCTTTGCGAATAAAATGCGGGAGTTTCTCCCCGCATTGGAGGCGACGGGGTGGAAGGGAACGCTGCTGGAGGGGGTAACGAGAGGGGCGGTCGTTCGGTACCCGATGTTGGTTGTGTTAACGGTCGTCAGCAGCGATCGATTTGTATTACCACTTTACGTTTTGTTCATCCAATTAAAAGTTTTAAATACAGATTTTTTACTAATTCTTTCTTTTCAAAAATTGATTTAAACACGGATCGTTTGGTTTTATCTTTGATTCATGAACCAAACTATATCGCCATTATAGAAATAATATGACAATTTAATTCTTACCTAGTAGCAATGCATTTTTTTAAAGAAAAGTTTCATATTTGGTAAATAGAAAATGAAATCCGGAGTTCAAACTGAACTAAAATGTATAAAAAAATACATAGAACAGAATCGGTAAGGACAAGAAAACACCTCAGGTCTGACAGATCAGTCTGGTTCCGGTTCCGTGCTGTAGACGTGGGTCACGTTGTGGCCACTAGGGTGCGTCACATGGATGCTTAAGAGCCGCGGTGTGTGTACCGTACGTACTTCCGCGCATATCCAGTTTCAGCCGACCCTCGACCCACGAGTCGCCCGAGTTGAAAGACGCCTGCACTTGGGGCGTTTCTGTCAATAAGAGATCTGCGAGCGTAATGAATTAATGAAATATTGTACAACGACCCACGCGGGGGAACACGGACTCGGAACACATATTTGTTGATAAATGGACCACTATTTCAGTCAACCACTCTTAACGGTGTTTCAAATATTGTTTTCTGCCTTGAGAAAACGTTTGATACGACTATAAAAGTTGAAAATACATGTCAATCGAAAATATTTTCACTGTGCATTGAAAGCCATTTGTCACTATGATACGAGACATTTCTGTATCAATAATAATGAAATATGAATGCATGAAAAATTGTCCTCTTATAGGTTAAGCATTACTTGAAAAGAAAATAATACATGTATAAGAAACACTACCGAGGAAGGCTAAAGATTCGATTTTTCACACATATATCATGCTTACATTATTGATGCTGTACACATATTAGCGCCCAAAATTTCTGATTTCTATCAAGCGAACGTGCCGTACAAGCGAGATAGAACATATCACTTGTTCTCCTTGCCAGCCGTTATTTTCTCAATAAATTACCATTATTCTACAACATTTCATGCAAGATGAAGGAATATACAAACCCATGTCGATCTGGAAGCATGTTGCAATGTATTCTGGTGAGCTGGGATGCTGTAATTATAGACAACTTCGTAATCGTACGTAAAGGATATAAGAATTGACGTTCTGTTTTGGTCCGCCATTGGAAACGCCAGAGATATCTAGCGGCGGCGCGAGGAACGAGTCTGCGCGAGATGTCTTTTCATCGCGTGAGGGTTGATGAGGGAGTAATATTATTGATCTTTATCGCCTTCTGCGCATGAGCATAAGACGGTAAGGAAGGTCCAATAAAAGAAGTTTCACTCCCAAGCACGATGTCCATTTCTTTGCGTCGAAACAAAATGACTGATCATTATCGCGTTGCAGAGAAGTTTACAATATTCTGTTGAAATTTCTGCTCAGAAAGCAGGTGATAAATACGAGAGCGCGTTCTCAGAATTCTCACCTCCGAGTACTTACTATATTCTACATTAAGCAGTGGGTATTTCAAAATCCTAGAATATTTTGAATTTAAAATATTTCGAAAAGCTATCTTGTTATTCTTCCAATTCATGTAACTGAACTATTTTTTGCCATCAATTATTGTTATTATTATTATTATTATTATTATTATTATTATTATTATTATTATTATTAAATAAGTTCCAATACAAACGGAAAATATACAAATTGGTTTAATAATTTGTTTGTAATTTTTAGCACATTACTTTAATTTTTGTGTCTGTTTATAGACCCTAGTTTATGGAATTGTTTATCAATACTTCAAGAAATAAATGCCAATTGAACATATTTCATTAGTTCGGTTCAAACGTTTGTTTAGTCAATTCTTAATTTATTTTGATATTACGTGTAACAACTAAAACTTCATGTATATAAGTAAATGATATCGTGTCAGAGAGTGATTGTTTAAGGAAAAATAAATTTTCTGATTTTCATTAGTATTTATTATACAGAACACAAGCTATGAATGGTTCTAAGAATATTAAAGTGTTTAACATTTTTACATCAGGTCACACTGAGTACTTTGAGAAAAATAAAAAACCTGAATACAAAATTATAAAACTCTCCTGAAAAGTATGTTTTGACTGCTAACTCTAACTTGTAAAAACTAACTCTAGGTATGTATGATTTTAAGGGCCTTACCTTTCCCATCGATTTTAAGGGCATTATCTTTGTAAATGATATGGTAGTAGTATTATTCTATCTTTTAAATTTTTTTTATGAATAGGAAATTAAAGCTTACTGAAATGACATATATTTAAATGATATCTTGGTTTTTAGTTACATATTTCTGCTGGTCATTAGAGAAAAGCAAAGATAAATAGAGTTTTGTATCTTACAGGGTAATTAGTGTTTCCATTCTATGATGTTTATTTCTGCGGAGTCTTTCCTCTATTCAAGTCTTTAGGTAACGACATTGTTCGTTACAGTAAGAATTACTCAAAGTTCTCTGTTGTTTCAGGTCAATAAGAAATGAGAAGATGAAGTAGAAGGGTCTGCCTATCTGGTATGCTCAAAGGATTATGAATTTTTCTTCGTTCGTTCTGCGGTTGTTTTCCTTCACCTTCTAATTAGCACATCTGGATCCTAATGAATTTGCTACCAGTTCCGGCACTCACGTTTTGTCGATTTTCCGAAGAAATTTTAAGATTCTTGAACTCTGAACAATGTAATCCCTTTCGTGGAGAAATAGGATCTCACTTTTTGCTATTTTGAGAAACGAAGTTTGTTGGCGCATTTAAGACCTTCACCCAAGAATGGTGTCTAAATACCTACACATTTCTATTTGTTTGTCGTTAATATTATATAATATTTTGTATTAAATAATATAAGGAGACGATACTACGAATGTTTTCAATTAATATCTATTTATAGCACATGAAAAGTGGTGTCTTTCATTCTCCGCTACTCTTAGAAACAAGGAAGGAAGATCAACTCGCATATTTCAAATGACAAGAACATGCAACTCCGTTGTGCCAGCGTCATTTAATTCAAAATGGCCCCGCCAGTCCGTTTAATTGCCTCTTGTACTCTGATGGTGAATAAGGGCGAGTGGGAATAAGGTGGGGGAAGAATAGGCTAGAGAAAGGAATGAGAAATTGTTTAGGAAGAACTTGGAAAATTATCAGAAAATGAAGGAGGGGTGTAAAGAAGGGATGGTTCTGGATGTCTCTACCCTCGGCTCGTGAAGTTTTGGCAATGAAAGGTGAAAAGAAAGGGTTGCTGGCGGGATAAGAGAATGGAAAAACGCGGGAGCATAACGAGCGAAGTGTGCAAAAATATCAAGAAAGGGCAAGGTTCCGCCAAACCAAATGGAAGATAACGAGAGTTGGAAAGAGAACAGCGGCATTATACTCTCGATAAAATATTTTAAACCTTAATGACCACCCATCTTCTTCGCAGTACCTCTATTTCGGCTGCCCCACAAAACTTTCGTGGGCTTTTAATATGATATATGATACCTATTTTATAACAACGAATTGTTAGAAGTGTATTCATTTCCGCTATCACGCCCGCGACGAGGTGAAACTGCGGAGAGAGGACACGTTTTCCTTTCGTTTTCTTCTGCTCTTCCTTCAGCAGCGTCGCCGGACCGGTACGGCGTCGCAGCGAACGCAGTGGGACGAAGGGTGGTGGGTGGGGAGGGGTGGGCGGGGCGGGGAGGCGGGCACGCCGAGGGGAGCAAGGGCCGAGGACCGCGAGGCCGAAGGGTCGGGTGGCGCGTGAGGGTGGCGTGACGGCGCGAGATTCCGGCGTCGTGCGCGGGCAGATAGCGCGGCCTCCAGGTGACGGGGCGGCGGGGCCGTGGGGTCCCGGCGGGGTCCGGCGGGGTCCGGCCGGGGCAGGCCGTGCGCGTCGCCCGCCGCCCTGCAGCCCCGCTGATACGCCCCGATCTGCTCCAAATTTACGGCGCCCGCTCGTTCGCGCCGCTTCTCTAATAAACGGTCGCGCGCCGCCTCGCCCGCCGCCTCCCGCCGCTGGCTCCTGTCTCCGTGGGCTGGCCGCCCTCCGGTATTTCCCTACCCATGCTTTCCTTCTTACTATCTCGCACATGCCAACATATCACCCGCTCCCCTGTTTTCTCCTTTACCCAACATCTCATGAGAAGGGCAGTAGAACCTTGATAATTCAAGTACCTGCTTATCAACTTACTTCGTATCTCTTGTTTTTCTTTCCCCTTCACCTTCATGTAAACACGTTCAAACCTAGAAAAGTCGAAATAGATGAAACTTTTCCTCATCAGATTCGTGATACGTCTATGAGATTTCACTGTTTTCAAATTAACATGTTTTGTTTTCGACCAGTCCTCGCGAGCTATTCTTAAGTTTCCATTTCATGAAAATAGAGTTAAGTATTTTTTTCAAAATCTGGGTTTAAAGTTAAACCAGTGTAATCTTTTGAACCACAATTTTTTTGGCGATGCCCTACGTGGCTAGACATAGATCAGGAACTGTTACTGATTGTACTTTTTATTTGGGTGTGAATATGTGTATATTTACTGTAATGTTTATTTTGAGGGCTTGTTCTTTTGTGTTTGTATTGTTAAAAGTGGTTTAAGCTGTGATGCTTGCGAGACCCCCCCCCAAAAAAAAAATTAAAATTTTTTCACATCTTGAATATTTGGTTGTTCTAAAATTTCGTGTTATTCTACTTGTAATTTCTATTGCGAATTATTCATGATATGTCTTTGTTTCTGAGTTTCTTTTTAAGATTAGTCCGGATTTATTAAACATTATTCGGAATTCAAGTGTCACTATACAATTCAATTTTCACGTTCCAAAATATGGTGAGATTATGTATATCTATGAAAGGATCTCACAATTCGGAAGCAGGACCTTTTTCTCGATATTATTTTGTATTCACATTATTCAGTCGTTTTATAAACCCTTCGTTCACACACAGTTTTGATGAAAACTCTAATTATTGAAATAAAATTATTATACGAATGTAATTCTGAGAGAAATTAATTGTTCATTAATAGCTACCATAGTTACCATATTTCCTCAATAAGAAGTAAAGGTTAACGTGAACTGCCAAATTATTAAAAAATGATAGTTGGAACACATCTAATTATTATTGATAGTATTTAAATAACATTGGCTGTGCAAAGCACATATGTTCCTTTTTCTTATACTAAATCACAATTATTTTTTGTAACGATCTGTTGTAAACGACTCTAAAATGCATAGAAAATGTTTGATGGACTTTTCAATTGTTCACTCAATTTTTAATGAGTTATCTTCCCATTGCATAATGTAAGAAGTTTTTTAAGACTTCTTTCTTTTGACAAAAATTATCTAACGTTTGGAAGAGCACTATTACATCATTTGAAGATCTATTAATATGATATACTAAATTAAATGAGGAATTGTTTAATAGTTGTGATATTGCTTATTGATACACATTTTGAATTTTGAAATTTTACAAAATATGAACTTTAATTTCAAATGTATTAATTTATTTTGGAATAATTTGGGATTGAAAATAAAAAGTAAACTAAAGTAAGGCGTTGAAATCTAAATATCAACAACTATTAAGTCCTTGACAAGAGAGAATACAATTTTAGTCTCTGTGTACCATTGTTTCAGGTATCGGCGAAGGAGTTGAAGATGCCCGGCGTCGCGTAGTCGGGCGGTTCCAGGAGCACTGTCAATGTTGACTGAGGATGCCAGCCCGCGGCGATGCGACTGCGGCAGCGGAGGTGGCGATGGAGGCGGTTGCGGGGAGAGACGCTGCAACATTGGAATGTCTTACAGGCCTACTTACAAACCTGTGGCCTCCAGACACGGTACTTAGCCAACTTTCGCCTGTGTTGTGTGCGTGCGGCTGCGGTGGCGGTGGCGGTGAGGCGAAGGAAGGGTATCGGGAGCGTAGCTTCACCCGACTCGCCTTGCCTCCCTCGGTGCGTGAGGTAGTTGAGGGATGCGGAAAATCGCCTTCTCCCACCTCGCGATGCCCCGCTGAACACCCCATTGTACCTTCCTCTCGACTCCCTCGTCACTCCCTCTCCTCGAGCCTCGCAATGCGACCCGCTCGCGCCGTCGCCGCCGCCCACTGCCCCTCCCCTCCCCACCGACCCTGCCCCACCCCCGCGTCACCACGGTCGTGAAACTGCTTCAAACAGCCACTTAGCGGCTGATGTTATGCGTGTCCTTGTCGAATTTTCCTTTTCGAGCGTCTGTCGCGAAACGAAACAGGACTCCAAACCAATATTAATAATAATAACATTAATGGCGAAACTCTGATATTATTATTATTACTATTTTAAAATAAATTATAAAGAAGTGGTTCAACGTGCTGGATTTATTGGTAATATGAGTAAAATCTTTGCTAGTTCGACTTGGCAGAAAGGTTTTGAACCTAATTTTTATAATAATTATTAATTTATTTTGAAAAGCCATTGGAAATATATGTAAGAAAATTTTGCTTTAGTTATTTGCGTAACTAGTTTAGAAATAGTGTCTTTCGCGAGAGAGGTGACGATAAGCGTCGAGGCCGACCATTTTGAAATAAATACGCCAAATACAGTTTTGTACGAGTAACGTACATTATTTTTTTGTACGAATTCGTGGAAACTTCGATGGAACCATTGTGTATTTGCGAGGTGACAGTCATGTTGATTTATTTCCCTAAATATTTATTTTAATTTCCCAGTGATTTTTATATGGCCACTTCTTTGCGGTACGTTTACGACGAAGTAGAATTTACCCTGTGCAACAAAGTCACTCTCTCCAATCAATAAACTATGAAAGCAAGTATTTTTTTCCATACATGATTCCTTGCTCAAATCCGAATGACCTTTGAGAAATGTCCGAAATGTCCAGTATGAATAATGAAATCCCTCGATGTATTCTGTGAGACAAAATATTTCGTTGCACGCAATTATCGTGTCGTTCCGTTTATTGCAAATCAATGCCAGTACGAAGAAAGCAAAGAGCATGTTTTCTGTTGAGATTGAAGTGCCCTCGCCAATCCATAAAGTACATATATTTAATTGGGGAAAATCTGTCGTTCTCGCCTTTTCTTCTCTAATGAAATTACAGTAGAGCGTCAATAATTGGAACGACATAAATCTATAACGTCGATAATCGAGATTCGGTTCTATGAGAAAAAATCGCTTGAAGTGAATATTATGTATTGTATGTATGTATGTATGTATGTATGTATGTATGTATGTATGTGTTTAAAGGCATAGAGACGATTTAATATTTTTTTAAAAATATTGATTGAACAAATTATATTATACTGTACTTCAATATATACTGTATTATGTTGTAGATCTAGATTTACTGTACATATAATAAGACGATTTTTTCAGTACTTCATTTTCTTTCACCCTCAGAGTGAGTTAAGAACGATTTTAACAAGATTTTGTTCATTGAAGTCATCTATCGACTGTTTTACTGGTTTCATTTTGAAAATCGGAAAATAATGCGAAAAGGATTTTGTCCAAATTAATTCGGATTATTGACATTTGTCGCGGCTTGCATTTTTCGAATCGCATTGATTTCCATCGTGGCGTATCTGCTCTGTGCTCTCTGATGCCAAGTTGTGGGCGGTCGCGTGAGCCCGTGGGGGCGGCGGGGGCGGCGCGGCCGGGGCGTACCGCCTGCTCTCCGGCGCACCGCCGTCTGGGCGCGAGCACCGCCGTGCGCCGCATGTGGAGCGTATGGAGGGGGCCGGCGCGACGGCGCGCGAAAGGGGTCGAAGCAGGGATGGCGGGCGGCGGCGGGGTGGGTCGCCGTCGACAGCCCGTTTGGGACTTGGGCCGTGGCGGCGCTGGTGGCGACGGCGGTGTCGGGGGCGAGGGACGCGGGCCGAGAGAGAGTCGACCCGCCACGCCGCCTCCTCCTCTGCCCCCGCCCTCCCCGCCTCCGCCGTCGGCGCACTACCTGTGTGGCAGCCTCCCGACCATTCTCACAGGCGACCGCGCTGCGGCAGGTCGCGAGCAGTGGCAAGACGCCAATGTCGGGTTTCTTGCCGCGCTAGGCGACAACTTCCAAGAAGGTGGGCGACCGCCGTGCCCGGATTGTCGAGCAGTCCACCCCTTCCACCCCGCCCGCCCTCCGTCCCCCGCTCCCGGTGGAGCTGAAACGCGTCGGAACTCGGGGCCAAAGTACGTCAGTTTCACTCCGTCGCAGCTAGCTCCAGCAGCTTATCAATCGGGATTGACGCCAGTTGGCACCTACTGTTAAGAAATGTAGCCTTTTTTTTCTGAACACGTCTGGAATATCCGGCTTTTCTAAGAGATTCTTCGCATATATCAAATTTCTATGTTGTTGCCCAACTATTCTCTAACCCAATATTTATTCGTTTTCTTTTCACAGAAGTATCTGGAAATGTATGCTAAAACTTCCTCACCGGAAAGATAAGAATATCGCGGATACACGGAATGCATAATTACGGTGAAGCCGTTGTAAAAGATACCTACTTCTTGGCTTGTTTTCCAGCAGTCTTTCCGCCCACTGCTACTCACGAATCTTCTTCACCCCTGAAGATACGTCCTTCACTGGCCACGAATTTTGAAACGTCAAGCCCTCCGTCTGTGCCGGATCTAAGAATAATAAACGAGACGACCTCATTTTTGGCCGGGGCGCTGCACGAACATTTCGCCGGCCCGCGCCGAAAGCTCTCCAAAGAAGCACACAAACTTCCCCTCGGAAACGTGTTGACGCTGGAACGCTAGCGTATTTGCCCGTGCAGCTCGATCTCGGCCCGTGCAGAAAAGTCGGCGTTCTTTCCGCCGAGTGTCGGAGCCGGGCGAGTGTTGCTTTAATGGACGTGTTGGCGGAGCGTGTTTACGTCGGCCGCGGCGCCGTGCATTCATCAGAGCGACACCTCGCCGCTACCGACACGCGAACGAGCGAGCGAGCGAGCGAGGGGACGAGCGGGGGTGAGGGAGAGGAAGGGCGGGGTGGGCGGAGGAGGCGAAGGCGGGCGTCGCGGCGCCGCGCGTCCCGGCCGCTGCCGGGCCTCGGCGCGCCGACTTGGCGGCGGGCAGCGGCGCGGCGGCGGGGAGCCCGGCGCGCCGCCCTCGGCGCTCAGCGGCCGACGCTCTGGGCGACGACGCCCGCCAAGGCCGGCGCCCCGCGCCTCGCGCCCCGCGACGCCCAAGGGAACCTCGGGAAATACATTTTTAGTAATGAAACGAAATGTTTTTTAACTAAATTTATCTGCGATAATAACAATAATGTAATATCCACATTGCGATCAGTGGGTGCATTGTATGTAATGATCAGTTTAAAACAATCTAAACGATGATTGTATATTTATTTTTACTAGTAGTATTTTTATTACATAACTAGTTTGAATTTAAACTCCCTATCAATATTTGAAAAGAAGTCATTTCCATAGAAAAGATTTAAATACTGAAAAGTGGACACGCACTACGGATCAACATGGCTGCCATCTTGCATATTGAGAATGATTCTAAGAGTACATACTTCTAAGTTTCCTTCAGTTCTTGCTAAAAAATGTACGCAATTCGTATGAAAGTATCTTTGAGGTACTCATTTGAAAATGCCGGATCATATCGTCCCTTCGTCCGTCAGCGTTTCATTCGAACGCCACGCACATTCTGTATTAGTTACGGAAATAAATACTTGAGACATTTATATATTTTTTCAATTATTTTTTAAATTCTGTTCATTTTCAAAGGGGGAACGGTATCGTATCGAAGTCTCTGTCCACGACCCCTAGAGAAGTTTTTGTTCATCGCATGCGAGCTCACAGGACGAGCACGTGCAGCATTAGACCAAATGAGATCGTGGTCATCATACTGCACAAATAGCCAAAACAAGCATTGTACGGGAATAGAATTAGAAATCTTGATTGAATTCATTCTTTAAATTATAAAGTAACAACTTGTTTTATTAAGTTTTGTTTCACTTTTATGGATTTACTCGGGGCTGAGAGAAGAATTTGAAAATCCACAGGGCAAAATGTATTCGAAATTAATGATCATGCAGCGCAAATTTTTAGTTCTTCTCTGTACTATTTTGCTCTAGTACTTTGTGTTATATGATCGCTTGATGAAGCCACATTTCTTGTAATACTTTGAAAAATATTGAAAAGCATTGATCCAAGTTCATTGTTGTAGATACTAGGGACTGTAGTTTTTGTCACGATGGAATTTTCGTAGAAATTAATAGAATATAAGCCTAATGGAAATGTCACAGATATTTTATCCTCTTAAAAACTGTGAGTAAGCTTTGAACCCTCGTCATAAACTTTTGTTCTTGTTTTGTAACAACAATTCTGGAATATCAGTCTTACTATATTTTTAATTAACAATTTTATTTTAAAATTCAGACTCGCTGCTCTTATTCAAATATTCTCGAAATGCATTCGACAGGAATGTTTGTATGAGCAATGAATCAAATTACGCGACTTACACGTATATTTACAACTGCAGGATTAATAAAGGTAAGCAAGATAACAAATCAGGCATTTATAGACTGATATTTTCAAATAATAAGAAATGAGTTATCACATCATTAGAATTACACTGGGGTATTTAGAAAAAAATATCGTTATAAACACCTATATTCAAGAAATGACATTTTAAACCGCAGGTGCAACACATTATGTAGCATTTTAAGAGAAAACGAAGTAGGTCAAATAATGACACGAAATTAGGGCCTAAATTTTGTCAAGAAGTTCATTACGAAAAAGTCTTCATATTAGATAAGATACATTGCTCCGTGTCTTCTACTTCTGCAGATTGAATTTTTTTCGATTGCCAGGATTCTATAAAAACGATAGGACAAATCAGGGAAAATGTAATAGTTTATTCAGATCAATGAAGAAATATTTTAAGGGTTCTGGGTACTAACAAAGTAAGAACATTAAGCAGAGTTTTTTAAGATGTATTAATAGTAGTTTATCACGTACCCTTTTTAAAAGATTCTTTTTTAATATTCAAAGAGAAAATTATAGGAAATGAAAGGAAGATAAATGCAATGTTTTTTTAATACTTCATTTTGTTTGCTACATCGGTTATTTTAAGTATAATTTTGCCTATTTTATATTTAAAAGTTCATTCCTTTCTCTTTCCTTTGGATGTTACACCAAGGATGTTATAACAAATTAATAAAATTAAGTCCTCTGCTTTCCAATTTGTCTCTTTCAAGTTGAGAAATATTATATAAGCACTTTATTGTAAATGTTTTAATAATTCAATTCCATACTTTTAACATACCCCAGGAGGTAATTTGCATTACACACGCTCATTTTTTCTTCGTTTGTTGAGTTTTTATTGGCATTCCCAGCGGCTACTCATAGAAATGTAACAGCAGTGGAGAAAAAAAATGAATGCACTGAAACAATTTTTTTTCCATTTTTTACCTCGCAAGCCGACAACCCTCGGCCAAACAAGATTTTGTGTGCGATGAATTTATAGTGTCGCGTTGATAGAATAAACATCCATAATTTGAGGGGGCGGCGCGTGGAAACGACCGCAGCCACGGAAACGGCGCCACTTCTCGCAGGAGCCGGCGGCGGTTGCGGTGGTTGAGCCACGCAGTCGCGTGCGTGGAGGGGCGGCCCAGGGCGGGGCCAGGGCGGGGTGGCCTTCCGACACGCGTGCCGCACACTGGCTTGCGCCACCCGCCCCGCCACCCCGCCCTGGGCCACCTTTTTTTGGTCGCCCGCGAGGGGTGCCGTCTTTTTTTCCTTCCCCTCAGCCTCCCGCTGGTTGTATTTATTGCAGGTAATCTGTGTTTAACAGCGAGAGCCAGTTCTGTTTGGGAGCGCCCGCCGAGGACCCTGGGGGTTGCCGCGATGTATGCGAGAGAGGACCGCGAAAAAAAAGGAGAGAAGAAAAAAGAACGAGACTGGTCCGGAGGGGAAAAAATACAAAAAAAAGTGTGGAGCAGTGTGAGAGGCGCGTGCCGCTCTGGAATAAACATACGTTAGGACGTAAACGAGCGGGGAAAAAGACATTTAATGCGGTTAAAAGTATTTCGGTACAAGCGGCGTGTGCCGAGGGTAAACACCCTAACACTTCAGCACAGTGGCCCGGCTACGAGCTTTTTATAGGGGTTAAAGGAGGCAGAGGCGCGTGGAGGGCGGAGTAGGGCAAGGCGAGGCGGGCGGGGCGGGGGGGAAGCGGCGCAGATTTCTCGGTGTACCTCCGTGATACGGGCAATGAGGGGCAATGAGGTGGCGGTTGGCCGCCCTGGCACGCCGCCGCGCGGCGCCGGGGTGAAGAGACGGTGGAGCGGGGGCGGAGGCGGGGGTGAGGGCAGGGACGAGAAAGAGGCGGAGAGGACGCTGGGGTAGGCAGCCGCCCCCGCGCCGCTGTGTCCACTTGCGGAGGCTGTTTTTACTCCGATCAAAGGCTCCAATTATATCTAAAGCAATTAGAAGCGTGTGGTCCAAACCTGCCACGCGCGCCTGGGTGGCCGTCACTCGGCCTGTCGAGCACAGTGAATGCGTGGTTTTTCCATAAAAAGGGTCGAGCGACAGAGTAAGAGAGACAGGGAACCGGAGAGAGACGGAGAGGCGACGTAAATCGTGTACCCGCTGATAAACGAGACGCGATGCGAAAGTATTTACACTAGCTTGACGAAAATTTTCGGGTGAAGAATTTTTTGTGAGCATATGACGCGTCCTCTAAATGTTAGAATCAACTTCACAAAACCATGTAAAATATTGATGAGATCATGATATCGTAAGTTTCTGAATGTAAGGTAAACGTACCTTTTGAAACATTATTTGAATTTTTCTCACTAACGAAAAATGTTTAATTGATACAAAAATTAATATCTAATTCTAGAAATTGGAACAAAAATGTTTTATATCAGTTCTTGTAATAGTTTGTATGTCTTGTAGCTATTAAAGGCATTAGGTCGGTGGAGATCAAATAACCGGCACGATTGATGTTTGCAACCAAAGGCAATAACCAACGTTTATTACCAACAAGTCCGTTTTTTGTAATAGCGGTCGTGTGTTAATCAATACTTTTCGTACTACCACCTTCTTATAACATTCATAATTCATAGGAATAGGAAGTTCCTTAAAAATAGAAACACCCATACCTCATCTTTGAATACAACTCATTTGATCAAATTGTTCTTGATGGACTGTCGAGTGTTAAAATCTTTAACTGACACCGGCTTTTAAGATTGGCTTTTCGTTCCTCTGTTTGGTTTAGTTATGTCGATATAACAGCACATTATTACGAAAATACTGTTTACAATATTTCATTATTTTCTTTTTCAAACATTATATTTCTCATATAACTTAAATAGATGTTGCAGCCTTTCTACACATTTCGATTCGTCCAATGAATCAATATTTTCCTCTTAAACACAAAGAATTGGAAACAAGTAGGTAGCAGGTAAAGTTTCTCGTTCTTTGAGCGTTGAAATATGTGACTGAAATGAATATTCTTTAACTGCATCATGCAATCACTCTGCGGTGTATAACATATTTTCTGTGCAATGAAAGCGGAAGGCGCGAGAGCATGTGATCTCATACGATACACTGATTCACTATTTAACTATCATTCACATATTACTTGTCTCATACATATAAGTTTATTTTAAGTACTTTTTAGTAGTGTTCGAAGAAAAAATGTTCTTCGCTTTAGATCAGTTACGGCGTTAGTGTGCTTTATTTCAAAGAGCTTATTCGTTTTCTACATTCTTAGAATGCGGCGGTTCCAAATGAATGAACTTCTCCCAGTAATTACAGCATTTATGTCTATTAAAAAGCGTTTAATAGAACAGTAATAAAAACAACTACTATTAACATAAAATATTCTTCTATGAACAAATAAAATCAGAATATATTTGAGAATTTAAAAAAAGTACCGCACTCTTATAGCGATTTATGCCTTTTGATGTACCAAAGATTGAGATGCAGATAAAGATGAATTAAATAGCCAGCTGTTTCTCCAGTTCAAACCCTACAATCAAACTGCTAGTAAAAAAGAAGACTAATGTGAACATTTTATCATTTTACTTTTTTCGGCACTTACTGGAGCAGGTTAATGTTCGAGAGTCATTAATGCAAACCAACCTTGCAATTACTCTGTTAGTAATGGCTGTGTTTTAAAAACGTCATTTGTTCTCTTGTATTTTTCTACATGATAATGAATCGTTATATTTGAGCGAACTGGACGATTTGCTTCGTAAATGCAATTGCCACAAAAAGATTATTTCGAATTTTATTGCTCATAAGCCTTAAAGATAAGATGTAAGGTGTTTGTACACACCTTTTGCACGTTTAAAAGTACAATGGTTTCTAACACCTAAACTAATTTCTCTGATAAATTTCCCTGCCCTTCCTGAAAACTCTAGTTGAAGACATAGATGTTTTCAGGTATAAGCTGTTTATAGAAAGTAATGCTTTTTGTGTATCTAGGAAACCATACAAAAATACTTGGTGGCATCCCTCAAACACAATATTTTTATGTACTTACATTTTTAGATTTAATGAAGTCCATTTCTTCTGCCTTGTTAGTTTAAAAATGTTGTTTGCTTGAATTTTACGTAGATCAGTTTTACATTGTCGAATGATTTATTTCCTTACATTTAAGTTCATATTTAAATACATTTAATTTCTGTTACAACTTTGAGGTACTTTTAGGAAAGAGTCGAAAGGATATCTGTGATTTTTTCTGATTGGTGAGTAATTTGTTTAGGGCAGGATGTATGTTTTAATTGATTTATTTTTGTTTATGTTTGTGTAGGAATTAATGGAGGGATGTTCTATCTACTTGATTTGTGCGATGTTAGTACAACCAGTCATTTATCGCCGAATATCTTGCGATCTACATTTCAGCCAAATATTTCAGTACGTTTCTATTCTAGTTGTAGGGACGATTGAAATGAGACACTACCATTGCCAGATTTGAAACTCAAAATGATTGGAGAGAAGATCGAAACGAGGTTAGATTCGATATTTATACTTGATTATCTTATACATGCTGAAATTCTGCGACACGGGACAATTGACTTCAGTCCTCATCCCAAGATAGGCGGACGGAATTCATTTTTATTATTAATATCCTCCGTCCTTTAACATCACGCCTTCGACCATACTTAAACTCGCGAATATAGCAAGTTGATAGTTTAACAGTTACATTGCAACTATTTTGAAAATTATGTACTTTTGTATAGTGTGCCTTATAAATGATCAGGAATTTGTACCACATTTATGATTCGTGATACTTGGTGGTTGAATGATTGTTCGCGATATTTGCATTACTCAGTGAACAAATATTTTTGAAAGGTCAAAAAATAAATGTGTACTTGTGTGAGTACAAATAAAAGGGATTATTAATAGTTAAGTGCGTAAATGAAATGTATAACGACATTGCTTATAATTCGTTATTATAGTGTCATGGGCCCATAAACGTGAACGTACATCATACACTCCACTTGACGTGACTCCCGGACTTTCCCATCGAAGTAAAGAAGTTTCGCAAACACGTCACGACGCTGCAGAGAACCGGACAGATGCGCGAGACGAACTTTCACACGTGTCCGTCAATCCAAACAGCCGACTACGTCCAGAGTTCCCCGTAAGTCTTGGAGGATTTTTAATTTCTTAAGTGGCAATTCATTACGTCAGTTTGCAGACATGTCACCAGTTTGGCCGAAACGATCCCTGGACATGGCGTGTGCGGGTAGAAGGGAGGTGAGACAACAGCAACCGGTAGTTTGGAACCTCAGAACAAGCATGAACCGCTCATAGCTCACATTTGCGTCTACAGGCGCGAGCGGCGAGATATGTCACAGAGGTGCGTGGCAGAGGTAAAGAAGCTGGAGAAAAGAATTTTACCGAAACAACCGAAGTCTGTAGTTACGAGTTGAATCTTGAGTTGTGACAGTCGAGTCATAAATGAAGCTTCACTATGCTCACGTTTTGTTGAGCTCTTCTGTTGCTAGTTGTAGTAGGAGAAGGGCCATGTATGTGTAATTATTCTGTTAGCTATAAAATAAAATAAATTCTGTAGTTCGTTTCAAATAAGTTTTCTGTTACTTTAGAACGAAAATGTCTAGTTTTCAAATGTTGTTAACCACGCTTTCTTACTACTTTATCCATCATTCAACTACGTATAGTAAAGAGGTGCGCAGATTATACTTCTCTCATACGTTACATAAAATATATGTTTTTTGGCGGAAATTAAATCCAATCAAATATTCCACACGGGAACCGAACTACGATCCACGCGCTACTCGACCGCGCCACGTGCTGCACCCTGCGTGTAGCGGGGCCCACGCGAGCGAATTTTCATGGCCGCGCGAACGAAACGCCGAAGCGGGTCGACGCGGCGCCTCCGCCAGCGAGCAGAAACGTCTGGAAGACAAGCACCTTCTTTTCTTTCTTCCTTCGCTTCCAGAAAGAGATCTTAATTTTCCTCGGGAGTCCACTTTGTTCCGTAGGGACGTCATCATTGATTTTATAATTTAACTTCATACAAGATGGACGCTCATTTAATCATGTTCTTTCTTCCTCTATTTCTCCCTGGATTTTTTGTTTCTTAGCGTCGCTTGTGACGTAGAAGCGTCGCAAATCAATAAAAAGCCCAGAAAACATTTTACCCCCTCCTTTTTTCATTTTCTCCCACTCCTCGCAGGTTCCTCCTTAGATTCCCCTCTCCCCTCCCCGTTAGGGCATATCTCTTTCTCTCTCATTATAATTATTCTTTTTCCCTTGCTTCCCCCATCACTCTTCAGTCGCCGCCCCGGTTGCAGGGAAATTTTAAATTCATCGCATGACTCTTTCTTCAGTTTTCTTCTTTGTCCTTTATAGACTGCTTAAACCGATCGCAAAGATTGAGCTCTAAATTAAACACGCTCTTATAGAAAAAGGGGCCTTGAAAGCGTGTCGTGCGCGTCCGGCGCGTCTGCGTGGGCGTGCGAGCGTTCGCGGCGCGGGCAGTAGCGGTAACGGTGGCGTTGGCAACGACGGTGTCAGCGTCGGTGCTTGGCAGGCGCGACTCACTGTGCCCGTCCGTGTGTTTGAGGTGGCGGTGGCGGCGGCGAGGGCGGGGCGAAGGCGGGGCAAGGGCGGCGGCGAGGGCGGCGGCGAGGGCGGCGGCGAGGGCGGTGGCGAGGGCGGCGGCGGCGTCTTGCGGAGCAGGCCTCCCTTTCGCGGAGGGGGCCAGCGGCGCGCGGGGCGAGGGTGAGGACGAGGGCGGTGACGTGGGAGGGGCAATGGCGGCGACGCACAGGCCCCGGCCGGCGCGCCAGCGGAAAGGGGCGGTGCGGCGATAGAAGCAGGGGGAGGCAGCTCAGGCGACGCCGTTGACGGAGATGGCGGAGGACGGCCGCGGGTCGGGAACGGTATTCACTCAAGAACAGGGAAACGGAGGATAGCGAGGAGCGGGAATTTGGCTCGGTGGGGGATGGAGACGATTGACGATGAGGATGCTGCGAATGTGAGGCGAACAATGGGAAGGCGAAACCGTTTGAGTGAGTGGTCAAGGACGACGAATTGTCTGGCAAACATGGTTGACGTGCGAGTAAGAGCATGTAGGTGAGTGTGGCACAATCAGATGACGTGCTGAGGCCAGTGGGAGTCAGGGGCGTCACCAGATAAAAATAAGGCAGATGGCCCACTCGAAAAGTGACAAGAAAACGGATGAGTGCATAATTGCGCGAACGGATGAGGGGAAATGGACAGGGCGGGAAGTAGGAAAGCGACAAGTGATGACAGAGAAGTCGCCTTGTGCGCAATGCATAGCTAACGTGAACGAGAGGAGACGTCGTGGCATGGTAGCGAGGCGGCAGACGGCAACGCTAAACGGCGGTGGCGGGTGGCAGGAGGCAAGCGTGAGGACGCGGGCGGCAGCAGAGAGCCGCGAATGGACAGCGGTGGGCAGATGAGAGAGCGGTGGTGTCTGAAGGCCGTCTGCGGGGTGGGGGCGGGGGCTTAAAGCGGGCAGCGAGCGGTGGGCGGCGGGCATCGAACTGCGAAGGCGCGTGCGGGGGCGTAGGGAGCGGCGGCGCCTCTGTCGGCAGCACGTGGGGCTGTCCGCGTGTCGCCGTGACCCAGTGCACCTTAGGCAGGGGCCGCGCGACGCCAGGCGACGGAGGGGAGGCGCCGACATGCGACGCGATGCGACGGCCGTCGCTCTTGGCCCCCTGGGGGCCCGCGCGCCCCCGCACCTTGCTCAACGTCCCGGCCGTCACAAGAACTGTTTAAGAATGCGCCGCAGTTGAGAAACCGATGGCACTCTTATGAAAATAGAATGCTCTAGCAAGATGTAGGACCTAGTCATTAGATTTCACGTACCATGTCAGGAATACAAAGATCTATGTATTTGATTCTACACTGGCAATGTGATTATATATAAAGTTCTTTTATCTTTGTCATTTTCACGTTCATATGTTTTAATATATATTGATACATTAAAAGTTTCATGTGTTAAATTTTTTAATAACGGAGTTCTGACGACTTTTAACTAACTCTTTATTTGATATTAATCTAATATTAATACAATAACTTGCAGCACTGATGAAACCTGAGAGCCTAAGAAAATTGCTTAAAGAAGGAAAATGTATAAATTATTTGGGAATGTATTTAATAAATTCCTTTCTGTTAGAGAAAAATTACCGTCTCTGTTTCGGTGCTTGAAGCAGTCTGAAAAGACTGAAAATCTTCCTCGACTTATTTGTTCAGCTAAAAATTCAGTCCATGAGAAACAGTTCGATATCATAATAGTTTGATGTAATCGTTTCTAGCAATCGAATAATAATAATAATAATAATAATAATAATAATAATAATAATAATAATAATAATAATAATAATAAATATGAACAACTCGTTATAGCCACTTTGTCAAGACAAATGAACATAAATGAAAAGACAAGAATATGATCATTCACATAATCTTATGCATACTAGAGAACGGTTTCTGGTCACATAACCGGTCAGACGAGAGAACGGTATCGGATCTGATTACACACAACACACTGAACAGTGATTTGGCAGCTCAGTATATTGAAGGCTGTTTTGCAACAGAGACGGCGGTTCTCGTCAATTCTCCTTCCTTTCTTTTGGACGGCACCTTTGGCCAGGACTGTACGATCGATAAGCCGGCATTTTTTGCCGCTCGTCCAGCGTCCGGTGGTGTTAGGTAAATCTCCGGTAGTGTTTGTGGCCGGGTTTCCGTTCGCGGTGTATGGCGCTCGCTTATTATTCCAATGTGAGAGTGAGTGTGTGTGCGTGAGGAAGGGAAGTAATTGCCCCCGGGTGCGAGTTTAAGTTTCTACGTAGCACGAGAAAGTTTCGTATTTTTTGTGAGCGAGACTCGGCTAGTGTTCCTAAAAAGTGCCGTGTTTATCGAACAGCAGCAGTTCCCTCGTCGGCCACCACAGCGGCCGCCACTACCGCCGTCACCATCTCTACCTCCGCCGACGCCACCGCTATAATAACCACCACCATCACTACCGCCGCCATCATCACCGCCGCCTTCATCACAGCCGCCACCGCTACAGCTGCCACCGCCACTACCGCTGCCGCCGCCGCCGCCGCTGTCGCCACGACCATCGCCGCTACTACTGCTGCTACCACCACCGCCGCCGCCGCCGCCGCCGCCGCCGCCACCACCACCACCACCACCACCACCACCACCGTTCCCGTACCGACGCGGCCTCGGAATCTCTTTCCGATTCACTTCCCCGCTGCGGTGGCGGCGGCGGTGGCGGCGGAGGTGGCGGTGGCGGTGGCGGTGGCGGTGGCGGCGGCGGCGGCGGCGGTGGCGGCGGGGGTCGCGGCGCTGCTGCTCGCGTTCCGATCGCGCGTCGACGTCCGCGCTTTTGCGTCACCCGTTCAGCGACGGTGAAATTGCCGCCGATCGGGAGGCGATAGCGAGTGGCCGCTAATTGAATATCTCTGCGGAATGTTGGAGTCAAGGGCGCATACGTGATACGTATGAAACATTCATACCTTTAGTACAGATCGTAAGGAATTTAAGTTGCATTTTAGTGTTCTGGTTATTAACATCTGTTTTCGTTCAGGAATCCTACGCGGTACTGAAATTTTCTCGAGCCAGCCGGATATGAAGTTATGTTCTATACAATGATTCGTCCGAAGAACAAATTACAAGACACAATTATTGCAATTATATTTAAATTGGTTACCAAGTATTAGTATATTTTTCTTTTCCGTAAAACTGATAGAGACTATAATATACTATAGTCTCTATGCAGTAATTGTTGACAATATAAAGAGACTAAATTGATTTTGTTACGATTTATTTGCTCTTTCCCTTAACTCTCAGGCATAAAAAAATATTCAAATAAAAAAAGAGGTCATCTTCGTCAACATAGTAAGTACTATGTTGACGAAGATGACCTCTTTTATTTATTCGCATAAGAACGTCAACAACACGAAATCAGAATTCTCACAATTAAAAAATATTGTTTGAGATAATATTTGAAGGGTAATTTGAAAATATGTATATACTTTCTGTAATGGTATTTTGATTGTACTGGAGTCAGCTTTAGTGCACAGAATTGACCAAGAATGTACTTGTTTATTGAGAATAGCGCTTCATGTAGTACGTCCTTATGCTGGACGCTACCTGCAGACAGTTATAGAAACCAATTTGCTTACCTATTTGTTAGTTGTTATTATTACTTCTTATTAAACAGTATTTATATAATAGTATTAATATATAATATTTTTGTTAAGTCGAATAACCTCTTTATTTAGTCACTTAACCATTTGAATTATATTATTTTACTTTTATAGATAAAGAATGATCTAGTTAAATATTAGCAGACGCTGGCGATGGGATACGAGATAGAAAGAACTCTCTGCCAATATAAACGAGGTGAAACAGCACCTTTTCATTTATATCAGGACACTAAGGTCACAATCCATAATTGTGGATGTCCGACACCTTCTGAGAGCCCCCCGGCTGTACAGTGGGGCGGGCATACAACTGCGGTTTAAGGCAGCTGATATAGTGCCAACCCATGTTCGAGCGACAGTCAGATGTATAATCATTGACGGCATTTGAATAGAAAAAATTTCCAATCCATTTTCTGAAACTTTGTTATGGGGAAAGACAAAATTTAGTCATTGACTCCAATAATTAAACCTATTCATGAAGACGAAAAGCTGAATGCTTTTACAAATCGACTTGACTGTTTTTCTCCTATTGGAAACGTTCGCTGTTACGACAAATGTAATACGCCCAGAGACGAACATAACAGAATTAATAGTATTTGACAATGAGCACTACTTTTCTTGCTTAAACACAAGCATATTTTAAATTTTCAATGTATGAGATTTACGAGTGATATTTTACTTTATAATCGTTTATTAAATAAATCTTATATTTTCAAGATATAATAGAAATATTTGTACGTTTCATTCTGCGTTGGAAGAGAATTAGAAAATAACAAGTCAAGATTTTCTAATTCGTTTTACCTAGTAAAATATTTAAATCTAAATGTAAGACATTTATTTGTATTTTTTATGATGGTCTTTAACTAAAAAGTATGCGACTTTTTTCTTGAAATATTCGAAATACTCCGGATTTAATTTGATTAAGAAAACAAGAGGATCATAATCTCATTTCACAGAAAAATAAATAAACGTTTAAAGAATAATTGTACATCATTCTTAAAAAATTCAGTAATAATGTTTAACTTTCATAGTGCACGCAAAGAAACAGTAAAATATATATCTTTTAGCTCTCGAATCATCGCCAAATACTATGGAAAAAAGAATACCATGATCAACGAATGTAAGAAATGTTAATTATACATTTTGGAATAAAAATAATTTAATGAAATATTTCTCAACTCATTTGTTAAAGCAAACAAAAATACAAAATTAATGGTATTAACAAATAGTATTTTAGTAATAAATAAAAGATGACATTATGTTATGAGGTCTAAAATGAATTGCAGTTAGGAAAACTCGGATATTTGATAAACATAGCGGGTAGTGTTGAGTGTGGGGGCGAACGTGGCTAGGAGAAAAAACGCGCAAGCCGCGCTAGCATTCGGCGCGAGGGAAGGGAGGAGGCGCAGCAAGGCGGAGGCCCGGATCGCGGCCGCGGCGCCTCCGCCCAGGAACCGAGGAAAGGAGAGACTGGATGGTGCTCTGCTTGCCAAGAGGATTTTCGGCTCCATTAAGCGGGCCTGGGGGGCCTGCAGGTCTCGGGAGCCTGCGGGCCTCGGGGCCGGTGGGCTGCACGCCGACGGCCCTCTTGGCTGCGCCGCTCCGCTCCACCCCGCGCCGTCCCCGCTCCCTCGCCACCCACCGCACCTGCCCGCCAGGCGACGCCAAGCGCCGAGCGTCTGCGCGATTTGGCAAGAACACCTCGCATTAGAATCCTCCTTAAGGCGCGGATGCGGGAAAAGGGGAAAGCAGGCAAACAACCTTCCCGGCGACGGAACGGGCATAATAAGGGGGCAGTCGCAGTGCTATACAGGAGACCAGTGGTTCTCGGTCTTTTGAAGACAATTGCATGGTCAAGTTTATAATAACAAACTAAAGAATATTACTTCTCAAAAAATAAATGACACGATGATTTAAAATCCCTTAATGGATGTGCGATTAGTGTTTTGATTCATAAATGCAAAAAAATATAATCTTTCAGAAATTGTAATAGAATTATTTAACAATTGAAACTGTGTTTTTCATAATATATAATAAAATAAACTATAATATAAAAATTATTTACATCCTACAACTGTTCGATTTGTTAAAAGTGGTATCCAGCATGCCAGCGATACTAATAGTTTTACTAATATACGTTACCTCTTTTTTTATTGGGGACAATTAAAAAATTAAAATGATCCCACTTTGTGTTAATTGTCATATAACTTTTATATTGCGATCTTTCGTGAATTAATGAATTAACAATGCTTTTACTCTGTGCCTAGGAAAGGAATTTCTAGGGAAGTTTTAATAATAGTAATTAATTTATTAAAAATTGTAAAATCGATATTTCCGTTTTTTGCTAAAACTTTAAATACATTTTATTATTGTTAAACGACCGAGAGAAAGTCGGAAGGGAAAGAAACAAATTGATGTTCTGCGCGTAGCTCATGTCCTATTCATTGTGTGCGTGCGCGGTCCCTGAAGCGTCGTGAGAGTGTTCCGTGTTCGACGCTGGGTGTGAGTGGTGCGGGCGGGCGCCAAACCCGACCGCCGCTCTCTGATTTCGCTCGCCGCGTGCGGCCGTGGCCGGGCCGTTTATTGTCTTCTAAATTGGATGAGCGCCCACCGGGACAATAAACAGATCGAAACTTATTAGCCTTTCGGAGGCGGGCCGGGCGGCCGGGAAGTTCGACTCCGCCCTGATCTTCAGGGAAGGAGCGAGCCTTGGAAGGGCGCCTCCGACAAACAAGGATCAAAATAATCGCCGGCGTAATCACGCGTGAAACGGCCTCCGCAGAATACTTTGAAAACGGCCAAAATATTTTCCTTCTGGAGCCGGAGGTCGATGGACGATATTTTTCAAAAGGTGATCCAGAGATGTTTTCGATGCTCCTCCAAGAACAACAGGGAAGTGGAAGTTTGCAATCGTGCAAGCTTACTAACAAATGAAGCAATTCATAAGTAAAACACTAAAGGTCAGTAGGTTATTAGGAAACTACATCATTAAATTCACAGGTTCGTTTCAGGTTGAATTCGCCCATAAATATGCGCGGTGTGAAGATGGATTTGAAGTTGGGATCTCTATAGGCATTTTACACGAGTGTTGTATGATTGCGAAGAGAAGATGAAATGTTTTTTGTAGTTATCTGTTGTGAGAAGAGCTATTTTATCGTGTTTTTAATACTGCAGATTATTCAAAATTTCTTCCCTTGCTAAGAAATGTGAGCATGTAGATGATAAATTGTGACTTTAAGAATGATGTAAGCAATATTTTCTTTCGTCAATTCTTCAGAAAAGTGGACGCAAGAAAGAATATACGTATAAAAGTTAAAGTGCATTAAAATTGGTGGCATAATTTTAACTTTTTTACTGTTTTAGTTCGCTTTTTAAAACTTAGCGCTTTCCAGCTTTTTCTCTTTTTGTCCGCCTTTTTCTCATTTCTAAATTCTTCGTTTTTTTGCCATGAATCTGTGTTCTTTTATTCGGCTATATGAGGCTTTATGTTTTTCAGATTTATTTCTATTTGCTATCTTGTTTACTTTTTAGAAGTTAAATATTAATTTTTCGTATACTTCGTATTCAGAAAGTTATGAAACATTGTGGAAAATAAATACACTTTCACAGGAAACAGTCAAATACCCGGATACCAGAAAGTGTTTTTTCTTTCTTCTATACGTAATTCTTTCTCGCATATGTAGTAAAGTGGAAACGTTTTCTTGGGAGTCCTTGGTACCAAAAAATGTGTTTTTTGCTAAAAGGTTTATTTGTAAACAAACTAGTACATAAACGATTGCACCTCCAAAGAATTTAACCAAAATGTGTATTTTCTTATCGATCTGGCTGATGTCGCGGTCCTTTGAATTTAAAACGAGTCTTTTGATTTTGTTGTGGAAATTTACAGGAAGTTCCTAGCGCATTATCCAAATTTTCATAAAAGTAACTTCTCAATTTTCATCCTTGAATAGAATAAAGAATGTTTATTGTAATCATGTAGTTCCGATTTTCAGGTATTAATTTTCAAAAATTGCAAAATTAAGATTTTTTACAACAAAAGTACAACTAAATTGAAGGCTTTTTGTAAAACAGTATTAGTCCAAAAAGCCAATTTGTGGGAAATGAGAAAACATCGTCCACCTTCTTAACTAAGGAATTTTTTGTTCGCTGGTTTTCTTTGGAATTAATGAATTTTAGGCCGAGTCGATATTATCCTCTGATGCATAGAAGTTCACACTACCAGGTGGCATCATGAACTCCATTTTCTCAATTTTTGACTAATGCTGTTTTTCCCAGATACCTTTCAATTATTAACGATAGATATTATTTTTAATGAAATGTGTCCTTAAAAACTAGAGTTTCAATAAAGATAGTTACAATTTTCAGAACGCAGGAGTAGTTTTCGCGTACTTTTTGTGAAATCGTGACAATTAAAAAATGTAAACAAGATTTTCTCATAATACAGCACTGATTTGTTTTTATGTTTTCCGCGCGAATAGGGCAAGTTCGCTTAATAATATCGTAAAATTTTTATTTCCATGAAAGTCTCTGGAATTTCGCAACTGCCGAATGTTCTATTTATTTCAACACCGTTCTACTATTACATTATTACAGGTATTTCTTTGTTAATGCGATATTCCCAATCTCTTACCTCAATATAATACCTTTAAACCAATTTATGTACACTTTAAAAAAGTTTGTAGTTTTCACGTAATTTTCAGTTACGTCGTGACAATGTCACTAGTAGTCACTAGTACACTTGTAGTTTTCACGTAATTTTCAGTTATGTCGTTACAATGTCACTACGACATTAAGGATATAGCATTTGAAACACTGTACATAACACTAGAATCCGTAGCGTATAGAAACGACTCTTCTCAATTTAAAAAATCTGCCCGAGAATATTTGTTTTATTTCTTTAAACATTTTGCTACAATAAAACACAATATTACACTGAAATCAACGGCAGAGAACCGTATTTATTTACACGTTTTTATAAAAATAAATACAGATAAGTATTTTTTCGAACCACTAACCATTGGTTAGTTTTTCAAATAATGCTTGAGGACAGAAGTTACAATGTCATATTACGTAACTGTAACCAATAATATGAGAAAGAATGTGGTGTTGTTGCTCCTGTAGTTTAGCTTCGTTTTCAGTTTACTTTAATAGTTTTAACAATGTTTTTAATATTCTCAAATACCAAATATATAATGCGTTACAACTCGTTCATGATATAGTAAATGGTGATTAATTCGAGGCACGTGTTTTAAACGAAGAAAGTATTCTGGCTCGGCAATTGAGGTCAGCCGTCCCTTCCGCGATCGGGAGAGCAGCTCCAGCAAAATGAGAATTATCGTTAGTATGCGGAGCAAATCTCTTATTTGCATAGATTTAAATAATGACTTTATATTATGTCTTTCTCATATTTTAAAACTGCTCGATTTTCGAGGAAGCGTCAAGGCCAAGAACTGAGACAGATAGAACAGAAACCGAGCGAGTTAAGTAAAGCTGTATCTCATCAGCATGTAGAAAAGAAGTTGAGTCTTAAATTTAATCTCTTCTTGATCCCTCTTGGAGAAAATATCCTTTTTAAAGTTTCCTTCAACTTATGCGTCCGAGATTGAAGAAATAGTTTTAAAGCTGTAGAAATAAGTATGTATTTGTGCGAGTCACAAGAAAGTAATCAGGAAGGACTAAAAAATTAAAGCTTCTAATATTATGATTCATTAAAAAGGAACCAAACTTTCTCTCCGTGTAAAGCGGAGAGTCGCTGAAATCAACGTTTTCAGAGTTTTCAATTCAAAGGAAAATTGTTAAGAAATATCACTGGTAAACTGTAAACACAGAGAAATAACAGTTAACAAACATTTCAATAATATTTTCCCATATCTTTAAAATTAATTATTCAACTTTATACCTTTGAATCTATTACTATACTGCACACAAAGAAAATATAAAAGGCCATTCTTAGAAATAATTTTCCTATAACTTTAATATTAACATATTTTTATTTTCAAATATTCGATTCCCGTAGGGTCTTGAAGAATCGATGTTTTTCTTTCAACTGTGACTATTATATTTAGCAGGCGGATCTTGCTATTTTACTGTGAAGAGAATACGTCATGTTCACCTCAAGTAGCTCTTACCCCCCAAGCACGGGAGTTTAACTAAGCCCAAACAAGGGGACACCGGTAGTTGGCTGTCGAAGTCGGACCACCGACCCAAAACGTCAAATACATACATACTGCTATATTTGATTTACTTTCGTCAATGAACAGTAAAAAAGTTATGTGACCTGTAGAGGAAAGAAATTAATGAGCTCCAGAATCTCTTTCCAATCCAGTAACCACAAATAGTCGAATTATTAATGAAAGTATTAACAAAGGGAGTTAAGCCACATTTGAAAAGTAGACATTTTCACTTCTAATTAGAGAAAACATATTTTCATCGGTGAACGGACAACAATGTTTTTTGATAACAGAATAGTAGCCCATACTCTACTCCTACCACATGTGGTAAAACGTGCGCATAGTGATGTTACATTGACATTCAGAAGGAAAACAAGGAGTCATCAGAGTATATGCTCAGTGGATCAGGAAAACTGGACGGATAGAGAGAGGGGTCGTTTACCCAGAAGTTAAACATTGCTTATTATATGCATATTTTTCTCAGTCTTTTTAAAATTACACAACGCAAATGTAAACTTTTGTATTGAACTGTATAAAATTTCCAAATAATATTCACGCACACACAATAACATATTCTATTTTCATTTATCACTGGTTTTTGACAATAGCTCTTTAGGAATGATTAAGTGCACCATATCAAAGCGCGTTTCGAAGATGCCCGGGGATATCATCCCGTTTCGATGCATTTTGTTATAAAATTTTAATAATATTGCGAAAATATTTTATAAACTATACTACATATAGTCCATATAGCAGCTTGACTATATACATTCTGTTTGGATTTGAAATGGGACAATTTTTGAGTAGTTTATTAATTTTTTGTTACAAACTGTATTTCTTGATTCTTGTTGAATTGGCACATAAATAGTCTGTTTTTTTCACTATTGCATTGTATGTGATATTTCAGATTTCGGAGAATTGTGATTCGAACTTATAACTTAGCAACGCTTTCTCTTGTACACGAATTTTCCATAACATAGTAAAGAATAATTATTCGAAACTAAGTGAAAACTTAATCAAGGAAATGTATTATTCTAACATGATGTGTTTAGTTTTCACATATCACATCACTTAAGGTAAGATTTACATATAATTATAAATTTAATTCACCATCAGAAAATGCATTTGAAGTCCTCTTAAAACGAAACATAGTATACTTTACTGACTAATTCTCATTGTTGAGTGGTTGTGAAAGGAAAAATGTTTGTGATAATTTTACCTCTAAATATTTTGAAGTTAATTTTCTTTATACTTGTAATTTATTTAATTGGTAATTATAATAAAACTGGCAACACAAGAAAAAAATCATTGATAAGGCAGGAAAAACAAAATTTTAATGTTGAATTGACTTTTTGATTAACGAAATATATTTATTCAGATGAATTAAAATTACTGAAGGGTATCACCTGAATCCTCGTAAATTTTTGTAGGAGTCCTGTACATTTCTTAATTAGCGTTCTGTGTATATCTGGTAGATAAATGTTTCTGATTATTTTTTCAACGTAAAATTGTCTAAAATACAGCATACTTGTTGAATTTCAACTTTAATTTTATATTGTCATGTTTAGTCAAATACAAAAATTCACTAATGTTAATGGCCGAATTTTGGTCAGGAGAACTGTCAAGCATTTTGATAAAAAACTATTGCCATTATTACATTGCTATTTTCTTATATTATGTCTTCAAAATACTTCATAAAAACACCCCTCGTTTTGTAAGTAGACTATTCAACATGAAAACAATAATATTGTGAAAAATGAGGGTTTTATAACTCATTGCTCAAGAATTCAGTTGAATTTTGTTTCTGAATTAAAATGAAAGTAAATATATATTATTTTTAGATGTATACATATGTTAACAATTTTACAGGTTAATTAAGTCTTTTTAGATGTGTGTCAGTGACAAAAAACAACATATAAATGACCTTTTTAATTCAGCAATTCCACTTTCAATTGTAATATTTGTTCAGTAAAGATTATCAAACTGGGTCCTGTGACATTGAATTTTGTACGAATGTATCAATCACACATATAACAACGAAAAGTTCCATTATATGTTACGACTGTTTTGTAAATTATGTTCCCAGATCGACGTTTGGATGTGTTGTGAGTGATTCGAAATTAATTCGCTGTTGGCGCTATGTACATTCTTTTTAATTATCCTGATGCTTTTGCGCTTTCATTATGTTTCCACATTTCGTCCGTCGATCGTCTCTCATGGATTCTATGCCGATGTGAAAAGTGTGTTACACACTACCTTCCGATTGACATCCAGGAAACGAATTGGGAGAGTCCTTGTTAACTGTAAGGTTGACGTATCTAGTCGCTGAGCTAAATTCAAGGCTCAAAATATTCAACAGGCATCTATGTTTCGTGCGAGAGGGTCCGCCTGGCTACGCTTAGTGCACTGTCGGTCTGGTAACCAGCGCCGCTCTGGTAGCGACATTCGACGACGCAGCGTTGCGCTGTAGACGCTGGACTGTAGCGGTATCTAGCGACTGAATTTGGAACTACTTGCATTTGCTCTGTGATGCTCCGCCCCTCCGACGTTATCCCCTCTCGCGATACAACCCCCACTCTGCAACTCGGGGACTGTCATCACCCCTCGATTCATCCCCTCCACTATCGCCACCACGCGCTTTCCGCTTTCCTTATGTAGCCGGCGTGCTCTCTTCCAGATGTTATCAGAGGACTTGTATCGATTGATGCGCCCGCGAAATGAATAGTTCGAAAGAATTCTCGCGAGATGGCGCAGATGGCATGGTGGCGGCACTTGATGCAGCATTTCCTCATCGTAGAGAAATTACTTTCTTGAACCCTTTTGTTCAAATAATTGTTTAGACAGGAGTAGGATGTTTGACACAAACACAAAATTTTTCTGAATGTTTTCATGTATTACATTATTATTATCTCAGAAGAAAGCAGTCAGAATATATTATTATTATTATTATTATTATTATTATTATTATTATTATTATTATTATTATTATTATTATTATAATTGTTATTAAAGGTTTTGTAAGATTGTGTTACGGAAAAGTATGTTTTTGAATGGCAGTGTCTTAAATTAGATAATTTTTAATTTAAACAGTTTTTCTAAATAGTTAATATGAAGCAATTATTCTTTCCCAATATCCAGATTAATTTGAATTTCTGTATGCTAAAGATATTTCGAGGAATATTTCGCAAGGGCTATCTAATTTATTAAATCTAAATTAACCTTTTTCTAGTAAGTTATATTTTTTAATATTTTTATAATTTATTGCTTCTCGTCCGACAGTTATTGAGGATTTTGAATATTATTGAAAAACGACAAAAGCGACAACTCTACACTTTTCTTATCTATTATTTCGAAAAGTAAAGCAGTAAACCACCTTTCGTTGTGTTAACGTAATGTAGTGGATCTGTCAAAGTTACGACACAACATTGCAATTTTCTGGAATAAATTTTTTGAATGAGATGCATTTAAATGACATCTGATAGTACAAATTGTGTTGTCAGAATCTACCACTCTTTAAGCCGTCTCAAAAACTTACTATAATGGTATGAATCAACTTATTATAAGATATTGTATTATTTAGACGTTTTTAAAAACAATTTAGTGTTCAACTGTCGTAAATAAATACAATCTCCTTTATAAATACCGTGTTAATGATAGTACATAAATACTTATGCTACAAAAATTATTAATAATAATTTTTGATAATAACAACAACTCATGCCGACCTGGATGGCCGAGGTGGCTAAGAGCGAGTACCGACTTAGCGCTTCGGTCCGAAGGGTCGCGGGTTCGAGTCCCGCCTTGGGCATGTCTGTTTGTCCCTTGACTTTGTGTGTGTGTGTGGTCGCGGAGGGCCTCGCGTTCTGCTGACCCCAGATCAGAGGAGCCCGCAAGTGTTTGTCTAGTGTAAGGTCGAATATGCGTCCCTTCGGGACGTAAAGGGCAACCGGCTGTCGGCTGGATAAAAGCCCTAGGAAAAAAATAACAAGTCATTTCGTTAT
Organism: Teleogryllus occipitalis; assembly: GCA_011170035.1. Classification (NCBI taxonomy): domain Eukaryota; kingdom Metazoa; phylum Arthropoda; class Insecta; order Orthoptera; family Gryllidae; genus Teleogryllus; species Teleogryllus occipitalis. Next base: position 535,245 of record BLKR01000036.1, read on the forward strand.
AGTCGAGATTTAGGGTAGTAGTATAGAGTGAGAAAAATGGCGAGACTCAATGACATTATAGATTACGTGTTTACTGTATATGTGTTTGTGTATACACAGTAACACAGTATATATATATATATGTGTGTGTGTGTGTGTACACACACGTCTATAGTAACCCTCATCGTTTCAACGTATTTTCCATATAATGCAAATGTAGTCCCTGATATTTTCGATACAGTACTGCTTCTAAAAAATATACACTTTCCTATAATTTAAAGTGTTTAGAAATCACTTGCTTGAAAATGAGAAAAGAATCAGAATATGATGGGGTAAATAATAAAACCAAAATGATTTGGACAAGCAATACAATGCTGAACTCTTGGCAAATTTAATGCAACCCATTCTCTAAATTGCTTCCCAAGAACCACGAAAACCACCATTCTACTATTCCACAATCAAAGAAATGATCCTAGATGAAGAGAAACTTATGGACCTCAGTTTCCTTCTACATCTAAATTTTTTGAAAGATTCTTGTTCAGTAGGTTTTATAAATATCTTACAAAAATAGACGTTTTTCCTGATGAATGCTTCGGTTTTCGAACAAATACATCAGCGCCTGAGATTAAAGGAACACACTGCCAAGAGCTTTCGACAAAAGAACAACACAGTAGGAGTTTTCTTAAACAGTGCAGAGGTGATGACAGGGTCTGGCACACAAGATTCATTTTTAATAAAATATCTTTCAATAAATTGCTTTTGTTCTTCATCATCTTCTTCTAGGACGTTTATCTGGCCGACAGCCGGTAACTCTTTACGTCTCGATGGGACGCATTTTTGACCATACACTAGGCACCGACACATTTGCGGTCTCCTCTGATATGGGTTCAGCAGAACGCGAAACCCTCCACAACAACACATTCTCAAGAGACAAGGGACAAAAAAGAAAAAAAAGTGTCAGCTTACAATATTTAAATCTATAATTTTACCTTTCTTAACCTACGTGTGTCCTATTTGGGAAATCCAATCATCAATAGAAAAGGTACAGGCAGTACATTACAGATACCTGAGAACAATAATTCAAGCTTTCTGGTCTGTACCCAAATCTTAAATTCATGAAGAATTACGAGTAGAATTAATTAAAAATCATTTCGCAGCAATTTCTGAAATTTTTATACTACACTCAATACTTTTCATTTACTAAAAAGTTAGAACGGAATGCTGTGCACTCGTGTCAAATTGATTAAAAATTTCTAAAAGATTAAATTCGCCTTTCTGTAGTAATTAGTAGATACAAGGCATACAATAATTACATTAATTAAATCTTAAGTATAAATATTAACTCGAACCTTTTCTAAATTAACTAATATCTTGTCAAACGGAGACGCAATATATTAATCCACAGAGGTCAGTCAATCATATAGGAAAAATGCCGCATGACAGATCCAGTGGAAACTCAGAAGTGTAAACCACGAGAATTGGGAAATATTGGAAGCTCGAAAAAGAGATGGATTAACGCTGGATCACGCAGCATGCCTAATCCGTGAAGGGAGAAAAAAGAAGAAGAAATATACATATAATAAATAATATAATGTAGTATATTTCATTATTAAATATGTAATATTTCATTATATAATACATTTTCTAATAAAGCGTAAAATAAAAGCATATTGATTTATTTGATGTAATCCTTACTTTTTGTAATCTATGCTAGTTTCCCAGTTTCAAAAAGTAATAAATGCAGTATTTTCAGTGAAAAAGTTTTCTATAATAAAATGTAGAATTTGTAGGTCTATTTAAAACAAAATACTTCGGTTTTATGTGTTCACAAACATCAAAGTTTTTTAAATTATTTTTTCCCTTCCTGTGTTTATTAGTAATTAAAATTCCATCACATGTATCTATGAAAGGAACTTCTAATATCCTTCCTTTTGATGAAGCACACCGCGATGAGTTAGAAGTCTATCAGGAGTTCAGTTCCCTTTTACATTTCACTGTTTTTTATGTGACTTTTCACGAATCTGGAAGTTTGAAATGAGTTTTAATGTAATGAACTGCGTGATGGCTGTATGACTGGAGGGCATTTCAAATAAACCTTTTCCTCCTAAGTGGTGGCAGGAGGGACCGTGTTTCAAAAGCCTTCTCGTAAAAAGTGGGGAGCCAAACTTTGTAATAATGATTGACTTTCACGCCGTTTTATTTCCGGCTTTTTCACGCGCCCGCACACGACTCTGCGTAAGTTTGTTCAAATGTATTTTTCATTTTAAGTGACTTTTCTAAAGCTTGTGAAGTGGGAAAGCTGGTCTAACTCGAATTTAGCAGCTTTTCTTCCAGGCCAAAATAAAAAAGTTTGTTCTCTTTTTATATGGGAGATTTCGTTTCAGTTGGCATCAGGTGTATTTGCACATCGCTTAAATGTAATTGTTTAATGTACTTCAGAAATAAATAATTTATATACCTTTTACTTTCTCAAGCTTACGAATGTAACAAGAGAACGTATTGTAATCCTGCGCCGGAAAACGGCGGATTTTTTACCGAAAATGTCTTATTAATTTTAGCGTTTCAATTAGAAAGGTGTCCTATTATAAATTCTTGTTTTTCTATATTGACATAAATGTTCGATAACTTACCTGAGATACCAAAATCGCTATTGGCCATGGCATTTTTATCCTATATTATTCGACTTCATTGTTTATGGATTCATTATTCATGAACAAAATATTTAATGATTTTACGTGTAAAAATGTTGAACTTATACAAAACAACAATGTAGATTTATCACAAAGACCATCATATTGTGAGAATAATTTCAGAGACACTTTGTATTTAAGTGAAAACAAGACTTTCTTTTATTTTTAAAGGAAATAGTAATTTAAATGAACAAACAGTAATGAAAGTATGTTGTAATTTGAATTTTTGTTTCATGTTTTCTAACAGTCAAACTGGTTCAAACTTTTCTGTATATATTTATGAATAACGTTGGAACGTATTGAATTTTTGTTGAAAAAAAAAACCTACATTTGTACAGAAGAGCATTTTCAGTATAAATATTAAAGCATAGAAGCATAAGAGTACAAAAAAATTATTTAACAGGAAAGAATTCCAGACTGTAATTCTTATTGCATTAAATAATGGTAAATAATTCTTAGTAAATCAAATAAACAACTACTAAAAGTAACTAAATACTTAAACCAGGTATCTCAGTTTCCGAAGAATGAATTCATTGAAGATATTGGATTATGGAAAATTCGTTTATACAAGCAAGTTTTTGAAAAAAAAAAAAAAAAACATTCTACGTCTTCATGTAAAGATTATTGATGTGAGGAATGACGTGTGAATAATGAAATAAACACGTACAAAATAAATGTTCACGTTCTTGCGAAGAAATCAGTTGCGAATGATGAACAGCATCTTCAGTTACATCATTTGTTTTTGAAGAAATACAAAAACTGTTGTTATGTCTGTTAACCAAAATTTTCTCGTCATTAAATAATCCAGTTCGTATAAGTTGCCCTTTCTAATTTGTTTTCGAAATTAGTTTACTGTGATCTTCAATTTGGGGGAAGAAAATAAAATGATTTAAGTATGGAGTGTGGGCAATGAAATAAGAAATTTGAAAAATAAGGACTTCTTCATAATATCGATTTGTCGTATCCTACACCTTTATTCCCATCATCTCTCTTAAACAGTTACAGTACACTTACAACCGCCATTTTGACAATTCTTTGGTACATATGAGTACAAGGAGAGAATTTGAGGAAGAAATTGGAGTAGTTTTTAAGAAAATAATTGTTTAAAATTTGCCTCTGTTTCATGGAAAATTACGCGAAAACTAATCATATTTTCGAAATGTTGTAAATGACCTTATTTCATGGTCTATCTTGGAAGAACAGATTTCATGAAGAAATCTTATCTAACATTCATGAGGTCCTATTCACGATTCTTTTGAAAATACATTATTTAGCTAATATTATTTTATAGATACACACTTAAGAGAACATAAAATTTCAAGAATTTTATAACATATTTATCAATAGCTGACAGGGAGTGTCAGACAAAGGATTGAAATTCCCGATCTCAGCACTAACATGTTTATATTTTAAACAAATAAAGGAGAATGAAATCGCTGCATTAATTTGAAATTTTGAAACCTTATTTACATGATATTTTAACCTCCCTTATACGAAAGAATATAAACTGACTGACACAAATTACTATAATCCCGTGTAATGTATTATCCGTTTTACACAGCCCCTAGTTCAACAATATTTTCTGAAGCGTCAGCCATTGACGTACTTACCTTATGCTCTACTCAACAAAATGCTGCTAATGACTTTCTCTAACGGACACCAATGAGCATCAACATATATATGCGATGGACCCACTTCCTTCTTTCTGAAATTCGAGTGCCGACGGTCGGAAATTCGAGTGCCTGTCCCGGCCGGGGCGGTCCTCCGCTGGGTGGGAGGGAACTGGAAGGGGAAATCCCTGCAAGCTTGACGTGTAGGTCGGCGTTCAATCTCTCGATCGAGCTGAAGGGGAACACTGCCATCTTCGTGGATATAGCATGCACAACGGGACGTGAAGATTTAACAATAATTATGACTTTCTTACCTTACTATGTAGGAATGTCTTAATGTCGGCCCAGTTAACAAATTGATAATTGATAAATCTTGTTCCTACATGTAGTAAATTAGTACCTCTAACGTTGTGTAGTCATAATTCACGATCTGTGAGTCCTCGATACAGCATAATCGATTGACGGCAACATGATTGCCCGTCGGTTTGTCCGTCCGTGCGTACGTACATCCGTCCCTGCATCCGTCTGTCTGTGGTAAACGATAGCGCCTAAACCATTCAGATGATTTTCTTCAAAATTGATATTCTCCGATCTATCGGAACGAATTCGAGGCACTTAGCGTTTGAAACGAACATTATGATTTTTAAAAGTACTTTACATGAAGCCTCAACATTTTCAAAATTTTCTCAAAAATGTCTCCCAATCTTTTCATTAAACATCCCTCGTATAGCGTGGAAAACGCTTAAAATGGCGTAAGTATAATTGACGTTAGAATCACTGAATTTTCGAAAATTTCAAAAGTTCAATTTTCTTCGACGTCTTCCAGCAAGAATAATGAATAAAGAGATTTCTTCCTGAATGAAAACTGTTGTTCAAGGATATATCTTGAATAATATTATGTAGAATTTTACAAAAAATATGAGTAGTATACTCATAAGTTTGCGGAAATGTTAATTTTTAAACAAATATTTTCTCAAAAGTTTTTTCTTGAAATTTTTTCCTCGTGTGTATTAAAGGACGATAAATATAGTTGTGATGTTCCCATTTTCGGCGAACTCTGAAATTTTGAAAATTGCAAAAAATGAATGTCAAAAATACAGTATTGATGAGAGAGATTTTTTTAAAATGAAATCTGTTGTTAAAAATTAGATCATTAAATACAGTCATGTACATTTTTTGATGAAACAAGTAGTTTTCGAGTAATTTCTGCTTGAAGATAATGCAATTTATAAACAAAATTGTTCTAAAAAAGGCTTCAATTTTTTTTTAATTTTTCCATAGAAAGAATGCTCAAATGGATGGCGTAAATCTCATTTTCGTTCATCTATCTGAATTTTCGATAATTGCAAAATTTAGAAATTATACGAGACAGTTTGTGCTTTTGTAGCCCCAATAATTTCACATTAGAATGGTAGAATATATTTTACAAAGAATAACGGCAAGAATTCCCCTTATTGCACCATTGTTGGTGTGAATTTAATATTTATCATTTCATTGTGAATGGTGATGATATTCAAATACATAATATCACTAATTTAATGATGAAAATAAAAGGAATTATTTACTTGTTTTAAATGAAGATTGCAGAAATTGCAATTTCGGTCAATGGATTGCCTAGTGACATTTAATTTGTCTTTGTCTTGCGTTTTATCCTGTGCGTAGCAAGTTCAGTTTTTCATTAACCACAGCTTAGGTTTTCAAAACAATTGCCTCATCTAGTATTTCATGTAATATTAGTTTTCTGGAAGGCGTTGAGCAAGTCACACGCTGATATCTATAAATTAAATGAAGTGAAACTTTTATCTCTGTTAAATATTGTCTATTACATGTAATTATTATAAATTATAATTACGTCAGTCGGAAATTGAGACACATTTGACTAACAATTATGCGTAATAGCAGAGCATTCAATATTTTATTTTTACCTGAAGCTCATTTTTATAATGTTATTATTGTTTAATTTATTAACTTAGGCGTATTTTATTTTTTTGAGGAATTTTAAGTTATAAGGTCGAGGTAAAATAGAAATTACATAGATTTTTCTTGTTAACAAACTTTATTGAACAAACTACAAAACTGTCGAGCGGCTCCTTCAGAGAAATCAAGCTTCATGTTAAATATAGTCAAGAACGTTATTTTATTTATTGTAAACCATGAAATTTAAATCACACTTCACTTTCACAATAATATATATTGTCGATGCACAAGAAAAGTGACACATCTTGAAAATAATATTTTCAGGAAATCTGTTTTATACCAAGTGGAGCTATTTACTTTAGGACCTTAGTCATCGTTTATTCCTATTGCAGGTTGTTTTGTAAACATTTTCTATGCAGTTTTTATTACAAATAAATGCTGGTTTTCCATTTAACTAAATAATATCGAATTTTGACAAATGTCATTTCATAGTGCATCAACGATGTCTTCTAATATTCGATATACTCGAAGGGTACTGGAGGCTGAGATTCTTCCTTATCTTCCAAATGAGGTCAAAAACCGCTTTCAAGTTCTAATTTCCTTTGCCCCATCTTTCATTCGAACTATTATAACTCCTCCACTGGATACCTCCTTCAAAGGAGCGTATTTGCTATCATTTAATACCTGTAAGAATTTCAGCTGTTGCGTTAGACATCTAGCAGGATTGTTTAAAATACAAAAATTATGTTTTAATATCTCTGAGACGTTTTCGGTTTTCGGGTCATATTTATTTCTGTGCAATCTTTGTTTCTTCACCAATATGACATTCCTTTCCTCAATTTTGTTCTCCTCCTCCTCCTCCTCCTCCTCCTTCTTCTTCTTCTTCTTCTTCTTCTTCTTCTTTTTCTTTTCGTTAATTGGTGAAGGATAAGCAAAACGTGAGAGTGGAGCATCACATCGGAACTGCAGTTGTGGCATCTTCAGCTGGCCATTCAGAGCAAAAAAGCCAGTTGGAATAAAGGCCAGGTCAAGGAAAAGCGCAAAAAGGAACCAATACCAATACTGCATGAAGAGCAGGACACCAACCACTGAGACAGGGTTTACGTGCCTTGCTCGAGACTGAAGAGACAAAGTAACAAAGTGCGTTCTCCTGAAAAAATATCATGCGAAGAATTATTATTATGTATTTAATTGAATCCCAGCAAATAAAATAATGTAGGAACAGGATCGGATTTTTTATTATATAAAATAATAGATTAGACGAGTCTTTTTCATTACTACACACTTTTCCAAATTTCCAGTTTCCAGAACTCTTTTGCAATTTTTTTCGACAATTTTTTTGACAGCTTTAAATAAAATTCGACAAATGTTCACTTCTAGTACATGAATATAATTTAAAAAATGTAGGATGACCCAAAGATATGAAGAACACATAATAAAGATAATTTTGATTTAAAACTAAGATGCAATAATATAAAACTAACATTTTATAATTAAAAAATCTCAATTAAACGCACATTTGTTTTAAAAACTTTTGCAATAAACGTGTGCAATACAGCCGAACGTTCACAGGGGCAATATGTATAGAAATTTTACAGTTTTTAAAATTATCTCTCGAATTTAACTAATAGTTTTGAAATTAGTAAGTTCTTATTTAAGTGCTTCAGAATAGATCAAATTAAATTACTTGAGTATCGATAAAACATGTTGAGGGAGACGAAAATCAAAAAGATAGAAATCTAATGGGAATCTAGAAAAAAGGTAAACATTAGTGGGCATATTTAGTTATTTCAGGCTGCTCCAACTCAACAGCCCGCTAGTTAGTTAGCTACGTCGAATGCAGCCTTTGTCTGCAAGAAAATTCCAGTGGCTGGCTGCTCTGATTGGTAGCTTTCCGTGGTGTCTCCGATCAACACCAGGCGAAAGCCCGAGCAGTAGCCTAACAAAAGGGTCACGGATCGCGCGCAATCTTTCCTTCCTCTTTCTTGTTATATCCTCCCCTCTTTCTTACAACCATTTACGCTTACATGCATTGCAACCATTTACACCTACACTATAACACAAGTCGGGTTCTGAGAGCTTGTCCCGATTGCGGCGGTGCACTGATGGCGCGAGATACCTGGATGGGGAATACCCAGCAAGGCGACGTGTCTCATCACTTCTCGTGGTAAAAATACGAATTGCACTTATGGGACTACTAATGACCATAGCAGTTGACACGTCCGGAAACACTAATAAATCAATCCATCAATCAACTTCTCGCGCGCATGTAAGCGTGTGCCCACAGCCTATCGCGGGCAGTGAAGGCGCGCCTGTTATCATCGTGCTGTTGCCCTCTGTCAGTGCCTAGTGAAATTAAAACCCTCGGGTCGCGAGTTGGCCTATTTGTTTCGGCGGGAGCGGTTAAATTGGGAGTGGCTCGCTTATCAGAAGAAAAAATCCTTTCAATTTTAGCAGAAAATGAAAAGTTCAAATCAATAACAAAACTCTGTACTGGAATGTTGCCCTTCCTATCTTTCTTCTTTACAAGGAATGTTACACTAGTATCACACGTTATACAGGAAAGCGAAAATGGAAGCACGCTCCCATCTACTTTGGTCTAAGCATGGCATAATAAGATAAGCAGTTGCACACTCCCCTTCAAACGCAACTTGATTGCCTGTGTAGTGTACGATGTAACTGCCCACGCTTTGTAAGAGGTGAGTTTGAACAGCCTGGTTAGTTAGGTCTTACTATGCCTCCATTCAGAATAGACAAAATGTACGAATATATAATTGTGTTTACCTGCATCGATGATACCATGACTAAGAATTGCGCCAAACGTCGCTATCGGGTCTTCAAATTTGTCAGCAATCACGCTACAATACAAGGAGCGGAAGGCCTTGACTTTGGGACAAGTGTACTCCTTGTGCTGGATGAGGATCATGGCGGAAACGATGCACGCTCCCTGGCGCACGAAGTTGACCGGATCGTCCGCCAGGGGCTCCAGCAGGGCGATGGCCTCCTGGAGGCCAGTGGCGGCGCAGGCGATCCCGAGGGCCATGGCAGCACCGTAGCGGACGTGCGGATTGTAACTTGCCACCACGGCAATGCAATGGTGGGGCGCCGTGCACAAGAGGAACCCAATACCCAGTACGGCTGCCCTCACGTCGTCTTCGGCGTCGGCGACGGCGGTGTGCAGCAGACGGCGAAGGGCGTTATTGTTGCCAGTGCCGCAATACGCCGAAGCGAGTGTGTACATGGCGCGACGCCGTAACAGAGGATCACTGTGGCACAGAGAGTGGCGATAATGGACTCAACCTCTTCCAATCGTCCGTACATAACGAGAGCCACCCCCAGCGCTAAGCCGTTCTCAGTCTTCTCGTGGTCCGTTTCCTCAGCGTACGCTATCGTGTCTTCAATGGCTTCAGAGGATTTTGATCCGAGTATCACCATTCCCATAGCGACGCCTGCTGCCTCTCCTGTGACAGCGTCTTCTTGATGCAAGTTGGATTTCAGTTGCTGATATAAGTCTTGACGGTGCGTTACGTCTTACGGTACGTAAGGCTGGCAACCTCAAATCAAGGCATCCCCAGTGACGAATCATATTATTATTGGCTTCTTTTAGATGCTGCTGAAGATAATAAATGAGTTTTTTGCCATGATTTGCATGAATCAGACCTACAGCACACAAGTAGCCTGCTTGAATAAAATCAGAATTTAGATTTTCTGCTTCAGGTAGATAACTGCAGGAGTGTCACTGATTCCTCTTCACGTCAGTATATCAGTGTATCAGTCCCAATCCAATTGTTGTCATCTTATCCCAATTAGCTGATCGAGACAACCATCTCAAGTTGTCACAGAGAAACTCTTCAGACGTGCCGGATTGCATGAAAGCGTTAGCTATTACAGTCACATTATGGCAAATTGAGGCTCTAGCGTATTCGTTTGTTTGCTTCAAAATAGACATATCTGAAATACTATTCCGAGCAAGAAATTGAAGATAGATAGAACAAGAAATAGAAATTGAAGTTGCAATGAAACTTCGCCGGAGAGAATACTGTTTATATTCTTCGTTCGTTCCTCCTGTTCTTTCTTTTGTTCTGTAGTTGACTGTCTATTCGAAGCTAAGATTGTGGAAGCGGAGGGCGCTGATGTTGGAGGATTAAAAGTCATTTCGAAATATTGTTGAAGTTTTACCAAATGCGGACGTACCTGAAGAAACGGAAAGTTCTTGAATAATTCTCACCAGAAAATATTGCGTGGAGAACTTGTAAACTTCAAATGCATTTTAATACTTTGTTGAAGTTTTCTTAGAAGCCGTGCCACAGCCATGGATCATTCAAAGAAATGAAACACCAACACATATTTATGTAGTTCGGCTCAGCTACATTTTCATACAGTCGAACCAATAAATGCAGAATATCATTTCGAAAGGTACAATTCTGCATAAAATTTGTCACGAGTTGATAACCGTATAACAACATTGTATTCATTTCACCTGATTCTACAATTCCTGTCTCCTTCCTGTCTATTCGTTGTGTTTCCATTGCTAGACCAAACGCTTGTCTATAATGGTCATTAGCAAAGCATATTTTAACATTCGATTCAAGAAAGCGTCTAACTGTTGACTTATTCCTTTTGTTTTACATTTAAGTATTAAAGTCGCGTGGTTTACTTTAGTGTAAAAATCAATAATTTTGGTAATAATGGTTTTTACATATTCAGTAGAATCATTATCATCAAACAAATTCCCATCTCTTAGAGCATATATCAAAGAATCATCGAAATTTCCCAAATGATAGTACACTTTACTTGTTATTAAGGCTGCCAATTCTTGTTCTTTGAATAACTTATCTTCATAAAGTATTTCAATTTTTCTATTGCTTCAGATATTTCTGGCCCAAACTCGTACACAATAGCATTTAACTTTTTTAGAGCAAATAATTTTGGTTCTATTGTAGGTTCTTCTAACAAAGATATTATTCCTGCTGCCGAAGTCAAATACATGGTTAGTGACAAAGAGCAAAATCACTAAAACTCAATAAATAATTGCATATAACTGGAAAAGAAAAATGGAATCTATTTCTTTTACTGTCTCTTCAGTTTGCACGTTGAACTCTTCAGATTCTTTTAATTTTTTTATTGAAGGCAATAAAACTATATTTCTGCTGTCAGTCACTGGAAGATGATTAAGTTCCTTCTAGAAATAATCGTATTTCTTGAAAGCTTTCTTCAGAGTAGGACACCTGAAAGAAGGGAAAGTAATATTAAGATAACACTGTATGATGCATAATGATGTAATATATTTTAAGAGAAGTTGATACTCTATTGCAAAACCTTTTATTTCAAATTATAATGTAACTACATGCGTTGTAACTGCATCTTATAATAAAACATTTTTTATCCATAACATTTGATCAATACATTTCAGTTTACACAACGCATTAAAAAATCGAACATTTAGTTTGTTTTATATTTACTGTTTGCATATCACAATACTTTGTAACTTTTTGTAATTGTAAATTAAACTTTTAAGACAACAAAAACGAAAGTATAAATCATTATTGGGTCATACGTTAGCTGACTTAAATATTACTCCAAACCTGCAACAAAATGCAGAAAAACGTGAAATTTAGTATTCAAATATCTATTATATTCAGGCTTATTCGAATGCGAAATTTATATATTTATATAATTGTAAATGATTTGCAATATTCCAAGTCTAATGTAAACTTTTCAATTTTCAGAACCATTCTGGGAGCTGCTTAAGCAACGTTTGAGATAAATGGATGAGTGGAAAAGAGCATTTTGGTAAAGTATAATAAAAGCAAGAAATTTCAATATAAAAAAAATCAACTCTTCGGTTGACATACCGTTTTTACAACTCTTTTTTCAATTTTTTCACATTTCAGTCACTTTATGAGTCACTCAGTGCGTTTAATCGATATGCCATGCATGCAATCTGTGTAAAAAAATTGAAGATTTATCTTCTTTAGAAATTTTGCTTTTATGTTTCTTCCCAACGTCAATTTTATAAGAGTTACTAAATCTCGTGTCATTATATTTAGCATTATACAGATCTGGAATACTATTATATGTATTATGTTTTTAAGAATTAATAAAATAAAGTGAAATCATCAGTAATTATTTCATTTCTAATAGCTACCTGAACATCCAGAACCTCTGGCTTGTTCGGGCGTCGAACTCTTTACAGTCAAGCCTAAGCCCAACCTCAATCCATTTTTATGAACTGGCAACAAGTTTCATGAATATTATATCTGCACGCCACAGTAAACTCCAGCAGGAGGTAGCCTCAGGCGATTTTTCCTCTCATTCATATAAGGTAGCTTTGCATTTTTAATGCTCCCCTGCGAGAAGTGGTCATGCAAATCATGTCTTCCTTGTGCTTCCCGTTCTTCCCATTTGTCCTCCCCGAAAACAAGAACCCCTCCTCCTTCTCCTCCGCCCGCGCCTCCGCTCCGCGGCGCCGCCGCCGCCTCCGCCGCCACCCCGCTCGCTCTCCCCGGCCGGGCTAAATAACTGACGTGATAGCAGCGAGGGAAAAAAGGGTGGCCGGCCGGCCCGGCAGCGCGCGGCCGAGGGAGAGCGTCCTGGGAGGTCACTGGCCATTATATATGTGGGCCAGGAAGAGAAGCGTATGCAGCTGTGGCTACTCGTGAAATTGTTTGACCACAGGAAAAATGCTTTGTGTGTGAATGGAGGCGGGCAGCGGGGCTCCGAGGAGGGAGATCGGGCTCGAGGGAGGCTGGCCGGCGCGCCGGGCGCCGCCGCCGGCCCAGAGAAACAAGAAGGAAATAACCAACTTAACGCGAGGAGTGGACCGCGCGGGGGAGATCGTCCGCGCTCGCCGCCGTGGGGAAAAAAAGAAGGCGGCTGTTGTCATTGGGGAAATTAAATTACTTTATTCCAGTGCTTAAGTAAGTGATTTACTCGGCGAAATATATGAGTTTCACTCCACTCTTTTTTGTGTTGCGTTCTTCAAAGAGCGCCCTTCTCGCTTTTGTGGTGTTTTGGTAGATGGAAATTTCATTTGAAATATCTTTTTGATAGCGCGGTTTCTGCTCGTTTTATTCAGTAAAGGACGCGATAAGTTTTTAACTCATTTTTTTCGCTTAACATTCTTGGACTGATTTTTTATCTCATAATGAAAATAAGATGACAAGAGATTAAAGAATAACAGAGAAAAAATGTATCCTTTTGATGTTAATCTGAATCTATAAATTCCTCCGTGCAGTAGCTACAACTCAAATGTGGAGTACTCAAAAATATATTTATCAGCCCATAGACTAGATCCATTAAACAACCCCTCCATTAAATCTAATGAAGATTGCCTTACAGCACTAAAAATTTAAAATAAAAAACTTTTAGAACTACGCGGAAATTTATTAATGATTCTTTCAATATGATCAAGAATCAACAAACACGAAAAATCTTTAGTTAATATAACTTAAAATTAAATATCTAATATTTACTGGACGCAGTCGTAATGGAGGAAAGAAAATCTAACTCCTTATTCAACTACTATACGTTATCTTTCCTTTAACGTATGCTTTGGCTGAAACATCCTACTCTTTCGCTTGAATAATGTTCCGTGTAAAAGCATTACTTTTTAATAATTATTCTGAATTGTATACTAATGGTAAATTGATATAATTCAATAGACACTTGTTTGACAATAGAAATATTAGTAAAAATATAGTTCATCCGGTTTAACAATGATCACTTTTATAATTCTCGTAAATATACGAGTATTTCATTTTCAAAACATAGAAACGAGGCAATCTGTTTTGCAATTTTCTGAAGATTCAATCAAAATATACGATGCCTGAGCTATATATTCCTTCATATATATTAAGTATAATTTATTTAGCTCTAATAACGGCAAAAGCGTGGTTATGAAAACTGTCTTGGACGGCGTTTGAATAAGATTGTGGTTCTAGCTACGTAAAAGGTTTGTTCTCTTCAACTTTCCAGGTTGTTTCATAAAAAATAACAATGCATGTAAGTATGAGAAGGCGTCCCGTTACCCAGCACTTGCTTTCCTTGAAATCTCCCAGCGCGCCCGTAATGCAGCGCGCGTGTAAGCTCCTCACGGGGCCGTTACTTATTGACGAGTACTACTACCTTTCACTGTACGGGGATAGAACACATGTCCGAAGCAAGGGATTAAATATTCAGGGAAGTAAGTGAATTAGAGTGCTTACTTGTAATGCAAGGGCCTTAAAGGCGTCAAAAAGTCTGGAGGTGAAAGAGACGTTTCCAGAAGATTCAACACTTCATAATACATGATTCGGTTCAAGTTTTAGATTATCAGACGGAACAATTTCCGAGAAGACCAAATACAAAACGTATCTGGAAAACATATTTATTATAGCCTCCTTTCTTTAGAGATTTTAGAGCCATCAAATAAAAAATTCAAATTCTTTCAACTTGTTTTCAGTATTTTTTAAATCCGTTTTTTATATTCTACCAGTTGATGTTGTTAATAACGCTATTTCATCTCAGTTCTAAAGATAATTATTTCTTCATAAAAATATATATTATTTTTTATACAACTGAAAAAAGCTACAAGTAGTGTTTCTCAACAATAGAAACATACATAGAACAATAATAACACGTCTATCTTTCATCTACGTTATATTACAGGATCTTCAAAATTCATCTCGTTAACGAATTTCTTCTACAAATATTTCCGGCATTTTCTCATTTTGTGTCTTTCCTGCTCATAACAGATTAATCAGTTTAGTATATTGCATTGATAAGAGAAATCATATTTTATTCTGTGATTTTGATATACATCATTTGAAACAAAATTTGTCTTATTACATTTTTGTCATTAAGCATCAGTAAATTTAATGTGAAATCTAAATTGGCAAAGAAAGTTTCTTTTTATAATTTTCAAGTTTTCAATGTGATGCAAATTAGGATAAAATCCAGCAGTTATAAATCGACATCTTTAAATGAGATTTGTAACAACAGGTAAGAAAAAGGACACTTTTCCATTGGTTAAAACTTTCATTTGAATATGAGGGAAAACAATAGGCACTCGTCGGTTCAACGTATTAGTAAGTAGATTACATTGCTGTTTCTTAACTTTTCGGATGATTAAAATCCGCACATGAGATGGCAAACCAATGTTTCCTTTAGTTTCATTCTTGTATGTGTCAAGTAAAGGTGATGAGCACCCCAAGCTACGAGTGGTGTGTAGAAAATCTTAAGGCATCAGTCGGAACTTGGTCATCTTAGGCGTCGCTGGTGCCGGCGAGCGGGAGGGGGTGACGGGGCCAGCGGAGCCTCCCAGGCGTCCGCGGTCGATACCCGCCGGCCCTTCCGCCGGAGGAGTCGTAAAGAAGCGGCGAAGCAGCGGCGAGGTGGCGAGTGTGCGCACGCGCCTCCCTCGCCGCCTCCGCCGTCGCCTCCGCCGCAGCCTCCTCCTCCGTCTCCTGCCACAACCGTCTTCGCCGCTCTCCCCGTCGCAGTCTCCACCACCGCCTCTGCCACCACCGCCGCCTCCACAACAGTCTCCGCTGCCGTTTCCACCATCGCATTCGCCACCTCCGCCTCTATCGCTGCCGCCTTCGTCTCCACCGCCTCCTCCGCCTTCGCCGCCACCACCGCCTCCGCCGCCGCCGCCTTCATGTTCACTGCAACCTCCTTCAAGCCCCAGCGCTGCCTCTGCCCCCATGAAGGCGTGACTCTCTCGCCTGCATCAATTGCACCGCTATCTTGTCCTTCCACTAAGCCCTTTGTCGCCTTTCTTGACCACCACTTAGAGCGATGGCTCCTGTACCTCTGCTTGCGACAGCTTTACTTGCACATTACTACGTGAGTGAATATTTTTTGGGGTCGGGGCGTGTCAACGTTTTAAGTCATTAGTCCGATTAGAGTGTATGTTACATCCAGCGAGATGGTGGTGTTCCTCCCCCGCTGGAACGTGAGAACCGGCACCGCCCTACAATTAGTGGATGGGTTTCCTCCACCAGGAATCTCCCTTAGTGGGGCAGAGGCCCAGCCGGGACAAGCTCTAAGCTCTCGACCTGTGTGGCAGAGAAGTGCATTTCAGTGGGTGTCTATATAAGGAGAGGAGGAGAGAAGGTTGAGGAAGGAAACATAGCGCGCGGTCCATTGCCGGTTTAGTATTGATCGGAGAAATCATAGAGAATTACCAATCAGAGCTGCTGGTTGCAAGAATTTTCTTCCTGGTTGAATTCGACCCATCTATATAGTTGGATGAAAATCCGCTACCTTCGGGACTCGAACCCGAAGACCTCTCAGTCAACCTTGCTATGAAAGGAACGGTGTTGGCACTGAGCTATTGCTAAGTTGGTTATCACTCCCTCTGCCGCCGCCTGACGACAGCGCCTCTCATCAGCCGTCCAGTCCGCTCCTTCCTCTTCTGTAGCAGCATTGCTTGCTCCGTCTCTTCACTGCTGCAATCGGCACCCCCTCTTTTCCCCTTAAACTCTATTATTATCGTATATTTCGAAGCCACATTTCTAGCATAGTTCCTCATCACAATTTCTTCGGCGACAGGATGGTTTCAGTTTCCGTCACTTGCATCGCTGCATTCTCTTCAAGGATCAGGTTGAATCACTGGCAACCTATCGTATTACAACGCATCGCGTTATGCTGCCACACACACACACACACACACATATATATATATATATATATATATATATATATATATATATATATATATATATATATATATATATATATATATATATATATATATATATAGTTGGATGAAAATCCGCTACCTTCGGGACTCGAACCCTAAGACCTCCCAGTCAACGTTGTTACGGAGGGAACGGTGTTGACACCGTTACCCACCGACTACGTATTCTGATGTTTAAAACTTACCTTCTCGTTTACATTCAACTCCACAAATCCCTAACAACACTGTTTATTCTCGGTCGTATCACTCTTCTCTATTTCACTCCCGGATACGGCGCCGTATTGTCTCCCTACATATTGTCTTCGCTATGTCTTTTGCCGCAACCCATATGTTCTTTAAAGCCTGTTTGCAATCAGACTTTCACTACAGTTGCTTACCTCAACAGTTTCTTTTCGACAGAAGGGTTACTCCACTATCCCATTTAGGCTACTTATGATCCCCATTCTTCCCCACAGCAGTTCTTCCAGCTTGTTTTTTGCTGGGTCCGATGCCGCCGCTTTGGTTCTGTCCCTCCGTAGACATGTGCTCCACTATTTTTGTCTTCGTCTCATCCTCCGCACGGCGCCAACTTTGCCCCAACTCCCCTGCCGCCTCGTCGATACTATAATTCCTCCATCCCTGTCAATGCCTCCATCATGGTAGTACCTACGCATCGAATGCTCAGTTGAAATCGCCTCCATTTCCTCCTCCGCTACACTGGTCGCTGCCGTCGCCATTCTCTCAACGTCTCAACTACGTTTCCTGTCGCTTCTGCATCTCTCTGATCCTGACGCCTCCATTACGCCACATCCTCAAAATTCCGCTAATTCCACCTCTACTTTCTCCGACTCCACGAGTGCTTCATCCTCCTCCCCCCTCCGCCTTCCCTATCTCCGCCCCCTGCTTCCGCCGCCGTATTCGTCATCGTCTTCGCCGCCACCACCGCCGCCGCTTCCGCCGCCGTGCGATCGTGGCCCCTCCCACAGCCTTCTTTCCGCCAACGCAGGTGCGAGAGTGGGAGCGGCGCCGGGGGCGGAGGCGACGTCGCGAAGCCCGCGCCCTCACCCCCCCCCCCGCCGTCCCCCCTTCCTGCAAGCCCTCCTGCTCCTCCTCGACGCCTCGACACCCAACTGTCGTAACGGGCGCGGCGTCACGCGTGGTCGCTAGGGGTCGCTGCTGCCCCAGTTCCGCTGCCCGGCGCCACGCTTCACGACGCCCACGCGCTCAGCAACAGAATGCTTTTTTTTTCTCGGGACGGAGACTGGTAGAACGCTCTCACATAATGCCAGAAAACACTATACCTAAACTGTTAAAACAGGTCCCTTGTTTAGTATAGCTGCATGCGTGACATGACTGCAAACCTGATAACAATTTGGTTCGTCGTGTGTTTATTTTTGTCAAAGAAAAAACCCAGATTCATTGTAAATATCTGATATTATATACGAGTGCAAAGTTGTAAATGTTGTTACCGTAAAAAATTAAATATAGTCTAAAAAATTGTTTACCACGACTATGATGTGCATGTACACACTACTACTACGGTTGCAGTTCAAGGGAATTCTCTTCTCACTTCTAACAATTATTTCCGTAAATGCCATACCACATGATTTTATACCAAAATGTAACTCATGCACATGAATGAAGTAATTCCTCAGAGCGGCAATAATCACGAATAAAGTACTTAAGTCTGCTTGATATACATTCAAGAAGATTGCCGAAGAACCTGTATTGTTTCGAGAGTATATGAAGATTACTGCGAAATTCATAGTAATAATTTTTCTTCTTACGAATGCATTTTGGGTGAAAGTGTCTTCATTAATTCTGAGCTAGTCAGACACTTAGATCATTCGTTCCGTAAGTGTAGTGTAGTTATATCCCGTGAGGTGGCAGTATTCTTGCCCAATGAACGACGTAACAGACCTACACGTCGCCATACGACATTTTCACTTTTTAGGTATCTGCCCAGCGGGGCACCGTTCCAGCCGGCACAAGCTCAAAGGTTCCGACCGGTCTCCCATATGTAGCAGTGTAGTACATGTAAGTGTCTGTTTAAGGGGCAGAGAAAGAGAAGGATGAGAAAGGAAAAATTGGGCGCGGAACTTGGTCCATTGGTTCCCGTTCTCCTCCAGAATTCGCCTGCTATTAATGGAAAACTATCAATGAGAGAAGCCGATTAATAGAACTCTCCTCACGACAGTGGTTGTGTATATAAACTATTAAGCTCGAAAATCGAAAATCCGCCATCGAACCCTAGAACCTCCGGATCGACGCAATGGTGTTCCCTCTAATCTATCGCAGACGGTGCATATATTTTGTACAAGATAGAGGTCTGATTCTGGTTAGACAAAAAAAGGAACTTGTAGACATCATCCGTTGCAAATATGTTTATTTCTATAATAACACGCAAACCACAAACACAAGTCTATGCGTTGGTATGACGTCTAGAGTCCTTCAAAGTAGTAGTTTTTCTAAACAATCCACATCTTATTTCCAACAATATGGAAGATGTCTAATACTCTCGGCCTCATCATACGATAATATTTTGAATTCAAGGCTCATTGTTATTTATTCACGGGCCCGAATATTTATCACAGGCAGTAAGCTGATCAGCTACCGGAATTAATGGGTCTGCTGATGCTATACACACGCACATGTGTATGTGATTTACATTTCACATAAAAAATAACGCATTTGAAACGATTGGCAATTTTTTCTCGATTTCTGTACTCAAATAGAGAACTCAACGTTGTTCAAATTGTTCTTATTTCATTTCTTTTCAACTTCGGTTAAACCGCTCAAAGCCGCTGTTTTTTAAACAAAGGGTTTTCATTTTTTGTAAAAAAAGGTTTTTACAGGAAATCAATTATTTACATTGTTACAGGGGCAGTATTATTTTGTATACTAATATAAAACAAAAACAACAATTTTACACACTGTGTACAACATACTTAAATAATCACAATACATATCTATTCTAGTCCGTACTTTGTTAAAAAAATTGTATTGTTTTGATTTGTTGCTCCTTTTTTTGTTTCTGAATACGAATCTGAAGTTCACCAAAAAAATCATTTGGAATTTGAGTTATAACAAAAAATGAAAAAAAAAAAATTTTCTGTTTTTGCCTATAATAAAAAACCTATCGAGTTTCGGTGAAAATTTCCTCTTTGCCAATATATGTTACATAAAACTTCCTGTAATTTGGTTAGAACTTTTTTCGTTAAACACACCATATAGGCATAACCAAAAGTTGAAGTTTGACAAATGCTAGCACGACGTACCTTTAGCTCTGTTTCTGTCAAGTAATGGCAAACCAGAAACCTTATCATTTTCAATATAATTATATACCTTGCTAATCATTTTCTGCCTTACTTTACTTTTTCTTATTATGCAGAACATTTTGCAAATAGTTTTGATCTTGAATAACAATATTACAAAGTGATAAGCAATTTTCTTAATATTCGTACGAAAGGAAATGAGGAACGTGTCGGAAGGGCCATTCAGATAAGAGGTTTAACCGTATAATTCCTAATACAGAGGTATATGAAGGCAGTTAAGACACGAGATAAGACGGAGCGATATGAGAGAGATAGTAAGGCACATGCTCAAGACAACGGTAATGGACAAGTCTAGGCAGCTTGTATTCTTGAGCTCGTATTTTTGCATCAAAATAATACGATATTTTCAACTCGCATGGCAGTTAACTCGTGGCGTGTGTATTCGTGCCAATAAACATAAACATATTATATAATGTATTATTATCTTATTTTGCAATTTATTATGTAATTTCTAGATTTGTTATGAGACTTATTGTAGGATAGATTTATTTTGTACAAGAAGTTTGTAGCTTCTGAGTTATTAACAATAAGTTAGAAAGGTATTCACTTCATGTCTTTTGGCTAAATAACAAATTCCAACAAAGGCTTTTGTGGTGAGCTTCAGATTCCTAAACAGCACCCCCAAAACGAAAGTTGCCAAACATCATCCACGGTGTCATTCAAAGCCTCTGTCAGTATGCAAAGAATGAACTGTAGTGGACAAGGCTAGAACTGTATACACAATTAAATGATTGGCTTCTTCTACTGCATTCTTGTACTTTCTTTTTTTCCCATGTTGATTTATACTTTATATTCGCAAAGAGCACTTTAGGGTAAGAAAAATATCATTAACTTAATCAGAAAATTATTAGCAAGGTTGATAGTTACATCGAATACACACAAGAATTCTGATTAGACATTTCGATATGCAGCCGAGCTAAAGGTATGTCGCGCAAAAATTTGTCAAATTTCCACTAGCTATTACGCCCAAACTGTGTTCCTAATGAAGAATTATGTAACTAAATTGTAGAAAACCTAATGTAAAATGTTTTGGTAAACGTTTAGTTCGATATTTGTTTGATATAGATAATGAACAGAAAAAGATGTTAGTTTTTCATGTTTTTTGTTATAACTCAAATTTCAATGGACATTTTTTTATGAATTTCCGAATCAGCACCCCCAAAAACATAAAGGAGCAAACAATAAATAAATATAATATAGAATTTAAAAATTTCCTTTGATATTTAACACAGTGTTACCAATTTAATGACAGATCAAAAATATTTTGCGTTTTTAATTGCAATGTTTTGTACCTGAAATTAAAATATATTTTTGGTATCATATTAACCTTAGTCACAAATTGCCTCCTGTTTACGTCGAATTTCATTGGGCATTTTTGTATACAGAATCATAATTTGAGAAAACAAATATATCTTTCCACTCTCATTTGGAAAGCGGCATCTTAAAATGGAATGGTGGAAATATTAATCACCAATTGATGGAAGATGATCTAAGATTAAGAGCCCAGAAACCAAGCGAATAAAAGGTAAGCTGAAAGACGTTTATTTGCAGAAGTATCCATTAGTAAAATGATAAGGATTGAGTGCCTAGGTTTTCGTCATGAACAAGCAATGTAAGAAAAGCCACTCTACAATAATAGCTGGCATTACTTTCAAAGCAATAATGATAGAAAAGTATATCCGGAGATTCTGAGCCGCTAACATATTCAAAAAATTTTCATTGCCTAAACCAGAAAAAAATAAACAGTTTATTACGATTCAAAATAAACTTGGTCATCGAATTTGCTTTTATTTCGTATTCATTGTTTATTTTGCATCGGGACAATTGATTATTATCAAATCTAAAAATAAAGTTTCTTAACACAACAAATATTTTATTATATTTTTTTTACTTTCAGAGGAATCATTATCAAATCTCTCCGTACTGAGTAATATTCCCTTCAGTTGGGGAGAGATTGATTGAAGAGTGTTTTCGGGCGCGTCAACTGCTATGGTCATTAGTCGCGTGAGTGTAGTGCATGCTTTTATCGCATTCAGTGCCGGTCATCCTTCCCTGATGACTGGCGTCCAGATTTCATAATGACATGCGGTTTTTTCCCCAACCAGGTATCTCTCACCAGCAGGATACCTCTCAGCAGGGACAAGTTCTAAGCACCCGACCGGTCTCCCGACATGTGTGATAGTGTAGTTCATGTAAGTGTGTGTAAGTAAGGGGTGAGGATAGGACACCGAAGAGGAAGGAAAGTTAGCTAGGGTACTGCTCCGGCATTCGCCTGGCGGACCACGGAAAACTACCGATCGGATAAGTCGGCTGCTAGAATTGTTCTTCACACAGGGACTGAATTCGATCTAGCTATTTACCTAGTGTCGAAAAATCTGCCGTAGTCGGGTCACGAACTCTTTAAGTTCTCCAGTTCAGAGGTATTACAGTGACATCAATTGATGCCTTGACCCCCCTGGGTCGGTTTGATGAAAGATGGGCTCCGAATTTATATAAAATTCATTTTTGTTCTTTTTTACGAAAAACTTTATTTAAATGAGGTGAAAAACTATATTATTGTCACGAATAGGGTAAATATCTTAGACAAGAAGAAGTTGCACTGAATATATTAATTTTCTTCAATAACGATTATCATTTTCTGAATACGCATGATCAAAATCATGATTTTCCAGTAAAATCCAACTTCGTTTTTGGATCTGTTTCACATTGCAGTACATCTAATGCAATAAGAGGTACGAAACCACACAAGTATTTTGCTGAAATGTTTAAACGTAAAGTAATTATAGTACTTGTAAACAGTAATACGACAGTGTATTTTCTATTTTTGACGTTAGAATAAGTAAGATTTGGTGTCACATCTGTCATAAACGTTCTTTCTATCTAAAAACGCCTTATCGTCGACTTGTCTTTCAGAGTTGAAAACAACTAAATAATGAAAAAAAATGTTCCAGTGGTTTGAAATTTATTGTAGTTTTTATTTGAATGTAATTTAGTTTCCACTCGTTTACCAATATTTTGATATAGGATATTGCATCTGGAAGCAACCACGCTTGTTTCTGGTAATAATGGCCAGCATTTTTTGCTCCCTTGCTTCTCATGCATTTGAGAGTGTTGAATATGGTGGCAAAACACATTTCACAGGCCCTGTTTCAAGCCAAGAGGTGGAATTCTACCGCCCTTGCGGGGCACTTGACGGTTGGGACAATTCCTGTCTGTTGCGGCAACGCGAAACTGCTCCACAAGAGCGGCTAGCGGTGGAAGGGAGCGGGAGCGGGGAGCGGGAGCGTGCGGGCAGTGAGCGGGGAGGGTGCGGAGAGGCGTCCTCGCTGCTTGGAGGGCCGTACGCGGAGAGGTCGCCTGTTCAGACCCCGCTGGAGCGAAACCTGCTGGCGAGTGAACTAGATCCCATCTGATGCGAACTGGCTAGTACCAATTGATGTTTTTCATCCACTGATTATTTCGTGTTTCCGGGCGCGCCAACTGCATTGCTTCTTAGCTTCGTAAGTGTAATGCTTGCTTTTTCACCGGAGGTGGCGGTAATCTTCCCTGTTGGACGGTGAATCCGGCGCCGAACTACACGTCGGCTTGCGTGGTTTGCCTCATCCAACAAGCATCTTCCACCGGTGGGACAAAAACTCAATGAGAGCAAGGTCTAAGCTCCCAACATGTGTGTTTTTGTGGGTGTGTGTAAGTACGAGATGGGGATAGGACAAAGAAGAGGAAGGAAAGATAGCGCGCGATCCGTGGTCCGTTTGTTTGAGTACTGCTCCGGCATTCGCCTGGTGTTGATCGGAGAAGCCACGGAAAAGTACCGATCAGAGCAGCTGGCTGCTAGAATTCTTCTCCAGACTGCGCCTGAATTTGACTTTGCTATTTAGCTAGTATCGAAAATCGTAGTTTAGAGGCACAGCAGTGATATAAGTTTATGCTCTGAGTCACATAGTCTGGTAATATGCTTCTAAAACTATGCTATTTTATTTCAATGTTATTTTATCTGACCATCATGAAATATTTCTGAACAATATGTAACATCTAAAAAACCCAACAATCATTTAATAAAATCTTAACTTTTTTATCGTATTTAAGTATTATCGCAAAAGAGCACGCGTGCTTTCCAATGCGCGCTTTCGTGATCTAGCGCGAACCTCGTATCAAATGCTACAAGAATGTCAGTGAACATGATTTTAGGAACTCTGGTCGAAATGAATTTAACACAGTGAGGTGACTGTTTACCGACTCATTCGCAAATGGTCTTTTCCTAGAAATAATGTTGTACAATATTTTAAATTACTTTTAATCATATCAAAATCCACAAAATATACAACAAATATCGTAAGAATGTTTTTACAGCATCGTACACAATGAGTCGAGCATAATTGCTGTGAATTGTAAATTTAAATAAAGCTAGAGATTTGGAACATTTTCTTATCCTCTTAACACGAAATTTACTTGCGGAAAAGTCTATTTCCAATAACTCGTGATCCTTTGATAGGATTAAAATAATTATTAATATAATGAGACTATTGTAAGCGTGTCGTAGGGTTGGCCAAACCGAAAATAGAAGTTGTACAAGGGCAGGAAATGTGCAGTTTGTGGCACAGAATTCAGGGAATACATGGAAAATGAATGCAGATGCCAGTCAGCGTCGAACGGTGGCGGTGAGCGGAAATAGTGAACAGTTGCCAAAGGGCAAGTTGTTCGCGCGCGGTATAGTTGCGGGGTACGAATCAGGGAAGCGGCCGGGTGGTGATTTGTGGGTCGAAGCATTAGGAGTCAGGGGTATGGTTGAAGGATAAACGGTGCACTGAGTGATAAGTCAGAGGGGCGCAAAAGGCGGGTGAAGTAAGGTGAGCGATGGGCAATGGTTACGCTGAATTAATGTTACGGTGGTTTTACGGAAGGTTGACAAAGAGTACGTCGAGATAAGATCACGGTGGCAACGTTTAATGAGCGGGGAGCAATTAGCTATTGACAGTAGGCTGCTCATAGTCAACTTTGGTTGGTAAACATTAAGCTATTCTTGACCAGGAGACCGTAGACGGTGACCAGTAGGAAATGGGTATGAGGCTATGAGCGGTGTGTGAAGGCAAGTGGGGAATAGACAGCGAAAATTGGTGAGCAATATAGTCAGTGAGAAATGTATAGTAGGAAATGCTCAATGGAGAATAGGGAGTAGGGAATGGGCAATGAGGAATCAGCAGTGGGAAATGGGCAATGAAACTTGAGTAATGTGAAATGAGTAATGAGTAATGGGGAATGAGTAATGAGTAATGGGGAAGGGGCAATAAAATAAACAGTGGGAAATGGGCAAAGAAGGAATGAACAGCGACCAATGAACAGGTGGCGGTGTAAAGAAGTGGAAGAATGAGTGGGCGGTGGCGTACGTTCGGTGCCTGGCGGGCCACCCGCCGCGCGCCGAGCCCAGCGCCACATCGAACTCCGCGCCTCCTCCAAGTCGATCGCCGTCTCGCAGCCGCCACCGCCCCGCGCGCTGCCGCGCCGTCTGCGACTCGCCCCCACGCATGCGCCCTAGGTGCCACGGCGCCGCCACGTCTCCACACGTGGAATGTGCTGCCAGACGGACACGTGTCTGTCTCAGACCACGCGTGGACGCGACAGGCTGCCGATCGAACGGCCGACATGGAAAGCCCATCACGGCGGAGACTCAGGCAGCAAGAATCCGACGTTGGATTTCAGAAGCTAAGAAAGAAACGTCGAAGAGATAAGGTGCTCTTTTACATATCAGGAACAATTTGTATTTATCTACATGAGAGCAATCACGTGGATATACAACTGAAGGACGAAATCATGACTTTTCTAAATTCAAATATTTGTAGATATCTATTATTTCCAAAGTCAGAAAAGTAGGCCAAGACCTGTGATGTATCTAGACCTTCCGGGGCCTCGGTTCAAAAACTATTTTACTTTGACGAACGTCGCCCAGGTCCGCTTTTAACGAGTTCGCCACTTCGTCACTTTACTCTCTAGGAACAATATCCTTAAGTCCGCCAGTGTCTCCTATACCATCGAAGTTTGCAGATAATGTATGATAATTTTCAGTTTTGGGAAAGATCGCTTTGCAATCGCAACCGTAAAGAGAATCGTTAAAATCAGTAAGATTACTGATCAGACGTCTGGAAAGCTAGCTGAAGGAGTGGAGTACTTAGGATCAAGTTAGCCAGCTTTCTGAACGAATGAATCTTCGAAATTTGATCTCTCAGAAAACTACGCAATGACATTAACTGCGTGAACAGTTGATCAGTTACGTCGTGATAGTGATTCTTGCTGAGTTTTTTCGCGTTGATTCGTCCGAAAGCTGCAACAAAGTTTGTGGAAAGTTTGTGGCGATCGCAAACGAATCTATTATTAGATTCAAGTCAATAAATTGAAGGCTTAGGTGATTAATCAGAATATATTAACAAGCGAATTAATCATTAACTTTGAATATTTTTCGCGGTCAGATAAACGCTGATCTTCGCACAGTTCATCGAAGTGACGTTTGGTTTTTTTACAAATATCTCGCAAAGATCGATTTTTACGCCCCAAGAGGTTGCCAACTCTATTGCTTGGGTTTTGGCTTTGTGAAAGTCATCTCTAAAATCTTTTAGATTCTTGCGCGCTGCTTCAATCAAATTCTTTGATAGACAAATATCAAAATCAGATTTTTCCTGATTCTGAGACATAGCATAGATTTTTGAGACATAGCATTTTGAGACTTAGCATTTTTTAGACATTTGGATTTTGAAACATAACATTTTTAATGCAATGCAACTTGGAATGCAAACTCAAACGTCTCGGACCACCTTGTAGGACACAGACGCTTCAGTTGTTGGTCTGCCCAACATTAAATGAAGAAATAAATAATAGGGACTCCGGGATATCAATTTCAAATTTGGAAAGCATCTTCGCGTCCTCACAATAACATACGTAATTCAAACTTTACATTAGTTGATTTATGATAATAAACAAATCGTTTTCAAAAGAGGCCCTTAAAGTTCGTTCAGTTGGGCAAAAAAATTGCTTTCGGTGGCCCCTTGTGTCTGGAGGCCCCAGGTAATTGCACTTGCCGAACCGGCAGTAGTTACGTCACTAGCCAAGATTGTCAAAATTCGCAAGAATGTAACAAGATTGCTTCACCTTCTATTGCCAGAAATATTGAGACAAAAATACAACTGAGTATTCTACGTCAATGTCGAAATAATTGTTTTTATGGAGATCAAATGTGTTTACAAAGGAAATACAATAAAGGGAGAACTGGAGTCCATGAAACGAAGTTTGCAACTGTAAAACTGGATGAAGTCTCAATGATATTGTATTGCTATATCATAGAAAAGACCACAAGTCAACAAATGATAATACCAGCTGCGAAAGGCACCGGCAACACCGTTACAGATTTTCGAAACTAGCTAGAGAGCTAGGTCAAAATTAACCAGTATCAGGGAAACAACCAGTGCCTGTTGACAATGACACGAGAATGCTGTGGCATTACCCTACAAAATTGGCCACGAACCGCCCGCGATATTTCCTTTGACTTCCTTGTTCGCCCTCTCCCCTTTCATACACACATTTACATGCACTACACTACACATGGCAGGTGTCGGGAGCTTAGAGCTGGTTCCGGATGAAGTGTTGCCCCGCTGGAGGGGATCCGTGGAGAAGCAAAAACACTGTAGCCGACGTCTCTTGGAGCCGGTACTCACGGAGGAATACTGGGATATAACAAGCACTACATTTAAGTGACTAATAACCTAAGTATTTGAAGCGCATGAAATCCATATTTACTCAATCAATACATGACTATCAAGGTAATAGGTGAACACTGGTTTGAAAAATGACATGTATGCAAAGAGTGAAATTGTAAACAATATGAAATTGTTGTGAAAATTAAATTGATTAAGATTGTTGAAACGTAGCGTCGTGGTCTGAATGATTGGCGTGCCGCGCTGTGCCGGTATGCCGCGTGTCTTCTATTCTTTGCCTAATTCAAGATCTTAATGAAAACGATTCATTATTTCAAATGATAGATATACAAAATGAGGTAGGTAAAGATTGGGGGAGATAATAAAGATGAATTTCAATGTCTGCAGACGTGTCTTGAATGTCTTAGTATGTAGTCTTCAATATATCAAAATCTGTGTAATGCATTTTGTTGTTCTTTAGATTTAGTATAAAATTGGCAAATCTTCATAGGATAATTTTGTTACAAAATAATGAGGATAGTCACTGATTTATTGTCTTCACTAGCGTATTCAATTTAGGTCTGCCCGTTGACGTGTTCACATTGGCAGCAATTTTACTCCGTGACCAGTGATAAAAACCACTAAGGAAATGTCTGTAAAGACTGAGCCTACACTCGTCCAAATGTAATATTTGTGAAGTACAAAAGTGAGAGTTAAAGTCTCCGTATGACGAGTATGTACGGATAAGGCGTGTATTCGGGGACACCGATACATGTCATGTTCACACCCGGCAATAACAAATTAACTTTAACATGTCCTCCAAAAATGGGTGTACTATTTTTCCAATGTCACATGCAAAACATGTTTTCATCATTATGTCGGACTGTGTGTGGCGGTGTGGCGGCATGGCGCGTGTCTTCCATACTTTGGCTAATTAATGAACAATATAAATGGACAAGCTTATTTGACATGTATAAAAAATTGCGCTGAGTGGAAGGCGATTCCTAGGACCTGCCATGCTTGCGTTTCTCTGTAAATAATAACACTGAGTATCGTCCCGACGATTTTCGTCGTGGTTCCTTTCACACGTGTTTTTTCTAGTGGATCCAGGTCTCTGCACGTATTCGATAAAGGCAGGCACCGGACAGTGGAAGGACGTGGGTTTCAGTGATCTACGAACGGACGAGAGAATCTCGCATAAGGAATAGATGTTTCATCATGTGTTTGTGCACGGTAATCATTTTATATCTCCATATAATGCAGCCTAAAAAGTGTCGAAATGATTCATTATCATTCCTTATCCGGTAAATACGGATCTCAAATGAAAGTAAAATCTACTTCGGTGTACGAGCGAAAAAGATCGCGATGGGCCCCCGGACTTCCTTGGTGAGGAAGAGATGGCAGAGGGCATTGGGAGAACCAAAGTTGCGCGGTGCCCGTGGTGTTTCCCAAGATGCTCTCTATGGCGCGATCCTGCAGCCTGGTAAAGGGGTGCGTTTATAATTTGATCAAAACAGGGGACTTATAGCACTGGAATGTGCTGAGAGAGTGATCACAAAATGAAACCATGTATTCTAATCTAATCTAGTGTTAAGAATTATGAGCACTTTTATTTCAAAAAGTTTTTCATGTGTATAAAGTGTTCATAAGGGTATTTTGGAAAATTACTGTGAGGGTGACGTGACATTATATTAGTCCTTCGGGGCAAAGAGAAATTAATATAGTAAAATGAGTCTAAGCTGGAATCAATCGGGACAAACATATTCCAGTTTAGGGAGATTTCCGTTTTATGAAGGATTGTTGATTTTATGACACTTGTGATATTGAAATTTCTGTCTTGAAACTAGCAAATTACAATTATTAAAATATATTTACGTAATGTATTTATGGAAGAAAACAACAATAAATGAATATGAAATATTAATCGTCAGCGTCTCAGTTTATCTTGCGAATAAGATGGAATATAGAAGTAAATTTTTGATCCAGTGTTGAATTGAGTTTTTCATCTAGTGTTATGTTTTGTTGTTTTTTTTTTCAAAAATTGTTAAACTAGTTGTGAAACTCATCAAAATGCACATATCACTGCCTAGTGACTGCAGTCGGACTGCTTGCTAACTCTTTTAGCGAATAATAGCCCAGAGTACTACGACTTTCTGGTATCCTCGCATGGCCTTGATCAATTCGTCTCGGGTGGAAGAGATACAAGTTTCAACGTGTGGCAGGGAGACGCGCGAATAGAAGCCATGTCCGTACACCTTCCCACGCTCAGCAAGCCGTGAGAGAGGGAATTCTCCTACGGCCTACGCCTTGGGGAACAAGACACCAAGGTCAAATTCTACGCTGACAGCTGAAGCCCTTCTCGTTTATTGTTCGGTTGCCAGGACTAAATTGCTTTTCACAGGAATAGAGAATTTAAAACAGCCTCACATATACGAATAGGTAGAACAGCCAGGTGAATGGAAGACTCACCTGCGTTTTTATAGAAAACAAATTTATTTACTTTAGTAGCTAACATTTAACATAGTCATGCGCAAACTCATCAGAGCTGAAGTTACGTACATGCAGGGAACAATTAAAATTTTAACTTTCCACATCTTTCACATGAAATTTTTCACTTTCCTCTTTTCAATAAAATTAAAAAATTCGTTCACTGCTTCTAAACTTATGATCCGAAGAACACTACCAGTATTTGACGGATCGTTTGCTAAAATCCAATAAATATGTTTTCTACACACAAAAAACAGATAAGCCTTCAATTCATCAGTTATAATACTCAATAAATTAATACGGGAATACACGAATTCAAAAATATAATGCGCACACACATAAATAATAAAATAAGCGAAGTATCATTTATAAGTGAATAAAAATGCAAATACAGAGCAAGAAAATCTGTTGTGAATTGTTTACTGACTTTAATTCAACAAAAAATTACATAATTTTTTGTGATGATCTCCAAAAGCGTGAAATCATTATTTTTAATTGTTTGTTTTACAGAATTAAAGTGTAATTTTTGTTTAAAAATATAATGTTAATGTGTCTTTAGATATGTTTCGAAAATTCTATTTGCTTATAACTTTAGAGCAAAAATACTCGTAGGAACCTAGGAGACAATATTAAGAATACATTTCTAAAAGGCTGTAAAATAAACGATTTTACATTTTAATTTTTCCTTCATTTTTTAAACAGATACAGATAAATTGACGTGTAGACACTTCAGTCAAATGTTCCAGGTTGCTAATATTTTGAAATGTTGTTTGCTTAGCTTCGTTTTTACGTAAAAAAAGGCTTGGAGGACGATATATCGGTACTTAACCTAATATGGCCAGCCTTTTTCCCGTTACATATACACCACTGAAAGGTCACATCAACCGATATTTCCGTCGATAGTCTGATTTTTATGAAAATATTAATGTTAAAATTTCCTAGAGGTTGAAACAACTTCCACAAAACAACGCACTTTCAATTTATTACTATGGTACCTGAAAATTAAAATCTCCGTACACGCCCATTCGCAACTTGAGGAAACCCTGCCGCTCAGAGCGAAGACCCCCTCATGGAACCACGTCACGTGAATGGACTTAAGCATTCACGACTTGCTAATTTGCAACTCTCCCGGCGCGGCTTCCCTGGACGGCAACTCAAGAAGCGGTGTATCACGACTTGCTGAACACCGTTGGCGGGAAATCTAAGCAGACTACTATCACTTCGTTATCCCCGAGTTAAGTCACAGTTCCTTCGTTCGCTGCGGGGATCACGGAGTTTCTTCTCCCGCGCTTATCCGCAACACCGCGGACGAGGGCCGTGTCCTGCCGACGCTTCTCCACTCCTCCGGAGTCGGCAGGCCTTCGACCTACGACTTCCGACGCAAACGAGCATTAGCCCCCACGGGATTAGGCGGCGCGGCGAGCGCCTCGGAGTCCGGGGGTCGGAGGGGGGCCGGGGCCCGGGGCCCGCGACTTCTTCCCCCGGTCTCCGGGCGCGGCCGTCCACTTGAGCCCGCTCCAAGCCGCTTTCGTGCTCTAACGAACTCGCCTGCGCCCTTTCTGGCGGCTCCTCGCCAGATTAAGGAGTTTGGGCCAGACGCGGCCGAGCCGAGTCGAGCCGCGCCGTCGGGCCGGCCGGCGCCGCGACCAGCCCGCCGGCCGGCGCCCGCCCGCCTGCCTCGTTAGGAAAGACCGCGCGCGGCCACCGACGGCCAAGTTCCGCCTCGGCGGGAGCTCTTCGCCGCCGGCTCGGGGAGGAGGAGGAAATCCTTCTCGCAGGGCGCCGTCTCCTTAATAGCTCTCGTGATCAGAATGCGTTTCGTGTAGTTTTGCGAGACAACTCTTCACGGGGAGAAGATTTGCATCCACTTAATTCATTGGCGCTTAGCAAATAACCACAGCAATTCTCGATGGATTGATATTTTTCTTTCCATTTTCGTACGGGTTTTGGATTTAGGTGATGAAAGTAATAAGAAAGGCAACATTGGCTGAAGAAATAAAGCTCGATGTCATATGTACGGCATAAAAATGAACTTTCCATCTGTACTATTATGATAAAAACAAGAATATATGGTGGCGTATTTTCGTTTCAATAATGAATTTTGTAACAATTCTAATTTGTATGACTAAATAAATATACATATTTTATTAGTTTGGGATTTAATGTAAAACTAAGCTGAACGAATTGCAGAAATATAAAGACATCTTCGAGAAAATAAGGAAATTGTTCTGCAACAGAACAAACCTAACTTTTTTTTATAACAGTTTATAATGCAAAAAACTTCACAAAATGAGAGAACAGCTACAGAATCTAATCAATTGGTGTCGACCTGGGTAGCCAAATTGTTACGCGACGCGCTCAAGCAACGTACCGCGGATTCGAATCGCGTCTCGAGCTAGCGTATTGTGCATTTGCTTGCAATTGTTATTGTTCTGGCGAAGTGGGTCTCTCTCCACCCCATTTTAGCACACTACCATCCATTCCTGTTTGCCCTGTGTGACGCGGGACTCAAATACTGCGCGTGCGAGATTTTTTTATATTCCACGTGGGAGGGGATGCGGGAAGAGAAAGACTCTGACTACGTCTTATCTCCAACACGTGTGAACTATTGAAGTAAACATCGCGCGTCCAGGGCGCAGATTTCACTTACACTCTTCTTAAATATATGCGAATCATCCGAAAAAATGTCATGTTCACTTTCACTGGCCATGTCCCTTCAAACACTTATGATAATGTCGATTTTTGTATTCTGTTCTTCCTGTCATTACGCAAGTTCGTATCTCCACATTTACATTATTGTAGAATAGAAGGCGATAGCTATGTGGTCGCTAATAAAATCCATCTTATCGACAACGTAATCGTTTTTTGTTGGACTCATAAATTTTTGTGAGTGTAAAAATCAGTTTTACAGTTTTAGAAAACATTCGACCACCTGATCCTTAAGAGAAAACTTAAGAAGCATTCGGCAAGATGAATAATTCGAAATCGTGTAAAGGAAATAATTAATAAATAAACCTAGTAACCGAAAAGGGTTATAATTGAACGGAAGGAAAAACACCCTTGTAAAATATAAGACCGGAACAAGCAAACCACTAATAAACGAAGCTTCTTATCGAGAATCCGAAGTTTTTTAATGGTTTGTGCAACTCAGCACTGGACAAGTACCTGAAAACTACAGTATGAAGGAAAAGTGCGCATTCCCTCAATACACTTAGGCTGTGGATTCAAATTCCTCGTATGATGTGGATGTTACAGCATGTACATTCCTTTTACTTATGATGTACATACCAGCTCAATAAATATCACCCTTGAAGATCAATTATCCCCTTACACTCTGTCTCTTCCCAGGAACCTTGTTTGAGTCTTATAAGTACGAGTTTTCGCGATGTAAAGACTCCCTGGCTGCAGGGTCAGCGCCAAGTAGGTGCGGCATTGCTCGCTTCCTCTACAGCGCGCTAAGCATAGATGAACTAACGACTTTCGCCTAGTCTGGAAATATTATATAGGTGACGGAAATGGGCACCAGCTGAGGTGGTTCAGGGCATCAATTGATATCACTGCAGTGCCTCTAAGACGTCCTAGGTTTGGAGTCCCGACGGTGGCAGGAGGTTTTCGAACTATCCAGATAGCCGGCAGTTCTGATCGATAATTTATTGTAGTTTTTCCTATCAATACCCTGCAAATGCCGGAGCAGTACTCTAACAAACGGGCCAGGGACCATGCGCAATGTTCTTTTTTCTTCTTCTTCTTCACTGCCCTGTCCTTTCTTCTTACACACAATATCATACATTGCGTAACAGCATACGTCGGAGACCAATTTACCGACAAGAGTGGCTCAGGACATCAACGGATGCCATGCCTCTGACCGGACGCCCCTACGTCTGAGTCCCGACGATTGCAGAATTTTCGACACTTGCTGGACAGCTAGGTCTCTTTCAGCCGCTGTCTGGAAGAGATTTCTAGCGGCCGGCTGTTGTGATCGCTATTTTTCCGAGGTTTCTCCAATCAAAACCAGGCGAATACCGGAGTAGTACTCTAACAAAAGGGCCAAGGGTCGCGCGCGACCTTTCCTTATCTTTCCTCGTTCTATCCGTACTCGTAATTACACTCACATGCACAACATTACGATACTTATTGGAAGACCAGTCGGGAACATAGATCTTGTCCCGGCTAAGGCGGTGCCCCGTTTTCTGGGAGATATCTCGTTTGGGAAACCTCGCGAGCCGACGTGTAGCTCGGCGACGGATCTCGCCATCCAGCGTCAGAAGATCACCGCCACAACCCGCGATAATAATGCACTACACCTACGGGTCCTTAGTAGTTAACGTTCCCTGAAACACTAATCAACCAATTAATCAATGGGATGCTTGTCGTGAGCGTAGAAATTTTCCCGGATATTGCGATGCCCCGCTGGGGTAGATACCCTGATGATGAAGAAAACCTCATAAGGCGACAAGTAGGTCGGTGCCAGATCTCATCATGAAGCGAAGGAAGAACACCGTTATTTCCTGTGTTAAAAGTCGCAGCTCTAAACATCCCATCATAGCTGGTGTGACCAGGCTAAACCAGAGGTATTTGCAGAGAAGACAACCTTTCTGTTTATGTTAAACAAGTTTAAATCTTTGCCTGGCAGGAAGCATCCCTCCAAGGATGTTCCCAGTTCGAAGATTTAAAAATAACAAAATTCAAAAATATATTAAACTTATTATATCCTCTTGGACACTCAGCAGAACTTTAATAGGCTTATCTCTAGAGTATGTCAGAAGTCAAAGCCATTATAACGTGAAATTGAAATGCGTTGTAGGTAAGGGAAACTGATGAATAAAAATGCGTTGGAAACAGTTTAGGAGTGCTTTAATCTCAGTTATTATGTATTATTATGCTTGTTTCAGATTTCCAGAAAACATTGGTACCATAAGAGCTTGATAAAGCTCGGAGTGTAGCTCTTCTGACCCATAGAAGAGCCGCAACAACATAAATGCACATTATCACGCGACAATTATTAACAATCCTCGCAAAAAACCGCTCATTTTAATTGTGTATTCAAAATTCAAGTAGTATATTGCTTAGGGTAGGAGTCTCACAATTTTGAAAACATGCACAGAATTCACTTCTCCCCATAGAACGTCACACACAGTTTTTTTTACTGTTTTTGATGTAAAATAAATAAATAGACCCTTAGGTTTGAAGGTCTAAATTATTGTTTCATGATATGGAAGTGGGTCACTCTGGCTTGAAGGTATTGAGACTGAAGTACAGAATTTGGAAAAGTCGTGAATAATCATGATGCTTGAATAACTACGGGTAAAGCTTGAATAATAATTGAAAAACAAAAATATAATATCTAATCTGGTACAAAAATAACAAAAAGACGTGTTTTGTCACTATACGTAAAGGGTGTGCAAGACGCAACAGATAGCATACATCCCAATCAAAACATTCAAATTGGATGGAAAGTATATACGTTCCACGGTACTTGAATGCATAAGATAAACGAATGTGACTTTTAACAAGCACATTCGTTTTGGAGGAGTTTAAGTGAGAGTCGCACAACACTTCCACTTTCCATGTCTTAATTTTAATATTCCATAATGTGATCACCATATGATGGATATGGAATATTATGGAATATATTTTCTGGAATAGGCCAGAAATAGAAAAGTAGATGTACCAAAACCGTAAGAAAAGGGAATAATCATGTCCGTCACGTGCGAGAAACATGTTTTGGATTCTTACATAAAGTACATTATGTTAAGTCTCTAAAATAAGGAAATAACTAAGTCCCCGAAAGTGGGAAATCGTATCTTTGGTCCCTTGCAGTATTTTGGTGCGTTATGTATTAAGTCATCTTACGCACGGTCAAACCTCGGTAGAACGCCAACACTCGTGTTAGATCGCCAACACTTATTGGCGCTATAAATAGGTTGGCGTGATAACGAAGTCTCTCTGAAACTATTTTGTAGAGCAGCGCAGTGAGGAAGCTATTTTGTAGATAAATTCAGTTCCATTTTTGGGTTTATTTGCAATATAAAACTAACACAGAATCTTCTAGTTTTTCTCTCTTAGCACTTTTGAGTTTCTGAGAAGAAACACGTGTTTCTTCCATCCACGTTTTCGCTAAGAATATCATCCACACTTTGTCTATTTATCGGTTTATCACTTAAACCCCAAAAGTGATTTGAAAAATTCTGCTAGCAGAAGGATTTTCTTCCCTGTAAGCACACAATTTACGCTTCTCCTTTTACAGTCAAGAGCATTCCCTTGTCGTGCACACCCAAGGAGCAGGTCCCAACGACTGTTTCCTTACATTTCCAAACGTAGGCTTGTCAAGGTCGTGAGAGCGGCGGGCCACACGCAGAGCTCACAGACGGTGGAGTTGCTAGGAAAATAAGCGTGATCAGAAAGATACATATCACATGCATACTTCTGGCAGTTCTTCATGGGTCCAAATAATCCCAGAAGAAAGCGCTTCTAACTTTGTCAAAAATTTCCGTACTTCTGCATTCCATGGCGAATGGCGCTAGGTGAGTGTGGCGTTTTATGGAGATAACTATCCTTTATTAGTAATAGAAAAATAATTGCTCATTGTTTACAATGGGCGATAACTGAATGCAGAATATGGAGGAGCGTTATAGGTTGGTTTGACTGTTCTTCAACTTTCCATGAAGGTACTATGCGGAATAAGAGCTACGCTCACGAACTACCCGCTCGGGTCTAAGCTTTCAGGTACCCGCTAGTGCCCTAAAGAAGACAAAATAAGATGAGTGAATATAAACACCATGTAATAAGGCAACATGTTTTTTGAAATCGTATGTTGAAATTAAGCGACGTGTTAAGCAGGGCAGGCGCAAGGATAGGAGCAATCCTCGAGAACCTGCGCCTGTCCATGGAGCCAAAGTCTCTGTTAGCGACTATCCGTAATTGTAAGTGAGAAAAGAAATAAACAACAATAATAACGAGTTCCTATATTCAGTAGTTATTTCTTTTTTATTCACGTTTTAAACATGAAGAGGCATATACTCACATGCATTTAGACAGTTATCAGCAGCTAAGAACGGTATAGTATATAAGGCCTGGACTTTATGAACTAAAAGTGTTAGAAATATGTAAGGATTTATGGCCTAAAACACATACAAATATTACCATAAATATAACAAACAATTGTTCGTTGCATTTTCGAAACTTTCAAAATATTTCAGCTGTTTAAATAACCATTATATTGAAAATGTACTTTTAATACCTAGGATATTCACAATTCACCTCTTCTCTTTTGGTTCTCCCATGAGGACAATTCTACCTGCGAAAGTTATTTTTAGAAGTGGTTGACCTTGGCACAAAACCTGGCAAAACTAAAGCAAAACTTCCTTCGCTTGTGGCGCTTTCTATGCTTTCTTTTTTCTTCTATATAGCTTACCCTCCCTATCACATACAAATGTATTTATAAGAAAGACAATTAGATACAATTGTAAGAAATTTGATAAATATTCGGAGATGTGAAAAATCTCGTTGAGACGACTGAAGGCACGTATGCGAAAATGGAATCAAAAAGTTTAAAATATAACAAAAAGTACAAAAATTCTCAGAAAAATATGGCCATAATACAAAAAGATAACGAAAAATGACCAAAGGATTAAAAAATCCGAAATATGACAGTAATGACACGTGAAAATTGCATTATTTTAGTCATTGTAGATAAATCATGCTTAATGTCCATTTTCCATGGAAATTACACAAAGAAAAAATACATGTCATAAACATCCGGGTCCTAGTTATATATAAACGTAATTTGGACAGAATGGTGTGCAGCAAGTTTGACAACAAAATTAGGGATTAAACATTATTGGCACACAAATGTTAGCTGCAACAATCTCGACACCAGTCGTTATTGTTCGCTCTAACTAAATGTATGTATGTGCTTTGGCACAATAGCTCTTTACGAGCTAAGGCCTACCAGCGGCGTCCCAGCCTTGAGGCCATGGGTATTTCGCTCTACCGAAATAGGAAGACGAAAGCAAGATATGCGTGATTCCTAGAGGAGAAATCATTCGCGTCTAACGAACTGGAACACAGGTTTTCTCCCGAGGGGAGAACGCTCTTCAGGGAAACACTATCGGCTAAGCGCACGTCCGCTGCCTGCGGCATCACTTCCGCTCGTCGTCACGCGTGCCCACACGCACGCACGCGCTTGCGGCGACCGAGCTCTACCTTTCTCTGAGGCCTTGTCTCCGCAAACGCTTTTTCCGCCAGGCGCGACGTCGAGGTATTACCACGGGAAACGTGTGCATTTTTAATGAGAGGATAGCACATATGGTTTTCCGTTGCCTTCGGAGCCGAGCGCGCGCATAGAACGGCGCGATCGGAGCCCAGATCGATCCGCGTCCCTCAACGTTCGATGCTCTCGCCGTAACCACCAAAGCCACCGCGGAGAGAATGAGTACGGCAACTGTGCCTTCCGGTGCATATTTTATGGTTCAAATAACGCTTGCACAGCGCACGCTGTTGGGTTCCCTCCCTCTGAAATATCCAGATCTGCGTGATGTGTGCTACACAATTAAAACACCCTGTCATAGTTCGTTCTTCCTACCGAATGCACCGTAAGCGCGCTGTGAATACATATCGAGTCTAGTAAACAAAGTTGCGGCGAAATGAATGATGGATGTTTGATTAAAATTCACATTATTCATCCCAAGGAATCTATCCCGTTTCGAGATTCTTTTTCTGTCGTATGAAATTGTAGATATAGATTTCACAAATGAAAAAAAACATATTTGTTCCCTTCAATAAGTGTGGAATTATCGCTTTCGAGAATGGGCTGCATTTCCATGCTGTACATGAATTCGAGAAATACATTATTATTTCCTCTTATAAAATATTTACTTCCTTACACATATTAAATAGCAAAGTTAATATTTAAAAATATAAATGAAATACCGTCTGTACCTCTTCGTTTTTTATTATGTATTCCCAAGAAATAGTTGTAATATTTCTTATTTTTAGCTTCGAGACTCCACGGTGGTTTTGTACATGTGGTTCTTTCCGTTCCATAATACCGATTATTTTCATCGTTAGCAATGAATTCAAAACAAATTTGATAAGAATAGTTGTGACCATTTGACCTATCGTTCCTTTCAGAGTAACACTACACATAGAACGCAGATTTTGTTTGATTTGAGGCCGACAATTTTGCAGATTTTAGGCCGACATTAATGTTCACGTACAATAGAAATTATACTACGTACAATATACTATATAATTGACTACACATTGTAAAGTTGTATATTTCAAAAGATTCTTGTTGATATTAATGATTATTATCCAGAAAATTCCAAAATATTGTGATTATAAAACGGCCGACAGGTGTAATTTTGGTCGTGTCAAAACGTATAAAATGTTCAAAACATTTGAAAATGAAGACAGTTCCTCGTCTTTAGTTTTTTCTAGCTGAATCATAAATGAATAGTTTTATTCTAACTATATCTAAAATTTGTTTTTATTCCAAACTAAGTGTAATTTATGGGTATATAGTGGAACGCTATGTGTGTATGTATGTATCAATTGTGTGCTTATATTTGTTTTTTTTGTAATTGTTACGTACATAAGGCTTTCGCCTAAACGAACAAAAATAACTAATATAATATTATAAATAGTAATAACAATAATAATAATAATAATAATAATAATAATATCGAGAAGATTTAAAGTGAAAATGTGCAATGAAAAAGTTTAATAATGTAAAATTTGTGAATGAAATAGAAATTGTCATATCCGCTAATAAATTATGAAAATTGATTTTTTACAAGATTCGATGAAATATTCGGTCTTATTATGATATGCTAAGAATGTAGTGCTAATTCTTCCATGCTTTTTTATCGTTGCAAACATAGCTTCCTATTCTTAGCATTGAACTTACTGTTAGATATTTCCTATAAACTTTTAAAACTTCATGAAACAAGCAAACTGTCGAGATTAGTCGGCGATTCTTTATAAATATTATTTGTGTTAATCTGAATTTTAAGTAACTTTCGATTTGGAAGTAAATATCAATCTACGGTGTAACCTGATGTTTTGTTTAAATATTTGTCATTTGAACCAATACATTTTTGTTTTGGAATATGAGCATAGCTCATCGCATTTTTATTTATTACTAAATTGCCACTTGCAATATTTTTATCTGCAATATTGACAATTTATTTTATAATATCAAAATATCATATTTCCTATTGCATCGCGTAGTGTTGTATAGAAACGAATTACATTTATTGCAGCATATCTTGCCATCGGTGGTCTATGAAAATAATTTATAAATTAACTAAATATTATGAGAATTGTTTGCATACAGTTTTTAGAATGGATCTATAACAACTTCATTCGCGTCATATTTTAATAATTGCTAATAATAAAATAACTAAATATGAATTTTCAAATGAAGTATTTCCAGAACTGCGCGAGGCACAGCAAACAGTGAAATGGTCAGTGTTGATACACAGCAATATACATTGTGTACAGTCGACGTCCAGCCCTATGCGAAATCGGAGGTCCGACAGTCTGTGACAGTAAACATGAAAAACATTTCACTTAACGAAGGCGTAGCTAATTAGTTTGTACCTTTGAAATTTAAGTAGTGTTTTGAAAAGAAAAGTGGACCAAGAAACTTGTTATAGTTCTTGGAAATATTTGGTCGTCACTGTCTTCCTCAAACTATGACCCAATTACTAAGAAAAATAGAGTTTATATTTGAGGATACTTTAGAATATTTATATATTGTAAATTTTGTAATTATTCTTGTTCATGTTTTCTTAACACTGATACCTGAAGTCCTAACTCATTATTAACTGTAATGAAATAATTAAAAATAATAATAATATCAGTATTTACACGCGGTAAGAAATATGATTCAACTTGTCATATGATCAACAATTATTCTACGAGCAAAATATAAATAGACTAATTAATTTAATTAGTACAGACTGAGACAAAATGTTCTACTAATAGCCTTCAAAACTCAGTTTTTGAGATTTAACTAAAATGTTCAGTCTTAAGATTTTGTAGAACAAAAAAAAAAAAAAAAAAAAAAAAAAAACTTAATTTATCACCCTAAGAATATACGAATGAACACGCACAGGATAATCGCTGAAGACATGTCAATATTTGCTGGTGATCACTTATTAAGATAATGATAATTTGAATAATAACGCGATATGATTTTATTAATATTGATGAAATAATTCAATTTTGTGGAAAGGAAAATTATTGTTATTCTTATTGCTGATGTCTTTGGAGATGCAATCCCGCGATTTCTTAGGAAATTTGAATTGTTATTGGAACCAAACTCGTATTTCTCAAAAAAGTGTAATATGTGAAACAACACCGAGAAGGATAATAATAATAATAATAATAATAATAATAATAATAATAATATATTATAAAATAACACAATAATAAATGAAACAACAAATCATTAAATTAACATAGCATTATTGTTCTTAGATTCAAATGGGGGCCATTTCAGCATTTGCACAATGGATCAAGAGAAACTGGACGAAAATCTTGACTGAGATACGTCTTCTCTCATTTTAAGCTGTTGATATTTTAAAATGCCTCTTTTGATTAGTCTTTTATTTTGAACTCATACAAGTGTTAAACGTTAATACAATTACAATCAATAAGGCATTTTGGTGTTATATACTATTTATAAGCTTTTTTGTGTGTAATATGTTTTATAATTTTTTTTGTGTAAGATTGTATATTAATTATTATGCGTTTTGTAGTACTGAGAAGGCCTGCAAATCAAGCACATGAAACATTTGTGACTTTTCCTTTGTTGTTTTTGTTTGCTTTTTGTGTTCAGAGATGGACAGAAAACACCTTTAAAAAGTAACTCTTAAATATTCTATGCAAGTGAAAATATTTATACTTT
Source organism: Teleogryllus occipitalis (assembly GCA_011170035.1). Taxonomy (NCBI): domain Eukaryota; kingdom Metazoa; phylum Arthropoda; class Insecta; order Orthoptera; family Gryllidae; genus Teleogryllus; species Teleogryllus occipitalis. The sequence continues at coordinate 577,522 of BLKR01000036.1, forward strand.
TAGACAATATTACCACATTATTAAATATTATTATTTATGAAAATGGAAGTAGGTGCGTGGATACAATTTGCCACTTGCAATAATAGAAATCCCTCTCGTTTGGCCAATTCACTGCAGGTTGTCCACCGCTGGTCTAAATCAATTCCTTTTAGACTCCAAAGAAGCCACAGCAGGTACAAGCTAAGTGTTCAATGTTCTTAACTGACTTCGAACGGAGGTTATATTACATTTAGTCTTTGATACATTTTCCAAATGTTTGGACAATAATATCTTTTGATTTAAACGATTTTGCATTCAAGTTGTTTTTCGGAAGTACCTCCAAGTAGTGCTTTTATAATGTAATGATGTTTATCTAATGAGCTTTAATTATATTTCAATAAATAATGGGCCAGCAGCGGTAGCTCAGTGCATCAACTGCTGTCACTGCAGCGCCTCTGATTGGGAGGTCCTAGGTTCGAGTCCTGACGGCGGCAGGATTTTCGACACTAGGTTTTCAGCTAGGTCTAATTCAGTCGCTGTCTAGAGGAGAATTCTAGAGGCAGGCTGCTGTGATCGGTAATTTTCCTTGGTTTCTCGGATCAACACCAGGCGAATGCCGGAGCAGTACCCTAACAAACGGGCCACGAACCGCGTGCGTTCTTTCCTTCCTCTTCCTTGTCCTATCCTATCTCCTTACACACACAATTACACTAAGATGCACTGCTCTATCACATATTACGGGAGACCGGTCTGGAACTTAGAGCTTGTCCCGGCTGGGACGGTGCCCCGCTGATGGGAGACTCCTGGTTAGGGGGAAACCCCATTAGCCGACGATAGGTCGGCGCCGGATCTCACCATACAACAGGGGAAGATCACTGCCATCTCCTGAGGAAATATGCACTACACTTACAGGACTAATGACCTAAGCTGTTGACGCGCTCGGAATCACCAACCAACCAATCAATAAATAGGGAACTGACGCTACACTTCAATCGTGCAAACACTATCGTTACGCAACCATAGACAAAAATTGATATTTTCCGATCGATTTTGCTCAACTTGAAGCCCTCTGAATTTGCAAGTAATATTTTTAACTTAATAATGTTTATTTTGCATGACACATTTAACATTCACTTCTCTCAAAACCTGCTCATTTGTTTCTTTAAATTTCTAGCACATATGCTTGTAGATCAAAGTGCGGTTATAAATATATTTTTTTATGAGGAAACGCCAATTGAATGGAAGGGTAATGTTAGACCAAATTATAATGTTACAAACAAAGCCATTGCAAAAATAGTAAAGTTATGTCCGTTAGTGAAAGGGAATTTCATATTACAGAGATATTCATAAATATTTTTAAAGCTTCTTATTTTTAAAGCTCCTGTTATCACTGATATTAAAGAAACAATTAAAATAAATTTCAAAGATAGTACATTATCTAGAATATTAAAAGAGATCGCACTATGCCTCAAAATAATCCAATTTAAATTCGCTTGCAAGACAAACTACACTCACTGTAAAAAACAGCAACAACAACAACAAAACAATACCACATTCTAGACAAAACACGATACAAAAATGTTTACTTTCTTGTATTATGTATTAAGACATGGTATTTAATATATATTCAGTTACATAAGTGTTAATGGAATGAAGAACTTCTATTTAATTGAATACTTTAGAAAAATGTAACCGCAAAAAAAGATGACAAAAAATTTCAAAAGAGTGCAATAAATGTTACCAGATGGATGTAAATTCTAAAACTCCTTGAAATACAATCGGTATGAGAAAGATAAATTATTAAAAACTAGGGTAATTTGATTAGTGTCATGAATCATACACTGCTAACAGAACGCAGTATCTGGTCTAAGGAGCCTCTCGCTGCTATACTGGATCTCCGACGTTTGACGGGCATTCTCTTCGATCAATGAATCATCTTATTATAACCAAAAGGACGCACTTGAGCACAAAATAGAGATGGAAGCATCGCGCGGCGCACGTGGCCATCTGTTTAATGTACTTCTCCTCCATCTACCTGGAATTGTTCGAGGGAAACTACGGAAACCTATGATCGGAAGAGCAGCTGGACTCAAGAAATCTCATTCAGGCAGCGATCGGCCTGAGTCTAGTTATTTAGCGGGTTGAAAGTCCACACAGCGTCGGGAGTCTTAAATTATAGTAACTCCCAGAAGAAAGATTTTGTAGACAATTTGCAAACTGTATGCTTTATCGCTCATTTTACTGAAGTTCAAAGTTTCTGTAACTTTCCTTTATTGATGTATTTACACCATACAACCCATCTTAATGATTTTAGTTTTATCGTATATATTTTGTATGGAAAAAGAAATCTAATTCTGCAAATAATCGATGTCGGATAAACGAATATTAACGTTTTCGCAGCTCCTGATACATATTGTTTGTTTAAAATGTTTGCCAGTCAAAAATACACATATTTGTTTTCAACCGGACCTGTGCTTCGTTTAGTGGAGGTAGGTTTTCAAGAGATGGCTGAAGTATGATTAGGATACAACTTACACAATTATAAAATTAAATAACCTTCATAAATAATATTAAATCGTAAGTTCTGCCGTATTAATCCATGTCGCTGAAATATTCTACGAGTTTTAAACGTATATATTCAACTGCATTTGAATAAAATTACACAATTTTCTGATAATTCAGTGGTAGGATTTTTCTGATTTATATAAATGTTACTAAGTAGAAATATAAAAAAATACAAAACATGTCGAGTACAAAAATCACACCGCACTTCAGTGCAGAGTGAAGAATTCAGTGCAAAAAGTATGCTTTTTTCAGGTCATACATTTATAAAACATTACATAATTTATTGGGTTACATAATTTATCGTGCACATCTACATGTCACCCATACTTAGCACACATTGAGCAGAAGTGAATGTTTATGAAAATAAAACGTGTTCCTAGATTATATTTTAAAAAATTACATTCTGATTTTAACAAATTGTGTAAAGGTAATCGCTTTTCAAATATTAAAAAAAGAGTTACCGTACGTCATCCTTTTTTATAAAATTCGAGTATTCATCATAATTGTGACAAGTTTATTTCACATAAAACATTAATGAAATCGTTTTCAATAAACACTCTTTTATATAGTTAAATACAAAGTAGCGACATTGTGTTAATAAGTATAGGTCAAAATTTAAAAAAAAGTCTTTTGTTGCATTGAAAACAAATTCACGTAGAAGTTAACTATCATGATAGAAGATCCAATTCATAACTAGTTATTGCAAAGTTCTTGTCTCCAAAATTCAAAACAAATCAACGTTGTACGTATAACTGTATAACAATGCATCTGCTCTATTTCTTGTAACTTACAAGATGAGTTACTTTACGACATTGTTCTCAGAATATATTGCAATATTTCCAGTGTTTGGATGTCATAAACTCAACATAGAAGAATTTCGTTTACGTCATTGTTCTTCCGAGGGTACGGTATGTAACATTACTGTATCTGAGATATGTAACACACCAAATGTTTTTCTTTCTTTCTTTCTTTCTTATTTTAGCACCGAAATTGAAATATACCCTGCTGTAAAACTTGACAGAATCAAAAAGTGTTACAAGTGTTTTGTTAAGCTATCTAGCTAAGAATAATAGACGTTGCCTTCTGTTTTATTTATAATTGTTTTGCGAAACAAATCTTTCAAAAATGAACGTTGCCTACAAAATGTGTTTTGCATCAGAATACAGCCTTACCCCAACTTTACAGATATATTTCTATTTCCTGTACATCATCCCTTTCATATCGACCCCCAAACCCAACAAAAGTGAAACATGAATAGTATGCCGGAAGACGAAGGGAAACAAAAGAGGAAGAATCTTCGTGGGAAACTGAGATTACAACCATCTGGCTCTGCCTGAGGAAAGAGAAGCGTTTAGGAATGGGCAGTTTCTTTCGCCATGGCGCCTACTCACGCAAGGGTTTGGAAGAGGCGCTCGCAAGAACAGGGAAGAGAGCATCCTTCAGTCCGGTGGAAGCGGGCTCACTCCCGCCGCTTCCTCGTCTTTGCACTCTCCGCCCCTCCGCTCCGCGCCACCTCTTTGGCCCGCGCTGCGCCGCCGCCCGTGCCGCCGCCGCCGCCGCTGCCACGAGTACACTCCAGAAGACCGCGCGAATCCCGCGAAATGGACCCGCGAGGCAGTGATAAACAAAGTAATTCCGGCTTCCTCACGCCCGTGTCTTCGCCTTCGCCTGTCTCTCCGAGCATTTTACGGTGAAGTGTATACGAGTTCAGGCGTTTCTAAAGACACCACTTTGTCTTCCGCTGCTCTCTGGTAATAAGAAACATTATATTAGTTATTTCCGCCGCCTCCATATTTTCCACCTATTTTCGACTCGACGCCCCTCCCATAATTCTCCGCACCTCCTATACAATGTGAGCACCTTCCCTGAAAGTGCCGGCCGCCCTACCGTCGCCCTCTCCCCCTCCGCCCCTCACCCAACCCCGCGCTCCGCACCCCTCGACCTCGCCCCGCGCCCGCCACATTCTCCGTTCGAGAATAATAATGAACCCATCCAAGATTTATCGAGAGAATATTGTCCTTCTTTTGTTAGGCGATTCTAACACCAGACTCGCGGGTGGAGTGCATCGTTTTATCTCACCTTTGTTGTAATGTATTCTATTAATTTTGCCAAGAATATTTTAAGAAAGGGTTCGGGGTTTTCAATCATCCTTTAAACAAGGCGTGCTTCAATTAATGCAGCTCTTACGTTAAAATTTCACAATATCGCTGGCGATGTTTTAAGAAAACGAGCGACAATGCAATTTAAATTAGAGCGTCGGCACAAAGAGTGGGAGGCGAGCGTACGCGAGCGGTATCGGTGATAAGGGCAGGTATTGAAACGCGCCGGCCCAAGCTCAGCGCTCAATGACAACTTCAGATGACAGTCGCCGTCTACGAGGACGGATGAGCGCGCGTGCTTTGTTCGCGGGCGACATAGGCGGTGTGGGCGGCGTGGGCGGCGTGGGCGGCGTGGGAGGCGCCGGCCGATGCCCATGGCCACTCGCGAGGCCAGGTCGCTCGCGACGCGGCCAGCGGGGTCCAAGCTTCGTTTCCCGAGCGCGCCCTGCCCCGTGCTGCCTACACGCTGCCAAACTGGCACTTATGCCGCCGTTGGCGTTTTGGGTTTTCATCCGCCGAGCGGCCTGGTCTCGCAAATTGTGCGATTTTGGTCGCAGGGTCTGATTCTTGGGATGAGGTTCTTTTCTTCAGCCTGAGAAGAGAACATCCAATGCAGCATTTGATACTGATGACGTATTTTCACGAAAGTAAAAGTTCGGGATCCTTTACACAGAAAAGGTTTTTTTATTCTAAATGTTGTTTATCTGTCCGTCCGTCAGTTTTTGAACATCACAAGCATTTAGACAACATTTCATCTAAAATTGGTGATCTCCGATCGACCTGACCGATCTCAAAATCTTATATTAAAATATTTTATATTAGATCTAGAGTCGAACTTGAATAATTCGAACTTCTTTAATTTGAATTTCCCATTGTCTTTTACATAAAAAATTAAAATATCATTGGTAATTCGAATTTTGTGTTGTTTACGGTGACAATTAATTTTACTTCCACAATAATAGATTTGAAATCTTGGAATTCCCGAATAGGCGAGGCAGCGTTCGAAAGCGGTCAACTAGCCGCACCATTAACTCTCACTTCCAAGGTCAGTCTCCTCCCCACTTGACAATCCCCTAGAAGCCGGGCTCAGTGTCCCGGAGGTGAAGCATTGTAAACGGCGTCTGCCAGTAGTGCGTTTCAACACACAATCCACAATTAAACTTGACGTTTTTCAAGCCTCACGAATGTGTAATCTAGCTTCAATCTGGTAAAAGAAGAAACAATTAAAGAAAGTTGGTTTCCTAAAAAAAAGGTACCGATTGTGAAAGTGCCAACGAAACTTATCGAAAACGCCATACGTAGGCGGCTGGGAAAGTTTTGTGTCAGATCCTCCCACGTCGTATGAGAATTAACGTAGACGAAAATGATGGAATGTACGGTGAGCTTACAGAAGCGGACATCATCCCTGAAATAATGTAAGTGATTCTATTTTCCAGAAACTAAATAAAACATAATCGTTCATATGACTAAGAGACTCAATTAATTGAAACAAAAAATCTCTGAAAGTTTTGAGGAATTGTAAATGTACAATAAATGATTTAAAAAATTATTTTAATGTTTATAATTTTAATATATTTAACAAATGCTGATAAATATTTTAAGAAGTCCTTTAAGAATTAAAAAACCTAATTATTTCTAAAGTAAAGGTGTGTTAAATATTGCTGTTCAAGTGCTTTTTCAAATCTCAAAAAACTTTATTAATACGAATATTTGGATAATTCGAATTTTGTACTAGTTCCTTGGGCTTTGAATTATCCAATTTTGTCTGTGTTACATTTAGGTTACATGAATATCATACAGAATAATGTTCTAACTATCTATCTATCTTTCTATATATAATGTAACTAAACATGTACATTTAAAATGTATATAAATGTAGGATCACTACATTGATAGAGATCAAAAGTTTTCTAGAAATATTGATTAAAATGGAAAAGTTACTAAAAATATATATAAGATAAGGAACCATTACTCTTAATCAGTATCACTGCAAACCTCTTTACCGAAATTTGTTCTACTAAAAATACAACAGAAATTAAATTTGCCGCTTCTTAACACCTCTAGAAGAAAACATATAACTTCTTCGAAAACTTACGTTGCGATAGGCGTTCCTTGAACGCAGGAACATTTTTCATTTATATTCTCTGCAGGTAGACGTTCTTTGCGATAATTTCTTTGTGTATGTGAACGACTGCAAGGCACTGTGTAGTAATGTTAAGAATCGAAGTCCATAAATAAACTTCAATGTGTATATTAATTGTAAGCACTGCAGTTTTGTGAAATTTCTTCTTGGTTATGTGAATTAAATCGATAAAATAGACAATTTGGAAACATGATGTAATATTTTTGAGCTTTGAAATTGGCTGCTGTTCAGAAGTCTTCTGAGGATGTGCCATCAATCACGTATCGATGAAGTAAGTTTGTGCATTTTACTAACAGCTCAATGTTTTAAAGATTGCAATCTCTTCCATTTCAGTTCATTGAATAAGTGTCTGTTGATATGATTATATGGTTTAATTAAAAATCGAAAAGTGTATAATGGAAACGTATGTACATTCTCGTATTCATCTGTGAAAGTGTTAATTGCGCATTGGAATATAACGTCTTGCAGCGTCTAAAGTGGAGTCATATAAACGCGAATCCACTAACCACAGTCGAGATACCAGTGTATATAATATTTTTGTTGGCTTTGTCATTGTGCCGCGTAATGGAAGTACTTGAACCCCCGAAAACTGTCAATTGGAATGTCCAAGTGTATGTTTTGTCGCAACATCGTTGGCCTTCTTGTATATTTCAATATCTCCAGCAGTGTATCACAAAGTTGACATATCATCACATACTTGTTAGTTGCATAATATAATATTTCCAGTATTTAAACTGTTCATTAAAGATACAAAAAAGAAGAGAAGAGGTCTGTCGTATTCATGTAGTTATTCCATGCAATATGAAACCATCGCGCACTGACAACACTGAGAGACGAAGTAGATCTTGCACAAACTATGTAAATATATTTCTGGTATGGAGAAACTAATGAGACACGTGACGGGTCATTTTTATGAAATTGTGATTCATACTTTTATAAATGATGGAAATCAGGCCTTTCCATCTTCCTTCGATCAACGTGTGCAGGATGTCGCAACAACTTCACAGCCCAGAGCAAACACGACTAGATGTAAGAGCACACATCTAGAAAAAGAAATTAGAGATATTCTGTAATGATGGGCCAGATTCTCTAAATGAAAGTAATGCACATTCCAAAGAGATGATAAAAAATTAAGTATTATGTCGAACACGCGATATTTGAGTCTTATTAAATTTACCCTAGAAACGCTAAAAGAAACTAACTTCCGCTGCCTATCTTAAATTGTTAAAATAAAAATTATTTAAAATCAAGTGACATTCTGAAATTATCTCTGTGGTTTGTCAACAACACGAAAGTTGTTCATTGATGCGGAACATAGTGTATTATTTTATTGTGCATTATTAGTGGTCATCTGAACTTCATCGGACAACTTCTTCTAGATATCTGAAATACAATTAGCAGTAAACTCACTCTCTCTAAAGCAAAAAATGTTTATTTTTTCCGGTTTTTTAATTAACCTTTCACATTTTTGAATCTTCATTTAGCACCTAGACAATGTAATATTGAGTATAGTTTTAACAATTAGCAGGGTAGTGTAGAATTAGGTTAACTGAGCCAATTTTTTTCTTTTTAATATTCACATTTGTTTTTGTTAACCGATACATACTTTGATTATTTAATAACCTTAAGCCACATGTAAGCAACATTAATATAATTTCTTAATTTTCTAGCTTTAAGTAACATTTCTTGGAATGCAGAAAAAGTGTTGAGAAAAAATGGTGTACTAATCTTCAATATGAGATTAAATGAGGCACTCACTGGGGTTAAGACAAGACATTAGTGTCTATTGAACCCAATTCAATGTTGTGGAGAAATATTTTTAAAAAGGTTTTATTTATCATGAAACATTTTGCAACAGAATTGAACACTTTACACAACAAATATGTTATATTTTAAAAGTAACTCTCGATTTAGCTATATAAAATTTTGAATATTGTTACACTAGATTCCTTGCAGTTCTGGTAGTTAAACCGGAATCTATCTGTATCCTTGTACAATTTTCAGACTGATATTTTTTGTCAGATTCTTCTTTATTACATCATTCAGCAGCTCCTCTGTAGTGAGTATTTAGTATTTCCATGTGCCTCGAATATCTCGGTAATTAATCCCGTGAATGTAATGCGTTTTGTGAGTAGAATGTTTTAGCCGGGAGATGGCGGTATTCCTCTTCTGTGAAACGCGAAATCCGTCACCGATCTACACAATGGTTTGCGGAGTATATCTCCTCCAGGTATTTCCCACAATGGGGCACCGCCCCAGCCGCGACAAGCTCTAAGCCCCTAAGCGACCTCTCGATATTGTATGTGGTAGTGTAATGCATGTAATGGTAAATAGAACTGTGTGTGAAATCAAATAGGGGGGAATAAGAGAAGATCGCGCGCGGTATCAATCGTTCCGTGACCTGTTTGTTAAAGTAGTAGTCCGACATTCGCCTGGTACTGATCGTAGAAACCACAGAAATATACCGAGCAGCTGGCAGCTAGAATTTTCCTTAGATTGAGGCTGAATTTGAACTAGCATTACATCTAATGTCGAAAATCCGCTATCGTCATGACTTGAACTCCAGGATCTCTCGCTAAAAAACCCTGCAGGGGAAACGATTGCTGTCACAGAATCATCTTGGCGGGTGCTCATTTGGATAATCCGGATAGTTGGATATTTGAACTTTCACTTTAGTAACCTTGAAGTTTAAACTGAAAAAAATAAGATATTATAAGAAATATTTCTGGGGGTTGACTGAGACGAAGTCCACCTAATTCTAAAAGCTTTGGCTCAGTAAACCTCGTTGAAACTTCTTCAGACACTATAACAACCTCGAGCATCATATGCTGTGAATATTAGATATTTAATAAATGCGAAGAAGTTATCATTTCATTCATACTGTTAAGATTGATATTTGTCACGTACTGATTATTTTTATTAATGTGTAAGTTTAAATTATTGAAAAAATTACACGTGTCTGACTCAAATAAAAATGACGAAATACATCCTGGTTAGGAGACGCGTTGCGTCGTGATTTAACGCAACAAATGTAAATAAAAAATCCAGAATTGGCAACAGAATCCAGGTATTTAACAGCTACACATATGCAATGAAGCATATATAATTAATTTTAGTACAATTTTAAACAAACTTTTCCTACAACAATATGGTCTGGCTCAGATAAACTCCATGGCCAATTAACCTAACTCTTACCTTTCACAGTAATCACAAGAGTGAGGAAACTAGTTATTTTACTCATGCAAACGTACATACAGCCCAGTTAGCTGCTCTGCATTCTTGAAATTCGCGAATGTTCAGAGCGAGAGAGGTGGCTCAGGGCATCAACCGATGTCACTTGAGGGCCTCTGACCGGGAGGTCCTGGGTTCGACTCCCGACGGTGGCAGGATTTTCGGCACTAACTAGATAGCTGGGTCGAGTTCTGTCGCTGACTGGGGGGGGATTCTAGCGGCCGGCTGCTCTGATCGGTAGTTTTCCGTGGTTTCTCCGATCAACACCAGGTGAATGCCAAAGCACAACCTGAACAAAAGGGCCACCCACCGATCTTTCCTTCTCATTCCTTGTCCCTTTACTTACACACACTTAACACTTACATGCACTACATTACCACACGTACCGGGAGACCGGTCGCGAGCTTAGAGCTTGTCCCAGCTGGGGCGGTGTCCCGCTGGTAGGAGATACCTGGTTGAGGAAAACTCCGCTAGCAGACGGTAGGTCGCCGTCGGATCTCAACATCCAACGGGGGAAGTTCTCCGCCACCTCCCGGGCAAAAAATCACTACACTTACGGGACTAATTACCTTAGCAGTTGACTCGCCCGGAATCACTAATCAATCCAAAAAAGAAGCTAAGGTTTGGAAGTGTAACAGACGATTCAGCACACTTCACGCACACTCGAACGTTCAATACGTTCTCTTCCAAATACCCTCTTCCATGAACTTCCTGGATATTTCAAATTAACTGTAAATTTCTCATCAAAATGTAACTTAACTCTTCACATGTTAGAAATGTTAGGTTTTGTAAAGTAGTTGGCATCTTTTATTACTGCTCTATTTGCAGATATTGAAGTTCTTTTCATTCCTACTTGTTTTTTAGTAACTCGTAATTGCAGCTGTAATGCGACAAATTCAATATTGTGCTTAATTTTATGTGCTTATTACTTTATGTTGAACTTTTACTAAAGGGATCACTTTTAATCATTATAATGTGCACTTAAGTGTCTGGCAACTACAAAGTGTTGTGGACAGGCTGGTCTCAGTTTTGAGTTCGGCGGATTTTCAGGCTCAGTCGGAAGATGCCATCAATTGGACAAAATTCTTGTCCGATATAGGTGGTTTTTGTGGTTCCTTCAGATCAATTTGAGTCGGATGCCAAAGCAATTTCGTAAATAGGAGCCACGAACCTGGTCGTTCCATGTCCTTCGCTTGCTGCCGAGGGATGGTCGCGTTATGCAGTCTTTGCTAATCTGCTAGAACTGTGAATATGCAGATGCTAGGCCAAAGCTCGAACAGGGTTGTATCACGACAGTTGTTGTTTTTTTTGTTGAGGTTATGCGTTTTACATACTAAAGAAAATTTAAAGACGACTTCCAAATCTATCTTTAAACATCAGTTTAATACAATCAACTGAAAATGTGAGCAGAAAAAAATGAGCAGTTGTTTACACATGGCGAGTAGTCTATATCTCGAAATCATGGCGAGTAGAAATCTCTTAAGAATATCTCGAAATTTTCTTGATGTATATGACTAGATCATTTCCGTTGTATTGCCATTTTCTATTATTAATGTAGGTATCAGTCTTATTTGACTTGGATAAAACAATAAAGATCATGGTACACAGAACAATTTTTAGCAACACTCTGTGTATCTTTATCAGAAAGTTAATTCATAGTACTTTCAGTACCTAACAAGAAAGATAATGCAAGAGAATAATGGACGAAAATAAAATACGAAAGACGCCAGAAACAGATCGGACTTGAAAAATGAAGCAGGTAATTTACTGATATAGTAGTCCGAGGTGGGATATTTATAGCTAATTGCAGATCTAACAGTTTTTAGGAATCTTTTTAGACGTGGAGTGGCGTTTCCTTTCGAATTGCTGAGCACGACGTGTAGTGCGACGTGTAGTGCACGACGTGTAGTCGGGACGTTTTTCATATAATAGTAAAACGGAATGGACGTTGACTTACAATATTCTTTTGAACGTGACTTCAAAGTATTTTAATTTGGTTGAGAGATGAATCTATTAATACTTGACAATTCACGGTTGTTATTGTATGAAAGACTGTCTCCAGTCTGCCATTTAAAGAAAATGGATTTACTTCAGTATCTCGGAAAATGCGAATGATAGAAAAAGTGTAAATATAAATTTCTTAGTAGGATTTTTTACTGCATGTTAGTGCAAATTGCATTGCAATATTTACAACCGTCAGACATTGCAACATGTCCGAAAGTTTATATGTTGTTTTGATTGTCGTGTAAAACAATAGCGATCATGATACAAAAAAAAAATTTTCGTGTCAGTTTTATGTGATAACAGAGAAAGTTACAAGATACATTTTTACTCTCGTTAATACAATGTGAAGAGGTGTAATACTAAAGTAGCTGATCAAAATTTATTTAAAGAAATAAAAAATCATATTTTATATTTCTAATTAAATTTTTTATTTTATCATATGTTATGATTTTATTGAAAGATTTCTGTACAATGAAAAACGAAAACTGGTTAATGTATATATTAATGAAAGTTGTTGCTCAACCATAAGACTAAATTTTTACCAAACTGTACATTGAAGCTTATAAATACATTTAATTATAAAAATATCCATCGAGGGAAGTGTTTTTGTTGATCTACTTACGTTACATTAAATGTAACGCAAAGATGGATTGTAATTGTTTTTATTTATATTTAGTATAGAGCCTTCATCAGGACTGGAATACTCTTCATCCTTCTGGACAATATTTATTACTACACAAGAGTAAAACCAGAGTGAAATAAATTATAATAATTCACACGTGTTTTCATTTTCACAACTACTCATAAAGCTATAAAAATTATTACCTTCACTCATTGTTCTTTCCTGATTTTATTACATACCTAATTGCTAATCATTCGCGTAAACACGATGTGGGTCAATTTGATAGATCTTGTCATTTTATTTGTGAAAAGACTTCCTTTTGAGAAAAATGCCGAAATAATATTAACAAGGAACATGCAAATTCAATTTATGTTTACAGTTTTTATGATGGTAGTGATTAAGAAGCCATAAATAATATTACAGGCAGTTTTCCAAGTGTAAAACGTCGAGAAAAACGTTTATATGTACACCATTTAGATTATTGCTAGAAGCTAGTGTTTCTACCAGTTGTGAAGAAATGTGGTGAACAAAAACATTGAGCTGCAATATCAGCAGTCGCGAGATCATGTAAAGAAGCTTATATGAACGTGCGGCAAACATGCACTGCTAAGTCGTCACAAATATTCCCTACGAAGTAATGAATCCCACCGTAATACAATCAGTAGCTGCATCTGTTTGACAAAGGAACAAAACACACTATTAGTTTCGAAGTACATTTCAAACAGTTTGTGTAAATGGAGCGTTAATTTAAATGTACACCAAGATGTGTTTTCTAGCAAATGATGCGCGAACATCCATTTTAAGCCTTCGTCTGAAATTCAAATGTTTTAATATTTATGAAATTTCGACTCGTACCATAGTAACCATAATCAGTTGTAGAACTCTAATTTTTTGCCATACTACAATAGAATCCAATTAAATAAGCATCTTCGTCGGAGAACACCGACTTAAAATTACTCGAATTTCCTTTCAAGGTATCGAAAGTTTTACTGCTTCACTTAAGTTCCTTGACTTAAGTTTTAGCGCAGTTTTACTTCAACAACTGAAGCGCTCGAATATAGGTAGCATTTGACGACCAAAAACGCTCAGTCGTTTGAAGATTCTAATGCCACCAAGATCCAAGATCCCAGCCACATATGAGTGTAGAGAAATCAATGGAGGGAGGATGGCAGATGCCAAGGTTGCACCCCTCACTCGCTCTTGTAATCCACCATTCGTGGACAGGCAGTCTCAATAGTTTCGCACGGTGCAGAACCGGTTGTATGCAGTGTTTTTTTTTCTTCTTGAGGTCTCCCTCAGGTACTGCAGAATGCATCCTCATGTAACTGAGTTCTCATTGGATGACCACTGCCTCTTCTGGGTTGTCAGCGGTCGGCTTCAGGGAAATCCAACAAATGACCGGCTTACTATTTCATGATTCATCATAGTCGTTTCTACTCATGTATCAGGACCTCATTTTTTACCAAGTTCCTGTAGCAAAAGCGTCATTCTTACAGATGTTTGGTCTTCCTCAAGTATTGTTCAAACTTGTTCATTATCGATTTAAAATCAATTACGCATCTAACAATTTAAATCAGTGAATTTGCAGCAAGGCCAAAGTGTCCAAACCCTTATTCAATCTGATGCTCTAACCGCGCATTGTTGGTACTTTCATTCATTATTCAATTATGTCTACTACACATAATTGAATAATGAATAAAAGTACACAATGCTAAAAGTGGAGTAGGGATTTTTAGAACTCAAGAAAACTTGCGCAGATTATCAATTGAGTGTGAGCCTTTTTCCTCTCTTCGGTCCAAGCTTTTCCTGTTCTACACTTTGGTACTTCTTCCATATCACTCTGCCATGACTGCATTTTAAATATAAACGTGTTCCTATTTTGAATGTCTTCTTCTGTGATCCCTGATAATTTCAGGTCCTTTTTAATTTCGTTGATCCTTTTATATTGACAGTTGCTGCTTAACTTCTATTCTCATAAAATTCAACTATTTGTTTTGTAAGACGTTAGAATTCATTCTTTTTGTGTGTCCATAAACATTTAGTCTACATTTTGTGATTTCAATCTGAATATCCGTATATTGTCTGAGTTCTTTTTTGCTTCTGAGTTTGTATTGCTCGTCTGTGAATTTAAGACCAAGAATTTTCCTAAAGATTTTGCATTCCTTTTTTTTTTCACATTTTTTATGTGTTTTTTCCTGTTCAATATTGGTGTTTCTGAGCCATATAGACATTCTGGTTTTATCTCTGTATTATAGTGTCTGTTTCGTGCCCTTAGACATACACTGTTTGTTATAGATATTTTGGGTGAGACGATATGCTGTTTCCATTTTTTACATCTAGGTTCATTGGCCTTAGTTTCCATTCCATTTTCCTGAATTATTTCTTCAAGGTATTTAAATTGTGTGACTTAAATTTGTCATATTTTGTTTCCATGAAGTTAGGTGTGTCTTTGTCGCAAGTAATAAATTCAGTTTTTTCATATGGTATCTGAACACCAACTCTCTCTGCCAGTTCTTTAAGGAGCTCAATCTGTTTTGTGCTGTTTAAATATCAGGTGTCAGGATTGCCAAATCGTTTGAATATGCTAAACAGTTTACCGTTATTTTCCCCTCCCTAATGTGATTGATAGTGCAATTTTGGGGATTATTTTTTGTTTACGCGATTCTGTTGTTACTTTCTCAACAATACAATTAAATAGCAGAGATGAGAGCCCGTTGCCTTGCCTTACGCTTGTTTTGATTTTACAGGGGTTAGAAATACATTCCATAAATTTTACTTTGGCCTGTGTGCTTGTCAGGGTTTCTTTTATCATTTTCAGAGTTTTCAAATCTTATCCTTGTTCCCTTAATGTTTTGAATAATGATTTCTGATCATCCAAAACATATGCTTCTTTGAAATCAACAAATGTTCTTATTAGATTTTCGGTTACCTATTCGCTGATACCTTAGGATAAGTTTCAGATTTAAGATTTGTTCTGGACATAATCGACCTGGTCTGAAGCCTGCCTGGTATTCTCCAATTTTTGGTTCTAATGGTTTTTGTGCTCTGTCAAGAAGACATGGGGATACGATCTTGTAGGGAACTGATAATAATGAAATTGCTCTATAATTATTGACGTCTGTTTCAATGTGCTTAAAGATGGTTGTTTTTATTCGATAGAATTCCACTTAGCGGTGGAATTGTTTATAATATTTCCCCACAAATTTACATACGTATTCAAATATATACAATGTGAAAAGACAGGCTAGATGTGTATAATATTTCACTGTCACATCAAGAAATATGTTTATTACAGTATTTGATTCCGTATGTTATTTTAATGCATGTTATTTTAATTTTATTCAGATACGAACGTACGATGTAAGAACAGCTTCTGAAGGAGGGTTGGTAGTAAAAATGAAACGTTTTATGTCTTATTGCTTCCAACGTTGCCTGAGACGCTCACACTGTGATTATGGATCTTGAAATGCGTATTACTTTCGTTTGGAATGTTTCTTCGTGTCTAGTGACCTTTGCATGAGGTATTTTATTTATATATCAGAAATAGTTCTGCAATTTGCTAGGTACTTGCAATAAAGTGAAGTCACTTTTACGTGCTTCAAATATTTAATTAATTTATCGTTAAATATTGTAGAAGGAAACACCATCGTCATTCAGTAGATATATACTTTCATATTGATGTTAAATTCTTTAACAAACTTATAAATAAACAACTGAATAAGTTGGACACGCCACAAAAGATTCAAAAGAGAAATATCCACAGAATTTTTACGCAGGATATACATGACATGAATATATTCGTTTAAATAAAGATCATTGTCACTTACGGAATGATTATTACTTTTAATGTGTATAAATGTGTTGAAATTGTGTGCGTTATGTTATATTACGGCTTTCAAGGCCATCTGTAACTGTTTAACATCTGTTTGAGGGCATTGAACGAAATTAGATTATGATTTTTTTCTGGGTTTATGTCGTCATTTAAAAGAAACTGAAGAATTTAAGATTTACATGGACCCGCTGAGAAAATATATCTATATACCTCAGAATTGATGGTGTTAGAGAATGAAAGCTTTTTAAGGAATTTCTTAAAAAGCCATTAGTGAAAACTCAAAATCAATTCCGTTTATTAAAAAGATAACTTATGCAATTTAAAAAAATTCTTGTTTTAAAAAAAATAATTTTGAATCTGTAATAAATAATAGGTTGACAAAACAAAAAACTAAAAGTAGTGTGTGTTCTTAATAATTTCTCGATGTCCTTGGCTTTGATGAAGTAATTGCATTTTTCGTTTGTATAAGACATTTGTTATAATTTTGACTGATGATCGTTCTTTTGATATTTGTATCATTTACGTAGAGTAATGAACTCATACATGAGGCATAAACCTAAAAAACGAAGACAAAAAATAAAGAAATGCTAGTTGTACTAGAGAGGATGCATTTCTAATATTCATATGAAACTTGCTTTAGGGCTGAAAAACTCTTCATAAGTTGGCAGTCCTGACAAGTTGTCTGCAAAGCTCTGTTTTTTTACTTTTCTCAGCTCACTGCGCTGCCCTGGGTGTAGAACTGTTATTAAGATTATTGAAGGAGTTCTTGAAAGAAGCTTTTAAACATTAAAAGTGCTTGAACTATTTTATAAGTTCTGTAAATGTATCACCTTTGAGAGGGTGTTCGTATGTATCATTTTCCAAATTTCAAATTTAGTTAATAATTTGTTACTTCTATAGCTCAGTATTATTTATATGTATTTCATATGGTAGATAGTTCGGGAATGAAGCGTTATTTCAACATTTTTTGTGTAAAAATCCTTAAAGTTATTTAATTCAATCATTATTTATTAATTGATAGAAATGATATATTTTGCTTATTGCCTTTGAGATTTCCAGTCTCCGTGTGATATATTAATTGTAGAATCGTAAGAATCTTTATACGTACGATGATTTAACAGGTTTCCTCGTTCACAGGTCTTCGATTCTGCGACTCGAACTGCAACAGGAAACAAATATTAATACCCTCATTTGCGATAAATGGATAGTCAAGATCTAAAGAGGTTGCAAGCAATGCGTACCTTTGGAATGCACAAACATTTTTTGATGTTGTTTTTTATTATAATAATCTAGATTTAAAAGCGTATCAATGCGTAATTGGTACTTACGAGAAACTATTGTGAAAAGACATTACCAAAGTGACACTGATCTATTTTAAAATACAAAGTAAAATACGTAAAAAGAAAAGAACAAAATAGTCATATGTCTAGCTATCAGAAAAAAAAAAATTGTTTCAGCCGATTCACCTTCCAATACACCATCAGTTTTATCAACAGCAGTTGTAGGCGGCTATCGATGTCATGCGAGGACATAATTGTTTGGGCGAGGGCTGATTGCTATCCCTCCAGATGGAGCCCAGAGTATGTGGAAAGTGGTCATGGCCTCTTGGCATATCTGACGGAACATTTGGATGGTTCAAAACGTATACTTCCGGGCAGACTTCAGTAACACGTATACTGCGTGAATCCCCACGAAGAATAGAACAACATGATCAGCGTATGTTGATCAAGATTATAGCTATGGGGGGAAAGCAAGCACTACTCGCTGACATTGGCAGGTCTTTTGGAAAAATGACAATGTTCTACACATAATGAATACATAAATCCATCGCGCCAAAAAGGAGTGTTATGTAATGGCGGAGCCTACATACAGGCGTGCAGTATGCAGGCGTGCAGTGCTTTTCAATCGACATGGAAATGATAAAATTAAAAAATTGGTCGTGTATATTTTCTTTAAAGTTGAACCATTACTTTTGAAATGTCCGATTTCAATTTTTTTTTCCTTAGCCGGGAAATCTTCTCAACAGTGATACTACGGTAATTAATTTATATTCATACTAGCTGACCCGGCGAACTCTGTTCCGCCTTAACAGCCGGTCCCATCTTTTTCTCCCGTCGCACTCACTGTGAGAAACTGTACTATCCTTGTTGCACTCGTGATAATAAAGCAATTGCAGATTTGTGTTTTTCTCTCAAACAAAGAAGAATTTCAAAAAAATTGATATTAAATAGATAATTAAAAAATCTATTACGTACCAGAGCGTTTTTTGAATTGATTTTTGTTTAAGAGAGAAATATAAAGCTGTAATCATAGGGACCGGCTGTTAAAGGCAATAAATAAGCAGATTTTGGAATTTATTAAGTTAAATTGTTTATTAGAAAATACAAATAAAAAATTAAGTAGATTAATCATTCATTATTGTTCCTGTATAGTGTGCATAGGTTGCAGGGTGCATAGGTTGCAGTCTTCAGTTAAGTACCTTGTGATACACGACATTTTTTGTTTTATTAGCAGGCGCAGGTTACAACAGGCAACAATGACCGCTAACATGCGAAATCGCGCGAAAACGTGCGAATACGTGCAAAAACGTTCGTTCTTACACAGGAACGCTGTCGAACGGGATAAACAGTATTCCATGTCCGTCTCCTGGCTCTAAGCTTCCTGCTCACCAATTTTTAGCCAAATCGGTACAGCCGTTCTTGAGTTATAAATAGTGTAACTAACACGACTTTCTTTTATATATATATATATATATATATATATATATATATATATATATATATATATATATAGATAACGGCGAACGAAAGGCGGCTATCATTATCGCCTTCTGTTATCAGTGCGGCGTTACAACAATGGGTTACCACAGGCAACAATGACCGCTAACATGCGAAATCACGCGAAAACGTGCAAAAACGTGCGTTCCAACACACGAACGCTGTCGAACGGGATAAACAGTATCCTATGTCCATCTGGCTCTAAGCTTCCTGCTCACCAATTTTTAGCCAAATCGGTACAGCCGTTCTTGAGTTATAAATAGTGTAACTAACACGACTTTCTTTTATATATATATAGATAACGGCGAACGAAAGGCGGCTATCATTATCGCCTTCTATTATCAGTGCGGCGTTACAACAATGGGTTACCACAGGCAACAATGACCGCTAACATGCGAAATCACGCGAAAACGTGCAAAAACGTGCGTTCTTACACAGGAACGTTGTCGAACGGGATATACAGTACTCTATGTCCGTCTCCTGGCTCTAAGCTTCCTGCTCACCAATTTTCAGCCAAATCGGTACAGCCGTTCTTGAGTTATAAATAGTGTAACTAACACGACTTTCTTTTATATATATATATATATATATATATATATATATATATATATATATAGATAGATAATGATGATCAAAGATATTATATAATAAATAATGAAGTGGTTCAAGACTTTTATCATTGAAAGCAACGCTAGCGCCTAGAAGTGACACAATATTTCTTTCAAAATTGATATATTCCAGCTGATTTGCCTGAACGATTGTTCTGCCCAGCAATTTTGAAACAAATATTTTAACTTTTTGGAGGTACTTTACATTCAGGTTCATACATTTTTAAAATATGTGTTCAAACTATAGTTTCGAACAAAGAAGAGGAGGTCCATAAAAATAAGCAACATTTGCTCTCTTCAGGTTTTCGTTTTTCTACGAAAACGTGTTCTGTATATTAAAATGTATCTATCCCATCACATAAAACTCAGGGCGTTAATTCCGTGTTATACGATGTCAAATATGTAGAGAATCGAACCAAAAAGAAACATTTCAAAGCCCGTGAACGATTTCAGATATCTTAATTCATGCATGTATTTTCAGATACGTTGATAAGAATTTTTTGGATGTGAATATTAGTAATCGAAGCAATCGTAAAAATGTGTATTAAAGTATGACGAGTTTACTACCAAAATAATTCTCTCTGGAAACTCTAACTTAGTATTCGAGACCCGCCCGTGGCGAATTTTTCAACACACGCTGACTGTTCTAATCCACGCTTAATTCCAATGCTGGAATTTAGAGAAAATTCTGGCCAATTGAAAACAAATGTTTACAGAAAGTAATTAAATTTTACTCCTCCAAGTAATTGCCACACAGCACATCGAACTCTCAAATTACTTTTTCGTATTAAATGAGACTACTTTAATTCCGTTTCGGAGAGGGGATTAGCACATATCAAATGGATAAAATAGGCTAATAGTTTTTAAATAAAAATTCTAGATAAACGGCAACATTAAGTTAACCATTTTAGAGTAAACATCTTAACAAATATTGAGACATAATTGGAAAAAGATTTGTCCCCCGTGTTGCAGTCATAATTCATTGTTATTGAATCTTTTAATAAATAAAAAACTAGCAGTTCTCTGTGACTTCTTGCTGGCTTCCGCTCGGAAAACCTATTGCCAATAGTCAACTGAAGTGTAAGCAACAGATTCGCGTGGTCACTGCCAAGCAAGAACATTAGGAAGCAGAGATCTGATAGGGAACATAATGCAATGTGGACGATGTGTATTCTTCAAACCTGATCATAGGTTCCAAAGAATGTATTAAGGGTTTTTGAGTGGATAAATATGCATGAATTACACAGGTCTGCGAAACATTTTTGGGGTCAGCTGTCTCGGTTTAGTTGACTGACTCTCACATATGTGAGTGAATTGAAAGCGAAAATTCGCTAATAAAAATTGCAGGATAACTATGTTGTCCGTCCGTCCGTCCGTC
Organism: Teleogryllus occipitalis; assembly: GCA_011170035.1. Lineage (NCBI taxonomy): Eukaryota > Metazoa > Arthropoda > Insecta > Orthoptera > Gryllidae > Teleogryllus > Teleogryllus occipitalis. The sequence continues at coordinate 598,760 of BLKR01000036.1, forward strand.
CGTCCGTCCGTCCGTCCGTGGCCAACACTAGTGCCTAGCCCAAACCGTTCTGACTATTTTCTTCAACATTCACATTGTCTAATCGATCTATCTGAATGGACTCGAGGTGTTGCAGATTTCAAATGGATATCTTGTGTTTGTTTTGGGTCTTACATGAATCATTAACATTTTAAAAACTTTCTGAAAAATATCATAAATATTTGAATTAATTTTTGGCTCTCGGATTGAGCAGATTTCGTTTCAAAATGGCGCTGTTCTTATTTTCGTTGAACACTAAATTTTTGAAATTGGAAACTTACAAAAAATACGATTATCTATTTGCTGTTGTAGCAGGACAAGTTACATAGTTGTGTACTTAGAACGAAGGAAATTACGCAATGTAGCGAAAAATCGATGCCGAGATTTTGACGGATATACACATTTTGGGGTTACGGATATACACATTAGGGGATGGATATATTCTTTTTCCAGAACACTTGTCCCTCCGATTGTCCGTCTACCTGTGAATAACAATTGCTCCTAAATCGTACGACGACTTTCCTCCAAAGTTGATTTTTCTTGATTGATGCGTGTGATGTCTACGCCCATAGAATTTGAAACGTCTTATAAATGTTTGCGATATTTTACATGAAGCACATAGGACACCGTCAAATGGTTCTAAAGTACGAATTTTTTCTTAATTTTTAGCTCAAATAGACCACAGCACATTTATAAAACGGCGCACTCAGATGATTATTGACTTTCAAAATTTCGAAAATTTCAAAACCTTCGATTTTTGCCACCTATAGAATAACATAATTGAAGATACTTTTTAATTCAATGTATTATTAAAATTATATCTGTAAATAAATTCTAAATAAGTACCATTTTTCAAAATATAAAGTGTTTTCGCATGATTTTGAGTGATCTGGGGACTGTATCCACAAAAATGTAATAATGGTTCTCTTAAAAAAGGTATTAAATTCCTGCTTTAAAGTGTTTGGTAGGATAGAGCACAACACAATGAATTCTATGATGAAAGTTGAATTTTTATTATAATTTTCGAATTTTCAAAAATTGAAGTAAGTTTGTTATTTTGAATCTCCCGCGCTTTGTTCGGTGAAACGTTTTCAAGACGTGACTGAAAGTATTAAGTCTTAAGGTTTTAAGTTGTATTATTATAATACTGAATGAAAGTTACAAATATACATAAAGCTTGTGCTATTGTAGCACCACTTATTTCATTGCAATTTATCAAGAAATGCTTCGGATTCTGCTCTTTGTTTCCCGATAGTAATCGACCATATTGTGATTATTGGGGAGCAAAGGAAATTATCTGTAACATTGACATCTAAAGGCAAATGAAGAAAAAACCGAATTGATTCACCATTTCAAATTCAAGCAATTGAATTGCATGAGTATATTTTCAGTCCATGTGAAATCAGAATATAGCAAGCGTTGCGAATTGGGGATGGTGCTGGCAGTTGTACACATGATGTGGCAACGTAGTTACCAGGGTAAAGAATAAACCTATGTTTCTGGATCTTCTCGTTTTTGGTGTATATCTTCACTGTTTTTGTGTATCCATTTTCGTTTTCATTTATTGAATCTTTATTATTATTTTCTTTATTTTAAGAACAATAAGTAGAAATGTAGTGTGTTTGGCTTACATTGCGTAAGGTTAAAATTATTTTTGTTTTTATAATTTACTTCAATGCATCATTGGGACCTGTTTCAAGAGGAAATGAAAAAAATACTTGCTTAGTTAAATTTGTCTCTGTGTAATTTTGTGAATTTTTTGTACACAGCGCTCTCGTATCTTCAAAAATTGACATCTGGGTACAAAATTTCGAATATTTTTCTCTCAGAGTGAACTGTCTCTGTTCTCACATGTAGAAGGACGTTGAATTAAAAGGCAAGTTTGATTTCACGTCAACTGGGCTCTAATGTCAATGGTACTGATTTCATAGAGACATAATGCAAGGAAAAATAAAGCACACCCTCTGATCAGTTGCGAGTCTCCTGTGTTGAGGACGCCCTTAGCAAAGGGATATAAACGTGATTTCATGGTATTGGGCAGTATACTCGTTTAGCTTGCCACATTGATAGACGTCGAGTGCTGCAATAGTAGTGGGTCGTTATCCGCGTCCTCGTGTTCGTACTGATAACATTCATGACGGATGACCTAAGATTCTTATTGGCTCGACCGCCGAGAGGCGGTGCTGATTTTCGGCTCGTGCTTAATCTATTCACTGTATTCAATCATGCACAATTTCGATGTTCGTGGCAGTTGTATCCAGTACTCATAGCGTAAAAAATTTGTTTCGATGTGTGAAGATGTACAATATAGTTTATTTCTTATTGATATTGAAAGTACTAAGATTTGAATAAGCAAAACCAAAAAACTACCTATATTTCCTTTATTATCGCCAGTGAATGAAGGCGAGAAGAATCAGAATACCACACTTGCGTATGTGTGAGAAATTAAAATATAAAAACCATTATTACCTTAAATATGAATTTTTTGTGAATGAAATTAATTTTAAATTAGTGTATACTGTTATATCATTTAAATATTTTATCTGCGACAAGTATCTGGATAATTCAAATAAAAGTAGTATTGTCAAATAAATCAAATTTAAATCAAAACCCCGCTCTAACTTATTATGAATTCGTGTTAATGCTAGTAGTTTAAAGCTATACATCTGTGACAATAAATATCTTAAATATGTTGAAACTCGATATCAAAAAACATTATCTTCAATAGTATTTTCAAATTGAATACTTCGTTCTTTAAGATATTTCCACGTTTCCTCACAGTAATAATTCTTAAATGATACAAGCGAAGCTAGCTTAATTGTACTACAGTGTGATTCAAATAACACTTCTACCCAAATAATGCACATATAAACGTGTACAAAAGAATGAAACCTTACGACAAAGCGCTCTGCATCGATTAGGAGATCGAACAACGGGGTCATTTGGTGATAGTACTGCACATTCTTCTCACTAAAGCAAAGAACAATAAAGTCAGTTATGTTATTATGTACAAAACTGCTCTAGATACAAACATTAGGAAAGTACGAAACGTATGGACGAATACATAGCACATCACAATGTGTACGGGACTGGTTTTAGTAAGGCTTCGATCCAAAGTGGACTGGTACATATTCATATTATTAGCCATTGGTGTAATTACGTTAACCGACATTGTAATACGTGGAAGAGGTTGGGAAACGTAATAATCACCGTCCTTGAATAGGAAAATTTATTATGCTGTTGAATTTTGTCGTTTCTCTTTCTCCGCCCGTATATACGCATGAAAAATTTTTCACGCATGGGCGAAATGCATACAAACTTTTACATGAAGCTACTCATGAAGTTACCGTAGGCAGCGGATAACTGCTGTGTAAAGTGAGAGAATTTTACGTAGATTACGTGCGTGAGCATTTAAATAGCAGCAGACGTATGTGGAAAGTATTCTTATTGTTTTTTTACATTATTGCCATAATTCTCGTTTAAGGAAATAGAACTCTAGCTATACTTGATATTAAAACTTTTTTTTATTGGTTTATGAGGTAGAGCAAGTTTTTTAATGTTTCGCTTTTCATAGTAGCTTATCGTCTCAAATTGATCTTTTTGAATATTATACGATTTGTTTCTGCTCTCACAGAAGTTTTTCTTCTTTTTCTTTTTACTTTCTCAACTACGCCTTTAAGCCGTACATCAGTTGAAGTTCGAAAACTTTGCTTAGTCAACAAATATAGATGGGGCGGGCGAAATCCGGTCGGCGTATCAGTTCTCGCTCACTCCCAGGCCAGTCTGCTGTCGAGGTGCTGGCCAGCCCCTTAAATGTACATCTGGCGTCGCTATCCGTCAAGACTCCCTACGACGGGCCGGCGCTGCTGGCGCGTGTCCTGAGCTCGCTGCTACTTCAGCTGTTCTCCAAGAGCGCGCTCTGCCCACGGCGTGCGCGCGGCGAATTTAAATGTTCGCCGTACAGAACAGTTGGACACGTCAATAACTTCGATGTTGAACACCCTTTGTGAATATATTTTGGGCAGGGGTGTTGCTAGGTTCTTGGAGGTCCCGGTACAGAACGTTCAAATTAGGACGCTAAATGGGGACACAAAATCAGAAGTTTTAAGTATATTTTATACACGTGCAGTATTGTACTGTTAGATTTAATCACCAAAGAAATCATTCTCCATTTTACACCATCGCGTTTCTCATTTGTGAGCCCCTATTCTCAAAAGAATTTTCGTAAACTTTTCGACTGAAAACTACAGTAAATAGAACAGACAACAATTGAATACCTTGTGAATCACAAACAGCGCAGTTCGATCGCATAAGTATTCTGCTTTGTTGCTAAATTTACGTTTCGTAGTTTACAAAGTAATATTTTAAGAATTCATTTTCAAATTCCGGTCCTGGTCGTGCGGTAGATGTCGGAAGAGTTGCATAGCCGATTGTGGTGGACGTAAATTTACAGACGAAGCTCCGGACGGCCCTGCAAATGCTTCTTTCAACTACGGTCCTACAGTATTTTCTTTGTTGTTATTGTTGTTTCTTGAATTAATTCTCTCACATTCTATTGCGGTAATAGCAAGAATGAAAGAGGCCGCCCTACATTAATATTTGCTATCTGTTATGACAACCATTGCCACATTAAGAGGAAAATTTGCTCTTCTATTCCTTTGAACTCGAAAAAACCTTCGAGAGAAATGGCACACGGTTCATTGTTATTGTTTTTAGGTCTCGAATATATAATTCATTTTGAACTTTCATACGCCATCGATTTCTAGGTTATTTTAAAAATAAAGCTCGGAACCATCTCATAATATTCGGAAGTCTTACTTGAAAAGTGTAAATTCATTGATTTTTTTTTTTCGAAGAGCACCGCCGTGGGTCCAAACTCAACATAAGAGTAGAAAATTTTACTTAAAATTCAATACTTGATTCAAAATTCGAGACCTCTCCTTCAATATTGTATAGTTAGAATTCACGTTTTGTGGGGTCTTGATAGCAAAAAATTGGTTGCATTTAAAATGTCTATCCCACTGTGGTCAATGATGGCGCCTAAGCCATACAGTATATTTTCTCCAAAATTGATATTCCCAGATCTATATGTCCAAATTCGAGGGCTGGCGAATTTTAAATGGCAATTTTGATTTTTGGAGATATTTTAGTTGAGGCCTCAACATATTCAAAATTTTATCAAAAATTGTATCATGCTTTTTGGAATGATTTTTTTGCCTCGAATATAACAAAAGACGCTTTAAAAATGGAGTAGGGTTCATATCCCTTAAGTTCTATAATTTTTTCAAAATTGCTAAAGTGGGAAAAAATTGGGGTCTTCCTGCCAGTAAAATATTGAAAATAAGATTTTTACTTTCTCGCACTTACTTCGTAAGAAAAGAAAGTTATGTAATCCTGCACGGGAAAACAACGAATTTGTTTGAAGAAAATCTCATATTGCCAGGCCCTGGTAACGAAAAAGGCGATAAACCCTGGTGGATAAACCCTGTTGCTATATATAGTAAATTACTTCCTGTAACACGTTATATAGCCAGAATCGAGTATGTTTGTGGGTCCTTGAAACCAAAAAAAGCGACGAAACGTGACGGTCTGTGGTCAAAGCTAGCGCCTAAACCGTTCAGTCCATTTACTCCAAAATTGATATTCCCCAATCGCAATGAACGAACTCAAGACTTTGGGAGTTTCAACTAATATTTTGACATTTGAGGGCGCTTTCCATAAAGCTTAAAAAAATTTCAATTTTTTTTCCAAAATGGCACATTTTTTTACTAAACGTTCTCGGATAGCGTGAAGGACGCTTAAGAGAATGCAGGTCTCATGTTCACTGAAAAACTAGACTTTTCAAAAATGGCAGTGAAATAAAAATGATTTTAAAAAAATGATTGAATGAAAGTGAACTTTTTTGGGGCACCTTCCAACAACTATAATATTGAAGAGAGAGATTTTCCGTAATGAAATATGTTCTGTAAAGACATGTAGAGTAGTTATCGTGTAACTATGCGAAGTGTAGGCAATTTTAATTTTTTAAACAAATTTTTCTTAAAAGAGGCTGAATTATTTAAAAACTTTTCTCCTCGTATGTATCAAGGGACGATAAAATATGGTGCTAGACTCATTTTAAGCGAACTCTTCGTTTTTTTGAAAATTTCAAAAAGTTAACATTTCAAAACTACAAAATTGAAGACAGAGATTTTGCCTTATACAAATTCTGTTGTAGAAAATAAGCTCTTAAGAAAAGTTATGTACAATTTTTGGAAAAAAAGAGTAGATTTCGCGTAGTTTGTGCTTGAAATTTCTGCAATTTAAAAAAAAATCAAAAACACCCCCAAATTTCTCCTTGTATGTAGGGACAGAAAAAAGTTGATGCTAGTCTCACTTTCGGCGAAAAATTTCAAAAATTGCAAAAAGTTAACATATTACTTAACTAGAAAACTGAAGAAAGCGATTTTTGCCTTAAACATTGTCCGTTCCAAAAAATCAGCGCTTTATAAAAACTTTTTTGAAAAAAAATCATTTTTGGGACGATTATATTTTTAAGCGTTGGCCCGAGTACGAAATAGCATTTCCATAGCGTAGAGGTCGGGCTCAAGGCGAATGAACTCTGAGGATTTGAGTTCGAGTCTCCCGTGAAAAAAAAAAGTGGCTTGAACTCTTTTTGCAGAATTATGTAGTAGTGCAATATAGCGAATTAATACAAGAAAGTATGTGTTGTGGCACACCTACTTTCTTAATGAAATCTCTTTTTCGCAGACTATCTTTAAGCAATGTCTTGTACAATTTTTAAAACATAGAAGTAATTCTTGCGTAAAACAAACAATTTTAAAAAAGGTTCAATTTTTTTTCGGAAAGAGGAAAGTACGCTAATAAAAATAACACTGGTCACATTGTCGTAGAACCCTCTATATATTGGGAATTTTTAAAAGTTTAAAGTATTTTCGGCGTCTTCCTACAACAAAAACAACAACAATTTTGAAGATACAAAATTAATGCAATCTGTTCTTTAAAAATAGATCTTGAAAAGTTCCCAATGAAAAGCTCTGAATTTTTGAAAATAGCGAGTGCAACTGTTCATCTCTCGTTTTCAAACAATAGGCAAGGCTGGACTTACTTCAAAGCTTGGTGGTATAGGAGTTAACGTGAATGGCGTGTTGAATGTAAGATCCCTAGTTCGAATCCCAGTTTGGAAAAAAACGTGGTGTTGTGGCACTTATTACCTAACAGATCGTACGAGGAAAGGAACGTGTTTATGGTTTGTACATGAAGAAAACGAATTAGACTAGATTTATCTACTTTTTGATATCAGATTCCTATGACACCGGTTTTTCTGATGAAAAAGGGTAATTTCTGTCGCTGAATGAAAATAGTATTGTACAACGTACGTAGTACGACAAGAAAGTAAAAGAAATGTAATTTGGATAAGATATTGGAAAAATTTCCATTCATATCAGTATTATTTTTAAGAAAGTCATCCGAGATACATTTGTAATTTAAGGTTCTTGCACAATAAACTGGAGGATTATAGTACAATACTGCAGGGACATGTTATATACATTTTAATGAGGCATTTAATGCCTAGAGAGGGTGAAATGAGTTTTAGTTTTACAGAGACGTCAGTAAACATTTCCACTTCGCATTCTGGAAAGAAATGTACTCATGCTATTCCTGGCGCAACCGGTTTTGGCGGCAGCCGCGCAAACCGGAATCAAGGGTTGCTGGTTCGAACACTGCACAAAGCTGAAGTATTTTTAATTTGTAGATGAGTTGTGCAATGACAAATCACCACACCACTCATCACCCACACTTATCTCCCTTATCAGATTATCGAATTGCTCAACATCAGTGCAGCGAAGCAGTTATGTATCAACTCCCCAAACTAGTGGTACGTTTGATGAAAAAGAAAAATGTTATAAATGGACTAAAAGTGTAAACACGCCATTCTGCGAAATTTCTTAATGGTTCTTTGTTGAATTCAAAAATCAAATTGTTTGCCGAGGGAGAAAGACTGAAAATTTTGTAAATTTTTCAAATTATTATTTTATTGGAAATTGATCTCTTTATTTTTATACTATTTTGATAGTGATAGATATTATAGTGTTTAGTGACGGTTATTTGAAAGTTATAAACTATTTTGATAATAGATATTACTATAACGTGTCCGAGGTTAAAAATGTAGTATGGTCTCTTATGGCGACAGTGATGCCAAACTTGGTGTTTTTCTGCTGTAACTGTATGAATCGAAAGTTACGCACTAGATTTGTGACGACGAATTCTGCAATGAGGCGGAGCGCTAGTTTAGCGGTAAAGTAGTTTGTATCGAACCTTTCAAATTTTAAGAAAGCGTATTTTCTTCCCATTCCTCAAACTTAAAACTAATCCTCCGATACATAGGAAACGTTCCTGTTAAGCTTCTCAAGTCCTATGTGCTTCGAAATGTCATAAGAAATCAGGAAGAAATATTAATTTTAAAGTACACCACTATTTCAATATAGTATCCAAAATTCAAGCCAACTACATGTTGTTGCAAGAAGGCCAAGGTTCTTCTTCCCTTCTTAGCAGTACAATGCAGTCGATAAGACATTTTGCCCTGCAAAAGGTAAGGTAGATTTTATTTTTATTTTGTTTATATTGTTATTAGTAAGAACACCCTACGATTTCCACCTCGAAATAATTCGGAAAAAGTTTTGGTTACAAATAAATAAATAAATAAATAATAAATAAATTCGGGATTTTTTTTCGGTTTTGCGTAATACCGTTTCAATGGTTGATCTTAACGCAAAAATAGTTGCGTACAATTTTAAAGGTCATGAAATTCTCTACAAATGTGCTTTATAAATTATTTCTCTTGAGAAGTAGTGCTAGAGTTACAAGATTTTAAAAATTCCACTAAATTATCCTTTTTATTCTGAATTTGTCCAAAATTACTGATGGTCTCTTTAATGTAGTATTTTTGAATTCTGTAGGTCATTATAAATAAAAAGCGATTAGATTATTATTATTATTATTATTATTATTATTATTATTATTATTATTATTATTATTATTCACAATCAGAAGAAAGACTGCCCTACCACAAAGGAAATTTGTGCATAACGTTATGAAGTTTTCCTTGAATATCAATACGGATGAAAACCGTCAATATTAATGAGATCAGAAATAACACTCATTACTTTTTATTTATAATGACCTTAAGAATTAAAGAACGGGAATGCTATGCCATCAAGAACGGGATCCAAGAAGCATATCGATCATCATATCTCATCGATATCATCTCTCATACATGGATGACTTGAGAAGTTGCTGCAACAAATATGCAACTAGAACAGCTTCTACGCATTGTTGAAACGTTCTCAAGAGATGGATGGATGGAATTTGGTATGAACAAATGCCGAACATTTAAAATAGTGAGAGGAAAAAATTCAAGATCATGAATTCAGCTAGAAAATGGACAGCTTATAAGAACAATGCTTGCAGATGAGACCTAAAAGTACGTAGGTGTAAAACAGTCTAGATGTGTAGATCATGCAACGGTTAAAGATGAACTGTCAACAGATTTTGCAGGAAGAATCAGACAAGTTCTAAAGACATCACTCAATAGGAGGAATATGATCAAAAAATCAAGACATGCTGACTCTGTGCTCGGGGTAGTCTTTTGGGGTTAAAAATGGAGTATAACGGAGATCAAAGTCCTCAAAAGAAAACTGCGCACATTGATGACTAAAGAACGCAAGGACCATAAAAATCAGCAGTCAAAAGAATAACTTTACAACGATATTTGGGTGTTCGACGTGTTGTGGACATAGGCAACCAACAGTCCCAATATATAAAATCTCTATGAGAATATATTCACGAGGATACAGAAACATCTACACTACATCGGACCGTGTGTTTAGCAGATTGACCCACACCGTTGAAGTTAAGTCATTAAGAATACAACGGAAATACGAGTAATTATTCAGAACAGCAAAAACTGGAAATGTGAATGAGCAAGATTCTTCATTGACAGCATATGTATGCAATTAGTCAATATCATGTCGACATGAATGCGTCGAACTACTGGCTAATGGCAGGTCAGATGTTCATAGACACGGAAGGCACTGTGCTGGCAATACGAGGTCAAGTCATACCCGCCAGAAGTTCTGTGAAAGCAATAGTAAGAGATCCTGGGGTACAAGATGACAAATGTCGAAATATTTATTTTATTTATTTATTTATTTATTTATTTATTTATTTATTTATTTATTTATTTATTTATTTATTTATTTATTTATTTATTTATTTATTTATTTATTTATTTATTTATTTATTTATTTATTTATTTATTTATTTATTTATTTATTTATTTATTTATTTATTTATTTATTTATATTTATTTATTTATTTATTTATTTATTTATTTATTTATTTATTTATTTATTTATTTATTTATTTATTTATTTATTTATTTATTTATTTATTATTTATTTATTTATTTATTTATTTATTTATTTATTTATTTATTTATTTATTTATTTATTTATTTATTTATTTATTTATTTTTTTATTTATTTACTTCAAAAACAGTTAAAAACTGGGTATATTTATACAGTCCTAATGGTAAATAATGCATTTAAATTTCACTGTTAAAATTAATGTTACTTTCCTTGTGATGCTCAGTATGGTCTCTAATTGTATAGAAACGATGCAGCAGAAACAATTTCACTTGGAATTTAAACTTTTCTATAGAATTTAATCGTTTAATGTCATCTGGCAAAGTGCTGTAAAATAATGTACATGTATTGTATGTGAATTTTTTGTAATGAGCTGTTGATACTGTCACCTGATGAATATGATTTCTACGTCGAGTGTTATAGTAATAGACATGGGCGTTTTCTGAAAATATATTACCTCCCTTAAGCAAGTCATTTTTGACACAAACCACTGATTCGTAAATAAACAGACTCGGTAATGGTAAAATTCCTAGATTAATGAAGAGATGCTTACATGAATGACGTGGGTGGGATTTGGTTATTATTCGTACAATTCGTTTTTGTCATCTAAAAGTCTGGGAGCTATAAGATGTATTTCCCCAGAATATTATGCCATATCTCTGGCGGGAATGAACACTCGCAAAATATACACGAGCAGTATGAAGGCTGACTGAATTTGAAAGAATTCTGAACGAGTAGCATAATGAACTTAATTTTATGTTCAATTCATTTGAACGGACGTTACATTTAAGGTTTGACTGAATTGAGGGACCTAAAAATTTTGTTACATTAACAATAGTCAATAGCACACCGTTAATTTTCAGTGAAGTACAGAACTGTTTATTTGTGATGGAAAACTGCATTGAAACAGTTTTCTTTTCGTTTAATATTAATTTGTTATTACGAAAACAATTTGAAACATCTGATATAGTACTATTTACGGTTTCTTTATTGCTAAAGATATTCGTATCATTCTCAAAGCAAACTGTTTTTCCGTTTCGAATCGTCAAGGGTATATTGTTTACGTATAATAGGAAGAGAATATGGCCTAAAATCGATCCCTGAGGAACTCCACGTGCAATTGGCAAAGAGTCGGAAAGGTATGTACATATTGTTCCATCATTCCAGTAAGGTATTTCGACTCTCTGAGATCGTTGTTTAAGGTACGAACATAACCAATCTAGGGCAATACCACGGATTTAATTTGAAGGTAATTTTGAAAGTAAAATGTCAGGATCAAAGACGTCAAAAGCTTTTGAAAGATCTAAAAATAATCCAACAGGTGTTTCATTTTGATCCAATGATGAGGCGAAAGTTTTAAGAAAAGAAAATATGGCCTTTTCCGTAGATTTTGATTTTCTAAATCCATGTTGGGAATATGAAAGTACGTCGTGTTTACTGAGAAAGGTTTCCATTGAACGTAAAGAAGTCTCTCTAATATTTTTGAAAAAACTGACAGAAGAGAAATAGGCCGATAATTTTGAATTTCATTTTTGTTGCCTTTTTTGAAGAGCGGCTTAATCTTAGTAGTTTTGAAAATATCTGGAAACGTTCCGGTGCATAAGGATGCATTAAATATGTGAGTTAACGGGAGTATAATGGCAGACACACAGGTCTTAAGATGCCAGGTACTGGAAAACATCCACCATATTGCATCTGGATGCACACATTTCTCGGGAACTGATTATAAACAACTCCATGATGCAGTTGGAAAGATCCTGCATCAAGAGATTGCTTACCAATACCAACTTATAGAATGCAAGGCACCCTACTAGAAACACATACCTAACAATATTTTTGAATATGATGAATGCCGACTTAATTGGGACCGAACAATTCTCACAGACCTGATATTCTTTCGCAACCGGCCTGATTTGGTTCTAGTAGACAAGACGAAAAGGTAAGCGTACCTGATCGACATAGCCATATCAAACACGAAAGACCTTCAAGAAAAGTATGTTGAGAAGATCTCAAAATATGCTCCGCTGGTTGAAAGTATCAAGAGACAGTGGCATATGGATAATGTGAGAATCATCCCCATTGTCATCTCTACCACTCTACCGGAGTAATTTTGAAGACACTTTAAAAGATCTGAATATTAATGTGAATATTTATTAGACTATGCAGAAGGCTGTGGTCATTTCAACAACAGGAATAGCTTGAACGTTTATGGAGGTAAGATGGATGTGAATTCCTAACAAAAGGACAATAATAATAATAATAATAATAATAATAATAATAACAATAATAATAATAATAATATTTATTATTATTATTATTATTATTATTATTATTATTATTATTATTATTATTATTATTATTTTTATTATTACCCCTCATAATCATCCTATCACGTCCTAATTCACACTTCTATGTGTAACAACCTTGTCGTACCGAGGGATATAGCCGAAAAGCTTATCCTAAAAGTTAAACTTAGGACTTAAAGGAAAGTAGTAGTTCAGACAAAAATAATGAAAAATAATCAGGATATTGTGAACGGTTGAAACAAAACTAAAGCAATGTGGAATATCGTAAAAAATAACGACCACGTCATCTCGAGAGAACGCTGTTTTAAAGGATAATGAAAGAGATGCAACTAATCCCGAAAAAGGTGCAAATCTCTTCAACCAAAATGTTTCTATAATTGCGGCTAATCTCACGAAGGGATTAAACCACTAAAGTCCTCATCATACGCTTTCTAAAAACTTTTCGATACGATGTTTATGTTCGAAACTTCTTCCAACGAAATCCTCAGAATAGTCACTAAACTAAAAAATAAATATTAATCTGGTTTAGATGAATTTCCGGATTATTTATTAAAACTTGTGCATCTGCCATAATACACCCATTAACTCTCATTTTGAATGCTTCCTAATGCACAGGAATATTTCCAGCTATTTTCAAAAAAGCAAAAATTAAGCCACTTTTTAAAAAAGGGAACAAAAATGAAATTCAAATGTATCGGGCAATTTATCTTTTGTCAGTTTTCTCAAAAATATTAGACACACATTTTTACTCGCGAATGGAAACTTTTCTCAGGAGAAACGATGAGTTGTCAGAATCACAACAAGGTTTTAGAAAATCAGAACCTACGAAAACTGCCATTTTTTCTTTTCTTAAAGTTTTTATTTCATCAATGGACCCAAATGAACCACCAATTGGAATATTGTTAGATCTTTCGGAAGCTTTTGACGTTATTGACAATAACATCTTGCCCTCAAAATTACCTTCAAATGAAATTCGTGGTATTGCCCAAGATTGAATAACCTCGCACCTTAAACACCGATCTCTAAGATTAAAAGTACCTTACTGCCACGAAAGGACATTATTTACTTATCTTTCCAATTCTTTAGCAATTGAGCATGAGGTCTCGCAAGGTTCGATCTTAGATCCTCTTTCTACTGTACGGAAACGATATGCTCTCGTCTGTTGAAAAATGGAAGAACAGTTCTGTTTGCTAATGACGCGAATGTTATTTGCAAAAAATAAGTAATAAATAGTACGATTTCAGAAGTTTCAAATTGGTTTTGTAATAACAAATTAATAGTTAACGAAGAAAAAACTCTTCCAATACATTTTTGCATTTCAAATTGGCAATCGCATACTCCATTGAGAATGAAAACATGCAATGAGCTGATGTTACGATAAAATTTCTAGGTCTCTCAATTCAGTCAAAACTTGAATGGAATGTACATATATCAGAATTAAACACTAAATTAAGTTCATAATGTTACGCATTCAGAATTCTTTCAAATTCTGACAGCCTTCATGCAGCTCGTTGCGTGTATTTTGCAAATGTACATTCCCGCCTGCGTTATGGCGTAATATTCTGGTGAAACCCATTCTTTAGTGCCCAGACGAAATTGCAAAAGAAAATTATCCGAATAATAAAAAATACCATCCACGTGATCCCGGTAAGCCTCTTTTCATTGAGCTTTGCATTGAATTACTTCCGGAAACATTTTGGTAGTCAAAAATCATCGAGAATTGTTTGAGTTTTGCGTAATAACTTGTTAATGGATGATCTTAGCACAAGAATAGTTATGTACAATTTTAAAGGTCTTACAATTCTCTACAAATTTGATTTATAAATTATTTTTCTCAACCAAATATCAACCGAGCTATGAGATTTTAAAATTTCCCCAATTTGTTTCTTTTTATTCTGAAGTTGCCCAAAAACACTAATGGTTTCTCTAAAGTAGTTTTGAATTCTTAAGGTAAATAAAAATCGATTAATTACTAATATTTTAATATATACTGAGGTTGCACTTCGTTTGAAATTTCTGGAAAGAGTGTCAGTAGGCTTATAGTTTCTACCAACTAACACCATTTGCTTATATCAAAAGCAATGCAATATAATAAAACGTTTGTTATTTTCTTCTTCTTTTTCTTCTTATCATCATCATCATCGTTATTAATATATTACTATAAATATTATTAATATATTATTTTTATTAAGGAAATCTCACGTGCAACATAGCTGTCTCTGCTCCAAGAAGGAAAAACCGTATCTAGTAGTAAATATACGCGTTTCATAAGTAACAAAATATATTTTTTATGAAAGGACATTCTGGAGATTATTATTTACAACCTATTTTGAAATCTTAAATCTCGTCCTCGTCATATCCCCTATATAGCTCCTAATAACGATTCTACATCACTGCTATATCACTCTTTCCCTTTCGACCCTTTTTGAACGGGATGTTCGCAATAAATTTTACCAAAAATACCGTTTAGGTGTATATATCGAGAGTGTGTTTGATAAGTGAGGGGACTTTGAATGAAGGTGAAGTGGTTGCGGTAAGTAAGAAATAAGTCGTGTCAGTTAAAAAATTACTCTTGTGGGAGGATGTGTCTATCTGAACCTTATCATGCGTAATATATTTATCCAAAATTGATTTTTGCATCAACTTGAAAGGAAAGTGAGCAGTCGCAGCCAGATATATCAACAGTTCTTAGTAAATATAATAGATACTTCAGTTTCAAAACCTATTGTATCCTATGTGGAAAAGATAATGTGTCTAAACTTATGGAATCGCAAAAAGAACTGCCTTACACACACATAACTATGTGCAAAGATTTTGAAGTTCTACTCCATATCCGTATTCAGAGCAGCTGAAAACCGTCAATATGAATGATATCAGCAAATAACACGCATTGCAGTCGATTTGGTTGTAGAAGAATATCGATTGCAGATTGAGGAATTATTGCCATTATTCCTTCCATGGCAGGGAAAGTATTAGATCATCCAATGTGTTCACATTATGACCTACTGACACGCTTACCAGAAATTTAAAATGCAAGTGAAACCTTAATAAGTTATAAACATTGGTATTTAATCACTTTTTAATAGCGTTAAAAATTTCAAACTACTAACTGAGAGAGACCATTAGTAATTTTGGGCAACTTCAGAATACAAAGGAAAATTAGTGAAATTTTAAAATCTCGTAGCTCTGTTGCTATTTGCTTGAGAAAAATAATTTATCAATCAAATTTGTAGAGAATTTAAGACCTTTAAAATTATACATATCTATTTTTGCGTTAACGTCATCCATTAAAAACTGGTTACGCAAAAAACTAATAATACCCAAAAGTTTTCAAGTTTTTTGCTTCTAAAACGTTTTCTGAAATATTTCGAGATGGAAAACGTAGAGGTTTCTTACTAATAACAATATAAACAAAATAAAAATATAAAATCTATTATCTGACCTTTAAGAAGGGAAAATGACTTACCGCCTGCACTATAACCATATAGTAAATTAAGTATTGTAAGTTTCTAAGTCTTTTGTGCATATTTTCAATCTCAACATTGAAACAGCAGTTTTTCCTAATCATTTTAAAACAGCGGTAGTACCCATCTTTAAAACAAGCGGCGATAAAAATCCAAGTAATTTGTGACCAATCTCTCTCATTTCTAATTTTGTTTAAAATTTACGAAAAAATACTTAAAGCTAGGATGAGTGATTTTATGTTAAATATAAGATTAGCCATATAAGGCAATTTGGTTTCCAAGAAAACAAAGATACTGAGGATACAATTATATTTGGAATTCATATACTAAGTAAAGCAATAGATAAAAACATGCCCTGCGTAGCATTATTTTTAGATCTAGATAATACGTTTGATACAGTGAACTACAACCTGCGTATGATAAAATCGGCCCCGCATGGATTAAAAGGAAAAGTAAATGTTTTACATTACAATTACAAAGTTACCAAACTAATTGTCAACAGACTGGGTAAGTGAATAAGACATATAGTGAGGACTTATATGGACGTTTTTGGGATTGTTCAGAGCACTATCCTAGGCCCGTTATTGTTTATTATTTACATAAATGATCTCTCCAAAATGTAGCTGAAGGAGAACTAATATCCATTGCTGATGACATAGCATTAATTGATAAAGGCATATGGCAAGAGAAGCTTAAAGCTGCTGAATATAAAATTACGTCAGTTGGAAAATGGTTAAGGCATTTTTTAAAATTTAACTATTTCTAAAACAAATTATGTTACATGTGGCATTCAGATTGATAGAATACCCCAAAACCGTATAATACATATTCATAAATTGACTGTACTCTGGTAAACTGCAATTGTCCAGCAATCAGTTGAGTCAGTGAAGCTAAGTATCTTGGTATAGTGGTTGATTGTAATTGAAAATGGAAAAGCCCTCTTTTTTATCTTGAGAACAAACTTCGATATTTAATTTATGTATTCTATAAATTACAACGTACATTTATGGCCCCAGTATTGCAGATAATATTTAATGCTTTACTATGGTCTGTACCTTCCCAGAGAATTGTGGTGTGGGGTGGCAAATATGATGCAACTCTGTACCCTCTGAACAAGACGCATACAAAAATCATGAATTAATTTTCAACGAAAGATTTGATTACTCTTCAGAACAATTATATAAAGAGCCGGCCCGGTGGCCGAGATCGCTAAGGCAGTAGTGTCGTAGTGATCTCGGGCCGAAGGGTCGCGGGTTCGAATCCCGCCTCGGGCATGGATGTTTGTGTGTGTCTGTGTTATCCATAAGTGTTCTTCCTACAGTTTCCCCTACAGTTGAATCTACAGTAATAGTGGTCGCTAATGACCTTAGATGTTGATGCGACCTTAAATAACGAAAAAAAAAAAAAAGAAAAAAAAATTATATAAAGAGCATATATATCCTCATTGCAGAATTTCTGCCTGGAAAATCCTTACTAAAAAACTATGGCATTTTAGAGAATTTACATCATCAATGTTTGAATAATCCCGATCCATTCTTCACCCACCTAAGATCAGTAAAGAAATTGAAAGACGTAGGCATTGCTTCGTAAGTTACTCAATAGAATAGAATTACACATCTCAAAGCTTTTAAACAAAAAGGAGAAGCAACAAGGACTTGAACATGAACATGAACATGATTGTGCAGAATGTTCAGTAGCATACAGAGAACAGACCAAGAGAAAGTTGAAGTTGAGATTAGCGGAACATAAAAGAAATGTGAATGAACGCATTAATAAACAAAAATTGCTGAATGATCACAGAATTAATACTGGCTATAGAATAGATTTTATGAATGTGAAAATTTTAGCTAAAAAGAATAGGAGGATTCCAAGATAGATGTTGGAAACTTTGGTTATGAAGACTACCAACTCTTGCAACTCGCATGTGATTCGAATAATTTCACTATACTTTGCAAAAGTTTATTGAGCAATATGTAAGTAATGCAATTGTTAATGTTTAGTTTTGATACAAAAAAATTTTAACATTATTTTTTTTTGGTTGTCAATCCTTGAATAAAGACGTTTCTTTCCTTCCTATTTTGCGCCTCCCTTTGACCGTTAGAGTACAAAAAATTCTTATCACAATTGGCATATCAGGCCAGCAGTCTCCGTAATGGTGGCTGGGTCTTTTGATTTGTTATAACCTTTCGAGACTGCGAAACAAATTTTCGTAAATTTTGTTCTAGTATGAATTTTGTATAATATATAATAAGGTGAGTTTCAGATCTTTTTGTGTTGGGTACGCTCTTGTGTGTTTTATACAGAAATTACAGTATTTTAAAAAAATGTGTTCTTTCTAGCCTGGGAATGGAGGAAATTGAGCTTCGAAATGTCGCTTTGTTGAAATATTAATAAATGCATTATTAACTGTAGTAATTTATTCAAGAAACTGTTCGTCGTGAATAACTAAAATAATGTTCCTTATTAATATCAATAATAAAAAAAATAATATTAATAATAGAAATACCAAATTTATCATATTTTACCGATTATGAAAGAAATAATAACAAGAACTTTGTTTATTACAAGTTTGAATGTTATTACAGTGAAATTGCTGTAATAATAATGTGTACATGCTTCACATGTCGCTTTCCTCTTTTTTTAAAGACATAGGTACCGAATTCTGAACTAGAGGAAAATACGAAATGCAAGAATTCCGGGCCTTTCCTTCACACAGGAGACTTCCACCCGGAGCGTTTCCACTGTGGCTGGGAGTGTATGCAAGTATGTGGGATGACTGCTGCGGCCTCCCCGCCAACTTCACCGGCGGCCAGCTCCTCCTGTTGTTTCTTTTCTGCCGCACTCTCACAGCTGGCGGACGAGGCACAGCCCTTTTTTCTGGCGGCTGCTTCGCTGGCTGCATATAAAACTCATATCCTCTTACATCGCATTATTTATCATTTCCCTAACGTTTCTCTTTTTTGAGCGCTTTCAAGAGTTCCGCATATTCAACTCGATTATGCGCGGTGTTTTTATTTCGTATCGACACTGGCTGGAGGAAACCTAGTCACGTATCGGAGCTTCTGTCGAGACCAATGTGCGGTTGTTGGCGATGAATATTCTTGAAAGCCCGGCTGCCCGTTTTTCATATAGAAACATTTATAATTTTGAATGTCAGAGCAGCAAATCTCAAGCGAAAATACAAAAATATCCTCAAAGAACTTCTCTATGGTAATAGCGAACGACTGTACTAGGTATTCACAAGCAACCGAAGCGCAATAAGTAGGGGAATGAATGCCCCCCCCCCCCCCGAAAAAAAGATAATTTGCCGTTTCTCTTTTTCCGCTCGAACACACGCCATCACTTTGAAAGGCATCAAGAAACATTGTTTAGTGAATTAAAAGTAAAAGAAATAATACAGTGTTTGAACGTCACTTATGATATTGGGAGAATTTTTAGAAAAGGAGTGAATTTGATGTAAACTACAAAAACATGATTTTACTTTTACCAGAATAATACTATGGAATCACATAAACATTAACCTGTTATAAAGCTAATATATTCGTTGTCAGCGATTTGTTTTCAGTTTCAACCGATATTGATCTATATACAGTTTTTTGACGCTCTACTTAATGACATCTTGATGTTCGTGACCTTCCCCTCGTACAACATGAAAGAGGAGTCAAATAGTGGCGAGATTCTAGCATGCATATTTTGTATGTATTTGAAAATGAATATTTTAAATTAGGAATGTATTACATTTGTTTGAGGGAATGTATAAGGTCAATGGAAACTACTTCCATGTGTGCAAGCGTGTCGGTGAAAATTGTAGCTGAAGTCAATTTATTCTAATTCCACTGGAATGAAAACTGCGCCATTATTTAAGTTTTCTTTGCTATATTCGCTGGAACAATAAAAAAATTGCCGTTTTTGAAATTTTTCGTTATAAATTATATAAAATTGTGGCAAAATTTATGCGAGGATTAAGAGATTTTTTAAAAAATTTACAGCAAGTTATTTAAAGACTATTTCATTAGTACAGATTTCACTAAGAAAAAATCTGTCATCAATATTGTAGTTGTGCAAAGATAATTTGTTTTCAATTTTCAAAATTATTGTGTGTTCGCCGATAGTGAGACTTGCTCGGACTTTTTCAGTGCCTAGTGCTTCTCTTGACGAAAAAAAGTAAAGAAAAAATTGGAGCCTTTTTGGGAAAATAATTATTTATTATTTCGCCTATGTTTCTCGCAGAATCTCGCGAAACTTCTCATGTTTCCACAAATTTGGTCATGAACTGATTTGAAAATTATCCTTTGAAACACAAATCATTAAGAAAAAATATCTATTTTCAATAGCGATAATAAATACATAGTAAAGTGAGAATGTGAAAAAACGCTGGCTCAGTTGTTCATTTCTCCATAGGTACGCGACTGTGAAATAACTTCAATTTTTGTCACTAGTGTGAGCGCATGATCAACAAATATCGGAGACACAGAGTATTACAAAATGAAGTCAGCTGTATTACACTTCCCGTTAGAGTGCGATTCAATTGCAGAGTTCCTCGACATCGTAACACCGGTCGGTACCAGCTATGTACTGCGAGAAGTTTGCCTTTAACTCAGAGGCAGGTGGGCAATTTACTTGTGTTGCTGCCGTCTCATTGTACAAGGCGTAAAAACAATTTAATGATCTGTTATTGCTTTTGTTTCTTTTGCGATCTTCTTACGATAAAGCCCCTATGGTAAAAAAGGCTTCTGGTGCACCGTTTCGATCGCCCGCGGCAATGGGAGGCGTTGCAGATGGGAGATGCATTGCCAAGGAAAGAGGCCGACATTTGGAAGGGTGAAACTGTTCTGAGGATAACTGTTTTGTAAGACCTGGCAAATTATTCTGCAAATGGAAAATTTAATCAGGGGAATTGTATGGCGAGATATATTTTGACTGTGAATGTACAGCAAGGAAAGAGCAAGTGTACTCTCATGCTCATGGACAGCGTCTCTAACGGAGTGAAGGTATTGGAAAATAATTGTATTGCAGAATATTTGTAAAATAATAAAGTAATAAAATTATCAATCTTCGTAAATCAGAGAAATGAGTATTGCTTAATAAAATGAAATATTCCCTTCAATTTGCCGGCTGCTATGGCATGTAACTTCTTTTATACCTTCAAAAAAAACAACAACAACATATCAGCGAAGAAAAGTTTTTATTAAAAATCCTCTAACCGTATAAAGTTTCTTATGACTAATTCGTAAATAAAATATATATATATATATATATATATATATATATATATATATATATATATATATATATATATATATATATTAGTTGATAACGCATTGCTAAAGTTATATTTTTTCGAACAGATTTCATTAACGGGAAACATCTATCACATTATAGTTTTGCAATGTTAATTTTTTACTGTTTTCAAAAATACAGAGTTCATCGAAAATTGAACTTGTGGATTTCTAAAAAATATTTCATAAAAAATTGGAGCAGTTTTTGGAGAAAGAATTGTTTAAAAATTGCATATATTTCACCTAACATTTCGCGAAAACTGCTCATTCTTGAAAAAGAGTACATGTACTTATTTAAAGATTGATAGAGACTTCAATATTGCAGTTGTAGAAAAAACGCCGAAGAAAATATGAATTTTCAAATATTCAGAAAGTTTGACGAGAAAATGAGATCTGAGGAATTTTTAAGCGTCTTTTTCTCTATCCGAAGAAAAAATTTAATAAAGTTTCGAAACCATGAAATTCCGGTTTCATGGTTTCACCTCAAAAATTGAAATATCCGTTTCAAACTCACAGGTTCGCGAGTTCGGCCGGATCGATTCGGGAAGATGGATTTCCAAGAAAAATGTCTGAATACTATGCGGAAGCGTTGACCATGCAGGGATATACGAACGGACAAGAAGACGAAGGGACGGGCAGACGAACGGAAACCAATTTTTCTCTAGCAAAACCCCATAAACCCTGGATGCTGACTACACAGCGAGTAAGAGGAAGTAATTTACTATCATTAGTAAATTTTCAATCAATTTAATATCAAATAATTGATTTATCGAATTTTTGTGTATCCCAAATGGCCCCACAATCTATCAAATTTCGCTGCTTTTGTAGAAGTTTAACAGTATTTCCTTCGCGCAAACATATGTAGTAAGCGAGAAAATAAAAGCTGTCATCACACGCGTGTTATTAATTCGACGGAAGTAAGTTCCTCATTATAAATATCATACTTAATGTGGTATTTTAAGCAAGGATTTTATATAGCAATTAGAGATTATATGGGTCAGTTGTTTCAAGTCAGGACACAAAAGCATTCAACATTTCAATAAAATCGAAAGTTTAATGATTACAAGTCTTCGAAATCTATCGTCGAAGAACACATTTTATTTAAAAAAATCCTAAATAAAATGAAAAAATGTTGAAAAAAACAAAATTGTGAACTTTTGCATTTTTCTAAAAGAAATAACTTCAAAGTAAGGACTTCAATAAAATTAGACTAATACCATTATTTTAAGCGTTCTTTCTGCTATCCGACGACAATGTTTAATCCAAAAATTTGGAGACATATTTGAGAAAATTTTAAAAATATTGTTGAGGTGTCCTGTAAAGTGACCCCCAAAATCGATGTATCCGTTTCAAACTCGCAGTCTCGAGTTCGTTCAGATCGATTGGGGAATATCAACTTGCAAGAAAATCGCCTGAACGGCTCAGACGCTATCGTTGACCACTGACGGAGGGACTGACGGAGGGACTGACGGAGGGACTGACGGAAGAGCGGAAAGGAGCAGCTGACAGGGCAACCTTGAAAGGAGCAACAGAAGAACTTAAGAGAACTAACGAAAAGCAAACAGAAAAGGGTAACAAAGAGTAACAGGAAACGGAAGGGCAACGGAAAAAGACAACAGAAAGAACCTTGAACAGAAAGACAACAGAAAGGAGAACTAGAGAGACAGCTCAGAAAAGAGGAACAGACAACCCAACAGAAAGGGCAACAAAAAAGGAACAGAGGAAAGAAGAGACTAACAGAAGGGCAACAGAAAAGAAGGTAACAGAGACGCCAGCAGAGGGCAACGGAAAAGAGACGGAGAGAGACGGCGGAGGGACAGACGGAAAGGGACTACGGAGAAGAACGAACGAAGAGACTAACAGAAAGGACAGACAGAGAGACTAACGGAAAGGGAACGACGGAGAACCTTGAACGGAGGACACAGACAGAGAACGAACGGAGGGGAGGACGGAGACGGAGAAAGACAGACGGAAAGGAACGAACGAAAGAACAGACAGAGAACGAACAGAGAACGAGCAGAGAACGAGACGAACGGAGGACAGACAGAGGAACGAACGAAAGAGACAGACGGAAAAGAGAACAGAACAGAGACAGAAAGAGACGGAAGACAGACAGACAGAACGAACAGAGAGAACAGACGGAAAGAGACGAGAAAGACGAACAGAAAAGAGACGAACGGAAAGAGACAACAGAGACAGACGGAAAGACGGAAAGGAACGACGAAAGAGACGAACGAAGAGACGACGGAAGAGACAGACGAGAAAGACAGAGACGAACGACGGAAGAACGAACAGACAGAACAGGAGGAAGAGACAGACAGACGGAAAGAACCGCAGACGAACGAAAGGAACGAACGAACCGAGAGACAGACAGACGGAAAGGGAACGAACGAAAGACGACAGACAGAAAGAGAACGAACGAGAACGAAAGACGAACGAAAGAACGAACAGAAGGAACAGACAGAAGACAGACGGAAAGGAAGACAGGACACAGAGACAGACACAGAGACAGACAGAACGGAAGGAACGAACCGAGAGAACAGACGAACGGAAAGGAGACGAACAGACGAAGAACGAACAGAGAGACGAACAGAGAACAGAACGGAAAGAGACGGAGCAGAAAGAGAACGAACGAAAGAACGAACGAACTGGAAGAACAACCAGGACGGAAAGGACAGACGGAAGGACAGACAGAGGAACAGACGGAAGACGAACGGAAGAACATAACCGGAAAGGGCAGACAGAAAGAACAACGCCAGAGAGACAGCAGAGACAGAGGAGCAACCCGGAAAGAACTTAGCCAGAGAACGAACGGAAGAGACGAACAGAGGAAAAGACGAACGAAACGAAAGAAACGAACGGAAAGAGGACAGACGAAAGAGAAAAGAACGGAAAGGGAGACGAACAGAGGACAGAGAAAGACAGACGAACGAACAGACAGAACAGAGGAAAGCACAGAAAAGGAAAGCAACGAACGAGACAGAAGGAAGGAACAGACAGAGACAACAGACGAGACGAAAGAAGGAACGGACACGAGACAGACAGGAAGGAAGACAGAGAGACAGAGGAAGAGAAACGAACGACAAAAAGGGCAACAGGAACAGAGGAAGACAGAGACGGAAGGAACGAACACAGACAGGAACAGACAGAAAGGAAGACGAACGGAACCCAGACGGAAGGAACGGAACGGGCAGGGAGAACGGACGGACGGACGGACGGACGGACGGACGGACGGACGGACGGACGTTTTGCCGTCAATAGATTTTTCGGTATCGAAGATCGACACAACATGGATTGTGACTACACAACGTGTAGTCACAAGTAATTTACTACACGTAGGAACAAGATTTATCCACTTTTTTGTTATCAGTGCTTGGCAACAAGAGATTTTCTGTCTAAAAAACGCTATTTTCCCACTGACAATTAAAATAATTTTTCTGCTTACTAAGAAGGCGAGAGAGTCAAAATCGTGCATGATCTTACGTAAAGATTTATTTTTTGAATAGGTTTCATAAGGGAAAATAATGTCTATCTATAAAAATCGTAGTTTTTCAATCTTTTTTTTGTTGTAATTTTCCAAATAGAGGGAGTTCACCTAATATAGTACTTACGTAGGTTTTATCAGGGTCATTTTTCTCGAATGGAAAAAAATAAAGAAAATTTTTGAGAGTTTGAGGAAATTTTTTAGACGATTCAAGTAAACGAAACTTTGTTGACCATTCATGTAAAAGATCATCAAAATATCCATATCAAAGTCTCTGTGCATCGAGTTCGTCCAGTTCAATCGTCCAGACCAATCAGTATTGCGAGAAAATATGTGCTCTCTTAGCAGCACTTGTTCTTTCAAATGGTGTTACCTTTCGCTTTTTACTGACCCGCATTCTGGCTGAAATTTATCAGAGTAACATACGTGAGAAAGTCCAAAAGTGACTGGTTTATGTAAGAAGGAGCGTTCAAATCAATAATATATATTACATTCCAATATTACAGGTACTTTCTTGTATTGCAATTGACTTTTCATAATGTGGAGTAAACAAGTTTATACCGTGGAAAAGTACTTGTTCTGGCCCTCCCAAATGTTCAATTACAGAGGCCTGAATATTTTTATTAGTGTTAAATGTTCGTTCTCAAAGATCAGACTTCAATTTTGAAAATATATAATAGTTATTCAGACGTAAGTGAGGACTGTAAAGCGGATGAGGAAGATCTGTGGAACCGCATTGCTGAGTAATGGCATTCTCTCGAGAAGCATTATGGACGGGTGCATTGTAGAGCAAGAGCCGCACACCTCATGAACGTTTACCTCGCTTCTTCTCTTTTATGGCTCTTCTGAGTTTTATTATTGAATCGGCACACTATTCTGCATTTACTATAAAATTTTTTTGTTAGGAAGCAATGACAGTATTCCTTTACTCTCCCAGGAAAACGTCTACGATTTTATCGTCAGTGACCATAAAAGAACGTAATCTTGGTTGCATTCACAAACCTTCAAGAAGGGTCTGGCATAGTCCACCCGCTCTTGCTTCTGCGCTGCGGAAAGAATTTTAAGCACCCAATTTGCCATTTTAAACACCCAATATTGTTCATGCCCAAGTACGCATGCAGAATTCGAAGGACAGTTGTTTTCGATAAATGAACTCTTTACAGGAAGGGTACCCCCGGATAAGATGGTAAAAAGTTCCCCTAAACCAAATGACATATGAGTAGTCATAAATACCCTCTAACTCTAACATAAAAATATTTTTTTTGAAATGTTTCTTATCCTCTGTACGTACCCACACCTCTACCGCCAAAAACGTGTTTTTTTAATTTTTTTTTGTCAACTTAATACTATTTAATCTGATTGGAAAATATCTGAAAAAAATGTATATTATCACAATTTTGTTTTCATATTTTCTCAGTACCAAATTAAAAAATATATTTTGTAAAAAAATAACAAAAAACAATTTACTGTCTTAGAATAATGGAACAGGCTCGATAATATCTCAAAATTTCCTCTTAAAACACAAATTGTTGTGAAATTACTTCAGATTTTTTCGACTGCTGGGTTGTGATTTAATAAAATAAAATTCATTTTTACCATTTTCCCGCTTGAAAATTGCTTTGAACATGACTCCCAACAGTCTGTGCATTTATTTGGAGTTATTTCCAAAGTATATTTAGTTAATGTGATTTAAAGGCGGGAAAATGGTGAAAATGGTTACTTTTTAACCATAGCCCAGCAATCGAAAAAATCGTAAATAATTTCACAACAATTTGGGTTTTGAGAGAAACTTTTGAGATTTTTCGACTCTGTTCCATTATAAGACAGTATAAATTATTTTCTTATTTTTTATATTTTTCCAATCAGATAAAATAATGTTAAAATGATGAAAAAATAAATAAAAAACAGGTTTTTGGCTGTATGGGGCTGTGGGCTTTGGGACAGAGGCTAAGAAAGATTTCAAAAGTTTTATTTTTATGTTCGAGTTATAGTGTAACTACTCATATGTTATTTGGTTTAGGGGAACTATTTACCATCTCATTTGAGTGTACCCTTTGTTTAGACTATAATCGTCTGACGAGAAGCATTTACTCGTCTACAATTGCGATATTTTCTTCAGTGATCGGTGTTGCTGGGCTTTCGCTGCGTGGATCGAGGAACGACGTTTTACGGTCGTAATGAACAACGTTCAGAAGAGCTTTAGCAATTGTAAAATGCATCATAACAAAAGAAGCATTTCAAGCTTCGAGCAAAGAATTTGTATAATATATCCAAGACTGTAGAAAAGACATTTGAACCACGATGAAGTCAAGAGTAAAACAAAATCTCCGTTATGTGAAGAAATAAAAGAAGTCATCTCCATCAAATTAATTAAGTTGTATTAAGTTGACAGAGATGATTTCTTTTATTTCTTCATGTAATTTCGTCAATAATACCGCTTTAGAATTCCCACAAATCTCCATTATGCAAGGAGTTTTTGGTTTCCTGGCCCTGCGCGATGAGAATGAGATTTTGAATTGTCTTTTCTTGAGAATGTAGGAAATATTTGATAACAGCGTTCGTTATAAGCATAATACATAACCTTACCCGAAGATATGATTTCAACTTCTTTTTCTGAAATTTCTTACCTGTCACCTTGTATTGTTTTGTAGTGTAATTGTAATTGTAACTGTAATGTAACGAGAATAAGTCTATCAAAATTGGAAAAATGCAACCTTTCCTGTTTATAAGCAGCCATTTTGCCTTTTGTAAGGTGGCCGTAGACTCCTAAAGGCGTACATTATTTATGAAGGTATACCGTCGTACCTTATTCCTATGGCATGCATGTTAAGTTCGTGGGCAAGTTAAAAAGCTTTCTAGAGCTCGCGGGCACTGCGCCCAGAGAAATTGGCGCGAGAGATAAAAGTAAGGGTTGTACGAATTTCTCCGAAGTGGCGGTACGCCACTGGATACCTGGCCCATGATAGTCTTTGGGAGAAGTTACTTGACAGTTACTGTCATTTTCTCTTTAAGGCAAAGAAATTATTCATTAAAATACTCCAGTCTGATTTCAAGTTCTCATTTGAGAGTAAAATTTAAAAAAATAATCAAAATAAGATTGATTTTATAATCCTGTTTACTTAAGAGTGATATAAAAGCATGAACTTTCTTCGTTCAGGTTAGGTTTAACAGGCCAATATTCTTCTCTGTTAAAAGCGTTGTCCGTCCAATAGCGATAATCGTTAACTTAAGGAGAGGTCTTAGTTAATTTAGCTTTGCAAAAATGTTTATATGAGGGATAATTTAGTAAGAAAATAAACTTTAATAAGTAATGGGTAGTATGGAAAATAAATAATACAATTCTCGGTTATTTGATAGAAAAAATCTGGCCAACATAATTTCGTTCGAAGCCACTATTCACCGCCTCGCGCCGCGCCAGCTTGCGCATGTACACCCCTTTCTGGATTTTCAGGGGAAATGAGTCTGGATTCAGGGGAAGTTGCCCGCGCCCGTACGAGCGCCGGGCTCTCCAGGCGGGCAAGTAGCTCGTGAGGGCGCGGTTTTGACGTGCCTGGTGTAAGGTAAGATGTTACGAATGTAAGGTCCGTCACATAGCAGTGAGTACATAACGTTGCTACCTCACGCGTGGCGCTAAAACTCCCTAATATTTTTGCGCGTTCGCAAAATACAATAGGCTACAAAAGTTTTGGACCTCCTTCACACAAGGTCTCGTTATGTAACTACCGCTTCCCTGGAAACGATTTCCATTCAACACTCACGTACTCCGCGATCATAACACGGAGCTAGAATTGTGTCCCAAATAGGTCATTGGCCATTAGAAATAGCGGGAATCATTTCAAGTAGGAAAAACACTCTGCAGTCTTTACGAACAAATTTATAAGAAACATACGTTAATGTCATTTGGAAAGAAACGTTGTTTCTATGATTCTATTTCTTTTATATTGTCCAGAAGGGTGTTCCTAAACTGAGTAACCGGTAGCGGTAGCTCAGTGCATCAACTGCAGCACCTCTGACCGGGAGGTCTTAGGTTAGAGTCCTGACGGCGGCAGGATTTTCGACACTAGCTTTTCAGTTAGGTCGAATTCATTCGCTGTCTGGAGAAGAATTCTAGCGGCCGGCTGCTCTGATCGGTAGTTTTCCGTGGTTTATCCGATCAACACCAGGCGAATGCCGGAGCAGTACCCTACCAAACGGGCCACGGACCGCGCGCGATCTGTCTTCCTCTTCCTTGTCCTATCCTATCCTCTTAAACACACACTTACACTAACATGCACCACACTGTCACATATTCCGGGAGACCGGTCGGGAGTTTAGAGCTTGTCCCGGCTGGGGTGGTGTACCACTGGTGGGAGAGTCCTGGTTAGGGGGAAACCCCACTAGCCGACGGTAGGTCGGTGCCGGATCTCGCCATCCAGCGGGGGAAGATCACAGCAATCTCCCGAGAAAAAACACGCACTACACTAACGGGGCTAATGACCGAAGCAGTTGACGCGCCCGGAAACACGAAAAAATCAATCAATCAATAAACTGAGTAGATTCTCTGGGAATATTTACGTTAGAAATGTGTTGCATATTTGTGAGTTGACGGTATTGGGGTGCCTATTATGACCTTGTATCGCGCACGACCGGCCAGCCAGCCGTCGGAATTACAGCCCACTCACTGTACGCAAATGGCCTAGTCTCCAACAGCGCTTACAGTCTTGGAAATGCGCAGTTGGAATGCGTAATCTTCGAAGTTCCGGTTAGCTGCGATGAAACTGGAGAATTTCTAATAACTTTTTCTAGTGGAATCTATGTTCGAGGTAAAGGAAATATTAATTGATAATATTATGAAGAACTTGTTTCCTTTTTCCACATACAATGACTCACTTGTATGTATCCAGTAGTGTCTCACTAGCCCGATGGATCCGTCTCAGTGATGGAACTTTTATTTTGTTTTCAGTCAGTTCCTCAGTCACACTATTAAATATAATGAAATTAAGATTAAAGATAGAACGGAGCGATTTAACAACATATAATTTAAACTACAAAGTTAGGAGCTACAAACTTGATTTTGGAGGTGCTACAGATTGAATGTATGTCTAATTCTTCAGTACGCTCGCGTCAAACCACGTGACAGCTCAAGAAAATATGCGTATATAGTGTGGTTACATTTATTGTTCAGAAACAAAGCAAATATCTCAATATTTACTCAATGGATCGAGGGAAAGTGGTATGAAAACCTTACTGAGAAAGGGTTATTGACTCAGGAGGTGATTTACAACACTTCTTAATGATAGAAATAGAAATACAGTAAAATGAGTTCGTAAGTTGTAAAAAATTAACATTTTAAGGTTGCTTTGTACCGTTTCATTTTAAAAATAAGATGAGAGTACTCTATTGTTTTTTCTGTTACAGTGTAGGTTTAATGTAATAAAAGTAATTTTGCAACTAAACAAAGTTTAGTTTTCAGAAAAAATAACCACTTTGAGTTCATAATTTAGAAGTATTAAAAAAGTGCACATGAGTTCAATGTGGAATTTCGTTGAACTGAATTAATTTATTCCGTCGCTTAATGTATTCCTTCGCGTTTTAGACATCAGCATAACGAAATAATATTTGTTCTCTAATTTTATGTAATAAGTATTTATTTATTTCACGTCGTATTTAAAAACTGTGCGACGTGCTATCGGTAGAAGTGTATTTTGCAAATTCTACTTAGAATAATTGTAATAGGAGCAATATTTATTTCCCACTTCATTATTGACTGTTGGTAAATCAAGGATCAATTCATAAATTTGAATTTCATAATATGCCAGTAGTTTAATGAAAGGTTTTATATTAAATATTTTCTTCATTTCACAAGATATTTTTCATTCTCTTTAAGCAAAACACTTCTTTCTTTGCGTCATGGGTGGGTGAGTAGACAGTTCAACTTCTTTAAATTATGTCTGTGTTGTCCCAAAATTTATCTTCGTTTTTGAACACTTCCAACCAAGACGACTAGGGGAATGGGGATGATACCGAAGCAACTTTCCCTGAGCTCTGAACTAATTGACACGTGGATTTTACTTATTTATTTAGTTATTTAACGTTAAAACAATTAAAAATTCTGTGAAGTACTAAGAGGAGAAGCGTAAGAGAATAAAATATCTTCATTCAAAAATGTATTATTTTTCTATTATCATGAGTGAAAAAGAACTCAAATGCTTAAAACATAATATCAAAGTATACAAAATTATAGTACTAAAATATAAGAGTAGTGTATTATTTCAAATTATGGCTCCACGTGTATGTACTAGAGTGCATTACTGTATATACTATTATACTGTTGTATGTACTGTTTTATCTGGGCGCCCCAGCTTCCAGCCACCAGAATATATTAAAATGGCATTTTGGGTTAATAAACTTTGAGAAAAATAATTCATATTCATTGTGATGTCCTTTCATAGTGTGCTGATTTCCGTGAGGTTGTTCAAGATGGTACCTTTTAACAGGTGATTTCAAAATATTAAATAATAAATATTAAATATTTATTTAGACAAAACAGTAAAAAAACTGTATTTGACGTATCATCTGCGCACGCTTCCTTGAGTTTCAGAATCCCTTCCCAACAATTTAACTATTTCAGAGATGTTGAAACAAAGATGTTGCAAACTAGTTGAAAGATGAACAATTAATAATAATAATAATAATAATAATAATAATAATAATAATAATAATAATAATAATAATAATAATAAATTTAAAAAGCTAGAGAATAACATTTCAAAAACTAGATATTTTCGTTTTATAGTAATAGAAAACTTATTTGTAACGGTAAATGAACTGCAGATTTGATTTTTCTGTATTACTAATAAAATAGAAACCCACGCAAAGCTCTACTACCTCTACAAGCAAACGGAAAACTCAACAAACCGTGCGCATAGTGAAGCTTTATTTACGTTTAGAAGCATATCAAGGGGCCATCTCCGCATTTGCTCAATGGATCGGGGAAACTGGACAAAAACCCGATCGAGATGGGGGTCATTGACCCGGAAGCTGAAGTACATTACTTGTTACAGGCATATTGTCTGTTTTTAAAAAAAATATACGATACAAATGTAAACTAATTCATAATACTATATCATTGTATTAAGTAAACATTATTTTTCTTTTAGACGATCAGTATAGTCTCTAATTGTTTAGAAACAGTTATGCAACAGAAAAGATTTTACTTTCGACTTAAATTTGTGTACCATTTTCAATTCTTTAATTTCATCTGGCAATGCGTTGTAAAGTAACGTACATTTATTGTATGTGGATTTCTTATAGTAAACTGTTAATACTGACACTTGATGGACATGATTTCTACGTCGTGTGTTGTAACTATAAATATTGGTATTACTTGAAAATATGTTCCCACCGTTAAGTCAGTTTTGACAAATACTACAGATTCGTAAATAAATAGGCAAGGCAAAGATAAGATTCCAAGCTCAATGAAAAGAGGCTTGCAGGGATCACGTGGATGGCATTTTTTCATTATTCGGATAATTTTCGTTTGCAATCTAAATGTCTGGGCACTAGGATGAGCGTCCCCAAAATATTATTCCGTATCTCAGGGGGAATGTACATTTACAAAATACACGCAACGAGCTGCATGAAGGCTGACAGAATTTGAAAAAATTCTAAATGCAAAACATAATGAGCTTAATTAACTGTTTAATTCTGTTATGTGTACATTTCATTAAATGAAAGCCCTTTGCCGTTTCTTCGAGTAGGAATCGTTATGCTTCACGGAAGTTTTTTTACGTCGGGGTCGGTAATTAACAGAAATATTCGTACCGATCAAAATTCAACCAGACATCGCTGCTGCTTAGTAATTACTAAAGCATAAAATGGAGAAAAGACGGGGATACAAATTCTATTTAAACGAGTTTCGGTTCATGTTTGCTACTATTTATATTTGCAACATTTTTAGTATCTCTTAAGTTCTCTCAGATGTCTAGATGTAACCGATTATTATCCGTATCTTTGTAGAGGTATATAAAACTGCATTTTCAAGATAATTAAAAATTTAAGGTTTAACTTCAGATTAAGTTTTAAGCTGTTAAACATTGCCTCATGACTCCAAACATGCAAGATCGAAGCGTTGCAAATGTAAATAAAAATTATTGTTAATAGAAAAGTTATCCATATCTTTTGTAAATGCGATTTTTTAATAATTGCTAAGCAATAACGATATCTGATTTTTGATTCGGATGCTTGATGGATTGATTTGTGTGAGGGGCATACTGTCTCCCAAAATGAACCGAAAAGGCAACCTTCTGTGGTCCAATTTCGACTATTCCTCCAAATATGAGATGCAGATAATAATGCACAACTACTTTAAGGTAACATTAATTACACTATATGTATATGTATTAATAAGCTAATGAAGCATATTATTTTAACATGTGACGTTAAAGTTGCAATAACTTACTCCCTTTGCGCGAACTGACCAACACTCCGTTGACAGTGCCGCCAAGAATTAGAGACATCTTTAATTATCCACATGCTGTCATACGTAGAAAAGTGGATGCGTTCCAATTTAGGCTACGCCTAATTCGGTTTTTTTTCACTATACGATGTCTTTTTGCAGTCTCATCTCTTCTCGGAGAATGCAAAATTCGATCGTTCCCTCTAGAACCATATACTTTTATAAGGACAGTTAGAAACAAATTCTATTGTGCGGAAGACTGGGAGGGTATATTCTAGATGCCAATAACTTACGAATTAAACGCCGCTGGTCGTTGGCCGCAGAGGTAGATCAGGAGTGTATTTTGCTGGGGACTATTTCCTCTCTGCATAAATAACATGGGTTATGTTTTCCTCAAAATATTCTGGACAATAAATTTCGTTATTTTTCTTGAGCTATCAGCAGCAGAATCTCACAAAATTTAGACTGCGCGCTTTAACTGTGTCATTTTGACAGAGTCGCGCGCAGATTTGATCTAAAATTTATTGTATTCCTTTAAGTCTTGATTACGGTTATGTTAATAAGACATTTCGGTTTGGGTTTCTGTTGTTGATATTAAAACGTTGTTAAGGTTTTCTTTTTGGTTTTCCGGCGGTTTTCCTAACTTTTAAAACTTTGTGTCATAGCTTTACTTTTAAATCGCTCACCCAATACAACAAACCTGTTCGAATGCGTTTCGTCCCCGCCATTGTGATGGCAACGCGTGCCCCGTTTGAATAGCATTTTAGAGAATTTGTGTATTTGTTACTTGTGATGGCCATGTTATACATCTAAATGCAGATGTTTTTAATTACGGGAAGACAACCGTGTAAAGAAGTAGCATTTTTTCATTGAATCAATAGTTTATTAAAAAATACCAACATCATTTTAGGCCGCAGAAGTTAAATAAGATGCAAATACACTGATTGAATGAACTTTGCAAAAATATGAGTTGGGAGGAAAGTACAAAGATACCTGTAGATCTGGAATCAAATATGACAAGTATGACAGGTTCTTGGGACCGACGAGATATTTATAAAAACGTAAAGGAGGTATTTGAAGTTGTGACCAACCTTGAAAATAAGGTAGATCATTAATATTTTCCTTGCAAGATGTAATTGTGTTCAACGTGAAAGGAAATTGTCTGCTAGTTTTCCTTATATTTTTCATATTTAGTATTATTTTTATATTTCATGTTTATACTTTTTAAGCGGTATTCTAATTTACATAAATTTGAATTTCGGAAATGTTAATACAGAACCACGTCTTTAATTTTATTTCACATGAAATATCTTCTTATCGCTTACAAATAAATAAAAAGGCATAAATTCAAAAAGATAATCCCCCAATATTTTCCATTTATTTGAAATGCGAATGAACCGATGTAAGTACATTTTACTCATGGTTAGTACACAGGGGTGTAAGAATGTAGTTGAAATTTCAAGTTTTCCCCCTCCTTCCGAAGAAACAAGTTTTTTTGCGAATTGATTTATAATGTTCTGGAAGGATATTTATTTATTTTATTTATTTTATTTTATTTATTTTACGTCAAAAAAAACAGTTAAAAACTGCGTATGACGTGCTATGGGGAAAAGTGAATTGTGTGCACATTTTCAAAATTCTGTGATCCCTACACTAAGTCATATACTACTTAAATTTTGAATTTTTGAAAGGGAGAAAAACAAAACAAAAACTCCCATGTAATAAAATCTATTTTCAAGGATAAACAAGCAATAAATTTTGAATTTTGAAAGGGAGAAAAAAAAACAAAAAAACTCCCATGTAAAAAAATCTGTTTCAAGGGTAAATAAGCAATAAATTTTGAATTTTTGCAAGGGAGAAAAAAACAACAAAAAAACTCCCATGTAATAAAATCTATTTTCAAAGATAAATAAGCAATAAATTTTGGCACTTATTACTTCCTGCCGCGACAACATGGAAACGATAATTTATTTGAATAATTGTATTTCCCACTGAATTCTAGAAGACGTGCACAGAAAATGAAGTTACATTTATGTCCAGAAGCAAAACAAAGGGCCATCTCAGCATTTGCTCAATGGATCAGGGAAACTGGACGAAAAACCTGATCGAGATGAGGGTCATTGACCCGGAGGCTGTAGTACAACAGGTGTTACAGGTTGTTTATACACATTTATACAGTCCAAATGGTAAATAATGCATTATGTATCATTGTTAAAATTAATGTTACTTTTCTTGTGATGCTCAGTATAGTTTCTAATTGTATAGAAACAGTTATGCAGCAGAAACGATTTCACTTGGGATTTAAACTTTTCTATCGAATTTAATCGTTTAATGTCATCTGGCAAAGTGTTGTAAAATAATGTACATGTATTGTATGTGAATTTTTGTAATGAGCTGTTGATACTGTCACCTGATGAATATGATTTCTACGTCGAGTGTTATAGTAATAGACTTCGGCATTTTCTGAAAAAATATTCCCGCCCTTGAGCAAGTCATTTTTTACAAAAACCACTGATTCGTAAATAAAAAGACACGGTAATGGTAGAATTCCTAGATTAATGAAGAGAGGCTTACATGAATCACGTGGGTGGGATTTGGTTATTATTCGTACAATTCGTTTTTGTAATCTAAAAGTCTGGGAACTATAAGATGTATTTCCCCAGAATATTATGCCATATCTCAGGCGGGAATGAACATTCGCGAAGTATACACAACGAGCAGTATGAAGGCTGACTGAATTTGCAAGAATTCTGAACGCGTAGCGATATAGAAAATTGTCAATTTCCCACCAGGTGACCGAGACGCCTCTAATGATACACTTATACTAACACATCTAATATACATTAACAAACACTGCCTCATACGAAATACACACAAATTTGCACTTATACTCGGGATATATACATTTATTTAAGTATTCTGTGTAAAACATTACTAAATTTTGCGTACGTAGATCTTTGGATTATTTTCTCTATTCTTTTTTAAATACTGAAATTCGTTCTTTACTTGACTTACTAAGAATAATAAACTGGGTAAGGATTCGTCAAAGAAGAGGAAAAAAGATCTCGGTCCGTGGCCCGTTTGTTAGGGTACGTCTCCGGCATTCACCTTGTGTTGATTGGAGAAACCACGGAAAACTATCGATCAGAGCAGTCGCCCGGTAGAATTCTCCACCAGACTGCAACTGAATTCGACCTAGATATGTCGAAAACCGTGCCACCGTGAGCCGAACACTAGCACCTCCCGGACAGTGGCACCGCTGCAGCGCCGTTCTTTTTTGTTATGAAGCTTCATTTTTTTATTTATTTAATAGTGCATACGTTAAGTTGTACATTTTATAAAATCGTATGAAATTTTGGGTGTTCTTAATTTTGTTTTATTTGAGTGCATTTTTATGGTAGGAAATGTAAAGGAATAATTATCAGTTGAATTTGTACTCATTGTGCTTCTTTACATAGTTCACAAAATGTGTTTTATACCTTTATTTGATTATTTTATCCCCACCGGTTTAACACAATTCCAATCACATCTGCAGAAAAAGTGGCTTTCGACTCTTGTGGGGTTGTTTTCTCGTTTCTGGTGTTACGTATTTGTGTAAACACAAAGTAACGCAGAAACTCTCCATTACAGTTCTGCCTCCGTGCGTTTTCATGAAGAGCTACGATCAACATTGTTTGTGGTTGCTAAATTCCATGTGATTGCGATTACTGGTGTTCTCATTCCAAGATAATGTCATCCACTTCGTCCAACGTATATTTCCAGACCGTTAGATGTGAAATCAGTCGATGATATCGTCGCTCACTTGGACAGGAAATTAATACATAAATTGCTACCGGTCTCTCAAATAATCGAAAGAGACTGGATGAAAGCCGGTGGGGAATGGAACAAGAGAAAGCGTATACGTTGGTTATGAAAGAAAAACATCGTATAAGAAATGTACCTGGAAGGATGGGAAAAATATATCGATGTTTTCTTGTTGGCAATCGTACTTCGGGTCCTTCGATTTGTACCATTTCTCGTTACAAAAGATAAAACGCATAACGTAGCAGAGTGAGCATAAATGCAAATTGCAAGAATTCCTATGCTGATAATAAAATATTGTTTCTTTGGAGAAAGGAAATTTAGAATAAGTGGAACATCAGGCAAACTTGTGATAAAAAATGAAACGCTTCATTCTATTTCTGCCTAGAAAAACGTTCGTCTGCATGCATGAATTTTTATTTAAACAATGAATTATGTTTGTCTGTCTTTCATGCAGTGCCTGATTTTGACTTATGTGCGCCCAAGGCTGTCAAATGTTGTAGCGCCCTTTTTTAATTTGCTTTTTTGACAAAAGTTATTCATACTATTTTGGATTCAGAAATGTAAGATATTTGTAATCAATGCAAATATTGTATTCGTATGAATAACTCATTATATGATTGCATTTTTTATAACATCAAACGTTTTTACGTCAATAAATTAAAACTATAAGGTAATTATAAAATCGGCAAATATCTTAAGTGTCTTCAAATTCTACGCGTCCTAAAATGTCATTTTCTATGTATAACAGAGATAATATGTCTCGTTAAGAATTGAGCTCAGATAATTTTTAAGCACTTCAAATCACAAAAAGATCGTTCGCTATTTGCATTAGTCACAGTTTTAAAATAATCTCAGCATTTGGAAATAAATCTTGTATCGACAATTTCTTTAACCCTAGAACACTAACCATGAGTTGAATCGACTCACATGGTACATATCAGTGTGCATGAGCAGCCCTCATGATGCGCTAGCATTCTGAACGGTCACCTAAGGTTCCACTGTTTAGTGCCTCTTGAAATCCCACCTAGGTTGTGTTTCTGCCTTCTGGCGGTTCGGCAAGAAATTGTCCGAATTACCATTTTGTAAACCATTTTCTTTCTTCACGAATGTCCAACATTTTCATGCGGAACGAGATAACCAGCCATAAACGGATCAAATTTGGATATCTACTCAATGCACCCTAAGAAGTTTACGTTTTGTAACAAATACTCTTGTTTTGACTGAAAGAGACAATTCTCTTGATGCTAAAAATTTCTTAGAAATATGAATATGATAAATATCGACTTTGATCTGCATGCCTTTTAGAGATGGAAAAATCGACGTCACCATTTTGCATAAATCCATCTTTGGCCACCAGATTTCAGAATATTGTTTGGGTAGCATTTTATTTAATTTATGCAGTAATCCTTCTTGCCAGACCTTGTCCAAGGCTTTCCGAGAATCCATCGATACAAATATGGAAAGAAATATTTCTATAAAAACATTCAAAAGCTCTCCTTATGAAATTTTGCCTTTGCTGAAATTCGTCCGCCCCCAAAAAATCGCACGCCTTGGCACGCCCCCAGCCTACTCAGCCTGTTCGGTATTATGGAACTGCTTTCATGTATGTGGGTTGTCGCCTAAGGCTTTGTGAGTCTGTTGACCACTTACCGAGCAATTCGCAAGTGTGCCTAGGGTACAGATTAATGTGTGTCCCTATGAGGGAGAGAGTGTATTCCGGGCCCGGATAGTCGAAATCGACATCCCATGAAGCTGGAAAAAGCTCCAGGAAGTAAAAATCGTATTTCAATGTTTTATTTGTACAAATAAATCCGGACATATTTATCACCATTTGGTCTTGCAGAATGGACATACCGGCAACTACAGCAGACAGGGTAGTTGGAAAATTTAATGAATTTCCGGATTAGATGAATATCCGGAATGTTTGTTAAAGACATATGGGCCTGTTATTATACACCCGTTAACTCACATACTTATGCATACTTATGTACAGGAAATTTTCCAGATATTTTCAAAACTGCTAAGATTAATCCGCTCTTCAAAAAAGGCAACAAAAATGAAATTCAAAATTATCGGCCTATTTCTCTTCTGTCAGTTTTTTTCAAAAATATTAGAGAGACTTCTTTACGTAAAATGGAGACCTTTCTCAGTAAACACGACGTACTTTCAGATTGCCAACATGGATTTAGAAAATCAAAATCTACGGAAACCGCCATATTTTCGTTTCTTAAAACTTTCGCCTCATCATTGGATCAAAATGAAACACCTGTTGGATTATTTTTAGATCTTTTAAAAGCTTTTAACGTCTTTGATCCTGACATTTTACTTTCAAAATTACCTTCAAATTAAATCCGTGGTATTGCCCTAGATTGGTTATGTTCGTACCTTAAACAACGATCTCAGAGAGTTGAAATACCTTACTGGAATGATGGAACAATATGTACATACCTTTCAGACTCTTTGCCAATTACTCGTGGAGTTCCTCAGGGATCGATTTTAGGCCATATTCTCTTCCTATTATACGTAAACGATATACCCTTGACGATTCGAAACGGAAAAACAGTTTGCTTTAAGGATGATACGAATATTCTTAGCAATAAAAATACCGTAAATAGTACTATATCAGATGTTTCAAATTGGTTCCGTAATAACAAATTAATATTAAATGAAAATAAAACGGTTTTAATGCAGTTTTCTATCACAAATAAACAATTCTGTACTCCACTGAAAATGAACGGTGTGCCATTGACTATTGTTAATGTAACAAAATTTTTAGGTCTCTCAATTCAGTCAAACCTTAAATGTAACGTTCATTTAAATGAATTGAACACAAAATTAAGTTCATTATGCTACTCGTTCAGAATTCTTTCAAATTCAGTCAGCCTTCATACTGCTCGTTGTGTATATTTCGCGAGTGTTCATTCCCACCAGAGATATGGCATAATATTCTGGGGAAATACATCTTATAGCTCCCAGACTTTTAGATGGCAAAAACGAATTGTACGAATAATAACCAAATCCCACCCACGTGATTCTTGTAAGCATCTCTTCATTAATCTAGGAATTTTACCATTACCGTGTCTGTTGATTTACGAATCAGTGGTTTTTGTCAAAATGACTTGCTTAAGGGAGGTAATATTTTCAGAAAACGCCGATGTCTGTAACTACAACACTCGACGTAGAAATGAGATTCATCAAATGACAGTATCAACAGGTCATTTAAAAAAATTCACATATAATACATTTACATTATTTTACAGCACTTTGCCAGATGACATTAAACGATTAAATTCTATAGAAAAGTTTAAATCCCAAATAAAATCGTTTGTGTTGCATAACTGTGTCTATAGAGACCATACTGAGCATCACAAGAAAAATAAAATTAATTTTAATTGTGATATTTAATGCATTATATACCATTTGGACTGTACAAATCTAAACGTGTAACAAGTATTGTACCACAGCCTTCGGGTCAATGACCCTCCATCTTGATCAGATTTTTCGTTCACTTTCCCTGATCCATTGAGCAAATGCTGAGATGGCCCCTTGTTTTGCTTCTGGACATATATTACCTTCGTTATCAGTGCACGTCTTCTAGAATTCAGTGGGAACTATAGTTATTCGAATTATTGTTCTCCATGTTGTTGCGAGAAGAAGTATTATTCCTTGACGAGGACATGATGGGGGATGAGCCCACATTTATTGCTGTTTTACCCTTGAAAATAGAATTTATCGGAGCGAATACTTTTGTTTACAAGCCTTGCAACAAACGCTCATTTTTTTCTGTATTCAAAATTTAATTAGTGTATGGCTTAAGGTAGGGATCACAGAAGTATGAAAACGTGCACAGAATTCACTTCTCCCCGTAGCACGTCGCATACAGTTTTTATTGTTTTTGACGTAAAAAAAATAAAATGAATATTAGAATTGTTTTATTTTGATTTAGACTTCTATTTTTAAAGAAAAATACTTCTCTTTTAGAACATTGACGAAGTAAATTCGTTTAATTCTTTCAAGTGTCACGCTAACGAGAATTAAAATATGCGATAGTAGAGCAAGACGAAGTTGTAGGTAGGAAGAACGAAAATAAATAAATAAATAAATAAGTAAATGATAACTCTTGAGAAAATGAAACTTCAACGGTTATAACAAAACGTTGGTAGCAAACCCTTCATGTTCGCGAAGTCGCCTATATAACTAGAGGAATGATAGGAATTGAATTGTTTTCTCCGAAACGTGTTCTCCATCGCCCCATCACCCCTGACGCATGGTCCACTATTGCTGCTACTACACGAAAAATGTAGTTGGCCTCATCGGCTAGTGTCATCTCACGTGTGGTAATAGAGCCCACCGCGTTGCCGTGCAATGGGGCGAAGCACGAGCTTATTGCACACCACCGAATTAGAAATATAAAAAGGTTCGTCCTTTTTGAAAA
This sequence comes from Teleogryllus occipitalis, assembly GCA_011170035.1. Lineage (NCBI taxonomy): Eukaryota > Metazoa > Arthropoda > Insecta > Orthoptera > Gryllidae > Teleogryllus > Teleogryllus occipitalis. The sequence goes on from BLKR01000036.1 coordinate 640,414, forward strand.
AGTATGTTTCTGCTTCGAAAATATCTCAGAAATGCCACGAAATATTGTTGTATCAAAATATTAGGTAGTAGAGAACCGATACCAGTAATGTGTCACTGCGTCAATAATAGTGACATTAAGAAAAAAAATTGAAAAATAAGAATTGGAAGTTTTTCCATTGGCTTCAAACTTGCAAATTGTGGAACTTTGCCTTCTAGTAGTGAAGATTGGAAAGAAGATCATTTAGCTAATTTCCTTATTTCAGGTATATGTAAAGAATAATCTGTAAGCATGTTATTAATATTGTCATTTTTATAATGTAAGAAAGGCGTATGCAGTGTATATTTGGGGCTTATTTGGTCTTAGGCCCTTGTAAGAGGAAGAAAATTGATTTACCATTTTTGAGTAGAGTATCTGACCACTATCAAACGTTTAGAAGTTTTAAGTGGCCACTACTGCAACTAAATCACGGTTTGGAAATAAATTTACCAAAAATTGAACAAATTCCAAAATGGCCAAAGTATAGTGTATATTCAAAAATATCATGCTAACTGTCTGTTAAGTTTTATACATCCCATGCAGCCCAAGAATGTTTAGGAACCTACGATCATATTATTAGCTATGACCACCAATGTTCCTTTCACCCTAGGTGTGAATAAAATATTAGAAAAAATAGTTTTCATTTATGGAGATGGTAGCCAGACAGACATGTGGCTGGTTCGCACTCTGCCAACTTGCTGGGCCCTATTAAAAAGTACAAACCATCTCCGAATAAGATTTTGTTTTAAAGATGGTCGTAAAGGTGACAAGGGAACTCAAACCTAAAAAAAATATCATACACGAAAATCAAGAGCTGGATTGATTGTTCCAACTGAAAGTTGGTGAAGTAAAATATTTCCTTCTAACTATCACAAGACTTTCAATGAGGTTCGAAAATATTACTCTCCAATATCGAAATCGCATTCGAGATCAAGGTTATGCCATCGTTCCTTTGATTGCACTGAATCATCTGAGGAAAGTTTGTAGGTCGGGAGTAATCCAAAGCCTAGGTCTTGTAGAAGCTACGCGGTCGTTGTATGGACCTCAGTGCCAAACAGGCCCTGACTCACCTAGTATTTGCGCTTAACATCTACTGCATATTTTGACAAATAGTACATCCACAAAACTATTCTGGCAAGTAAAAGTGCATTATTGAATACCAAGTGACCTTTCATAGAATACACAGTAAACGAGTGTATGTTCGAAGAATAGTGCACATTTGGATGCGTTCTTCGTAAAATCTGAAAAAGAAATGTCGGTTTCATAATTGCCTTGATTTTTTACATAAAATAACTTCAGTCCATTTTCTGTGTTAATCAAGTGTGTTTTACGTGACCTTGTATTCAGCGGAAGACGTTCAAAAAGTTCAGCAATAAATATTCCGCCTGTGTAGATGAATTTTAAGATTCTTTTTTTAAAGACTTCTGCTCCTGCCATTATACACCCGTTAAATCACACATTTAATGCATTCTTACGGACCAGAACATTTCCAAATATTTTCAAAACAGCTGAGATTAAGTGACTCTTCCAAAAAGCCAACAAGGATGAAATTCAAAATTATCGGCCTATTTTTTGTCAGTGTTTTAGAAATATTAGAGAGACTTTGTTAAGTACGAATGGAAAAACGAAGCGTTTTCATATCAGTATGGATTATGAAAATCAAAATATACGGAAACAGACATATTTGCTTTTCTTAAAGATGTCGCATCAACCATGGATTCAAAAGAAGCACCTATTGAAATATTTTTAAATCTCAGAAGACTTTGACGTCATTGATTCTAACATTTTCTTTCAAAATTACCTTTGTAAGGGATTCGTGGTATTGATGGATGTGCTATGTTCTTACCTTGAACAACGATCTCAGGGTAAAAATGCAATATTAGAATGATGGGAAATTATGCACTTACCTTTCAGATTCAATGGAAATTGCAGATGGGATCCCGCACGATTCGATTTTAGATCCTATTCTCTTCCTACTAACCTAAACAATATGCATTCGTGGATTACAAACGGAAGAACAGTTCTCTTCTTGGATGATACAAATATACTTTGCAATAAAGAAACAGTAAATAGTATAATATCGGATTTTCAAATTGGTCCCGCAATAACAAATTAATAATAAAGGAAAGGAAAACAGTTTAAAGGCAGTTAAAAAAATGAATTGCATACTCCATTGAAAATGATGATCAATTGGCAAGTGCTAGGGTTTCAAAATATTTGGCTATCTCAATTCATTCAAACCTGAAATGGGAACATCTAGTTATATGAATTCAACATAAAATGAAGTCAAGCGTTAATAAGTAAAATTAATGCCAAGCGTTCAGAATTCTTTCAGCCTTCATACTACTCTCAGACCCCTCTCGTTTGTCATCTGTACGAATCCTTTACAATTCCTTTTGAATTCTAGAAAATATGACATTGTAATTGAGCAGAATCAACAGTAAGGTACCAGCTAAGCTAAATGTTGGGTATGGCTATTTTGAAGATATTTGGGCTAGCGAAAACTGAACTTAAATATCTACCGAGAATTATAGAATCGTTTTTTTAGGTATTTCGGGAAGGATTTTGGTCTCTAAGATGACGTACATTGAATATGGTGAGTGATTATGACAGGAAGGGACCTTCGATCGTGAAAAATACAGGAGATATAAACAATCTTCAGCGAGAAATCACTGTTATCTGGGAATAGAAAAGAAAAGGCATATTGGCCAATGTAAAATAAAGTAATCAAAGATGAACGCTGCGGCACACAAATGACTGGTGAATGCTGCAGCTCCTAAAGTATCATTTGAAGTATTATGTAAAAAAATTATCAGCACACACTTCCTCGTTTTTTCAAAAAATTGATCATAATAATTTAATAATTTGCATGACATTCATAATTTGCGTAAATTTCAACCAGCAATAATGCGAAAATTACTCGTTTTCTCAAAAAATATACATGATCTTTTTAAAGACCTGATTATTTAGAAGAGATTTCATTTAATACCAAAGTCTCTATCTTCAAATTTGTAATTTTGTAATGTTAAATTTTTGAAATTTTCGAAAATACAGAGTTCGCCGGAAATGTGAGAAATAAATATTTTTGACCGCCCTTTGATTCATATGAGGAGAAAAGTTATAAAAATGAGCCCTTTTATGAAAATAATCGTTTAAAAATTGCCGAAATTTCAGGTAAAATTGCACGAAAACTACTCAGGTTTATGAAAAATTATACATGGCGTTATATAAAAATCTCACTTTCATCAACAGATTTTATTGAGTAAAAAGTTTTTAACTTTCATATTGTAGTTGTAGGAAGTCGCCGAAAATTTTGAACTTTCGGAATTTTCGAAAAATCAGGTACTGCAACGAAAGTGAGACCTTTCTAAAACCGGCACCATTCCTTTGAGCCTCTTTTTTACACTTTCTGAAGACAAAGTTTCATCATACAATTTTTAGGCATTTTTGAGAAAAGATTGAAAATGTAGTAGGGGCTTCATGCAATGTACTCCCAAAATCAAAATCCCTCTTTCAAAGTTACTAGTCCTCGAGTTCATTTAAATCGATGGAGAAATATAGGTTTTGGAGACAATTAGCTGTGGAAAGTCTTCGACCACAGAGACGCGGGCGGGCGGCTAGATGGACTTTTTTCTGACACCCGGTTTCTGTCAACGATATATCCAATGACGTGCCGAAATGCATACATTCTGGAGTACTAAGAAATAATTTACAATATACAGAAACAAGATTTATCCACTGTTTCGTTATCAGGGTCCAGCAATACGAGTTTTCTGTCGAAATTTTTTGGCGCACGATTTCATTATACTTTCTGTAATTACGAAGAAACAGCGAGAAAGAAAAACGGCTAGAAGAGACATTAACACGAGTAGAAATTACCAATTAACATTCTGGGTAAGTGAAAAGTTGAGAATGTTTTTCCATTCAGCAGCTATTTTACAGGGTTTGTGTAAGACAATGTGTGAAACCGATATATTTACATATCAGCAGTTATCAGTCTTTAGAGTGTTACTATTGAGAGAAAAATCATGAAAAGCTGGATTTTTGGGTCACGGAGTATCCTCATTAATGACATCCAGAGTGAAGAAATTTGAAGTGAGTTGAGTGAATTGAGTTGAATTGAAGTGAGTGAGTGAAGAAATTGTTCCCATGAATGAATCAAACTTCTTGTTCACATGAGGGCAAACCTTTTCCGAAAGTAAAGGATTTATGTTGGGCATTCATGATGGAAGTTTTCTCGACACTATTTGAAGCTGTTTGTTGATGATGGAAACGCGGAGATTGAGTACTATCGCTAGAGTTGCCCAACAGTATAATCAATCGAACATTTTTCTTGTAACAACAGAAGCATGAGATGCTGGCCAAGATTTTATGTCAACATTCACAATGAAATTTAATCTTCTTAATGACAACATGGTATAATTTTGCAGGTGCCAACTTGGAATTGCCCTGGAGAACGAACATTAATGTTTATATTAGAACATCTATTGTTACACATCGCCGACAGTGATGTTTCGTATTTTGTGGTACCTATGCCAGTAATGTGTTGTTCTGTCTGAGGAGTAGTTGTGTATTTTTGCAGTTTCCAATTTACACTCAAAATGGGCATTTCTGAACATACATCTTCCAAATCCTTGATACAGTTTGTAATTTTGGGGCGATTATTGTTAAAATTAAATTGTAGATGTTTAACACAATTAACAAAACTAGCGTTGCTACAGAATTGCACAGACTTTCTCGTACTAGTTAGTTTTTTAATTTATTTTGGTCTGAGCTAGTTCTCCGTTCTTGCCCTCTTGCCAGCTGCCATCTACCGCCACCCAAAGTACATTTTTTTACATTTTCTTAACAAAACAGCATTCTTTTTTACATTTTCAAAATAAAAGAATACAGCGAAATTAATTTTATGTCATCTTAAACAGTGTAATTAGCACTCGCCGTACAAAAAACTGGAAGACAAAATTTGGAGTCGTTTTTGAGAAAATTGGTGTTTGAGCGTTTCTGAAAATACGAAATTTTGAGCTTGTTTTCACAGAAGACTTTGTGTTTGCGTGAAAACTTTATAAGTCATCATTTAAAGCAAAATGTACTCGTAAATGCAGTAATGTGAACAAATAGCCGGTAATGTAAATATTTACGACGTGAGAGTCTAGTAGAAAAATTACATTTTTGTAATTTTTGAAAAAAACAAAAGAATGAAGCAATATATTGTTTATGTCATCTCTTTGCGTACATTTAGCACTATATCTACCAAAAGTTTAAAGAAAATATTTGGAGCCGTTTTTGAGAAAGGCTTGTTTTTGTTATTTTTTTTAAATTGCACATATTTCAGGCAATATTGCGTTACATTTGAAGTAAAAATCTACATCTTCAATTTTACAGTTGTAGGAAGACGCCAAAAAATTCAAAATTTTGCAATTTTCGAAAATTCAGAGGTAAGAGTAAAACTCGGACTTATGCGACTTTTATATGTGTATTTTACTCTTTGTTACAAGAAATTTAAGGTAGCTGTCTGCCTGAGAAGAAAATCTAGAATTTTTGGTCCATTTTTTCCCCTTGTACATTTGATTTCTTTATGCTTTTAGAGATCAAACAAATTTTTAAAACAATCCGATTTGTTTATAAATAATTGAAAAAAATGCAGGTTTTTACTTCAAACATCATAACTCTATAACAAATTAAAATATTTTCATATTTTAAAAAAATTAATTACAATTGAATAATGTAATGAATGAAACCATTGACCATTGTCATGAATGAAATAGAATGGTAAAGGTGAAACTAGTCAGGATTTGCTATTTGAGAAAAAATAACTGTTTATAAATTTGTTCTGGACGTTTCAGTTCATAAAACTGAAACTTTAATGGCAGATTAACTATTCTAGTTCATTCAGTAGAGCAACGCATGGGTTACTTGCTGCAAGAAGAATGGTATTATCTTTAATAGATTATAATTTATTATAATCTATTAAAGATCGAGCCAGATCGACGGGGGAATATCCATTTTGTAAACAATCCTACGTATGGTTTATGTGGTGTTCACGGACGGATGGACGGATGGACGGACGGACGGATGGACGGATGGACGGATGGACGGATGGACGGAGGGACGGAGGGACGGAGGGACGGAGGGACGGAGGGACGGAGGGACGGAGGGACGGAGGGACGGACGGACGGACGGACGGACGGACGGACGGACGGACGGACGGACGGACGGACGGACGGACGGACGGACGGACGGACGGACGGACGGACGGACGGACGGACGGACGGACGGACGGACGGACGGACGGACGGATGTTGCGAAGCACGAGCTTATTGCACACCACCGAATTAGAAATATAAAAAGGTTCGTCCTTTTTGAAAAAGTATGTTTCTGCTTCGAAAATATCTCAGAAATGCCACGAAATATTGTGACGGATGGACGGACGGACGGACGGACGGACGGACGGACGTTTTGAAAAAACAACAAAAACACTTGTTTGATAAGAGGGTACCCCAAAACGTGTATTTCCGTTGTAAACTCGAAGTCGATTTTTGGCAGCGTTACATAACTTTCTCCGTACTACGAGTAATTGAATTTTGGTTGAAAAAAGCTAATTGAATTTTGGTTGAAAAGCTGGTGATGAAAGTTTTAGTTGAGCCCCAGATGTATGTTGTGATGGCAAACACATTGTCACAAAAATATTCATTGCTATATTTTTGGTTCTTTCATTCGAGTCCGTCTGCCACTCAGAGATAGTCCTTCCGGTTCACCAATCGAAGCAAGTGAGGTCTCATTCCAGTGTTCTCGTACGGTATTGATTTTTTTCGGATCCATCTAGAAGATTCCAAATACACATGTTTTTGTTTTTTCTAGGAACTAAAACGCGTTTTGGGAGTCTTATGGCACCTGCAGATGTGTCCAATCGCGTATTTGGTTCCTCTAGTCAAAAGAAATCGAATTGCACAGTTCTTATTTGGTTCCATTCTGCATATTCTGTGAGAGTTTTGGAAAACAAGTGCTTTTGATGTTTTTAATGGTCCTAGGGGTACATTGACGAAACTATGAATTACAATACTTTCTTTCCAGCATTTATGTGAATGGTTATTTGATTCATTGGATTGATGATGAAAATTTATTTTGTAATTAAACAAACATTTAAACAAGTAATTTTAATCAAAACTTTTTCATAAAACGTTCTCTGCCCGAATATTGACGCGTCAGATAAGTGTAATATGTTTAAAATGTGTTTTTGTGCCCCTTAAAAGCCTAAATTATTTTTTAAAATGAAAATACCTGCCGGATACGCTACGTTATGCTGAGAACAAAATAAATTTTATTTGTTGAAAATATATTTTATGCAAATTCCAATGTTTAATTAAACTATTGTTTTGTTAGAATTGAAACTGAAGAATTCTGTGAATAGGTTTTTTAAATTTAAGCGACTCGTGCCGCCAATTTCTTGTAGTGCGCTGTTGATACTGGCATCTGATGAAAACGATTCCTACATATGTTGTAGTTATAAATAAATGCATTGCATGAACATTTGTTTTCATCCTAGAGGAAGTGTGTTGGGGCCAAACAACCACTGAATCATATATGAATATGAAAAGCAAGGTGGAATTCGGTGCTCAATGAAGACACTTTGAGAACTAACAAGGATTGCATTTGCTTATTTGTACATTTATTTCTGTAATGTAGAATCTCTTGGTTGCACATGTTACATGTTTCGAACATATTTCAAAATTATCAACATTCATTTTTGAGTGGTAGTTAACATTTTTTCACTTGTCTCATTGTCATGTTCGGCATTTTAAGTTCAAACATTTGTTCTGCAAAATTCAACTTGTAAAACTGATTTAATTAACAAAATTATTATACTGTCAAATTTTGTTCTTGTACATAACAAATTTTGTTTGAACACCCCCAGTTGAGCAAGTAAGAGAATAAAGGGCAAAATGTTATTTGGAGAATAATGGCAATATTTGTTAGGCAAGAAATTCATGTTGCGTTTAGTTGCAAGGTTCATTGAATAAGTGTTATTTTTATTCAATGCTGGTTGGTACTTACTTTCTTCCTTAGCCCTGTATTAATGTGATTTCGGGGGGGGGGTAAATTCAGACTTTTTTTCCGATTCTTTCCCACGACTTACGTACAATGTGAAAGATAATGAGAGGTATATATTTTCAGAGCGATTAAGTTGTATTCACTACCTCTAAGAACTTGAGCTTTCTTAACCCTTAGATTCTGTTTGGGGTCTTTTTTGACCCCAAAGGCGAATAATGTTTTGAAGCACACTGGAAATTATTCTCATGAACTTCTCCTTTTAGATATGCGTTATTTATAGCCAATTTTTCATGTGTTGTAAACTTTTCAATTTCTTAAGTTGTTTTCTTTTTGTTACAAATAATTTGATTTTTATGCGGTTGGAGTCAGAAATGTCACATTTGACGTCTAAATTACAAAAAGAAAAATTATTACAACGTGTCAATTTCCGTTTTGTAGTATTATGTTGCGGTTTCTGCATAATAATTTGGGGTATTTGTCTATTACGATTTGGTAGCTCTTTCAAACATTGTCATGTCGGTAAGATAGACACCTATGCATTGTTATGAGGATATGCTAATTGCTCTTTCTGGAAACATTTTTTTTTATTTAGTGTGATTTAGTAAATAAATTAAATATCATCACTTTCTCAATTAATAATTTCAAATAACATCCGTTCATCAAATACTTTTAAAAAATGTGTAAAACGTTTGGTGTGAAAAAAGCCCCAAAGAGAATCCACGTAAGTATTGGAGAAACAGAGTCGAAAAGTTAAATCGCTTTTTGATTTCTACCATTTTTCTCGATAACCATGAATGCATAGGCGATGTTTTAAAATAACTTTTATTTGCATTAATGTAGAAATAACGGTTTTCACACATGAATAATATTCTTTTTTAAATAAAAATGTGGAAATTAGGTGTTTAGAGAGTGCATACTTAAATTTTAGTTCGGTATGATTGTCGCTACAATTTAGCAATGTCGTACGCATCCAAGTTTGCCAATACAATTTAAGAGTTAAACATATTTTCTGCTCTTACTAAAGTTTCCTGATATATGTTTTGATAAATGGCACATGACGTCGAAGTACTAATGTAATATCTCTTAGAATTCCTAATATTGATATGTTTACAATGGTTTGTCATTGTACCAATATCACTTGAAACATGACCAATATCTTCACCCATATAATTATGAACAAAATCTATTTACATGTATACAATTTTTCCGCTTAAGGCAGGAATGTCCTAAATAAAAGTTTCATCACAAGTCAACTTTTCTTATAACTTCTCTCGAGATCTCAGGAGGCCAGGCAAGTTCATCAAGGCTTGTAACAAAGATTTATAACACGAAAATAATATTTACCTGTTTTTAGCGCTCCTTACGAGTTTTGGTGTGGCACCCGGCTCAACTATCACATCCATAGTATACACTAAAAATTATTACCGACGTGGTGCTGATCTACGAGATATTCAATCAAGATAAAACATCCTAAAGATAATTTTGAGCGTATTCTTATTTTAATATTAATTACGTACAGCCGTAGATTAGGTTTCATCTTTGCCCGTAAATAATATTAGAACATTGGGACACTAAACACAGTGCCTCCAAGAAATTAGTGTTTCGTGATTAGGTGAGTTCTTCTGAATGAGTTGTTAAAATAATAAAATAAAGCGAGGAAGCAATTTACGAAGGCAAGAATATTCTTTATCAAATATGTTTGAATTGGGAGCTCATAAAGAAGAGCTGATACAATGGAAGGCATTAATGGTTTTTAAGAGTTTTGGCCTGTCCTTGTTCTCGTACGAGAAACGTCTGACGCGCGTGAAGACAAAAGATTTCTGGTCATTTGAATTCCCAGGAAATAACTTAGTAAAACGAACACACACTCCCTAAAACATCTTTGCAATAATAATTCACGACATTAGTGTTTCCAAGTTAAGAGTTTCCTGTAATGACCACGCAATATGGCACTAAACTTTACGAGTTCACTTCGAACAATGATTCTGGCGATGCTGTGGATTGTGATATGGAATTGCAGCTATAGACATTTGTTCGAAAAATATAGTAGGAAGACTGCAAATGGTGATGTGAAGTCAATGCAGATGCAACCCAACTCACCCAGCAGAAATTCCTAGACTTGAGGCATAGACAGAAAACAGTGGCCACATCCGAAGGAATTACACGATGCATATTGCAGCACGAGTAATCCCGTTTCTATTGATTATTCGACGTATTTTACGGAATAGCAAATGCATACTAATGAATTAATCAGCTTTGTTGTGCGTTTTCCCTAGCGCCTAATTTTTTTGCTTTTGTCTAATTTCCTTCTCATCCTCCCATTTCCTCTCCTTTGTTATCTGAGCATTCTTTTAATTCTTCTTTTAGGCGCCACTATCAGACGCAAATTGTTTTCATATATGAACCAAACCCAAATATTCTACCGTTAAATTGTGTAGTTATGTAATTGTTAATTAGTCTGTAATATTTTGCTTTGAAACCCACACATTTCCCACCCCTTAACCTGCTTGTCCCCCTCTCTTTTATATCTCGCATCATCATCGGAATAGGTTGGTTCGCGTTGAAAAAGTCGCATCGAATGCGTAGTTATATAATTGGATGCATAATGGGAAGAGGCGGCGCGCTGGTGGCGGTGGTGGCTGCGACAGGCGAATGCGCAGTGCCCTCGAGTGCCATGGCAGCGCGGTCAGTGCGCAGCGCTTCGCCCCGCTGCGGCGCACCCTCGTACTACGAGCGCGGTGGGACATGCGCTGCTACCATCTATTGGCCTGCTGGAGATACTAAGCCGCGATGTACGGAGAGGATTCGCCCGGCGCCGGAAAACGACAAAACACGATGCAGAAGTTTCTCAATATTTTATGTACACTCATATTTTACGTATCTCTTCTTTATTGACCCTATGTCTTCTTTCTGTGTTCATCCGCAAATGGCGGTTAAGCATTTTCGTATTTCAAGATCAGTATATGCTATTTAAATAGAAAGAAAGTTAACGGTGCCGGAAATGCATTTTCGTTATTTTAAGCCTACGTGCAAGAGATCACAAAAGAGTGTCTCTTGCAATACTCTACATTAATAGTGAAAAATAAATATGTACACTGACCTATCTAAAGGATGTGTTTTCACATAGTCTAATATTTATATTTTCAAAAATATTTATTATTTACTCTGTAGTTTATAAGATATAAGAAATATTTTAAATAAAAATTCATTTGTGTGTAATATTCGGGAACATATTATAATGCCTCGAAGACGTTAAAAAAAGTCGAATTCTCAATAAGGTGCCTGGAATTTTGTGGTAAACTTGGAGCTTGACGATTTTTTTCTGATTCCATGTTCATCAAAAATCTATTTTAAAAATTTTCCAAGCATAATAGCGTAGCTCTAGATACATGGAAAATTTTAAATGTTTTCTATTGTTAATGTTTACGAAAGAAAAATATTTTCTTTGAAAAGCTTGTCACTTGACCTTTTATCACTTGATAATGTAGCCCAAATGACACTTGTACCGAAAGTGAAGATCACTTTTATTCGCATACCAGAAATTTTTTTGTGCAAAATTAACAAAGAGGCATTCGTCAATGGAGTACAATTTATTTTACATCATTAAGTGTAAAATAAGTACAAAAAAGGGATAAATAAATTGTTTAAAATCGGAATAACGCCGAAACAAATTTGGAGAAACGAAAAGGCAAGATGTCGTAAAAGAAAAAAGAAACAGTAGGTTGATGTTTTTTCTAAATACCAGCTAAACCGCTAAAAAAAAGGGCCATGTCACTAAGATTAAACCTACATAGGTGTCCAAGGTTGTACTCAGGGAAAAGGGGAGCCAAGGTGGTTAACTCTCCCCTCCAAATAATTTGGTTACTTCTTAGATAATGAATTAAATAAGATTTTATAATTTTCAATTTCATGTAATTTTAATGCGAATATGCAATAGTTAATTGCTGCAAAAGAAAATAATGAAATGTCGTTATCTATAATACAAATTTCTAGTGTTCATTGCTCTTCATCAGTCCGATCACCTTCCCCGAAAGAATCTGGTTACGGTCTTGTAGGCGCCATGTGAAGAATTCTAGAAAATATTTTAAAACTAATTCATAGAAAAACAGAGATGTTTGTTATTCATTCTACATTAAAATATCAAGCAGTAATCATGAAAAAATAAAATGATCCGTTCATTTGTACCTTAAAATTTGGTATTTGTCTAGAGAATATTATACCTGAAATGGCAACAACAAAGAAAACGATTATAATTGCCGCGAGCAAAAAAATGCTCACTGCTGACTGACGAACAACATTTGATTGTGATCCAGGTACTTTAGTACCAGCTACGTTGATAGTGAATGAATATTAGCAGCTGAAACATAATACCCCCGAACACCTTAATTCGATGAAAGCCGCCCTTAACTTTTTCAGATTTTATCCTCTAAATGCTAAAGATTCTGAAAAAAAGTCTGTGTTATCAACATTACGATCTGGCAAAATTTATGTAATTAATGTAGTTTTATAATATTTTTTAATAGCTTGCTTATTGTATTTACCAATTTTGTCTACTTGTCATTCGAAAATGATAAAAATACTCAAATTTGGAGCAATGTAATAAGACATATATGTATAATAGAATTCTCTATGTGCAACAAACAAATTGTTTATCACCTCAGGATCATAATTTACCTCTATCGGACAATATGAAACGTTCAAATATCTTTCAAACATTAATTTAATTTCTCATCCTTGTTGTAAAATACAATGACACTAAAACTACTAAACATCTTTATACCAGTTCGTTAAATTTGTAATAGAAGATGCAAAATCAAATAAAATGCAAATAGGGGGGTGTCGAAATTCGGGATAGTAATATTTGTCTCCAGAAGTTTACAGGATATTTCAATTAGTTCTAACCAACAGATCAAATACATTTGGGGTTTTTACCATATAAATACTGTAGCTAAACACATTTATTCTCGGGAACGCATGAAAATTGAAATAATAGAATTTTAATATTTTAAACTTTGTTAATCTCCAACAAGTTATGGTTGTTCACTACAGTATCGTTTCTTCATCAAATGTACTTGGAAGGTTATTTCTAAACATATTGAATTATATTTTAATGGTTCCTATCTCTTACAAATATTAGTATACAATATTTTTTAAATATTTCCCTTCTCTGTAAAGAATACTGTTTTAAATTTTGTTTGCATCTATCAACAAATGGACTTCTCTATTTATCTGGACGTTATGCACATTTCTTAGAGTACTTACCTCTGTGGTATTTGAATTGCAAATACTCAAGCGTCAGTATCTACGTAGATGTGATCCCTAGTACACTTATGTTGGTTTTTGTGTCAGTTTTAAATAGTCAGAGATCTCTTTTAAAGATTATTCTCAAAGTAGTATTTCTTTTCATGTAACATCAACCATTTAAGCTTTTCTGATACTTTTTAGGGAGATGTGTTTTCGAATTTGAATTTATGTGTGTACGTCATTGATATGACCATAAGGGCGAATTATTTGTTATTTTAACATGTTAAAATTAATTTTCTTAATTATAATTATTTTCCACTTCTTGGTTATTTCGGAACCCTTCGTAAATGAAATTTTTTTTTGCTTTCGATGACTGTCTGTAGTGTGTATCTTAAATGACACTTTTTAAAATAATGTATTTGTAAAAACGTGTCGGTCCAATTTAATTGTGGAGTCAATTACAATGGTTGCAGAAAGAAACTACTTAATATTCATTATACATTTAAAAATTGTCACGTCAGTCGAATATTTTTTTCTGTTTGCACTAATACGACCGCACTTGTTTTCTGATTTTGATGTAGATAACTAATGATTGAAATGTTTCTATTTAGGGCAGAATTAAAAAGTAAAGATAAACTGATCTCCAAGATTTAACACTTTAATTAAAAGTAATGAGAATCCTTTTTATTGGCGATCACAATCGATTTAAAAATTAAGCTTCTACAGATGGAAATATTCCCCATCAGCACACTTGGAAAGGAATTTCTAAATTTCTTTCGGCGTTTAGAATATCTTTGTTGCATTTCCTATCTTTTCAATAAAGAAAAACGGCTAATTTTCAGAAAAATTACAATTTCCGCTTTGTAAATGCATTCTTAATGGATGCTCTCAGGACTCTCTTCCCATATATCTTCAACACTATACATTTCCATTTTTTCGAATCTTCAGAAAGTTCTGCGAGAAGTTATAACTTCGCAAATCTGCTTTCAAATCCTAAAGACAGCAATATTTCCATACTCAAAAAAATAGACTGGAAATTGCGACACGTGTTTGTTGTTCCAAGTGTACTAAAGCCGAAAGAATTTATTTCTTTAATAATTACAAACTATCATTTTATTGAAATTGTTGGTCGTATTGTGTAGCGTACAAAACAATAAAACTGATGCTCTCCTGTTATCATTTTTTTAAAGATCGTATGTCGAAGATCTAGCGGATCTAGATCGAAGCGGTTTTCTACTTTATTTCGAAAAAAAGAAGAAATTATGAAAATCGGTTTTGTTAATACGAGATTCATTTTTAATCGTCCAAATTCCCTTTCGCTGGAAATGCGAATAGGCAACTTTGTCAACTCACATTTGAGGTCGAACGTCTCGGTGCTGCCGCTGTCCGTGTGTGAAGGCGTCCTGCGCTCTGCCACGTCCACTTCCGTGAGGAGCGTCGTCTTCCCGCCGCTTGCGATGGCTGTCCGCGGCGGCGGTGGCGCTGGGTGGCGGTCGCCCCGCCGTCGCCACGTGGTGCGACCCCCGGCGACGCCGCCCCGCGGGCCCTGGGGGCCCCGCTTCCGATCCGGTTGCCATGATTTTTCCGTCCCAGGAACTGGCTGCCTGCCTGCCTGCCGGGGGCCCCAACGGCGAGGGTCTGGCTTCGCGTCCCGGCGCGGCCCTCTTGAGCAGGCGACGCTCTGCTGCTAGACATCTGTCGCTCGGGGGCTTCATGTGGCAGTGGCGGGAGCCACATTCTTAGAGAATGCTGGAGACATTTTTTCATATGCACAGTGGATGAGGTTTCGCCCAAGAGAACGCAAACTAAGAAAATCCCTTGGTAAACGTCCCATAGAGAGTATACTTAATAAACATTTACATGCGTTTCCTTTCGTTGTTTTTTATTCTGACCCAAAACCGGGAATATATTATGCAACGTAAAGTGATTGATATCTCGACAAACTTCTTACCAAAAGGTATTGAATTTTATTTTATCCACATTTTTACTACATATCATTGTAGAATATGTACTAATTAACATGAAGTTAAAAATGTGAATGGTTTTTCTGCATTAGCTTATCCACAATTATACATTGTTCTGATGTTTATCCATTGTCGAAAAAGCTGTTGAATGAATGGTGGATGGTTTCTGATGAATATTGACGGAGCTCCAGTAGTAGAAGACGAGAGAACAGTTGGCATTTTCGCTCCAACTATTGTAATAAAAATATCGGAATACATGCATTTAATCTAATGTTCAACATTTGTGTTGTAGAATATTTCAAGCGTAGAACAAATATAAAAATCTTGACCAAAATCATTTAAGGAATATGTTTAAAGGAACTCGTACATTATAGTTTTGAAAGGCGTACAGTTTCCTTCCATGAATTATCTCGGTTCCTCCATTATTTCCAGTTATAAGAGTCTCAGTACTTTTCAAAGTTTAGTTGTAATATAAAATATTTATTCACTTTTTTGTTGTGTTCGAAATACGAGAGCGCGTAGTATTATCATCATTGGGTACATAACGTGCCGAACAAGTACTAACAAATTGACCTTTCGTAGATCCTGAATAGTCAAGATCGATGAGAAGAATAATGTAGGATTGCCCACGGGAACTCGGGGTCAAACATTGGCTACAAATTTGCTTGATAAACATTCTCTTACAAACCAAGTTGTTTTTTGCCCCTTGCCTTACGTACAACCAATTCTGTGGAACGCTCCTAATTGTAGTGACAGATGAATTTTCACTAATTGCACCTCCCTGTTATTATTCATAGATCATTTCCTGCAGATGAATCGCATGACAAAACGTCGAAGTGGCACGAAAATCGATGTTTTGCTCTTGATTTAAATCACGCCCGGTGATTGCGCATCATAACTTCCAGAGGACATAAATTGAGATCTACGGACGCAGTGACAGTCCTATTTCAGAAGAAAATATTTCTCTCTCGGCCTTACATCCAATGCATGTGGTGTCCACTTTTGTTCGCCTGCCACCTATCGAGAGTACTACGCAAGGTGCATCACTTAACGAGATGAAGTGCTGTGCGACCGAGCTCAATTTTAAATATTGCGGTAGAAGTGTGTATTGATGAATGATAGCGCTCTGATAAAGAATCTTGAAAATTTATTTTTTGAACTAGAGATCGAAGGTACCAAAACAAAAGGTCTTTTTAAAATTAGATGTAAAAAATTTATGACTCATTGTAGAAGATAAAAAAAAAGCTTGTCTATAATTGACAAGGTTTTTGATCATGTGTTGACTGACAAAGTTGACAATTTTTTCATTGTTAATTCAGTTCAAAGATAACCGGAGATGAAATATATTTTAAAATAATTACACAATAAAAAATAATATATTCTGAGGTATCTTCAACCATTATTATATGGAAGTGTTCTCAAAATAACCCACGGTATTTTTATTCCAGAAACTGATGGCAAAATAGGGAGACAAAGCTTACAGTCGGAGGTTGATAGTAATTGTGAATCTTACTGCAATGAAATCTAATTAAGAGAATGGGGATCTTTGCAACTAGTACAAACCGTTTCTTTTCTATTCGACTGTTACTGACATGACAAATTATGATAATTATCTGAAATATGTTTTTGTTAATATACCTATAATAATTCATACTTGTAAATTGTTCAGGCGTATCTTAATCTTTAAAAAATGCGCGCAGAAATATTTTTGAAAACGTGCGCAAATTGTCTCTCTTACCCGTATGTCATATACAGTTTTTTCGGTTCTTTGACAAAGTAAATCAAATCAGAAGAACATGGATTAATAGAATAATTAGAAAAACTTTCTTATATTTGATCTGAAGTAATGTATATTTCATATTTATTAGAAGTTTTTTAAGTTTCATTGGTTCATTAAAAATTTGAGAAATTAAAGACAATAATTCTAAGTCAGTGTCTTTGTGCGTGCTATGAACGTTAGGAAATATTTCGCTGAGTTCTAAAAAATAATTGGAATGGAAAATCCCTTTTGATACCAAAATTCGGGGGGGGGGGGTTAGAAAAATATTATTATAATTTAAAAGTCATATCGCTTCGTACCCAAATTCGTTCCTCCATTGGTAGAAAACTCATGGGCTAAATGACTTTTTGTTTTGGTTATGTTATTAATTTAGCCATGAGAGTTTATAATCTACAAAATAAGTTTTGCTATGTATAAATAAGTAAGAGCGAATAAGGTGTCCAATTTAATATTTTCTTGATGTTATGAAAATGTAATTACTCCTTATAAACGGTTAATACCCGAGTATGGGTATTTGTTAGAGCTGTGCTTTGGAGCCAGAAAATCCTCGCCTTATCCGTCGATTACAGAGAATTTACTGAACGTCAAAACATATAGATTTAAGGCTTTAGAAACTTAAGAATGGTTCTTATGTGTCATTAAGTAAGCTAAATGTAAGCAAAATTAATTAATGTTTTCGAGAAACTGTATGTGTATATATCGAAATGTATAATGTACTAAAGCATCCTTCTCGTCAAGACCAGTTTAAAAGTTTCAGCCCAAATAAAATCTAGATATCTTGTTATTGGGTTAAATTTTATCGTCTATAAATAGCTAGATGTTATTAAGTATGTGTATATTTCCGATTTTGACACCTTCTGTATCACATAATTTAGTAGGAGATATAAATTATGACGACACACTTTATTTCCTTAGATCAGAGACATTAAGGTCGGTACCCCCAATATTAAAGATTGCCCGTATCCTTTTTGTGCTATTAAGTGCATTCCAATAGTTAACGAGAATAGCTGTTTTTTATCGACTTTAATTAACGGAATTAACAATAATTTAATGCAAGTTAGAATTACAAATAACATATCGTCTTTGCAAATACATCATTGCAAAAAACAAAATTGTAGAAGCATCTCATGTTATTGAGTTATTTCTCCCAAATTTGACAGTTATAAGAATTTTCCATTCATTTTCTTTATTTCACACTTGGTTACCGGTTATGCTACAATAAGAGTAAGTTCTGAATTATTTTTCTACACAAAATACTTGTTAAAGGACTACTCTTTTGCAGGGTTTCTACTGGAGGATTACTCGCGATACTACGTAATGAGGATGTGGAACAGGATACCAGTTTCAATTCGCTGTATTCAGGAACATAGGCAGTAGACGTTAGTTCTTAGAAGCAATCAGTTTCAGTGAGCTGATCACTTTGACCAGTGGAAAGTGGTCAATTAGGTTCTAGAATTTACAAGTAATCCACTTGTAATGTGGTCGTGATAGTGGTGAAAAGCTGGCACTACATTTATTGTACCGTCATTTTTCTTCAGTTTTTAATTAATATATTCATATAACTTTTTCTAATAATTTCACTTTTGATGTTTCATTCCAGAATTTTATGAAAACTAGCGTACCCGTGCAAGAACTCTCGCATGTTGGACTCTATCCTCTTCCCTGTACTTCCATTTCCATATTAAGGGGGAAAGTTGTTTACGAAACGTCTTGTAGAAGTCAGCAAACGTCTACTGGCCCGTAATTTATCTTTTTCTCTTTACCCTCTTATCCTCCGTCACATGTTCTCTATATCTCTTTGTACTTGTACTAACTGAACGTACTTTAACATAACGGTACAATACACCATTGTAAATAAAAACTATTCTTATTTAACTTCATTACCGAACAGAGAAGTAAAACCGTACAATTCAGTTGCATAGAATATCAAGTAATTAGTTTAATTTTACATATAGTTGCAGATTCTGCACGTCTCTGAACAGGCAGAGTAGTATCGAAAAGCGCCAGACCAACAAAAATGTAATAAAATGTCTAGGAAGAACTAATCCTGTAATTACGGCGTGATTAACGTTTCTTCGAGGCTTACGGTCTCAAAATTGCAAGTTTTAAGACCCTAGAACGCTTCGCTTTGGATTATAACAATACAGATTTCAGCAATACTGCCAGAGGGTCGCGCGTTGCATTTGGCATTACTATTTGTATGTTGTTGTTGTTGTTTTCAAACAAATCCTTGAAATTTTTAAAATTAAAGTGCAATTCATGAAGTCTCCGTGAAATTCTCTTTATTTAGAGATTCTTTTATAATGATTGGTTGCATGTGAGAGTCGCAAAATTCATCTTTACTACCGCAATAATATAGAAGAATGGCAAGTTATTTTTATTACATTTCATTTACTTATCTCCTGCTATTATAACGATTTATTAAACATCTATATTCATTCATGTATAATTCTCAAAGCTCAAAATAATCGTGCCTTCCTTAACTATTGTAACGACAATAATATGATTGGAAAAATATATATTCATGAAGTATATTATTTATCTCTTCCTTATCATTGTATCCGAAAAAATATATATTATTGCAGAAATGAAAGTTTCTGCAAGCCTCTCTTCATTGAGCTTGGAATCTTACCATATCCTTCCCTATTTATGAGTGAATCTGTTGATAGCGTCTCATAATGAATATGATCACTACGTCAAGTGTTGTAGTTATCGGGGTGTGCTGAAAATATATTCCCACCCTTAAGTATGTCATTTTTGACAAAAACCACTGATTCGTAAATCAAGAGACAAGGGTTCTCCTGAAGAAAATATTTAACAATCAAAACCTAGCCCACACTACATTCAGTAAAATTTATTAGATTTTTAAAAATCTGTTGAATGTAATTGTTAAACTATACAAACTAGTAAGTAACGTCATTAGGCCAATAAAGAGCACATAAACAATCACGTTTAATATTTTTATTGCTCATTTATTGTTCAATACTTTTCAGGAAAAATATAAGTTAGAAATACTTTTGGTTTGAAAAAGTACCTTATAATACCATTTGCTGCCATTAATATATTTTGCTGCAATTAAATCGTTTCGGTTGTTCTTAATGGACTGCAGACGTTTATATTCGTAATGTACGCAGATTGTTTTGGCTATTATTTACTGGGTTTGGATGCGTTTAGAACAGAACAGTATTACGAAAAATCTTTCAGAGAGTCATCTACAAAGCCACGTCCTCTTTTGATTTCAAAGATATTCAAAAAAAAGTTTGTGTTTCCATTCAGCCCCTAGCCAAAAGAATAAAACTGATTGTGACGTTACGGACCAAGACAAAATTTAATGGAGAGTTACTCCATGTGTATGCAGAATGTCCCACCAACTATGGTCCATACCCGTAACTTCTAAACGGTTTAGAATATCGAAATACAGTTTTAGCTGAACAATGCGCAAGTAACTTACCGTAGAGAAATTGTCTATAATAATTTTAGTTTTCGAGAAATTTAATCATCTTTGATTTTTTGAATGGAACTATATATTTTTCTCACAAGAAATGGATAGACCATGAAAAGAGGAATAAAATGATGTTTCATATGCCAATACGTTGATAGTAATTTGAGTATAAAATTACTTTCTGACTTGTAATTTTGAATTAAACGGGGCAATCGTGTAGCAGCCCTTGCAATTCTCTCCATCCGAGAATGTGGTCTTCGCGATGTTAAGACTGTTGCGTGGACAGGAGGGACTGAGAGGGGTGGCAGTGAAGGATAAGAGGCATAACTACAGCAATACTTGGTCTTGACACGGACGTCACATTAAGAAACACCAATTTTAACGATCAAAATGAGAGATTTTTTCTATTTATTTATCTGGATTTAGCTTGTCCTTTACTGAAATCTCAAAACATAGATAATTCCAAAGAACGATAGAAAAATTCGTAGCTTAAGGAATATTATTATAGCAAATATTATTTTCAAACCGAACAAGAACCCAACAACCGCCTCGTCGTTGGTAAATTTAATTTTTAATTACGATGATCACTCGTTCACTCCGCAACCATACGACTACTGCTGTTCAGTGCTGTTCATAAATGGAAAAGAAAACAGTGCTCTTCCGTCTTCCGCCGTGGATTTTCAAGTTTGTGGCAGTACGTGGCGCTATGAAATGAGAAAGTCTCCAATCTGTATTAGCAGGCGTGACTGCAAATATGCATTTTTTCTGAAGTTGGTAAATTTACACTGATAGAACTGTCAAGAATATGTCAACATATTTTTTGCTTTGTTTTTTAGGTACGTAATTAAATAGGAAGTTTATTAACAGTAAATAATAAGAGAAATTGTCCACCTATCTATTATTTGATGAATTAATCGAAATATTACAATGAAAATCTTTAAGTAATTATTCCCTTCTCAATGTTTTAAAATGAAGGCTTGTTTCTGCACTGAGCTCGATTCTTGTAATTTTGAAAATGACCTTCAATATTATCGTCCTTCCGCTACAATATTTTTTATTTCCTTCTTTTCGAATATCGTTGCTTCGGAATTTCAGAAGAAGAAAAGTTCAATTCACATGAACAAATGGGAAGAATATCTCATTCTGATCGTAAATATTAATGTTTGTTCATATGTTTTTAGTTTTAAGACCATGAATTGCTGTAGTTACGCCTTTATCCTTCACGACCACCCTTTTCAAACTCCTCTCTCCACAAAAACAGTCTCGACGCCGCGAAGGCCATCTTTTCCTAACGGCGACTGTTGCAAAGGCTAATCTAGGAAATCCTCGTTTACTTGAAAATCGCATGCCAGAAAGTCTAATTTTATACTCAATTTACTATCAACATATTGACGTATAATACACAATTATATTCCTCTTTTCACGGTCTATCCATATCTAGTGAGAATAATTGATAGCTCCATTTAACAAAACAAAGATTAACTTTCTCGAAAATTAAAAATATTATAGACAATATCTCTACGGCCTGTTACTTGCCTCATTCCGAAATGTTCAGCAAAACTGCATTTTGATATCCAGAACCGTTTAGAAGTTATGGGGGTGGCCCATAATTGGTGAGACACCTGTATAAATACGCTCAATACCCAAAAGAGGGCGAAGAGTATTTGTTGCGAAAAAGGAGTTACTGAATTAAGAAAGAGACTAAGAATAAGAAAAGATCGTCTTTACGTCCTTGATGCTGCGAAAGTGAATAATTTTTATTCCTGTATGGAGTAAAGTACTGCCTGTAACACGTGGTTGGAATCCACGTGATCCCGAAAAATTCGTTTACGACGTAACGTCTGTCCTTCCGTCTGTAAACTACGCCAGCGGTTAAACTCCATGGCAGGTTTTTCACCAATATTGATATTCCCCAATGAACTGGCCACACTCGAGACATCTGGAACTGGATATAGATATTTTAATTATTGTGGGTATTTTACATAAAACCGCAACGATATTTATAAAATATTCTCGAAAATATATTTTTCTTTGAAGTTCTGTATTAGATAGGAGAATGTAAAATTAAAATGACGCACGTTTTATTTTCATTGATCTTTCTAAATTTTTGAAAAATGCAAAATTGACTCTTTCTAAAACTACAATTTTGAAGATTTATGAAATATTTCTTAATGAAATGGGATCTTCAAATTAGATTTTTAAATGAATTCTTGCGAAGGTTTTTGAAAAGCAGTGTAATTTTCTTCTAATTTTGCTTGAAATGAAGGTAATTTTATAGAAAAGAAGTCTAAAAGGTGGCTCCGAATTTTAGAAAAATGAAAAACCTACAATTAATGACAGAAAGTATATGCTGCTATAGCATTGCAGGTTTGAATATTTGAAGATTTTAAAACTGTGAAGAAAAAATTATACATCTTATTTAGGTATTAAATATTATTTTTAACATAACATGGATACTTAAAAAGAATACACAACTTCCAATACTTACGCAATACAGTACGTGCACGTCAAATTTCATTCATACTTTTCCTCTCTTTCTGAGAAGTTTGACACGGTGTAGTTTTCTCAGAATAAACTCGTGGTTTATCAAACCTTCCCCCGCACACCCCTCACATGTTTCCAGTCAGTTGTCTTCCGCTCCTTCGATCACCCCGCCTTTCTAATTTCAGTTTAAAACGTTTTCACTTTTCGTCTAATTCGATTACTTTCCATTTCAAAAGTCCGCCCTAACTTTTTCTCAACTTTTCCATTTCCAGCACTTCCCAGCAGTTCGGTTCGCCTCGCACGCAGTTTCTTGAAATCGATGTCGCAGGAGGCCGCAGGAGCGAGTCGTAACTTCATCTCTGTTCTATATTCTGCCCGGAAGTCGGTTATCGCCCTCGCGTCCGGACGAAGCTTCGCCTCGTTGACGTGGGACGAGCTCCGGCGGAAGGGAGGGGCCGCCGAAAGGGAGAAACGGTGTTCGCTTCAATCTTCCGACGTTGCTGTAATCACTAGAATTAGCAGCGTTGCCTCTGTGACCTCCAGGCGTCGCCGCCGCCTCCGTCGTCATCGTCGCCGTCGAAATGTTTCTTTCAAAGGCATAAGTTTGTTAGGAAATTGAGTTCGGTTCGTAGAAGGTTTTTTGGGTGTTTGATTTTCTATTAATTTCGTGAGGCGGAGTGAAAGGAAGTGCTTGCTTTTCGATCTTGTTAAGTTCTCTTGAGCATTCAGTTTTATTTCACGAATTCGAGAAGTTAAATTTGTTCTTGAGTTGGAATTTATTGAAGAGCGTTAGTTAAGTGTCAACGTAGGAATGCAAATTAAAAATATAAAACTTAAAGGAGTACAAAATTGAAATATTCACCACATAAATCTAGCTTTATCTATCTTGTATTCAGGCAGTAAATTTTCAAAACAAAATTTTGGAAATATTCAAGGGAATAAAAAAATGACCTAGTAAACAGATCATGATTGACCTGAAAATCAAGAGGGTGCCTAGAAATTGATAAGAATAACGAAGGTAAGAAAGGAGGTTTGAGGCGAAATACACGTAAAATTATTACCTTCATAATGAAGCATTATTTTTAAGCTAATGTCAAAAGTTGCACGTTTATTTTCTCCAATTGTTTACTACTAAATGAAGTAAGAGAAACCGAGTCTAGGTGATCAATCCCGTTATTTCCATAACTGTCAGCATTGTAAACTTAGTAAGTATAAATGTCTCTTCAGATGAAATAAATGAATGTCGAAGTACAGGGTGAGCAGAAATAATTGAACTAGAGACAGAAAAGATGTCTTCGGGGAAAAGAACACTCTTTCAAGAGAGGAAGTAATAAAAAATTCGAACATTTTCATTGCGTTGTAGTAATGAAAGCAAGTCGAAATTAAAACCTCGTATTTCAGCTACCATGTGTACAGTACAGTGCATTGTATTTATTAATCAAACCCATCGTATTTTTATCTTATACTATTAGAAGTCCAAAATTGAATGCATGTCTATTTTATTCCAGGAAATTTGAGATCTCAATTTTCGCACCTGTTTGATTTGTCCTCAATTTCGGATAAAAAAGGTGGTGATATGTTCATATGTAAGCTACATAATGAAGTTATAGAATCACTCTAAAAGTTGACAAAATTCCTGTGTTACGACACCTTATGTTACCTTTTCTACAACTGCACAAACTTTCTTGCGTTATTACTAACTAAATTTTCGAAAATTCAGAGTTCAACAGAATTGAGACCAGCGCACATCTTTTAAGCGCTCGTTGCTCTTCACCTCCACCTCGGACAAATGGAGGGACGAAGGGAAGGGCGCACATTTTTGGTACGCAGAACACAAAATGTGTATTCTGATCACACAACGTATTAGAGAAAGTAACATACTACATAGAGGAACAAGATTTATCCACTATTTATGTATCAGGGTTCCACAGTAAGAGTTTTTCTCTCGAAAACATGCTTACTTTTCCCGATGCAATAGGATATTTTCTCCTTATTACAGAAGTATGTGGTATGGCGAGAAAGTAAAAGTGTTTGAAAAATATGGGAATTAAGGGCCGTTTTGCAATCTTGTTTGTTGTTTGACTCGCATACATCAAAGTTACTTACGTGAAGGACAATAAGCCAATCTTCATATGAGTTAAATGTGAGAACTTTGCTAATTTGAGCTACATCTTTTTTTAAGTACATTGATACTTATATAGCAAGAACGAACTTTTCTTAATTATTTACAACTGAGAATCTTGAAAATTAGACATAAGTATTAGATATAATTATCTGAAAGCTCTTCGAATCGGACGTCCAAACCTATTCTAATTCGTTTTTACGTGATGAATATTTTGTTGTTAAATATACTTAGCCAAGTCTCAGTACTCAGTGTAAATATCAGCCCGAAACAAGGCAAGAGGAATTATTTAGCTATCTGTATTGATTGGGCATGAGAGTATTAGCCTAGGAAAATGTAAAATCATGTCAATGAATGTCTGTTTATTTTCCAAGTGCAAATATATTTTTTTTGGAATCGGGCGAGACACATCATCCTCTTGTTTGTCGATTTAATCAATACATTTATAATTTCCTTAACATCCAAATACTGTGAGTAATGTATTAGAGTAAGTGATTGGCCAGAATATAATGCAATGTATTTTCCAAAGCTAATAATGCTCTCTTGAATTTTTAACTCTAATTTTTATTTGAAATTTTTATAACATTCTATATAACTTGCAATCCGATTAGACAGTTGAAATAAAGTAGAAGCGGGGGTATAACGCCTGCCATCATATGTAATTTAGATTCTCTCTTATGACAGGTTATTGAAATCATTGAAGTTATTTTTCTGTTGAACCGTTAACTTTTCCAAGGATCTAAGAAGACTGGCATTTCCTACCTTGTCAGTGTTTAATTTTTACTTTCTCATAAGCGTCGTGGTAGTATGAAGAAAGTATTGTAATACTGCGGCGAACATTGCAGGTGGTTTTGGCGGAAAACTCGAGGGCCCCTGATAACGAGAAATATTTTTTTCTTTTATGTAGGAAATGGCTTTCTCTAACAAGTTGTGAAAACTCAATCCACGCTTCACGGGTCCCTGATATCGAAAAATAGGTTTACGGCAAAACGTTCGTTCGTGAACAAGGATAGCACCTAAACCGAAAAGAGGATTTTCATCATATTTGTTATTCCGCGATCGATCTGCGTGATGACACGGGCTTTTGAATTTGAGATTTAATATTTTTACTTTTTGGGTACTTCATAATCCAACGTTTTTTTTCTCAAAAATGACCCCAAATATTTTCTTGGATATTTTTGCTCAAAAGGAATAAAGTAAAAAAATAATGTGTGTATATAAAAAATAATACTTATGTAGATTAGTAAACAAATATTGTCTAGATATCTTAGATTTTATTACCTTAAGAAGTTTTCAATCTCTTAGCAAGCTAAAAATGATATATAAAGCAATTTATACACAAAAACAACAGAATTTTGTTATTCCCCAAATTCAAATATAATTTTCATTTTGCTCATTGATTCTAAGATCATGATTATTTCCAAATTAACTACTCTATCAAATCATTAGGCACACCCTTAGAGACAACAATTTTAGTTTGCAGCAATTTTTGGACTGTTTGGTAATTAAGCAGATAGTTGAATGTAGCCTAAAGTCGAAAAGTCACATCTAAACTAGTGGCCTGCTGCAGTAAAAATGCTGCTGAACAAAATCTTACAAAACAGTTTTCCAACGAGTAGTACGCATACCACTCAAGAAAAATAAATTACTCTCGTGAAACATGTCAATAAATTAGATGTTTTAACAAGAAGTGTCTTCACGAATACTATAGTGAATATATATATATATATATATATATATATATATATATATATATATATATATATATATAGTGAAGTACACAGTGTATTAAAAAAGTGCCAGGACTACCGCTCGTACAACAATAAAAGTGGCGCTAACATTGTGCAGCAAACGGAAGATTGTCCTTGTATCATGGCCACCTGAAGTTTCATTCATTTCGGACCAGTATCAACTTGTCAACGTTGAGTTGTGTGCTGATATCATTGTGAACGAATGGAGCAACAAATAAACATCAATTTTTGCTTAAAACTGGGGAAATCGGCCACAGAGATTTATGAAATTTTAAAATCTGTGTACGGGCATGATGCTACGAGCCGTTCACGAATGTTTGAACGGTATTTGAGGTTCAAATGTGGAAGAGTATCGACGGAAGATAATGAGAGTCGACCGATGAAAGTGAGAGCATTCGAATCGAAAACAAAAAATCCATCTTTATCGATAGCCGAGACATCATTCACCGAGAATTCCTTCGACAAGGGTTCGCTGTGACTGGGGCATTTTATAACGACGTTTTGAATCGGTGTCTCTTGCAGGACAACGCACCGTCTCACTCGTCCATCATTGTGCAAAAAAATAAAAGAGGTCATCTTCGTGAACATAGTATTTTTATTCAGATAGCCGGCTTTCGACGGCTTTGCCGTCATCATCAGAGTCGCTGCATTCGGTAAAAGTCGGTTGACAAAAGTCTACCGATCAGTCTACCGACTTTTGCCGAAAGCACCGAGACTGGTGGTGTTGGCAAAGCCGTCGAAACCGGCTATCTGAATAAAAATACTATGTTGACGAAGATGACCTCTTTTATTTCTTCGCATGAGAACGTCAACAACACCGAATCAGAATTCTTACGTCATTGTGTAGCAATTTTTGGCAAAAAGACAGGTAGTTAGAATCAAATACCCTCCATATTCTCCAGATTTATCCCCTACCGACTGTTTTTTGTTCCCAAAATTTAAATTGAAGATGAAGGATCGACCGAGCGGTACGAATCGGTAGATGCGATCGGAGAAACAGTGACAACAGAACTAAAGTGTTGAAAGAGGCCATTTCAGAAGCGTTTGAGGACCTCTGTACATTCGTCACAAGCATTGTATCGAATTACAGGGAGACTCTGAAGAAGCTTGATACCAAATATACTTATATCCTCTGTGTTATATTGTCTGTATGCCAACAGCCCTGGAACTTTTTGAATACATTGTTTATGTAGTTCTTTTCATGCCAAGAATATAAAAAAAGTTGCTGTTTCATTACGCAATATGTGAATATGAAATATTTAATGGGGGCGATCCCTTCATCGGTGATTTGCTATCGCTTGACCTCATCAGTGTTGTAAGCTGTGACGCGCTAAAAATGAGAATTCAGATGTTAGGCAAGAGTTTCAGAGCAGCCAGAATAGCGCAATCAATTTGCATTTTCCCGTCAAAATGAAAACAGTTTTTGCTTTCCCTCCCCGAGTTTCTGGGTGTCTAACAACCATAGTCACCTCTGAAATGAACGAAGGGTGTATAGTCTTTTTTTTTTTTTTTCATTTCTGCGCACATTGGAAATTAGTATTTGTAGACCAGTGTTCTGCAGCAGCAAAAGTGCTGCTCAACAAAACCACACAAAATGGATTTCGAAAGAGTAACAAGCACCGTGATCAAGAACAACGAATAAAATACTCTTGTATAACACTGCAATAAATTAAATATTTTAACCAAGACAGCCTTCACGAATACAACAATAACATAATATAGTGTGTTTAAACAGTACTTTACATGCGTGTTTACATCCCAAGAATACAAAAATAATTGCTGTTCCACATATAAAAAGTTGTGTTGAGTATCAAATATTTAATGAGTCGGCCCGGTGGCCGAGATCGCTAAGGCAGTAGTGTCGTAGTGGTCTCGGACCGAAGGGTCGCGGGTTCGAGTCCCGCCTCGGACATGGTTGTATTTGTGTTCGTCCTTTCACCCCTTATCATCACCATATCGTTTCATCCTCGTAGTTACCATACCGTTAACAGCAATAGTGGTCGTTAATGACCTAAGATGTTGATGCGACCTTAAATATCCAATTTAAAAAAAAATATATATTTAATGAGGGGCGGCCTCTTCCTTGAAGCTCTGTGGTCCCATGTCAGCTATGACATAAACAGTGACGAAATGATTCTGACAAATCACTCGGTACGCGCAGTATGCGAACAGGCGCAATAACACAACCAAATAATATTGTTTTTTCTGTCAAAATCGAAACTGTTTTGAATCCCCCCCAAAAAATTCCTGGGTACCTAACACAACTAAGGACACACCTCAAAAGACCTGAGGCTGCATAGTTTTCTATTTTGAAGCGCAATAGAAATTAGTAATTCAGATCTTTTATTCTTTTTCACAAATATCATAATATCTAAAAAAAACGTAGTCACCTCCCAAATACCGGAGGCGACATGGCTTTCATACAACTTTTGCAGATATAGAAAATTAGTAATAAAGAAGTTCTTTTTTAATTTTTCGGGTTTCCCGGTACCTAACGTAATCATAGACAACCCTCAAAAGCCAGATGGCTGAATGTTTCTTTTGCTTTGTGGGTGCATTGGAAATTAGAAATATAAACACTACTTACCTGGAGGTTGGTATTGCTTCAATTTTCTCCTTATTCTTCTAGTAATCAACGTAACAATTTACTCTTTTACGTTGAATACGTGACTAGTAAGGTATTGTTGGTGTAATATTCTTGTGAATTAATGGAATTTCATTTAGAATCCTCTTTTATTTGTATCATTTTTTACTTTCTCGTCCTTACATCGTAAGAAGAAAAAGTACTGTAATGATGCGCCAGAAAACAGTGAATTTTGGACAGGAAAAACTCTTATTGCTGGACCCTTTATAAAGAAAAAAGTGCACAAATATTATTCCTACATGTAGTAAATTACTTCCTCTAACACGCTCTGTAGTCATAATCTATGTTTTCTGGGTTCTCGATAACGAAAACTCGATGATTGCAAAACATTTATCTGTCTGTCTATCCGTCTACCCGTGTTCTTCTGTCCGTCTGCCTCTCTAAAGTTCCTGTATGTGGTCAACGCTAGCGTCACAATCATTCACCGGATTTTCTCTAAAATTGATTTTCCTCGATGTAGTTAAAGTAAGTCGAAGCCCTATGAGTTTGAAACGGATGTTTTAATTTTTTAAGATACTTTACATGAAGTCACGATTACATTTTCAAAATTTTCTCAAAAATGGCTCCAAATTTTTGGATTGAACTTCAACCACGGATAATATAAAAGTCGCTTAAATTTTTTTCAGCATCTTTCTGCAACAACAGTACTGCAGATAGATTTTTTTCTTAATAAAATCTATTGTTCAAAGACTTCGAGAGCCAATTTAATTCTAAATTATTTTCCTCGATCGATCTACACAAAACTGAGTTTGAAAAATGGAAGCGAATATTCTAGGTATTCTCTTATTTTTAATAGAAGTGCTGTTGAAGCTGCATGCTTAGCTTTTTTGTGAAACAACTACTTAATTTCAATGTGATCCAGGAGAGAACAACCTACAGTGAAAAGTTTCATGGTACCAGAACCCAATTCAGGAAGATATCCATCAACTGGTAGCGATATAACATACATTGTTCATTCACAAAAATTGTGTCATTCTTGGAAATTTTATGTTTTTGAGAATTCATTGTTACATTTTTTAAATGAATTTGTGGTACATGACGAAGAAAGATTGAAAGACATCACCTAATATTTTATCAAGTAATGCGAATGAAGCTGCATGTTTTGCCTCCTTGGTAAGATCTTTACCTTCAGCTAGTTCTGTAAAACGTGGCGATTGCACCCAATTTTACATAGAGCCTATTGTGAACTGGAACTTTCGTGGAAAATAATCTGTAATCTGAAAGGGATTACCTACGGACCTAACACATTTTGTACAGATTATTTGCAGGATTCCGTGCATCTTCATTTTCTGAAGAACACTCTGTTTCAAAATCATTATCAAATATATACACCTGGGAATAAATTTTGTCTGCATATTTTCCAAGATCATGATCATTCAGTGTTTCAAGACGTGTCATTGATGATGATAGTGTCGCTTTTCTTTTGCTCAAACCCACCCCAATTGCTTTGTGTTTTAAAACTTAACATGCCAAAGTAAACACATATGTTATTGTAACATCTTCACTTATTACAAAATATGTTGGAAAAGGCCGCATAAGATCTGTACAAAAGTGATACAGCTATGTTACAGGATGCTGAAGAACTCCATCTCCAGTTCCCTTGAAGAATTCAAAAAAACTGGAATTTGAAATGTAATTTTGAATATTTTGATTTCCATCAAGTTGGGAATTCAGTACTAACTCTCCTCTTAACTTCAACAAAAAACAAGTTATTTTAACAAGACTCCGAATCGGCCATGTTAATTTAAGTTATTTATTTATTTAAAAATACATATCCAGATCCATATCCAAAACTATTGTGAAATTATTTCTACATCTCATTTATTAGTTGAGTGTCCTTTCACAATTATTTAAGAAAAAACGTAAAATTTGATACTGACATTAATTCTCTATTAAATTCTACTTCTCAGTGTTACAAAATTATTAAATTCCCCAGGATTACAAAATTAGAAAAATATATATGTAGTGTTTCATTGATTGTCATAAAAATTCACAATGGTTGTATTAATAAATGTATTTATTGCTTTGTTGAATGTTATAAATTGTTCAATGACATTGTTACGTAATATAATGAAATGAGTAAATATTAATGTAAAGTTGTCAATGAGAATTTGATCGCTAGACCATACTCTAGTGAGTTTCAAACGGATATTTTGATTAGGGGTTACTTTACATCAAGACTCAATATTTTTGAAATTTTCTCAAAAATGGTTCCAATTTTTTTGACTAAACTTTGTCCTCTGATATTGTTAAGAACGCGTTAAAATAGTAAAGAATAATTTTTCAAATACGGATCCAATTTTTTTTTAAATTTCTTCTCATATGTATCAAAGAACGGTAAATAATTGTCCTAGTCCCATTTTGGGCGAACTCTTGGTATTTTTGAAAATTGCTAAGAGTTAAAATATCAAAACTAAATTATTGAATATTTATTGAATATTTATGTCTTATTATTGAATATTTGTGTCGTCAACATAATATGTAAATCAGATATATAAAATGTGCATTTAGAATTTAAAAAAAACTACGCAAAACTAGTATTTTTGTGTAATTTCTGTTAAGTTTAAGGCAATAATTAAAAAAATCTCAAAATCCTGTTCAAACTAAAAAACATTACTTTCACGGATAGAAAAAGGGACGCTTAAACAATGGCGCAGGTCTCATTTTCGTTAAAGTCAGTGAGAATTCGAAAATTGCAAAAGTTAGAAATATTGCGAGATAGAATGTGCTGTTGTTGTATTACTATTTTTGACGTAATAATTTATGAAATTAATGTGGGGCATCTTTTTATGCGCCCGAGTGGTTCCGCCTTGAGGGCAAGCGACGTGTCTATGATCCTCTCGTGTTCTTTAGGGGTAGAATGAAGGAGATCACTGCTAAATAGCCGAATCGTCCCCAAACAGCATTCGATGCGATGTCACCTTGGCAGCTAAGAGTATTGATATGACTCGCCGCGAATGTCTACTATATCAAATTATGTATTTCTGCTTTTACGAACATAACCAAAATACGCCATTCCATTAGTTATTTTTACTTTCTCGCTGCGGAGTAGAGAGAAAGTTATGTAAAGCTACGCAAAAAACGGCGAATTTTCGGCAGAAAATCTCTTATTACAGAGCTGTGGTATGGGAAAAGTGAATTAAGCCAGTTAATAAATGTAGAAAAAATCCCCATTACACGTGGTGTAGCCAGAATCCATGTTTTATGGGTCCCTGATAACGAAAAATCGAATAACGGCAAAACGTCTGCCCCTGTCTGTCCTTGTCTGTCCGTCCTTGTGTGTTTGTCTGTCTGTCGTCTCTCGAATCCATCCCATGCGGCGCAAAGGGCCTTTCTACAGTATTGGTCTACTGCAAAATAAACCTTCATGGATTTTTTTGGCATTTTTGACGTAGTCTAAACTCAAACCGATTTTGTGAAGTTGGCGTCCATGATACAAGCCCAAGCATCGTACAGACTGACCTTTTCTAAACTGTTCGTGTATTTGTATTAATTGTCTCTGTCTGGTGTATTCGTATTTAGTGACTTAGTAAATAAAATTGGTTATATATACACATATATAACTCAGTGTTTCTACACTATATTGCTGTACCGAGATGCCAAACTCTTTTTGACGTAGTACTTATAAAATTATTAAACTATAACTTATTATTTTGAATTTGTTAAATAAAAAGTAAGTTGGAGTTAAGAATGGCTCGTGAGCTATTGAATGTTCGACGTAAAACTTAAGTACATAAGATCGTTTGAATCTAGGGCTTTTAATTGCAATCCAGTAAAGGATATTTTTGATGCAGTTCCTTAAAATAATTCTGATGTTGATTCTTCTGTTCATTCTTCGTGTTATCAGAAATTATTAACTGCTGAACGGCATCATATTCGTGTATTTTTATGACTGTACCTTATCTACTGATGCAACTGTTATGTTTTATAGGAATGAAAAAAATGTTATATTCTTCTACGTTCGTTTGAACGATTTAGAGATTACTGTGTTGAGGTTAAAATCATTCTACTGGATATCTCAAGGCCACATAAAGATAGTTTAAGTGGGAACAATCGATGTATTAAAATATTTTTTACCATATTCCACTAAATTGCAGGAAATGTTTTCTACATATTTTTCCCTTTCAAATATGTATTACTTCCTAAGACTACTTGTGTATTTTTCTGCAATCTGAAAATAACAATTTGACAAATATACAATTTACAAACAAAACCGGCTCTTTTAACTTAGCAGTATATACTTATAGATCTTTAGACCCTCGTTTATTCTTAGAACATTATACTTGACTCATTTAGTATCAAATTCATTCCCTTTGCGAATATATTACAAGAAAAAACAAATGGCTCGTGTCCACACGTGATTGGATACGAGCGGGATACGTTCTCGACATATTTGAAGTCGAAATTAGGTGGGTTTGAAATTATCTAATTACTAAATATTCCGTTAAACTTTGGAAGAAATCATGAGATTTTTTGGTAAATAATAAAATGAGCAATTTTTATATTAAACGTCGCATTTATAATTACCGATCTGTTTAACCAAAACCGAATACATATTTTTTTCATTGTTGAGTAGAAAACAAATTTCTGATTTAAATTACAATTTGAAATATTGACTGGGTGACGAATAATGATGCCCGCTTTATTCTTATTGCTGCTTCCTCCAGCCATTGCAGAAAGCCCCACTGGGGTGGTGGCTCGCTGTCTCGACGGAAGCGACAAGGACGGTGTCGGCGGGGCGCCGGGCGCCAGTGGCGCGGCCCCACGGCCCGCACTTCACGTGTCCCCGGGGCCCAAGTTGGTGGCGTGAGCGGGTGGGCGGGGTATTGAGCAGGAAATGATTTTTGTTTCGCCAGTGTCGGGGCAGGAAAGTTTCTAAATTGTGAGCGAACGGTCCACGGCGAACCGTCACCATTCCTGCTCGGGAGTAATCATTGGCTGCCAAACTTTAGCCATTAGCCGGTGTTTTCTGTGCGTCGATGGCTCGTAGGAAATTGCGCCCGCACGTCATCAATCATATTTTAAACCTAGGGCGGAGAAAGAAAGGCAATAAGAGGGCTGCGCCCGCCGTCGCCGCAGGGAGAGGGCGGGGGCGGGAGCTGGGGCTAAGGCGGAGGCGGAGTCGGGAGCGGAGCTGGAGGCGACGGCGCGGAGAGAGTCGTTGCGGTGGACTTTCGGTGGCGGCACGCCACTGCCCCTGCGCTGTCTTTGAAGTTTCGTGAGACGAGTTCGCGGCTGCTCTTCAATTTCCTGCAAGTTGCAGCATTCGCCTGCTGTGATTTTGTCGCCGCTCGGGAGATGACTACAGAAAACGAAGCTTGTCAACGAACTTCCATATTTAAAAGAATCCTGGGAAAACGAGGAATAAATTTAGAAATATGGGAATTAAGATTAATGACAAAACAGTAGTTCCCTATAGGTTTGTTGTCGATCAAATTATTTTTCCAGGAGATGATCATGTTCATTTTCATGTTGACGAAACTGAATGAAGAGTGATGAAGGGGCTTTGAAATCAATTTTGTTATAAATTAACAGGACGGATTACATAGCAACAAGAAGAGTAGGAGTATATCTACTTATAGGTTATTGCTAAGTCGTTTTATGTACCAGGAGACTATTTCAAACCCAGACGATAGTGAGGAGAAATGAAACGGCAAATAGAAAAGGAAAACTTTCAACACTACAATTGCACTTCACCATTGGGAATCGAAGTATTATAATTATAACTAGTGATGATAAAAGTACGTACTTTCTCGCCCGTGCTTTCACGAAAAGTACTCAAGTATTCGAAAAACTGTACATGACCTGATTTTAAAATCTATCATTAAGGAACCGATTTTATTATGGGAAAAATCTCGATTTTCATAATTGTAGTTGTAAGAAGGACTTCGTTGTTGTTGTTGTTGTTGTTGTTGTTGTTGTTGTTGTTGTTGTTGTTGTAGGATGCCGAGAAAATTATTAATTTTTGCAATTTTCGAAAAATCAAACTTTTCAATAAATGAGACCTGCACCATTCTCTTAAACGTTCTTCACACTATCCAACAACAAAATTCAAAATCAAATCCGATGGAGCTATTTTATTGAAAATTTTGAAAATGTCCCAGGAGTATCATGTAAAGTACCCCACAAAATGAAATATCAAGTTGAAATTCAAGGTACCTGATATTAGTCATATCGATTGGGGAGTCTCAAATCTGGAGAAAATCGGCTGAACGGAATCGACTGGCAGACAGACGTTTTGCCGTCATTCAATTTTTGGTATCAAGGACCCACAAAAATGGATTCTGGTTACGCCACGTGTTAGAAGATTTTTCTAAGTTTAGAAAAGTGGATTTATCCACTTTTTCGTTGTCAGGGTCTGGAATAAGAGTTTTTCTGCAGAAAATTCACCATATTTTCGCGCAGCAGTACATTACTTTCTCTCTATGGAGTAAGTGGTAGCGAGAAAAAAAGGAGTATGGAAAGTAAATATAGAAAGTATTGATAAGTACGGCACGAAGGTATGAGAAATCGCTACAATAAATAACAAAAATGAAGGTCATTGAAATGCATTTTCAGAGACTTTGCTGAAATGTGACAAAATTGTATGTGACATTTATATCGATTGCAATCGTTTAGTTTAACTTTGTGCGTTGTCGTAAAAGTAGGAGAATGTCGGTTAAGTCGCAAAGAGCAGGTAAATAGAGTAAAGTCTTCTTTAGTCATGTTGATGTCCTTAGGTTTGATCTTGTAGTGTGACTTCGTAGAAATGACCGTAAGCAGTTATTCTTGACACTTTAACACATACTAGTCATGCTTAAGTACGCGAAGATGTAAATTATAAACACTAACAGGTGAGTTGCAAAACAAACCAAAGATCGTGAAGTCAAAAAGCTTATTAGATATGAAAAAGTAAATGTACACAGCAGAAAAAGAGCCAGCAGCAATGGAAGGAAATAATACACTTAAATTCGAAATACAACTCCGCCTACGGTGGGCGCTGAGTGAATTGAGTAGCTCAGTAGCCGCCGTTGCCGGTCCCAAGCCCGGGTAAAGAAGGAGGGTTGGAGCAATGGGCCTGCAACCCATTCTTTGTAAAAGCTCTCTGAGGTGCATTCTCCCCAATACAAAAGCCTCGGATACGGACAGTCAACCGGAGACGACTTTGGTTACGGAAAAGGACAATCTCAATCGGTACATGGAATGTGCAAGGTTTGAGACCGAAACAGACAGAAGTTGTGGCAGAAATAGATAAATTGAAACTGGATATTGTGGTCCTAACCGAAACTAAGAAGAAGGGGTACGGAGAAGAAGTGCTAGGAAACTACTATCACATTTGGAGTGGAGTACCAAAATCACAACATGCAAAATCCGGCGTCTCGATACTTATTAATAATAAATACAGAAAACATGTAACAAATTTTGAACAAATAAGTGAAAGATTGATCAAAGTCGAACTTAATATTCACAACCAATGTACAACTATCGTTGGAGTATATGGAGTTAATGACAACGCTTTAAGTGAAGAAAAAGATGCTTTCTTTAGTGAGCTTGGTGATATTATAGAAGTAGTGAACAAGCAAATTGAACTAATTGTCATTGGAGATTTGAATTGTAGAGTTGGACACCACGAAAAAGAGATAGTTGGCCCTTTTGGAGAAGATGTGGTAAACGACAATGGCAACAGACTTATTGATCTATGTAGGGAGCAAGAATGTGTTGTAACAAATACTATGTTTCAACATAAGGACATACATACATATACATGGGAAGAACCCACAAGACAACGTAAGTCTATTATAGATTTAATGATAATGAGGAGGATAAGACAAACATTATTAAAGGATATGCGGGTTTATAGACAGCCTGAATGTGCCAGCAACCATCACATGGTAGTGGGAAAGCTATGTTATACGAATGTAAAGAAAACCGCTCCAAAAATAGACAATGAGCTTATAGAGAACAAGGAATCTATATTCAAAACAGACCTCTTGAATCAGTATAGTGTCAAAATGCTCTACCAAAATAGACTGAGAAACAAATTAAATTTGGAAAAGGATGGCAATCCCACAGAAATGTACCAACACTTGAAGGAGAGTATTTTGGAAGCAGCTAAGGAAGCACTTGGGGAAGAAGAAAGGAAAAGAAAATATACAGAAAATTTTTCTGAGAATTTAGAAGAAATGATTCAAGAGAAGAAGAAGGCATATATGAAATGGTTAAATGATAAAACACCAGAGTCAAGACAGAAATATGTTCTGATTCGACAAAAAGTTAAAACAGGTGTAAAAATGGAAAAAAATGAACATTGGGACAGGTTATGTACATACATCGATGGAACTGTAGGATACAATAAATCATCAGAAGCCTGGAAAATTATAAATAAAATTAAAAGAAATAATGAGTGTAAAAGCATAGTACAAAGAATTCCCTCTCAAAAATGGATACAACACTACTCAATGCTTCTACAAGAAAACAGACCAGAATGTGAGGGAGAAGAAGAAATAAGAGATGTGGAGGAAAGCAATTTTGAAATAACTGAGGATGATATTAAAAAGGCACTATGCAAAGCAAAAACCAATAAAGCCCCAGGACCTGGAAATATAAGAATGGAGCTCCTGAAATATGGTGGAGATGTGGTTGCCAAATACCGAAAGAAAATGTTCAATAAGATAGAAGTAGGAGAGGATCCACCTGTAGAATGGAACATATCCTACATCTCTTCTATATTTAAAAAAGGGGACAAACAATCATGTGCGAATTACAGGGGAATAAGTGTCATACCGTCAACAGCAAGATTGTTTTTCTAGTATTCTAAGTAAAAAATCGAAGAAGATAAACCTGTATTGAGTGAAGAGCAGAGTGGTTTTAGACGAGGACGATCATGCCTAGATAACATCAACTGTATCAGACAAGTTATAGAGGAACATAAAAGCAGAAATATGAATATTTATGTAACCTTCTTAGACCTCCAGAAAGCATACGATAGTGTCCCAAGAAAAAATATATGGGAAGCAATGAGAAAGGTTGATATAAAAGAAAAGTGGATCAATCTGGTTAAAAAAACTTTACAAAAACACCGAAGCCCAAATAAAAATTGGAGATAAGTTAACGGGAAGCTTTCTGATAAACAAGGGTCTAAAACAAGGATGTTGGTTATCTCCCTTTTTGTTCAATATCTACCTAGGACAAGCCCTCTATAACTGGTACAGAAAATGTTCTGGCATGGGAATAAAAATTGGAGACGAAACCTTCACTCCCTTCTATTTGCTGATGACCAGGTAATCTTTGCCCAAGATGAAGAGGATATGGTGTACATGCTAAGAAAGCTAATAGAAGAATATAATAAATGGGGATTAGAAATACATTTTAATAAAACCGAATGTATGTGCATTGGACAAGGAATAACAGATACAGACGTGAATGGTAGAAAAATTAAAAGCTGTAACACCTTCAAATATCTTGGATCTTTAATAAACAACTCGGGTACATGTGCTGCAGATATAAACTCGAGAATAATTATGGGGAAGAAAGCAACCAAAGCTTTACACGGTATATTATGGAATAACAATATCCGCCAAGACGTCAAAAGAAGGATATTCC
The DNA here is from genome assembly GCA_011170035.1 of Teleogryllus occipitalis. NCBI lineage: Eukaryota > Metazoa > Arthropoda > Insecta > Orthoptera > Gryllidae > Teleogryllus > Teleogryllus occipitalis. The sequence continues at coordinate 679,494 of BLKR01000036.1, forward strand.
ATTGTGTAGTAGAAAATACAGTACTATATGGAGCAGAAATGTGGCCACAAACACAAAAAATAAGAGATAAGATAAGGACAGTGGAAATGGACTACATGAGACGATGCCTACAACTTACTCGCAAGGACAGAGTGCGAAATGAAGAAATATGGAGAAGGATGAATATAATTTGTTCTATTACGAAGACCTTGGAAAATAGAGCACTACAGTGGTATGGACATGTTCAGGGAATGTCAGAAAACAGATGGCCACACAAGATCTTAAAATGGCAATTACCTAAGAGACGGAAAAGAGGAAGACCAGTTTTAGAATGGGAAAAATACATCCAGGAAGCTATGAAGGATGGAGGCCTCAAACCACGAGATTGGGAAGATCGAGAGTTGTGGAGGGTGAAAACGGCAAGCTCCTAAGGGGAAAATGCCGAAGAATAAGAATAAGAATAAGAATAAGAATTCGAAATACGATTTGAATTTCTGAATAATCTGTTTGAAGTTAGTGTCCAACACTTGAATTGCAACTAGTCGAGATTGCGACACTTGCAATGTGTGTTGATATGTGTATTGACCATTTTACTTTTTCAAGTTGTTGGAGTTGTGGCAGTTTTCCCGGTAGTTTATTCACTTCCTCCAATCGCAAATCGGATGTTGACGTTTGTAAAGGAACGTTAATTTATATTCTTCTTCTTTTCATTCTTCTTCTTTTTTTCAACTTTCATTTTTTCAATATCATTCATTTCTCAAATTATAATTCAAATTCGAAAAGTAGTTCTAGTGTAAAAGGAAGAGGAAATAGGTTGACAGTGAACCTCACGGAACCCCACGCACAATTGGCAATAAATAGGAAAGATGGATAAATTATTAGCCTCTCCTGTCAGTATGGCATTTCTACTCTCTGAAATCTTAAGGAACAATGATAGCCAATCTAGATCAATGCTATAAATTACGTACGAAGGTATTTTTTTCACAAAAAATTATGACCAATGACGTCAAATGCTTTCAAGACATTTAAAAATATTCTATAATTGCTTCATTTTTATTCACTGATGAAGTGATATATTAGAAAGGTTTTTATAAATAAGATAAAATTTGTTTTGTTTTACTTGTTCTAATTATCAAGTTACCCAAATATTGGTTATAGCTAGAGTAATCTAGCTGTAATAAAGAAATAACCAAGAAATAAAATAACTTTACAGCGTCGTTGTTAGTTTTTTAAATGAAAAATTCATTTCTTATATTACTTTTCGATTTCTTTCTTCACAATATTAAACCTTCTCAGAAAGTGCCCTACTAAAGTTTTAATTTCTATTTTTTTTCTCGCCTTTTGAATAGCTTAAACTTACATTAAGATATATCTAGGACTCGTGCATTTAGCTTCGCTCTTTCTTGATTCTTTTACCTTTACTGTTTCGTCATTCTTGAGAATTTGCTTTCACTGATTATTAATTGCAAAGGGTTACTTCATTGAACTGAAAAAAAAGAAGAAAAAACGCCACATAAAACGAAGGGCACTGCTAAGTAAGGATGCATTAACTGGCGAATCAACATGGCTATCGCCTTGTATATTGAGAATGATCCCGAGAACATATAGGCGTATTTGAAAGATACCATGAATTCTCTCTGACGTAGTTGTGAAACTTCAAATGTGTTGATATGTGTATTGACGAAAAAGTACTTTCTATATATTCTTGCGGCGTTGTAACTCTTTTCCAAAGACAAAATAATGGACAAAAAGGTTTGCTGTTCGTACAAATGTTTATGCATCAATTGGGGCTAAATATTTTACAGTCGTCTATACTTGAGGCACAAATAATAAATTGTTTACACATAATAAATTGTAAATAAACACACTCTTTGCAATTTATTACTTTCTCGCTACCGCTTACGCAGTAGAGAGAAAGATATGTGATTCTGCCGAAAAAGCGGCGAATTTTCAGCAGAAAAACTCTTATTGCCAGGCCCTGATAACGAAAAAGAGGAAAAATCCAGTTGCTACATTTATAAAAAAATTCTCTAACGCGTGGTGTAGGCATAATCTATGTTTTGTGGGTCCTTGATACTGAGGAATCGATTGACGGCAAAACGTTTGTCCGTCCGTAATTGACACTCTCCAATCGATCTGGGTGGTTTCGAACCCTCTGGAATTTGAAAGTGAAATTTTAATTTCAGGGGGTACTTTACATGAAGCCCTTGGAGTATTTTAATCATTAAAAAAATGGCTCCAACGCTTTTGATTAAACTTTGTTATTAGATAGTGTGAAGGGCGTTGAAGAGAATGCTGCAGATCTCACGTTCGTTAAAAACCTTAATTTTTCGAAAATTGCAAAAGTTCACAAGGTTTTCGGAGTCTTCCTACAACTAAAATATTGAAGATAGTAATTTTTTTCCTCAATGAAATCTGTTCATTAAACAGAGATTTTAAAATAAGTTTTTTTTTCTAAAATTTGAGTATTATTCCCATAATTTTGCGTGATATATAGGCAATTTTTAATTTTGTTTAATGAATTTTTACTAAAAAATGGCTCCAACAATTTTGATTAAAATTTAACATCAGATAGTGCACAGAACGCTTAAGAGAGCGATGAAGGTCTCATGTTCGTTGTAAATTCTGATTTTTGAAAATTGCAAAAAAATTAAAAATCTTTTCGGCCCCTTCCAACAACTACAGTTACGAAGATAAACATTTTGTTAGTAATAAAATGTGTTCATCACAAACAGGTATTCAAATAAGGTAATGTTCACTTTTTCGAAAATAAATATTTTTTGGGAAATTTCGTTTCAAACATGTACAATTTTTATTTTCTTTTAACCTTTTTCTTAAAAACGGCACAATTTTTTTAAATGAAAGAACCCCGCACAAATCTTGTGGAAATGCGGTTTCGGTCAAATTGTCCAAAAATATGGTATGTTGCTCCTTAGATGGTACTGATGAAAAGTCGTTATGGACGTTAAGCAAAAAGAGTTGTTCTTTTTGATCTAATGTGCATTTTATAACGGAGATAATTTTGATATATTGGATGATAGAAAGGCACATATGTACACGCAAAGCATATTTAAATGAAACAACCTCACTTGTTTACACTTACCAATACTTCATCACCCCATCACCAATAACGAATGCAGGTCTCATGATCATGATGGATTTTTCGAAAATGTCAGTAATTTTAGTAATGTGGACTCAAACATAGTCGCCCGCTTGGAATGTGCGCTTCGCGAACGTGGAATGAGACGTGATTCTTGGCATTGGATGCTATGCAAGTTAGAATTTATATATTATTTCATATTTCTTTACTCGTGTCTTATATTTGAGGTTTTGTTTTAAGTTTACAAATTAATCTTTTAGAAATTATTAAAACCTATTTGAAATACATGAAATGAAATTGCTAGCCTTCAGAGAATATTAGATTGGAGTGGAACAATGGTATTCCACGCCGCGACTCGGCATCTGAATTTCTGTGAATTACGTCTCGTTGTTGATGATGGACATGACTTAACTTTATAAAAAGCAGTTATAATGGTGTGTAAATGTTTTACGATTTGAATGAATATTACGTTTAACGATTTTTACTTCAATGAATAATACTTATTACGATTTGTAATGAATTTTACCGAAACTGATGACTGAGATGTGATAATTCGGCTAGAAATTGTGGTATAAATTGTTTTATATAATTATTATTAAAGGCGAGAAAGAACGTACTTTTTTCCTTGTTTTTTGAATTCTTTTCATACGATTAAGGTAACACTACTTCCAAATAAGATAGTATTCGTATGTGTAATTTTCAAGCTACGTTTAACACTGATAAAGAATGAAAAAAATAGATCACAATTAAAATTGCAATGATTAAATTAAAAAATGCGATAACCCAATAAAATCCATGTATTTAAACGCAGACTTGCCCTGTACCAGTTTGTCATAGTCAGCCAGCCAGCTTGTAGAGCTGGGATAAGCAGCAGAACTGAAGTGAACTGAACTAAACTGAACTGAACATCACTTGTTCTGCTAGCAACAATTACTGAATCACCCATGGTCTCGGAAGAAATAATGAATGCACATAGTGCAACAGTATTATCATTTCGCGAAATTATCTTCTTGTGAGGATACACACAGTTGCATAGTATGCATATTATTCTGAGATCAAGGAAATTTTATATTTATTTATGAATGATGTTTTTTACATTACCTTAATTGCCGCTTCAATGAATAATATTTAATTGAAAATTGTTGTTGATTCCAAGTACTTAAAAAACCAAACAATACAAGAAAGTCACCAACTTTTTAAGTGCTTATATTTCGCACGTAACGTAACACTGAGAAGTCTGTAATTTAAAGATAAAACGTTCCTGACCTTGTATTTTTTGTGTTGAATTGCTGACGTCGAAAATAAAATAAATAAAAAATACTTATTAAATGTGTACGTGGCCACGTGCGGCTGTTAATATTGATTTTACCAGTAATTGATTTTTAATGTACTAAAATTACTCGTCTAATATGTATAAAATATTGCCAAAATTTTATCGTGCGCTGCATCGACGCTACAAGGTGACAAATAAACTGCTTTATCTAGAAAAGTATTTAACCTGTGATTCTGAAACTTAACAAAAGTTTGAGACATGTAAGACACAGTATTCAAAAGTTCATCACACTTCGAAATTATCGCCCCGGGACCTAGCTCTAGATGAAATGGGCATGGAATGATCGGTTTATAACACGTTTTACCATCAGTTATCAAATGAACTAAGCTACAGGTATTGTGATGAAACAATATGATAACGTGGTTCATTGGAATTCAGAATATGTGTGGTCAAAAAAATAAAAAGTAAACCACCAACAACAAAACGTGTCATGTGCAGACATTAATGTACAAAAATCGACATTAATGTACAGAGAGACATTAATGTAAAAGAGACATTAATGTACAGAAATCGAAAGGTCACATAAAACTGTGACCAAAGAGAATACAAAATACGTTGTCGTCCTTTTGCCTTACATTCTGTACCAATCATACACAATATGAAAATCGTGCGTCACACATCCGATTCAGTTGAAGACGACAAACCACTGAATGCTGGTGACTCTACTGGATGTTGCGTAGCATAAAATTTTGTGGCTGATATATAAATGTATATTAGTTTTTGTGATGTAATTGTTTCCGAAATGAAAGAGTAATACTGATAATATTAATTTTTTCATAAATCGTGCCTTCGATGTGTGAAAAGTCAAAGTGAGTAAAGTGTTTAAAGTCTTGAACATACTTATAGGCGGATTTTAAGGACAAAAGCAATAATTATAGAGAAGCTAACACAGTTGAATTTGAACCAACAGAATAAGGACATTTTTGTTTGGTAGTATTCTGGAATTAACTACAATTTCCAGTAAATGTATAAGTAAATCAAAAAGGTGTTTAATGGATTTATATTTCTGCCTGTAAGGAATGCATTTAATAATTAAATGATAATAAAAATTACAATAACCATCAGCTTTATGGTAAAGATTATTGTGATTGTTGTCAAGATTTGCCTTTTCAAATTACGTGGGGACTTCTTTTTTTCATACAATCAGTTGAATTTATCAGTAGACAGTTTTTATAGAATTTGAAATTAAACCATTCTTTGTTGGCCATTCAACAATAATGACCAGATCTTTGTTTCTTTTAGAAAATGCTTTCGATAGTAACGATGATGTGATGGATAGGATAAGTAAGGATGTGAAAGATTTGCGATTAAAGGGCGGATTCTCGATGTAGACTAAGATTTGAAAGGTCCAATATGTAGATATTAACGAAGAGACGATCCAAAATTGAATCTGGAGGGGACACCAGGGATTCAAGATTGCAAGTGAGAATGAACCACTTTACCCTGAGATTGCGACAATGTAGCTTGTCGAATAGTATCGACCGAGTAATGAAAATATGACCCGCAACCATATTAAAGGTTTTAGTTGTGTCCCTTGAGGCCTTTCGAGTAGGACACCAGTGACCTAGACGATTGAAATAATTATGCTACGCAGTTAGTAACTGAAAAATATAGCCTTTCGCAGCGTTGAGTACTTTTAAACTTATCAACTCGTATTCAATGTTGGTATTTATCGCTCTTCGAAAACTTAATACATTTACGTATACAACGAGAAATATGAGTTATCCAGGGTAGATATTTCTGTTTTGAAGTTTTATTTTTCTCTCGCGCCTTAACTTCAATAAGGTGAATAAAAACAATTGAGCCCAAGTATCAGGAAATAAATGGAATTCAATGCAGAATTTGTATGAAGAAGAAATGTAATTCAATAGCACAAATATATGGAATTCAAGGAAACTCTGTCAGCAACGAACTCAAGAGATATCAAGAACAAGCGAGTCCAAATCTCTGAAATCGGTTGATATTTTTACTTTCCCGCCTTACTTGGTAAGAAAAAGTATTGTAATTGTGCGCTAAATATCGGCGTTTTTTGACCGAAAAACTTATTGCCGGAACCTGTTAACGAAAAAGTTGATAAATGTTGTTCCTATATATAGTGTATTACTTCCAAAATTACGTTGCGAAAAAAATCCATGTTTTGTCGGCCCTTGAAACCGAAAACTCGATTGAAGGCAAAGCGCCCGGCTGGTCGACTGTAGTCAATGCTATTATCTAAACAGTTCAGACAATTTACTCCAAAATTGATATGCTGTCTCTATCTCTAAATTCCTCTCAATATAAATCGATTTGAAAAATTTTAAGACCCTGCGAGTTTGAAACGGACATTTTGATTTCGGGAGGGGGTACTGTTCTCAAAATGCCTATGAAATTTTGAAAAAAAATTTGTCCTCGGATAAATTCGGAACTCTTCAAAATGGCGCAGATATAATTTTTATCCCTGAATTTTCGAAGATTGAAGGTTGAAACTTCTTCGGCTTCATCCTCGAACTACAATATTGAAGATAGATTTTCCCCTTAATGAAATATCCTATTCTAACAGAGAACTTAAAATTAGATCATGGGCAATACTTGGAAATTATGAGTAGTTTTCGCGTAATTTTATGTGAAATTGTAGGCAATAAAATACATTTTATCAAAAACGACATCAATTATTTCTCGAATAGAGGAATAGGTTTTCTCGAATAGAGGAATAGGTTTTCTCGAATAGAGGAATAGGTTTTCTCGAATAGAGGAATAGGTTTTCTCGAATACTGCCTGATAAAAATACCGTAGGTTCCAGTTGCGTAGAACTCGACTTTTCAAAAATTACAAATAATGGAGAAAAATATGCTGTTGTGGCCTAATTAGTCGCACTCCTGAAATGTTAAATGTTATTTGTTTATCGTGTGATAGTTAAAACACCGTTCTTGAGGTACTATTAGCATATTATCTATATTGTAGGCCTCCACAAATGTTGTATCTACATAGGCGGACCCGAACTCAGATTGAGAAGTATCAGGATCGAAGTTAAATCGTTCGATAGATATTGAAAAGTTGAACCACAATATTCCAAACGTCGGATTGATTAAGCAGTTTTCAGCCTGGCCGTGAACCTTCTAGCAGCATGCCGGTTATGGTTATGGTTATTGAATGGGATTCCTTGACGTAAAAAATATATTTTAGTTCTTTGTTCCTTTACCTTGTGAACATGGTGGTGATGAACAGTCCACATTTTTGAAAACGTTTTATGAAAAAAAGTTTAAAAACACATTTCCTTTCAGTGCAATCATTTCATAGATTCAATATTAAGGTGGCATACCAATATGTATTTACTTGGCTGTCCGGGAGACACCGCGTCCAAGGCACGTCCGTGCCAACGTTTCGGCCGCCAATGCATTTTGGCCTGAGATAAGTGCAGAATGGCGGCCGAAAAGTTGGCGCCTGTGCCTAGGACGCGGCGTTTCCCGGACAGCCTACGCTCTCATAACAATATGTTATAAATTTTCACTTCAATGCAACATATACATGTTCATAGGTGCAATTATATCTCTTATTAAAACATTCATACCACTTTATGAAAATGTCATCGGTATTGTGATTAAATTGTTTTAATTGAAATATAATTTGTATTATTATTTTTTAAACTATTTGCGCATTACTCAGTAATCTGAATGCAAAGTGTAAAAAAGTATCCAATTATTGTCCACGATAGGCTAGTTAACCGTCGAATACTTGCGTGGCTACAGAGTGTAACCCGGCTGTTTTATTTTGCGGGCGCGCAACCTCTAGTGAGTTATGCGTGGTTAGAGTACGCGTTGCTTCAGACAATGTACCACTCTTACCATCCAGACTGCTTCCGAACTTTTCATTGCAAACTTCTTGTTGTCAGATAGTTTTAATGTCGATTGGGCAACAATTGTGCTCTACGCGAGTACTACTGTTGTGGGTGATAGAAAGGGTTGTTGCCATGCAGGAAATCCGAAAGACGATACACTATTTTCGTGTCGTGTAATAATAATATTTACGGAAGTGCTACACTATTTCAAGATTATTGAATGAATCAGGATGAATGGAGAAATAAAATATTTCGCATGTTGATAGACCTCGGTTATCTCCATTCGTCATCCGGGAGAGAACAAAGGTAGATTTAAATACCATTCATGAACATTGAATGACTTTCACATAATATGCCAATAAACATTTTGAGATAACAGAGTACATGTTCATAAAGTGTTTATGAACCTAGTAGTGATTAATAAAGATAATTTTACTTTCACGTGAGTATTTGCGTTACAAAATGGAACGCCAGCACTGCAGGATTAAAAGATATAACCAATAAAAATGCGGTGTGTCGGTCGGAGTGAAAGTGGACAACCGCTGTTTAAACGTCCTTGAGGAGTGTTCCTTTGGCGCACCTTTGTGCCGTGCTCTCCAGGTCGCGGCGCGCGCAAGCACGCATTCACACATGCAAGTACGCACGCACGTGGGGCCCCTTGCCGTCGCCTCGCGCCATGTGCGCGCAGACTCCTCCCAGACGTGTGCGCCGCCGTGGCGTGTGGCGCCGCGCCCGCCGGAGCCCCTGCCTGCGGCGTCGGGTCGTGGCCCGCCTGCGCCGGCGCGCAGCCCGTCTGCGCCGCATCTCGCCTCCTTGCCCGCTTCTCCGTCTCCGCCCCCTGCCCCCGCCTCTGCCCTCGCCCCCGCCGACGCCCCCACGCCCGCCTCCGATCTCGTGCCCGCCGCAGCCAGCATCACTGCCCCTCCTCCCACATCATGGTCCACGTTGCCAGGTGGACCACGTGGACGGCTCTAGCTCCTGGAAGCCACGAGTCGCTCCAGCCTTGGCGCAATGTGTTCTTCCGGCATTTTATGAGCCGCAGTCAGGATAAACGATCCTTTTAGTATGTAATATATTGTTTACATGACTAATTGATCTGAAATGTAATCACGATGTGACGTAGTGGATGGTTATTGACAATTGGAATCTTTTTTACGAGTAAATCGACGAGGTAGGATTGCTGGTTTCGTTCTTTGAATGAAATTCTACAAAGATATTTCAATCGAATGTTGATCTTTTACTAAATCAAGTGAATCGAATCTTCATGTTTACTGTGACCTCATAAGCCTACAATAATGATGTAAAATTGTAATTACAATAATTATGTAAATCAAGGGACGGAAATTTTTGTAATATGAATAACTTAAAAATTGTTTAAGCGAAAGCGAAATAAATTGTCTTTTCTTTCTTGACAATCTGCTAAAATAAACATCTATCATTGTTCACTCTTACAAATATCCGACCAGGCAAATGCTGGTGAACTGCTGAAAATGCAAGTAATGGCAGTTTCGTGTTTTTGCTCCATTTTCACTTCGATATTGTCTCTGCTGCGGATTATGGAATTGAAAAAAGCACAATATAGCTTCTACACATATCATTTCTGCGATTAAAGGAAATTAAAATGTCTTAAAGCTATTAAACAATCTGTTTTGTAAACAATATAGTCGACACCAGAATGTGATACTAATAATTACACACAGTAAGAATACTTCTGTAAAATTGCACGCAGGAAGAGACTGACGTGGTAAGGACACCTAAGAAGAATGGAAGAGGGGTGATGGTTGCTGAAAATATGGGACTGAACACCAGATGAAAGATATAAGAGAGGAACACAGGAAAACTTGGGGGAGATGTTCTGTGCCAAGCGATGACATCCAGGCACTTGGAAGAAGTGGATGTATCGGAGATCGAATTGGCGACTTGGATGTGGAAAACGGCAAACGCTGTAAAACACTTGCTGGAAAGAAAAAAGAATATTTCTGTTGAGAATATAAAAATTATTTACCAAGAAAGGAGATAACCGTGTTGGTTAATTTCTGTCGTTGTAAATTTCGCATAGAATTAAAGCTACTTGGATTGGATGAGGTCACTCCATATACGAGTATAGTTACTACAAAGGTACCCACAAATTTAGACATGTATGAACTTTTTCAGCAATCTGAAAATATTTCAATGTCTTTGTGTACAGGAAAGTTGATATCAACTATGCAAGATTCTTCTCTCTATAAAAGTCAAGTATAATTTGTAAATAGTTTATAAATAATTTTAAATAATGGAATTATTTGGTACGAACATTGATTATAATACTTGCAATTATTACAGGATCTTCTTAGAAACAGTCGTACATTTAACAAAAGCAACGGCGTCACTTTCTCCAGACAGATAAGTTCACCGCAGGTGGTATGTCCAATTTGCACACCTCCACTCGCATGTGTCGAAGCAGCCTCAGTCGCTCAGACATCCATCGCGCCACAGGAAACAGCACGGTTGCCGTGTGTTTATAATTTACGACACAATAAACGTCTGCAATTAACAAAGCAGGAGACCCGTTCCCAGGCATGAATCAAGTACCTCCGCGGGCGGTCGCGGTGCGGCCCTGCGCGGCCCGGCGCGGAGCGGAGCAAAGCGGTGGTGAGCGGGAACGCGCGGAGTGTTACCGTGGCCGCACAGCGGAGCGGCGGCGACGGGCACCGGCCGGTAGCGTCGCGGCACCGGGCAGGGCGGAGCGGAGCGGGGCGGGGCGGAGCGGAGCGGAGTTAGGCAGGTCTGAGCGGGACATAGTGTGGGCGAAGCGGAGTTGAGCGGGGCGGAGCAGGCGATACGAGTTGGAGTGGAGTTGGGCGGAGCGGGGCAGCAGGGTGGAACGGGGAGGAGCGAGGTGGAGCGGGGCGGAGCAGGCACGGGGCACTGATGAGGAGGGGCGGGGCCGGGTCGGTGAACGCCGTGAGGGACGGCTACGCTGACGACGAGGCCGCCCTCTGCCAAATGGATGGTTTCTTTCCCGAGAGCTGTCGTGGAGGTTTCATCGCACTCTTAGCGCGTCGTCAGCGTGATTGAGTACCGCCCAACGAAGCTGTGCGGTACAGCGCCAGTTGTGGGGGAAGTGGCGGCTGGCGCGGTACCTGCCGCGGACTACCTCGCAACCAATTATTTTATTGCTAGTGGTCACATCGTTTCCTTGGTAAATTTGGGAGCAGAATGCAAGGGCATTCCCTTCAACATAATGTATTTTAGTTGATTCTTTGTTCAATCCTAATTGAGTAAATAAGACATCAATGATTATATCGGGAAATTTTGATTCGTCAATATTGGGATTACATTAGTCATCAATAAGAGATAAAAATAAATTTCTCTAGCAATTTCCAAAATATTTCTTTGCATTGTTGATATTTTTAGAAATGTTAAAATTCATTCTGTACTAATGGATAGAGAAACATTAGTAATTTACGAAGAGTTGAATTAATATTTTAAAATGATCTATTGCTATTTTTTATTATAATTGCATATCTATTATACTATTGATTTCTTCTTGTTTTCTAAATTACTGACACAGAATCCTACTTAACTATTATCTCCTCGCAACGTTATTACTACGTACGCAAAATAAGGCAATAATAAATATTGTAATACTGCAGCAAAAAAACGACAATTTTTGACAGAAAAAACTCGGTTTTACGGTCTATGTTATCGAAAATGTGGATTATTCTTGTTCCTACATATAGTAAATAACTTTTAATACTTTGCATAGTCAGAATCAAAATTTTGTACATGCTGATGATACCGAAAAATTTGTTCGTGGCAAAACGCCTTTTTGTACGTTCGTTTACCAAAATTTCATACCAAAACTTCAAACCTCGATTTCACAATTCTTTAAACAATCTAGTTGATGATGCCACCCTTTGACTTTGAACGGGATATTTTGATTTTTGGAGGCATTTTACATTTTCGAAGTGTTTTATAAATTGGCTCCAAGTTTTTTAAATTTTTTTTCCAAGCCTGAGCCAAATACGCTTATAGAAGTGGCGCAGGTCTCGTTTTCCTCGAACTCTCTTTTCGAAAATTGCTAATGTTCAATTTTGTGCGTCTTCTTGCAACTACGATATTGAAGACACAGATTTTTTCCTTAACGAAATCTGTTCTTCAAGAATGGATACTTAAATAAATTCACGTGCAATTTTTCGAAAATATAAATGGGTTTCGCATAATTTTGGGTGAAATACAAACTATATTAATAACTCAATTTTCTCAAAAGCAGCTCTATTTTTTCTCGGATGGTGTGAAGTACGCCTACAAAAGTGTCAGAGCCACGATTTTCGTTCAACTCTCCCTACTTTTCAAAAATTGTAGAAGTTACACAATGCGAGAAAGTATGTAATGTAAGTAATTGTTGTGTAAAGTAATGTAATGCACAACTAGTTAGTTTTTTGCACTAGCAAACACGTTCGCCGCTATGGATTGTAAGTCCCTCAGACTTCTCAATCTGTGCAATATTTACACAAGTTCACATGGCAGACGTTGGATGATGATTACTAGACATCGGATGTTTAGGGAAATGCCTATTTTTTTTCTAGATAACTTATTTAAAGGCTGATAATGTATGTCCACGAATCATGACAAATGATGACATTTGACGGAATTTTATAATGCTTATTTTTGCTTATTTTAGCATAAATGCCTATTTTTTGCATAATTACCTTTTTTACGACTTTTTTTGCCTTTTATTTATTATATTTATATACAAGGCTAAGATATCAGAAAATCGGCGATGGTCCAACGTGACCATTCATTACGAAACCTTCAATTCACGTCTTGAAATTTAAAATTACGAGAGAATTCCTGAAAGTATATCAACTGATTTTTCTCCATTTACCTATTTCACAAATACTAGCCATGATTTGAGAACATGGACGATTGACAATACGCCGAGGGAACCGAAATTGTAAGTGGAAATAAATATAAATTCTCAGAAGGTTTCACTGTTGCTAGTGTTGGACTGCTAAAATACATGCCAGTCACTTCGTTCAGATATCCTTCTCCGCATTCAAAATGATTTTGTCTCCCAGTCGTCGCAAATTGGAAATTGTGATCCTTCAAAAATTACTGGTAATATGTAAATATTACTGGTTAATGGAAAATATTAAGAATAAAATGTAGAAGAGTTGTAAATATGTAAATCTAGTTTTACATTAAAATATACGAACTGGTTTTGTGCATTTAAGTTTACAAACTAATATATACAAAAATTACAATTTTCCATTTTGTGTAACTTATGACCGTGCCTTTTTCGTCCTTATTCTTGACTTTTTCAGTGCCTTTTTAGGTGCTTAAAAGACGATTTTGTAGTGCCTAAACATCCGATGTCTAATGATTACTTAACCACGTTGTCCCCTTAGTATATTTCAGGTCACCATCGAAATTTTATAAGGCGAAGGAGTTTTTGTTACAGCAGTTTTACTAATACGTAGGTTTACTACTAGGATGCCTAGCCATTCAGGCGCACGAGTGCGCCCACACCCTGACATATACGCGCACACACATACACACACAGTCTCCCTCCCTCCCTCTCTCTCTCTCTGACACACTTGCTCATTCTCCCTCTCACACACGCATTTACTCACACACGAGTCGAACAAAGATTATTAAGGCTCTCCGATCTTAGCGATCTTTGGGTTCTCCAATAATATATTACAGTTTTTAATATATTTCTCCTTGGATAATCTTTTTTTCCAATGGTCTTTTTCGACGAAGAGGGGTTGACACCCCAATGAAAGAGTTCTCGCCAATGGGCGGCGCGGTGCACTTGTCTAGCCGCTCAGGAACCTGTCCTTGGCTGGCGCTGCGTGTCCCCAGCGCCGAGCGAGCGTCGGGGGAGGGGCGCGGCGAGTGGGGGCGGAGTGGGGGGTGCTCTGGCCAGCGGAGAGGCGTCCGCGCCGCTCGGCCCCGGCGAAAGGCTGGCTGCTTTTTTAGGCTCTCATCTCTTCTAAATATTGTATTATACTAAATGATTCATGCCCGACTGCCCATCCAACGTTTTGGAAATCATTGTTTCATTCGTAGTACGTTTGAAAGACATGGGAATATTAGCGAAAATTACACTGCCCGTGACTAATTAATTATCTTTGTAGTTTCACCCTGCACGGCTGCGTATCATTATTTGCTTAAACAACGTCCAGTGCATTTGTTAACATAACATGACTGTGGTGTTTTAGACGAGAGGGTTGGCTTTAGTTTTTTTCGTTTTTGTGCGTACGTTCTTATTTATAGAGACTTGGGGATGTATATAAATTAACTATTCATTAAAACGGTGAAACCAAGAGAGTTAAGTTTTCTATACGAGTTTGGTCATTTGTTATTTGAATTTGCAAGTCAAAATGGTTCGATGGCCAGGAAATTAAATCAAGTAATTTAAATTAAACAATATGAAATTATAAATAAAGTTGCACAATTTGACCAAAATTTATTATATGCAAGCATGGAAGAATGGTTTCGGGCACAAAAACAAGATTTATTTGATAATTTGTTTCTTAAAATAAACAAGTTAATTACTATTTTACTGCATTGCTAGTAACTTCAGTAATATCTGTGTTAATTATTATTACTAGTCGAAAATGTATCACTTTAATCCTAACGTGGTGATGAATTAAAAAAAAAAAACTCTTTATGACTGAGGTCATAACAGACTAAGTACCGCGGGCTGCATTTGCCCCTGCAACTCCGAACGCTAAAATGACATCGATATTTATTACATTTAAATACAACAAAATAATGTGTGATATTTTTATAACGCCTTTTATTTATTGACTTTGACTGAAATTATTTTTTTAGTTATGAAAATGTTGCATGTTCTGACGTACAGAGAAAGAGAAAGAAAGAATCTTTTTTCTGAACATGCACAAGCATATTTATTGCATTTGAGAATAAATTCGCGAAACGCCTTATGTCGAGGATTCATCCTCCATTTTTGTACTTCTAGTTGAGTTGACGCCAGAAGCAATTTTCTGTTACATTTCTTTTTATTGATGCTTCCTCAAACTTTGCACATCGCATGCGTTAGTTCATGCTCCTCTCTGTGTACAAGCCGGGGCCCTCCTAACTTCGTAAAATCGCCCCCAATTTTCGTAATCAACTGTAATAGCACCTATATATAATTACAGCAAAAAGTAATCTTTGCCTTTCGTTAATGATGCATGTCAACGGTCGTGAGCGTAACTGATACCTATTGCCTCCAATCGCTTGGCGTCATTTGGCAGGAAAACAAACACGCTCTGTTGATCGATATTTTTTGCGAGAGACTTTTCTCCCAGAGGAAATTTTTTATCACACATTATTTTGTATAAAAGAATACAAATGAGTGAACATCAATTCATCTAATTTTGATAGACTCTAAAGACACAAATATATGAGGGACACAATATGAACCACGTACACATAAAATAAAAATTACAAAGATATTTTATATTGCAAAAAATACTGACATGTTAAAATTGTGCGTTACACGCAATTCTGTTTCGTAAACCACAAAATGAATTATATTTTTTTTGTTTGAATTTTTAATGTTCTTGAACATTGATATTTACTGTCTTAGTAGGACTCACTACCATTGTGGAAAGGCTACAATATTTTGCTCTGCTTTTGGCATTACAGTGACTTGGGTCTTTCTCTTCTCTTCTCGTCTCAGAATATCTGGATTGTTTCTTTCCTTTCCCGTTCTTTCTCCGAGTTTATTAATACACATTTTCCGTGTCTCGTCCATTGGTGCGTCTTTAACATTTCCCTTCATTCTCTAACAAGCTGAAATGGTCAAAAATTATCAATTGATCATTGTCAACAATAATAAATATAGGTCTTTAAATTACAAGAAAAAAGACTTTTATTATTGAAGATATTTGTAAACTCGCCCGCTTTGAATATGTCCAAAAGTGTTTATAGTCGAGTTAACTTAACAATTCCAGGAATAAAATCTTTGGGGGAAAATCTGCGTTAGACTTGGTCGATTAATGTCTTACTACACTTCCTAACACATAGAAGACAATAACAAATCCTCCTTCACCCTTTTCTCAGTCACGAAGAGAAGGGCGCTGTCCCCCTATAGCTTGCGTCACAACTCCACCCTTAGCCTCCAGCTACCACCACCGCTGCCTCCGGATCGTTCTGCACAAAGTCACAGCCGGCAGTAGCCACGCCCAGAAAATTCTCATGGCCGCTGCTGTACCCGGCGCGATGTCTGATAAGCTCACGCCTCCGTGTACTTCCTTGCCACTCTCTTCCTCCGCGTCGCCCTCCCCGCCCTCTCGCCCTTCCACCCTTTCCGTTCCCCCACTGCCTTTCCTCCGTCGCCCGGACCTCGCCCCCTTATTCTCCTCCTCCGCCCATCCCCCTTCCGTCTCTCTCTTTCTCACCCCGTCTCGCTGCGCGTCTCCTCCGGAGTGTTGCTGGCGATATTTTCTACATGTAACACATAACACTTTAGATAACACCTTTTACATTACGTTCAAGTTGGTTCCTCTCCTATCTTTTACACTGGCACTCAGGGAGAGAACTCGAACTTTCGGAATAATACTTAGAATATCTTAATTATCAGTATCAATAATGTTTCTTCTGCAGCGGTGAGGTAGGCACTATGTCGATGAGCTTCGGTCTTACTTCTGTGCCGGATAAAGATGGCGCTCCTGATAAGAAACTCGCGAACGAATTGTTCTCCACTCGCGCTCCAGCTGCGCAGGAACTAGGAGCGGGGGCTCGGCAAAGAACCCCCCTCCCAGCGTCTACAGCAATCTGAATTTAACTTTCGTGGAGATAGCGCCCCGGGTTGACCGTATAACGAATGGAGAACCAGCGCTACGTGGAAAGCGGAGATAAAAAGGGTCATGTTATTATGACTGACTCGCCATTTTTTGCGAGAAAATAGCTTCTCTGATTTAGCTGAGCTAGCGATATAAAGTTTGTTGGTTTGGGGCGGAATTGTGTTGCCCTGTTCTGAAGAGAATAATCAGGAAACCCCGAAGACCTTAGGTAAGAACAGTTAGCATATTGTTTTTAAATGGTTCACAAATTAGCTTCTGAAACGTTCAGGAATGATAATGTAAAAATAATTTACTCTATTTCATACAAATTACATTCATCTTCAGTGCTTTAGCAAACTACACCCTAAGAATCTGCAGGTAAAGAAAATATCCGTATGTGAGATATAAAAACTAAAACAACAAAATTGAACATGAATGTAACAACAATGTAATGGATATTATTTTTTTGTTTAAATTTATCACAGAGAAGTGTGCTGAATTAGCATATGGTAAATTCTCCTCTATTTTCAATATTTTCATCATTTACAAGTTATCTCGATTATATTGCTCAACGTTTGAGGAAAAAGAAAAATAAGAATAGAAAAATGTATGCAATAACATTAAAATTAATTATATAACATTTGAGAAACAAATTTACATATATAATACACCTAAAGTAATTAGATTTTGTTCTCATATTAATTTGTTTTAAATAGGCTCAATGTTTATTATGAGCCTGAAATACATTATGGAAAATAATATTACTTAGCAAGTCTAACGCTTCGGGCAGTCTTGATATTGCTTACATCTTTTTCTCTTAAGACATCGTACTCTCTCGTATGATTTTTTATACCGGAAGAAATCTGATTTTTTCTCTGTCAATTTTCTACAGTCAGAGATACAGACGATCTTATTCCTAACAGATCAAGTACAGAATTTAATGATTTTTTATAATAGCAAAAATTATGATTTTAATGATAATCGCGATACATGGAAAGTTATAAATGAAAAATTATTCACATTAAACCCCCATTAACGAGAAAAAATCGTTCACATTATATAATTCAAGAGAATCTGTAGTATGACCGGTACTTTCTTGTTTATAACTTTATATACATTTAATCCTTTGAGTAAATTTTAATTATTTTCGTAATACACAATTTCATGAACAAACACGTTCGAATAATTTTGCGGGTACTGATCATTCGCCAATGTTTTGCACCTTCTTGAACTTTCAGCCTACTTCCGGAGCGAGTTTGGAGAATCTTTGAATTCAGCACGCCTCGTTGCCATGTTCAACATGTATTGAGTACGTTATTTTCAAATTACTGATTCTGGCCATTACTATTACGAGGAAATTTAAAAAAAATGATTTTCCCCCTGTCAGAATAAGGATGTTTTGAAAGTTCAGTATTTCTATTGTATTAAGATCGTGAGAACAGAAAATACGGCAAAATAGTTATATTCAGTTAAACATATACATTTGTACTTCATACATGGGAGTTATATATACGAACGTTGATTAATGGAATACTATTTATTTTTGTTTGTTGCCTTGTTGTACCATATAATAAATAACATCTAGATGTTAATCTATATTACTTCAATTTCCTTTTTGTGCTTACATACATGATAGTGCTTGTATTGCAAAATTTTATTTTGAAAACAAATTATCTCAATATTATAAACATTCCGGTCTGACACACTGCGAGGGTTACTTCGAATAACAATGAATACCAACTTTATTTTCGTTTTAATGAATGCATGTGCGAAAATAAATACACCACAAAGGAATATTTATGAGTACCGTAAGTTTCTAATGTAAGGAAAGGATTTAATGTAAAGGTGAGTGCAAAGTCGAATACATAGTATTACTACAGCGACTTTTGTTTCGTGTAAGAAAGAGCCAACGAAAAGCCAGGGTTTGTCGTTATCGTTACTAAGACGAGATTTCACAAAGATCTTGGTACCTTGTTTTCCTTGGGACATCATCCACACAGACGCGTTTCCACATCCACACAGGACCTGCACACAAGGGAACTCACTAGCACAAAAGAGCGGAGCTTCAAGTTTTACATTTTAACAACTGTTTTAGCTGTTCTCCGTGCTTACTGCGGCGACATGATTATCATTTTGTCTCGAGAAGTGCGCGCGCCCGCCTTGGCACTGCAGCCGCGGCAGTCGCCGCCCCCGCCTCGCCCCAGCCCCCGTCCCTCCCCGCCTCGTCCGTCGCCACGCCCCGCTCCTGCCTCTGCCCTCAGCTCGCGCCTTCCGCCGTTCCCCTCCCATGCGCGTAGCCTCTGCGCCTCTTGTTTTCTTGCTCAGTGTCGCCAGCCTTTTGTTCACCTTAGTTCAGAAGCTGGCCGAAGAAGGCCGAGACGGAAGGATGTATAAGGCTTGGTTTTCAGGCGAAACTACTCGAGCTGTTAATCTGCACGAGCAGAATATATAAAGGTCGGACAAGATTTTACTGAAATGAATTTAATAAAGAAAAAGGGAGTATCAACTTATTTTTTTTATTTAAAAGCTTCCCAGTTGTACTCTTGCGAGCATAATATGAGAATCAAAAAGCTATATTTATAAATATGTCGTGATAGTTGGGCCTATGAATCATCATATACTCTTATCATCTTCATCGTTACCCCTGCTGTGTGCTCTTTGGTATCAATCGAAGCAAAGCAAAAGCGAGATTGCTCATTGTGTTGCAAAATATTTCCAAATATTCTAAAAGTTTCAATGTGTAAAATAAACATAAGATTAACAATTTGGTAAAAAACGATCTTAGGAAACTATAAATGATTAGCTCTTTGGGTTACTTGGGAAGAAACGTTTTAACTGTGTCTTCTAGAATTCTTCACTTTCATGTAGACTAACTGCCAATTATCTGAAAATTCTTTTGTCCCAAAAATAATGCTGTAAATAGAAACAAAGGATTTTTTATGAATGTAATTTTTTGAGACGCAGAGTGATGAACAAAAGTACTGCTGCGCCTACCATCGAATCATTTTGTAACATTCATCTTTTTCTTCTTAGCCGTTTCTTTTACCCTTAGATTGATTTTCCGGGGCCTAGTTTCTTCTTCCACTCCTCTCTATTGTTCCACATCCCAGGAGGTATCTGCCATCCAGCCATGGTCTTCTCTACGTTGTCACTCTAACCAGGTCGCGACCGGCCCTTTTTCCTTCTTTCTTTAGACTGCCAGTCCATAACCTGCTTTGGGTTTCTGCTTTCTGCATTCTCTGTGCATGTCCAAACCAAGACAGTCGTTTCCTTTCAGTTTCGTGCAGTATATTCTGCATCAGTACCCTGATGTCTCTTTTTCTTTCATTTCGTATTTTCTCTCTCCATGGGCCAGCGTATCTTTTAAGAAAGTCCATTTACATGAACCTCAACTTTGTTCTGTTCTCAGACTCAATACTAAATTCTTACACTAATTGTTAATTTTGTTGTTTTACATACATTCCTGTCCAATCACATAGTCAGGGAACTAATAAATTTTCTGCCTTGTTTGATAAGTTATGAAACCTCTGTCTCGTGGAGTTCCTGCTTCCCAATTTTTACTCGATAATATTATATTACTTCAGTTTTTCTTAATTTTACTTCCGGTGTTCGTAGCTATGAATTCGTAGCTATTTTTTAATGTCTCATTGTTTTATCTATGTTGAGTGTCAGCACCCACTTTTCATACTGATCTCTAATCCTTCTCTACATAAATTCCACACTATCTTGACCGTGCGTCACAATTACCTGGTCATCAGTGAACTGTAGAGCGTAGAAGATAGTAAACTGACTCACCGGGAGTTCAACCCCCCCCCCCCAAAATTACTTTTTCCTTATTTGCAGAATCTCATTCACATATATTTTGTACAGTTTTGAGGATATATGGCATTTTGGCTTAGCCATTTAGTTATTGGAAATAACTCCGTCAAATGCTTTTCCAATTTCATTATTCCTCTTTGTTCTGAGTACAATTCTTTTGCAAATAGAGCACTACTCAATTTTCGACAACGCAGGACCTCACATAGTTTCTCTATTGACGCATTGTCAACATTAATTAACTTATAATTAGAAGGCGAAATTCTATGGCCTAAAATGTATGAAATACGTATGCATTTATGACCCATGCAACATAAAAATATAACCTATAAAATTCAAAATATGACTTAATGAATAGCATTATTTATTAACTTATTAGCTTGCAGAAACACTTTTATTAAAATTGTTTTAGGCTGCAATTAACGGTCAAAAATTTCAGAAAGTTTTAATTGTTCGAAATACTGAACCTAAAAATCAACTGTTAGGCTGAATAATTAAGAGAGTTCATTAAGTATCACTAAATATCAGGATTGTTACAATTTATTACCACATTCATTTTAAGGTTGTTAAATGAGATTCCTCTCCTATTGTCGCTATCGTCTTGTAGCGAGAGAAACTCCTTTCAACATCACATGAAGTAAGAGGGGTGTACTTGAATAGAGTTAAATCATTTGGAGAAACTTCCTAAAAATCTGCAGATGAAGTGTTTCCACAAAGAATGTCACTTATTTCATGCAAGTACATAGGTCTGCAACTCATTTCCAGTACGCTTTTTTAAATATTCTACACATTTTAGATGCTACAGTTCCTTTCGTATATTTTAATTCCTGTTCAATGCACTTCACCACATCCAATGCGCTGCTTCGTTGTACACCTGAAACTTCCAGTGGTGTAATTGCTCCAGATAAAGAATTAAAATTGGACTTGAGCCAGATGCACTTCTAATGTAGGGCTTGAAAATAAATCGTGAGTAATTTTATAGAGGACGATTCTGCCGGATCGAATGACATTACTACCTTCTCTATGCCATCTAAGTTGTTGCAATAGTATATCGCGGCATCAAGCCAAGTCTCCTAACGCGTTATAACTAGTTGGGGAGGTAGGGGCAATGAAGGTGCTTCCTCTTGAAATTTCTGGATGCGAATTGGAGTTTTGACAAACATTCTTACAGTTGGATATTAATTTATGTACTTCAGGGTAGCTACGTACTTCTAACTTTTTCTGCTACCCTATGCAAGGCATATGCAAGATATGTAACGTGTATCATTTTTGGATAGCATTTGAAGTTCCTTAGCTGCCATCAGCATCTACGGAGCAGCATCAGTTACAAATAGAAAAATGTTTTCTCTCTTTGCCCCATTCGGTCACAACAGATTCATTGAATTGTCGACGAGAACTGCGATGGTAGAATAATTTGTCTTCTCTAGCACTTCACATATCAGGAGAAACGTATTTTCAGGTCGATCTTCTTTCAGCGTGCCAACAATCACATTTCCTACATACTATCTTCCATCCACATCTTGTCTCGTCTATTGTAACCCATATCTTACTGTCCCTCATACTACGCCTTATTTTATCCAACATTTGTTCATAACAATGGGTCAGATATTCCTTCCTGAGAGTAGATTCGTTGGGAACAGGATGCTGTGTAAATTTTTCAAGAATTGTCTGAAACGTGGGTTGGGTTGTTCTTGAAAGGAATATGAGACTCAATCATCATCGCGAAGAAATTTTGCGAAAATTATGAACATTGTGAACTTGTGTCAGGATTTCGAATAGCAGACACCTATTTTCGTGTGCAGAATGTCTAGTTACACAATTACACAGAAGCATTTTTGGCAATAACTTCCACTTCACACAATTTACAGAATAATATCACTCCATCGGTACTGAATATGCTTTCACCAAACTCGCGAACTAAACTTCGTAACTTCTCACTAACTGAGACTTTCATCTTAGGCATATTAAAAGTAACTGAAAGACTGAAGCAAAGGTGCGGGCTTTTGTAAATCTGTACTAGTTCTCTGTAAGCAAGGGTCGTCAGATTTCCGAGTACGAGAACGACCTTGATTGCGTATAGGGAAGCACGCCGTGTTCAGCGATGCTGTGAGCAGTTCCTACGGTAGGGAAGAAGGGGTGAGCAAACTTGAAAAATGATGAATGCAAAGCAAACGCGTTGGGATTTTATAAGTATTTGTTAAATTATACAAAACTTTTAATGGAAATTTGCGATTAAACAGCCAAAATATACATTGCCCAACATGCAAACTATACAAAAGAAATCCGCCACTACTCATAATTAATAAATTGTTCCAGACGTTTTTGATGATCTGTCATGTGATTCCTAAAAACACTCGGTATGCGACTTTCTCTGGAGAGTGTGTTCTTTACTCCCTAAGACCGATCTTAGAATTTTCTCCAGAAACTCTTGAAAACGTAATGGAAAATTGACGGAAAATAATATTTTTCAGAACTTGTTCTTAAACAATTTGAAATGTTATAGTATATGTACTTACAATTTGCAATGATTTGAAAAAAATCTGTACATTACATAAAACATGTTAAATACATCAGTAAAACCAAAATTTTCATTTCGTTAAGTTTTGTGAAGATCTTATAATAAAATATGAAAGAATTATAGAAATAAATATGAGGATTTGTTTTGTCGTAGGTATTTATTTCTCCAGAAAACAATTTCGGACTCATTGCGGCTATTTTGAGTGCGTTTCTGAGGCGGCTGCGGACCTCGGTTCAGACAAGATGCTGTCTTGTCTGGACCGTGGCACCCAGCCGCCTGCATGTTCGCTGATTGTAGCATTTTGATGTTGAACTGTTCATTACTCATTACTCATTAATATTTGATAAATTTTAAAAAGAAATCCGGCTAAGGTGGTTTAGGGCGTTAATTGATGTCCCTGCAGTGCCCTGATTTAGAGAAGGGTTTGACCGTAGGTCCTGACCATGGTAGGATTTTACACCCTAGCTGTATATCTAGGTCGAATTCAACCGCTGTCTGGAAGAGAATAGCGGCCGTCCGCTCAGACCGATAGTTTTCTGTGGTTTCTTCGATCAACAGTAGGCGAATGCCAGAGTAGTACCCTAACAAATGAGCCACGGACCGCGCACAATTTTCCTTTCTCTTCCTTGTCCTGTCCTCACCCCTTACTTACACATACATTTACATATCGACATTACCACACACATCGGGAGACCAGTCGGGAGTTCAGAGCTTGACCCGGCTGGGGCGGTGCCCCGCTGCTCGGAGTTACCTGTTTCGGGAAAACGTCATAAGCCGATTGGTTGGTTGGTACCGGATCTCGCAATCCAGCGAAGGAATATCACCACCACCACCTACTGCGACAAAAATTCACTATACTTACGGGAATAATGACCTTGGCAGTTGACGCGCCGGTAATCACTAATCAATATATCAATTAATCTAAAAATAAATGTTTAATTCAGGTACGCCTGGTTTAGACCTCGTGTAGTTCACGGACGACAGACGGACGGCCGGACGGCCGGACGTTTTGAAAAAAATACAATTTTTCGGTATCAAGGGGTCACTATTCGTGAAATCGTAAAACCTATTCGTACATAACGAGTTAGAGGGAGTATTTTATAACATTAGAACAGGATTTATCCACTTTTTCCATATCAGGAACCCACATAACGAGTTTTTCTCTCGAAAAATCGCCGATTTTGCCGCAGCATTATATAACTTTCTCTTTGCTACGTTATTACTCCGTATATACGTACGTATATGAGGAAGCAAATAACCGAAAACAGAATTCCATTCGCAGAAATGAGATTTTTGAGATGTACATTTGGGATTTGGCGAACTGAGGTGATACCCAATAATGAAATTCGCGAAAGATTACACGTGAGCAACTTAAACACTACGACAAAGCAGTACAAAACAAAATAGTGGGTTCACATACAGCTAATGTGTCCAACAAGATCAGTGAAAGTTCCTGCAATAATCAGTTCCGGGGAAAGAAGTCTGGGACGTCCAAGAAAGAAATGGGTACAACAGCAATGGTCAAGCCCCAACGGGCACCAGCCCAATGCCTGAAGGGAGAAGCAGATGAAAAGGAAGAAGACCAGAAGAAGAAGAAGAAGAAGAAGAAAAGAAGAAGAAAAGAAGAAAAGAAGAAGAAGGAGAAAAAGGAAGGAAGAAGAAGCATTCAGATCTTTCGGGACCCATCGAAAAGAAACTTTTCGCAACCCCCAAATATCCACAAAAATATCGTGAGCCCGGCCATGAGAGATTCCAATTGTGACCTGAATGTGCTGCAATATTGTTCATATATCCTACATTATCATATCATGAATTGCAGTCAGTTTCCATCTGTGGCAACGGTGACGGTCCTCCCACTCCTTGCCGCATCTTCCCCACTGGTTCTTCCTCGTTTGAAGTCGGCCACGCAGTTTTTCAGTGATACTCAAGTTATTCAGTGATCTATTACAATTTTTTTGTTTTAGTTTTACATATCCCGAATATCCGGAGATAAATTCAGTTTATATTTAATATATTCTAATCAATAGCCTTGTACTTATTTTCAAATATCTCTGATCGATACGCGATCGAAATGGTTTTCAGATAAAAATATAAATTTCAGATAAAAATACTTGACATCACCTTTCACAAATCAAAAAGATAAAGATTGCGCGCATCCGGTGAACTGCAATAAGAGCGCAAATAAATATAAGATAAGTATAAAAATAAGATATGCAATAAGAGCAATTGAACTCCCAAATTATCATTGCGACTTACCTACTCAATCGGTTCCAAATATCCCGCCCGCGTCCAGTCTGGAATATTGGATTTCTTGATTTACGAATTTTCAGTTAAGGACTCGCAAAGTTTATTTCTGTACTTAAATAATAGTTTACATAAATAAAGGTAGAACATCTGAAATATTCAATCATATACGAGAAATTCACTTTAATGCATCAAAATGAAGAAAGAAAATTGTAATTGCATGGATGAAATCTTTGAAAAAAAGGTAGCTAACCTTCCTGCAAATGTGGGGGTGTATTTCATACTCAACTATCAGAGACCTACTTCTTCAGAATATTTTAAAATATATTAATTACCCACTGACCCTCCAGTAGAATAAAGTATGGATAGACTGAGTCTAGAAACCATCACAAAACAATGAACTTACGATAGCTTGTTACAATTTTTGAATTCGAAAAGTACATACTATTATCTCGAGGATCGAAACAGGTCACATACAGCTAACACACGTGTACCGTACAAACCAAATCCCACTACCCTCGAGTATATTTTGTTAATACAGGCCTGTCTGTGTATCAAATTTTTACTTTCTCGTATATGTACGAAAATATGGAGTAGTACACGTAGTATAGAGAAAGATACGTAATGCTGCGGCAAAAATGGCGATTTAAAAAAAAATATTGTGGGGCTCTGATACAGAAAATGGGAATAAATCCTGTTCTAAAATATAATAAATATTTCCCTGTAACACTTAATGTAGTGATATTTCAGAAATTGTAGGACTTCGATACCGAAAAACTGCTTTTTTCAAAAACGTCCGTATGTTGTCTGTGAACAACACTAGCGCCTTAAAATACACGTAGAGAAAGTAAGTAAGATAATGTAAGTTGAAAACTTCTAGCACTCATAACAGTTATATCTATTTCATCTGTTACTAGAATTGTATGCGGTGGAATTCTTCGTTCTCCTAGATTTTTATCTCATACTTCCAAATTAATTTACCTCTGTATTTACAATGAAAAAAAAGGCTATGCATAACATGTATTGTTTATAATTTTGACGACACATAGATGAATATTATATTTTTCATCGCTGGAGTTCGAAGTATAGAAGGATAAACATTTGCCTCTTGTATATTTTTAATATTAATGAAATTGTTTATGCTGTTTTTCCGCACAATAACATTCTCAGGTTTTTTCCTTGTAAGAGTTCCACAAACGCAGTAAATTCCTTGTTTTTTAATTTATGATAAGAATTTACGTCAGGCCAACGGTAGCACCAAAAGTAATTTATTTCATTGAAAAAATACATGCCCTAAAGTAATTATTAGTACGACACCCCACTTTGCACTGTGTGTAAACATTACAGTTATTATAGTTTCCTTTTAAATTATATTGAAGTTAAGAGACTTAGATTGTAGTGTACATTTCTTCTTCTTCTTCTTCTTCAGGCATTGGGCTGGTGCCTATTGCGGCTTTACCTTTTTTGTTGCACCCATCTCTTTCTTGGACGCCCCAGACTTCTTTTCCCTGGAACTGAATATTGCAGGAATTTTCGCGGGTCTCGTTGGTAGCATTCGTTGTATGTGGTCCCATCTTCCCACCCTTTCGCGAATTTCATTATTGGGTACCTTCTCAATTCGGCTATCCCAAATGCAGATATCAAAAAACTAATTTCTGACGCTTGAATTGTGTTTTCGTAGTTTGCACGTTCTTGTAGGCGCGCGTATATGGAGTAAAATGGGCCTACGTAGTATTTTACTCCGTATTCTACAAGAATGTTATGTAACGATGCATCAAAACACGGTGACTTTTGGACAGAAAAACGCGTATTGTGGTGCCTTGGTGCATTAAATGGGGATAAATCATATTCTGAAATGTAAATAACTCCCTGTAACACCTTACGTAGTCAAAGTTCAGAAATAATGGAACTTTGAAACCGAAAAAACAATATATTTTTTTCAAAACCTTCGGCCGTCTGTCCATCTGTCTGTCGTCTGCGAACAACACTCGAGCTTAAATTACACGTAAGATTTGTTCCAAACTGAAGAAACCCCTGTCGATCTGGCCTCACTTAAAGCTCTGCGATTTTGCATTCTTTAATTTTCGGGAGTACTTCACATGAAGCCCCTAGGACACTCAAAATTTTCTCAAAACTGGTTCGAAATTTTTCTTCAAATTTCGTGTAAGTATAGAGTGAAATAGACTTATAAAGGTGGCATATGTCCAATTTTCACTGTTAACTCTGAATTTTTAAAAATTGCAAAAGATAAATTTTTTTTCGGCGTCTTCTTGCAACTAATAAATTGAAGATAGAGATTTTTATTCCAAATATAATTTTTTCTTCATAATTTGTTCTTTTATTAAGGTCATGCTCTTTTTTTAAAAACTTTTAGTGGTTTTCGCGCGATATTGTGTGAAATGTCATTTTAAAAAATTACAAAGAAATTTTCTCAAAAACTGCTCAAACTTTTTTCTTTTAACTTTTGGTAGAGATAGTGATAAATGTAGTCTATAAGATGACACAAACGCGATTTCACTCTGTTCTTTTGTTTTTTCAAAAATTACTAATAGGCATTTTTTTTATATCTCTCGCGTGGTTAATATTTACATTTTCGGCAATTTGTTCACATTATTGTATTTAGGATCACATTTCTTTAAACGATGTTACATAGTTTTTATCGAAAATTCAAAAGTTTGTTGTGAAAATGAGTTCAAAATTCCGCACTTGCGGATTCGCTCAAACGCCATTTTCACAAAAAGGCTCCAATTTTTTCTTGAAGCTTTTAGTATGTGTACTGCTAATTGCACTGTTATGACGTAAACAAAATTTTGACTAATTTTTCTTCCACAATTTTCCCTTGTAATGTTTTTAAATATCTCTCTCGCCTTTTATATTCATATTTCCATCAATTTGTATGCATTAATGCATTTGTGAGTGGAAGTTCTTCAAATGAATTTAAATGAAGTTTTTCGAAAACTCAATAGATTTCTGTGAAAAAAAAAGAGATTCGAATTTCGCATTTACAGTAACGCATAAACGCAAAGATAAAAACGGCTCAAGATTTTTCATCAAAAATTTCCTTATATTATGAGATTGTACTCTTCTATTATATTCTTGAAGTAATATTTCGGATCTACTATTAGGAAATCGACCAAATAAAATTTCAATAAAAATGTACTTTGTGCGGCGATAGATGGCAGCGGGCAAGAGTATGAAAGTCCACAAAGCTAGCCCAGGTCAAAGAAATTAGAAAACTAATTAGTACGAGAAAGTCTGTGCCATTCTGTAGCACCACTTGTTCATAATTTTGTCATTACAGCCAACAAGTTCTAGTTTATCTAGAGGGAAATGATTTTAAGACTACCCTACATCCATCACGTTGTTAAGTGAAGGTGATCCAATTTTGTAAAAGTATTAATTTGTCCAATGAAATGTAACTTTCAACTACAGTTTAATAATACTATTCTTGATCGAACAAGATACTGAAAAATGTTTTAAAACGAACAAATTGTAGAATCATTATAATGTAGAGGTAAATTATACCTTATACCGAATGTTTTGTATTAGTAAACAGGGGTTATTCAACTCTACGGGGTTCTCGATCCCTTTGCCACCCTCATTAAAATTTGGAAGGAGCCGGGCGCAAAAAGCAAAATCGTCAATTGAAAGTGGAGGAAGGCAACAACGAGATTGGGAAGATGATGGCAAGGTCACAACTTTTGAAACTGAAAACCAAACTCTAAAGGATGAAGTAGGATCCAGGACATACTATGTGATCTCACCGCTCAATATTTTCTTCAAGTTGGAAACTCTGAATGTAAAAAATACAATAAAGGAAACACTTTTTAAAAATACGAATGTACTATGTAACCTGAAACTTATCAATCATTTTCTCAAGAAGCAAATTTTTCTTTTCGGAAATCTTGACCATTCTAATGCTTGCATACGACTTTCCCGCTCTCCGAATCTACCGCGCTGTACGTAGATTCCGACGTATTTGAGACACCGATGACGCTTGAACTGAAGTTGCAGCATAATTGCTGAAGCGCTCATCAGATCACCTGCGATGCGGAAACTAATTATTTCAGAAACACTAGTCTTTAAAATGCAGAGCACATCGACTTTTCCTTTGAAAAATATAAGTTTCCTTGTATTTGATGTGCAGATAAAATTCCGTGGCAACGTCTCGAACACAGCGAACATTGGATACTCGAATAAGCACCAAGATAATCTTTCATTCTGAGCAATGTAGTTCTTTAATAGCGAGTCATATCATTTATTAAACTATAAGTTAATAAAACATTAAAAATTTTGAATATAAGAGTTAAACTTCAGTAATGGTGTATACTATATTTCTCAGAGAACCAAAGCACGTACTTGTGATAATACAAATTGAAGTTAGGAGCGTTATTTGGATATGTAAAAAATAAGTGATATATGAATAGTAAATAAATTGACGTTCTAATTTAAGAAAAAAAGTTCAGTTTCCATTAGATTTAAAATAATATATTGGAGGTTACTAGCCTAATTAAAAACACATACTGATTTATGAAAAGTTCGAATAACCTGGTTTCATGCGAAAACCTATTTTTGGAGTGGATTTCTCTTTCTTTAAATTGGTGCTCGTTTCTGTGGTTGTTTTGCCTTAACAGCGGTCACGTGCGGGAATACAACTCAAGCTCTCGGTAAGAGCGTCTGGGCTTAGAAGGAAGCCGCCGCAAACCTCACTACACTCGTTCCCGCTGCCGTCGCCGCCCCCGCCCCCGCCGCCGCCGCTTCACCGCCACCACAGTCTCCGCAAACCCTCGCGGTGCTTGTGCTCTCACTCCACCTTCCGTCCTTGCCTTCCTCCGTCCTCCTTGCTGCGTTCCCGCCCGCCCTCATGCTTCCGCCCAGAATCCTTGTCCTCATCTTCCCCGTCCTCAACTTCCTCCGCCTCCCGCCCTCGTAGCCAGTTGCTGGAGGCGCTCAAGTTAAATCTTGGAATTCCGATGTGCACTCTTGCGGGACACTACACGGGCAACAGAACGCTCCCTGAAGCAAACAGAGTGAGTGCTGATGCGCGTGTAGACAAGCGAAATGCAACAAGAGAACACTGGTTTACAAATTACGTTTTTTGTGAGGGTAGTGCGAATAGGACACTTGAAGGATAAATGTTTCTCACAAGTGAGGATAGAAATGGGATTACTGTGTTATTGGATTGAGAAGAGTTTAGTAAAAAATATAATTATTAAATGCAAGTATTCACCATAATTCAAAGTTAGAGTACATTTGTTTGGGGTTTTTGAACCCTATTCTTTCCAAAATGCATTTTCAATTATTGGATTACCAAATATTTTAGATAGAAATGGAAAGGTAATTATTTCAAGACGCACTCCTGGAATCTTTATAAACTGGCCGGTTCCTAAATAAAATTATCTTACAGAAGCATTTCTGTAGGGAATGGGGCGCTTTACAAGCTAATACAGTATTTGTATGGCATTATTTTTCGATGCGATTTTGCAATGCGATTATATGTAAGAACATCGGCACCAGTAATACCGCTTTTAAAATGGGTTTAGGGGTGCCACACACGCCTTAACTACTCCATTTTCGAATCTTTTGCTACTTTTAAGAAAATAACGAACAAATGTAATTTAATGGTATTCTTAACCATGAATTTTTGGATGGTGCCCACGTTCTCCCGCTACAATTTTATGATCATCAAATATTACGTATTTGACTCAGTGTGCCTCATTAGTTCGATTATGTCTATAGCTCCGTAATTTTTTATCCAAAATAATTTTAATTTCGATATAGCTTGAAATCTCTTCTTTAAGAACCTTGCTTCGAACAATTTAACTTTTCCACTGCAATCGGCTAAAATTGCACCCTGCGCCATCACTGTATATGACCAACATTTCAGCCTCACTGCCTAACCTATCTGATTTCTGTATTAACTATGAGACTACATTCAACTTATTTGTGGAGATATCAAACGGGTTTGGAAGTTACTATACTTTAAAGAGCACTATATGGGATTTGGAAAACCATAAAGTAGTATATTTTGCCACTTTGTTTCGGTACGTGCTACAGTACGCTCATCGCACCCACCGACCAGGCCCGCGCGCCGCCCGGGCCCTCACCGCTGAAGGAGGCACACTCATTACTGCAGTCTGAGATGCCTTTTTATTTTTTGTAGACTTCTGCATTTCAAACTACAGTAAATGAGATTTATTAACGTTCCCATGCGCAAACATCATTCATCCGGAAAAGTAAGCAGCACGTTCCGCCGCGGGCGCGACTGCCAACGCTGCACCGCGCGGTAATGCTTCGAGCTAAAAAAACTGGCATTGAAAGTCATTTTTTCTCGTTGGTAAATAAAGTTCAGATCATTGAGATCCTTATTGATATCTTATCTTCTATTGAGTTAGTTTCATCGCACTTTGAAACTTTATTACTTGAAATGTCTTACGTTCTGTTAAATAAAGAACCAAAACTAATTAGTGAAGCTTTCTGTCAGTTCATGTTTGACAACGCAAATAATAATGTGAACATGGTCTAATACTTTCCATGCCGTGGGACGAAAAATGATCACAACTCCCCAATCAGCAATCGGACTTCTTGTAGGATGAAAGCCTCGTTAGCAATGCGTGTTATTTGTCGGCTCCATTCATATTGACGGTTTTCATCTGAATTAATTATTAATGGATTCAAGGAAAACTTGATAACCTTGCGCACAAAATTTCTTCGTGTATACAGCAGTCCTTTTTGTTCTTCCATAAATTCATTTGTATTCTCTTTCCCTCACAGGAAACAATAGGTTTTGAAATTGAAGTATCTATTATGTGATCTAAGTACTGATGAGTACCTGACTGAGATTGCTCACTTGCCCTTTGAATTGAGGCAGAAATCTATTTTTGATTAATATAATTCGCATGGCAAGGTTTAGGTCACATCTTCCCAAAAGATCAATTTTTGTATTGACTCGACTCCTTTCTTCTTCACAATCATATCACCTTCGTCCACATTCCTTGTACACGTAAAAAACACTCCCGACATACATACCTAACCGTTATTTATCGGTAACGTTATTTATTGCGAACCTCCCGTTTAAAAAGGCTCCGATGGGAAGAGCGATATAGCAACGATGTAGGAGCGCTATTAGGAGCAAAACGAAATGGCGATACGGCGTGGCCGAAATTTAAGATTTCAAAATCTGTTGTAAATAATAATACACACAATTTTCCATAAAAATATATTTGGAGAATTATGAAATGCGTCTTAGTAGTATATTTATTACTAAATACGATTTTTCATTCTTTGAGCTCAGCCGTGTTGCACGTGACTATTCCTTGAAGAATGTAATTAGCAATAATAATAATAATAATAATAATAATAATAATAATAACTTATTATTATTATTATTATTATTATTATTATTATTATTATTATTATTCGAAGATGGATGAATAGTAATTCATTTAATTATTTATTTTCTTAAAATTAGGGTTTGTTTCATTCATTTTCGTTGTTAACTAAAAATAAAGAGTTTTTGTACTTTTATTCACCTTACCATAGTACTTTCGTTACTTTGATTTGACAGATCATTTAATAATAATGCTCATTCGTGTTTCTCTACTAGGCAGGCATATGAAAATGCTCTGAAATTATGCAAATGTTCAATAAACAACAGTTTTCGAGTAACGTGTGTACAACTACGATTTCCTTTCGGCATAAATCGCGCGTCGCTACAAAAGCAAACACGATTTTTGGAAGGAACATTAATTAGTTCAGTGTTTAGAAAGCACGAGAAACAATATTTTTATGTAGCAACAGTTCTCTGAAAACGGCATTTTAAATAATTCTATTTACACACCTCTTAAGCCTGTACTGTGCAAGATGGGCCATCGTAACGTGATTGAGATGATGATTCTGATATCAATAGAGATTATGTTAGTCCGACAATCATTCTGCTTTATAATTAGAGTTTATAGCTTTCTGAATATTGCTATAAGAAAGTATAAACAATTTACACCCTTCAATGTGTCTTAGGTAGATATAACGTGTGTGACATTATGTCGTAGATGTGGATGGTAGACTTGTATCTGATAACGTTAAATCAGATGACGCGAAAATCAAATATTTCACCTTACAGGTAGATGGTATCACCTTACAGGTAGATGGAATATAATAAAAAATACTACCAAATCAACAAGAAACACCGAAGAGAATGTTGTTTTAAAATATAACGATATAAATGTGAACGATCCGGCAACAGTGGCTAGTCTCTTTAACCAATACTTTTCGAGAATTGCTGCTGATCTCAAGAAGGGTCTTCAGGCATAAAATTCAAAAACAGACAGTTCACCCAAACTTTTAGCCACGATGTTCGTCTCCGAAACTTCTTCCTAATCCGTCTCCGAAATTCTCAAAATAATCGGTAAACTAAAAAATGAATATTCGTCCGGTTTAGATGAATTCCCGGATTCTTTGTTAAAAACCTGTGCGTATGCCATTATACACACGTTAACTCACATATTTAATTCATGCACCGGAACGTTTCCAGATATTTTCAAAACAGCTAAAATTAAGCCGCTCTTCAAGAAAGGCAACAAAAATTAAATTCAAAATTATCGGCCCATTTCTCTTCTATCAGTTTTTTCAAAAATATTAGAGAGACTTTTTTACGTACGAATGGAAACCTTTCACAGTAAACACGACGCGCTTTCAGATTGCCAACATGGATTTAGAAAATCAAAATCAACGGAAACAGCTATATTTTCTTTTCTTAAAGATATCGCCTCATCATTGGATCAAAACGAGGCACCTATTGGATTATTTTTAGATCTCTCAAAAGCTTTTGACGTCATTGATCATGACATTTTACTTTCAAAATTACCTTCAGATGGAATCCGTGGTATTGCTCTAGATTGGTTATGTTCGTACCTTAAACA
This sequence comes from Teleogryllus occipitalis, assembly GCA_011170035.1. Taxonomy (NCBI): domain Eukaryota; kingdom Metazoa; phylum Arthropoda; class Insecta; order Orthoptera; family Gryllidae; genus Teleogryllus; species Teleogryllus occipitalis. The sequence continues at coordinate 713,999 of BLKR01000036.1, forward strand.
ACGATCTCAGAGAGTTAAAATACCTTACTGGAATGACGGAACATTACGTACGCACCTTTCCGACTCTTTGCCCATTTCACGTGGAGTTCCTCAAGCATAGATTTTAGGCCCTATTGTGTTCCTACTTTACGTAAACGATATGCCCTCGACGATTCGAAACGGAAGAACGGTTCTCTTTACGGATGATACGAACATCCTTTGCAATAAAGAAACCGTAAATAGTACAATATCAGATGTTTCAAATTGGTTCCGAAATTACAAATTAATAATAAACGAAAATAAAACGGTTTCAATGCAGTTTTCCATTTCAAATAAACAATTCTGTGCTCTATTGAAAATGAACGGTGTACCATTGACTGAAGTTAAGGCAACAAAATTTTTAGGTCTCTCAATTCAGTCAAACCTTATATGGAATGTCCATTTAAATGAATTGAACACAAAATTAAGTTCATTATGCTACGCGTTCAGAATTCTTGCAAATTCAGTCAGCCTTCATACTGCTCGTTGTGTATACTTCGCGATTGTTCATTCCCGCCTGAGATATGGCATAATATTCTGGGGAAATACATCTTATAGCTCTCAGACTTTTAGATTACAAAAACGAATTGTACGAATAATAACCAAATCCCACCCACGTGATTCATGTAAGCCTCTCTTCATTAATCTAGGGATTTTACCATTTCCGTGTCTATTTACGAATCAATAGGTTTTTGTCAAAAATGATTTGCTTAATGGTGGGAATATATTTTCAGAAAATGCCGATGTCTATTACTATAACACTCGACGTAGAAATCATATTCATCGGGTGACAGTATCAACAGCTCATTACAAAAACTTCACGTACAATACATGTACATTATTTTACAACACTTTGCCAGATGACATTAAACGATTAAATTCGATAGAAAAGTTTAAATCCCAAGTGAAATCGTTTCTGCTGCATAACTGTTTCTATACAATTAGAGACTATACTGAGCATCACAAGGAAAGTAACATTAATTTTATCAATGATTCATAATGCATTATTTACCATTTGGACTGTATAAATGTGTATAAACAACCTGTAACAACTATTATACTACAGCCTCCGGGTCAATGACCCCCATCTCGATCAGGTTTTTCGTCCAGTTTCCCTGATCCATTGAGGAAATGCTCAGATGGCCCCTGGTTTTACTTCTGGACATAAATGTAACTTTATTTTCTGTGCACGTCTTCTAGAATTCAGTGGGAAATACAATTATTCAAATTATCGTTTCCATGTTGTTGCGGCAGGAAGTATTATTCCGAAGGAACATGGATAAGAGACAAAATTTATTGCTTATTTATCCTTGAAATTAGATTTTATTACATGGGAGTTGTTTTTTTCTTTTTTTTCTTTCAAAATTCATGTATTATATGACTTAGTGTGGGGATCACAGAATTTTGAAAATGTTCACACAATTCACTTTTCCCCATAGCACGTCATACACAGTTTTAACTGTTTTTTGACGAAAAATAAATAAATAAATAAACTCTGCACATTGCGGTGTAGAACCAAATGGCTTATTTCCAAAATCTGGTGCCTAAATAAAAAAAACATGGGTGAGTGCACCATGAAGTGACCATTAGTTAATTAATTAATTAATTAACCATTAGTTGACTGACGGTACTTACAAGTATTGCATTCTTTTATGCGTATTTAATAATTACTATATGTGCGAGCGAGTCTCACAATTTGTTGGTTCTATGAAGTACCATTCTGGTGTGGCGAATAAGATGCAACTTGTATCTTTCTAAGAGTTTAGAATTTTGTTCACTGCATTTGTTTACTGCCGTGTCGTGTTGTGTCTTTCAGGAGAGGTAAGTACGAATCCTAATTCTATATTGATTTTTTTCTTCGTGTTTTGAGAAAAAAATCACTTGTGTGCTACCGATAAAAGTTTAATATCACTTTTTAAGTTAAACAATATGTGTAAAAAATCATTACTGATAAGTGTTATCAGATGGCCTGTAGGTTCATATAAATACCATTGATATTTAACAATGAAGATGTAAAGAGAAAACTCGTACAAAATTAGGTGCTTCTTATTTACCTATTTGAATATTATTACAAAGTTGTGGAATGATTGACTGGTTTTTTCTTGGTTCAAGCTACTAATAGTTGACGTATATTTTAATAACATTACAACTATTATTTAACTTTATTTGTAACATTGCTCAATTTTTTATAAACATTATTTTTTGTTCAAATCACAATTCAAGTTATAATATTGTTATTATAATTTTTTTCATTACGTATCTTTTCTAATAAACCTAAAACAGAAAGACTACGAAAATTAATAAAACAAAACCCAATTTTAAGAAAAAAAATAAGGAACTATTAAATTGCTGTTTTATTTATATTGAGCTCTCGGGTGCAAATTATAAGATAAAAAGTTGAAATTGTGAAAAACTGTAGAAACATTACCGGGCTGCAATTTGTATTTTTCGTAAAAAACATACTTTTATCATTTATAGTAAGTTTTGGGTGTAAATTGATTTAAATGCCGCAATAATTTTTTAAAATTTCTATTACGAATTTCATCATAAAAATTTTTTATCCCCAGGAGCAAATATTCATATCTTATTCCGCTACCCTCTTTCTGTTTGGTAGGCAAACAACATTCGAAAAAGAGTCTTTTTTACATTGACATACTCAGAGTAGTAGGCACAGCAAAATAAGATTTTGACTAAGGTGAGTGAATGGACAACAATCTGAAAGATATTACAGAAAAACGTTGTGGCTTCCTTTTGCCTTCCATGCCTCAATCACAAAGATGAAATATCATTCGCACGAATTGGGATACCTCATCATATTATTCCTTTTGCGTCTTCTAGATTGGCTTTTCCCTGCAATATAAAGTGCATTTCAATACTTGGTTTCTTCAATATTATATTAAGATGAAAAATTGCCTTTGTACAGAATGTTGAATTTGAAGGCGTGGATATTTAATAATTCATATTATTCTCACGTATATAGATTTTTCAGTTTATTTGGTTTGGAGAACCTTTGGCTCACATGAGACTATTTTATTTTCTCGCTTACTTTCACACAGAGAAATTGCTTTTTGACACAAGCCTACCTGTCTGACTGTCTATCTGATTGACTGGCTGTATTTCTATCTGTCTGACTGTATTTCTGTCTTTCTATCTGTCTGACTGTCTTTGTGTCTGTCTGACTGTCTTTGTGTCTGTCTGACTGTCTTTGTGTCTGTCTGACTGTCTTTGTGTCTGTCTGACTGTCTTTGTGTCTGTCTGACTGTCTTTGTGTCTGTCTGACTGTCCTTCTGTCTGTCTGACTGTCCTTCTGTCTGTCTGACTGTCCTTCTGTCTGTCTGACTGTCCTTCTGTCTGTCTGACTGTCTTTCTGTCTGTCTGACTGTCTTTCTGTCTGTCTGACTGTCTTTCTGTCTGTCTGACTCTTTCTGTCCGTCTGACTGTCTTTCTGTCTGTCTTTCTGTCTGTCTTTCTGTCTGTCTTTCTGTCTGTCTTTCTGTCTGTCTGACTGTCTTTCTGTCTGTCTTTGTCTGTCTGTCTTTGTCTGTCTTTGTCTGTCTTTGTCTGTCTTTGTCTGTCTTTGTCTGTCTTTGTCTGTCTTTGTCTGTCTTTGTCTGTCTGTCTTTGTCTGTCTGTCTTTGTCTGTCTGTCTTTCTGCCTGTCTTTGTCTGTCTGTCTTTGTCTGTCTTTGTCTGTCTGTCTGTCTGTCTTTGTCTGTCTGTCTTTGTCTGTCTGTCTTTGTCTGTCTGTCTTTGTCTGTCTGTCTTTGTCTGTCTGTCTTTGTCTGTCTTTGTCTGTCTGTCTGTCTTTGTCTGTCTGTCTTTGTCTGTCTGTCTTTGTCTGTCTGTCTTTGTCTGTCTGTCTTTGTCTGTCTGTCTTTGTCTGTCTGTCTGTCTGTCTTTCTGTCTGACTGACTGACAGTCTGTCTTTCTGTCTGACTGACTGACAGTGTCTGTCTGTCTTTCTGTCTGACTGACTGACAGTGTCTGTCTGTCTTTCTGTCTGGTTGACTGACAGTGTCTGTCTGTCTTTCTGTCTGACTGAGTGACAGACAGTCTGTCTTTCTGTCTGACTGACAGTGTCTGTCTGTCTTTCTGTCTGAGTGACATACAGTCTGTCTTTCTGTCTGACTGAGTGACATACAGTCTGTCTTTCTGTCTGACTGAGTGACATACAGTCTGTCTTTCTGTCTGACTTAGTGACAGACAGTCTGTCTTTCTGTCTGACTGACTGACAGACAGTCTGTCTTTCTGTCTGACTGACTGAGAGACAGTCTGTCTTTCTGTCTGACTGACAGTCTGTCTTTCTGTCTGACTGACAGTCTGTCTTTCTGTCTGACTGACAGACAGTCTGTCTTTCTGTCTGACTGACATACAGTCTGTCTTTCTGTCTGGCAGACAGACTGTCTTTCTTACTGTCTGACTGACAGTCTGTCTTTCTGACTGTCTGACTGCCTGCTTAAGTTCCCTTTCTGTCCGTCTGGCTCTCTGTGAACAACGCTAGCGGCTAATCCGTACGCAGGATGTTGATCAAAATTAATATTTCCTGGTCGTTCTGGCTGATGTTGCAACCTCTTGAATTTGATTTTTGATTTTTTTGTTTTTTGGATACATAATACAAGATGCCTCAAAACTTTCAAAATTTTCTCAAAATTAACTTGTAATTTTTTATTATCTTTTTCTTAAGATAACGTACGATTGCTTATGAAAATAAGTGATTCGATTGTGGTTGAATTCTTTTAATTTTATGAAATTAGAAGAGTTAAACAATTTTCGGTGTATTTTACGATTACAATATTGAAAATAAGAGATATTTCCTTAATGAAATCCGTCCCGCAAAATTAAATTATTAAATGAGATCAGGTAAAATTCGTTCAAGATATGTTAGTTTTGGAACAGTTTTCCAAAAAAAAAAGCAATATTAAAACAAGATTTTCTCAAAAACGACTCCACATTTCTCTTTCACTTTTTTTCTTTAGATAGAGCAAAGGACATGAAAAAATAACATAGGTTTCATTTTGTCTCTTTCTCACTGTGTGAATTTTCGAAAATTGCAATGTTACAAATTATTGGAAGTATGTACTGTTATAGCTCTCCTACTTTCCACAGAAGACGCACTAACCAGTAATGCACTAAGAATTCTAATACTTAGCATTAGGACACTTAATTTTAATAAATTAAACGTATTCGACGTTGTTATGCATTTAAGTCATTCCACGTCCCTATTTCCTAATGAATTCTACAGATGATTGCAAACAATAAATTAATGTAGGTGTCAAAGGAGAGATCTGCGGTAAATACCAGTAAGTGTATTTGAGAGAAAATATCGAAAAGAGAAGATAAAGCGCCTTTCATTACCATTATTAGGAAACACGAAGGAAACCATAAATACTCACCGTTCAAATGTCCAACGTCTTTGAATCGATTCTTGCGCCTAGAACGGCAAGTTAGCGTGAACGCTTTCCGAGAGTGGCGGATTTGCATTTCTGTTTTATTGGCAGCCTACCATGTTATTTCTAATTAGTATGTTTCATCGTCTAATCTGGTTTTAATCTTCGATGAATGATATTACTACTATATACATAAAAATATAAATCGCCTGACGTATTCACTATAGGGGAAATACGAATTTATGACGTATCAGTGTTACCGATAATGAAATGTAAATGGGAGAGCAATTTTCCTATTTAAATCAGAAATATGAGACAAACTCTTGTGATATAAAATCATTTATTCAATATAATTACTTTTAAAAATTTCTCTATTAATCTAGGAATTTTACCATTACCTTGTTTGTTGATTTAAGAATCGGTGGTTTTTGTCAAAAATGACTTGCTTAAGGGCGGGAATATATTTTCAGAAAACGCCCATCTCTATTACTATTACACGACGTAGAAATCATATTCATCAGGTGACAGTCTCAACAGCTTATTACAAAACATTCACATACAATACATATACATTATTTTACAACACTTTGCCAGATGAAATTAAACGATAAAATTCGATAGAAAAGTTTAAATTCCAAGTGAAATCGTTTGTGCAACATAACTGTTTCTATACAATTAGAGACTATACTGAGCATCGCAAGGAAAGGAACATTAATTTTAACAGTGATATTTAATACATTATTTACCATTTGGACTATATAAATGTAAACGACCTGTAATAAGTATTGTGCCGCCGCCTGCTCATGTTTTTCGTCCAGTTTCCCTGATCGATTGAGCAATTGCTGAGATGGCCCCTGGCTTTCCTTCTGGACATAAATGTAACTTCTGTATCTCTGCACGTCTTCTAGTATTCAATGGAAAATATAGTTATTCAAATTATCGTTTCCATGTTGTCGCGGCAGGAAGTATTATTCTTGGACGAAGGCCATGATGAATAAGACACCAAAATTCATTGCAGTTTTATCCTTGAAAATAGATTTGATTACATTAGAGCGTGTTTTTTTAATTCAAAATTCAAGTAGTATATGGCTTAGTGTAGGGATCACAGAATTTTGAAAACGTGTACAGAATTCACTTCTCCCTCTAGCACGTCATACACAGTTTTCAACTGTTTTGACGTAAAATAAATAAATAAACTGATCATGAAATAAATTTGAAACGGCAAGATCTCACACAACAATCTTATTCGAAAAATAATCTAAATGGAAAGGATGTTTAATTTGAAGTCTCGAGAGCGTCGCATAAGAATTATTACACTTAGAAATTTGGGAAAGGTTATTTATTCAAATAATGAAAGGTAAGTGCGGTAAATGCTGACACTTGCAGGATATTATTAGGCAGTGCATTAAACAGAAAATATCTTTTATGGATTTGACATTATACTAGTTCAGTTGTTACTTTCTTATGTATACGGTAAGTCAAACAAAAAATATTATCTTTCGATTTTTTCATTAATTTTGCAAACGAGTAAAATTCGTCTGTCTGAATACTGTACTAAAACCTGTCATTCTGAGAGTTATGAATAAAGTACATTTATTCCAGACTAAAAGCTTATTATTGATTTTTGTCTGCAGTAAAAATTAGTTAAGAAGAAAGCTAAGAGATGGGTATATCCCACAACATAAAAAAAAATTCAAAAATAATGTGTATTTTTTTACTATAGTACCTTTTCATGAAATTGTCTTTCAGGAATCATAAATACCTTAAAATTAACAATTTCGAATGCCAGCATTTTTTTAACTATCTAGATTTTATTAATAGTTAACGTGTTCGCTTCTGAGTAGCTGAATTTATAAATTTGATTTTTATGCAAGGGTTACAAAATGCGTTTTTAGATACTGAACACAACATTTCTCCAGTGCGTATTGCGGAATATTTTCTTGCAGGATAGTAATGTTGTGAATACATAGTTTTCTAATGTCTTTTGTTTTCTATCCATCGTGAGCTGTGGTATAGTTCGGTTCTCGGAGGCCCGGGTGTAGAAAGTACTGTCAAGAAATGTCTGCAAATACTAACAGTGCGGCGAAATGTGGTTTTATTGAGCTGTGGCAGCAGAAAAACGACTAGTGTGCTTTTGCTAACAGCACTCGATTGGCCCCCTGACGACTGGAAAACAGTTGCTTGGTCAGATGAGTTCCCACTTCAATTCGAGTTTGGCGTGGACTCCACGAAGTGGAGTACCTACCATGTTGTCAACATGGCACCTACCATGTTGTCAACCACCTACCACCAACCACCTACCATGTTGTCAACATGGCACTGTGGAAGCTGAGGGTGACTCCATGATGGTATGAATTATTTTTTCGTGGAATAGACTGGATCCGTTGGTCCAACTAAACCGATCATTGACTGAAAATGGTTATGTTCCGCTTCTTGAAGACCATTTGCAGCCATTCATGGACTTCATGAGCCCAAACAACGTTGGAATATTTGTGGATGCCAATGCGCCCTATTACCGGGCCACAGTGGTTCGCGATTGGTTTGAAGATCATACTGGACAATTCGATCGAATGATTTGACCCCCAAGATTGCCCGACGTGAATCACATCGAACCTTTGTGGGACATAATATAGAAGTCAGTGCGTGCCCGAAATCCTTCACCGGCAACACTTTACCAATAATGGACGGCTATATAGACAACATGGTTCAATTTTTCTGCAGGGGACTTTCAACAACTTGCTGGTTCCATCCCCCATAGAGTTGCTTCACTTCGCCGAGCAAAAGGAGATCCGACACGATATTAAAAGGTAAACCTTGACTTTTTCACCTCAGTTTAACGTTCGACGACCATTCACGGTGGCCTTCAAAGCATGAAATTCCTCATCTCGTTTTTAACCTTTTTATTCCAGAAATATTTAAAAGATGAAAAGTAATATTTACACAATTTTTAATAAAGATATTTGTATATTTATAAGATTTATCTTGAAGTCTTTTTGTTGGGCAAAGTAATATTTGTTTTTCAATATTTTATATAATTTTTGAGATTCGTGTTGTACCAAAAATTTTGCGGAAAAATTTCTGTGTATAATAGAAGAACATAATACTTAAAATATTAAGTAATTAAAAAACGCTGTTTTAGAAAACTTTTTTAAAACCTTTTGGAATAACTATTCAACTCTATACGTTAACAAATGCTATTTCAAAAAACTTCCTTAGCTTTAATTTAACGTAAAGATATATTCTTACTTTAATGATAATTTGTAATTTTCTAATATTGAGACGTTTATAAAAAAAATAATTTTGGAAAATAATTAACTGAAATTAAAACTCATTTTGAAGGGATTTGCGTTCTTTGAAACGCACAAATAACCGTGAAATTAATTTTTTAAATGTTATACAAAAAATAAACTTACAATTAGTTGTTTATGCTCTATTGCTTTCGTACAAAACCGAAAACTCGCACCTAATGTCGCTTGGTTTCGAAGCATATTATACGTGCAATAAAGCTTCATATTATAAACTGGTTTAATAATATAACTGTAAAGGAAATAGATGATGACACTAGTATCATCTTATATCAAATGTAACTCAGCTGATTCAAAGCTGTGTTTTAAAAAGTGATAGTATGATTCAACTGTAGTTAACACTCTCTCCTTTATTGCTAACAGCTTACTTTCTTATTGCACATTGAAACATTCCTGTTCATTTATTCTGTAGTTCATTATCACCTTAGAAATGAATATATTTCATAAGCATGGCAATGAATGTCTTTGCAGAAAATACAGTTCATAGAAGCCAGTGACAGTGCTTACTGGAAATCCATGGTCGAACGCAATCTCTGTCCATTCGCTCGTTTGTACTTATTGAGAGTTAGTAGCATTCTGCACAACTAGCACCGATTTGTCAGTTTTCGGAAGCTTCTTTGATCTCCACATCTTGTAATATGTATCATAAAAAATGGCTTTAAATAACAGAAACCATAACCTTCATGTTACAAGCAGCGTATTTGCCAATATTACAATTAATTTGGATATTTGAAAAAGCAGAAATGAAACCAAACCACCTGTATAATTTTTGCACGCACTTTTACGCACTCTCAGTAAACACAGTGCATCCATGTTGCTTGGTGGTTTTCTACAATATTCCATACGAGTAACAACGAAATAAGGCATAGTTCGACATAATCCATAATGAAACCTCTGCTTTGTGTGGGTTGGACCTTTCTTGTAAAACATAGAACAAAACTTGCATGACAAATTGCACACAATACCTTTATAAAATTAATTTCTGGGTTGATAGCGTTCTGCATACTTGGCTCCAATTGCATGACGGAAGTTGCTTAAACTTGAGGGGAGGGGGTTGCGCTATTATACACTGGATTTCCTATCTCAATACGCGTAGTGTCCAGGGGAAAATGCCATTAATTAAATATGAAGGAGAATCAGTTTCTTTTTCAACATTACGCGTATTTGACATATGTACGAATAAACGGTTGTCAGTAGTTCGGGTTACCGCTACAACTCCATGATTATGTCGCTGCGAGTGGCTGAATGTGTGATACCGCAATTATTCGTGCCATAAACGGCACATACGTCATAATCTGTGCCTGAAGTCCTTTTATGAACATTTGCTTGCAACGAAAAAGATTTTTATAACGATGCTAAAAATCCTGTGTTCTTGTGGCACAATGAGTGAAACCTGTTGCAAAGATAGAGTCTTCCGTCTAATTCTTTCAGATTCCGTTCAATTTTACAATAACTTGAAAAGTATGCCTGGTGCGGAAGAGGATGTTTATGACCTCCAAACCGAACTGAATGTTGATGCCCTGTCCAGCTAGAGAACAGAAGAGAGTGGAACATAAGGTTAAACATCTTTTTAATAAAAAGATATAAAATTTTTGTTCGGTGTAATATGCAGCAATTCTACCTGAAGATGGGAATATACTAATTCACAAAATATTCCAATCATATACTTTTTTCTTCTAACTTTTTAACTGTAATTGATGTGAAATACAAAACAACCACAACCTAAAGTAAAAAGTTAAAGCATTTAAAAAGACGTACGAATATATAATTTAATAAACCGTGTGCAAATATATGTAATTATTGTTTTCTATTTTTAATGCCTTAATATTTAAAGAAAACATATTTACTCCGGGTTTTATGTAAATTTCAAATATAGCATTGTTTTCAATGCATATTGAGTCATATATATATATATATATATATATATATATATATATATATATCACATATTATAAAATTGGTAGAACCAAACAGGGCATTCTTTCTCGCATTTTAATTTTTACAATTTTCTAAAATTCTGAATGTTCATGATATTTGTTGTTTTTAAGAGTTCTTTACTCCATCTGTAAGCAATGAAAGAAAAAATTGGAGCGTTTTTTTAGAAAAATTAAAACTGAAGTTAACTCCCCGCAGATACTACACGAAAACGTTTTTTAAAATTTACATGTCCTTACTTAAACACGTAATTTTTAGAACAGATTTTGTTTATGAAAAAATCACTATCAGTATATAAATACTATTGTATATTTACAATGCTAATTATTTAAAATTTTCGAAAATACAGAGAACTCCCTGAAAATGGGATCAACATCAATTATTCGTCATATAGAAAAATTAGTCATTCGCTATATAGAAGAAAAAAAATTGGATCATGCATCAAATCTGTTTTCAAGCAAATAATTGTTTAAAAATTGCCTATATTTTACCCTAAATTACACAAAAACTATTCAAATTTTCGAAAAAATGAACATAAAATTATATCATTCTGTAGATCTTGGCCACGTATGATAATATATTCGTTCCTGTTGGCGAGAGCAACAAAACTGGATAAAACTACATAAAATATATAACATAGTCTTAACTACAGGTAATTAATTGTGTTATTGTTTTGGAGTATAGAAAATTGTATTTTGAATATGTTTTTTATGTAATGATTAATCGGGTTGTCCAGTTGCACTACTTGTATATTTATAGCCCTGAAGCAGGCGAAATAAATAGCTGAAACGTTGGTACTGAATAAAAAAAGACTTTTGACCTACTCTCACGACTCTGTACATTATAAGAACTTATGACAATGATTGATGATTCCGGGCGTGTCAACGGCTAAGGTCATTAGTCCTGTAAGATGAGTATGTGTTGCCACCTGGGGAAGTGGCGGTGATCTGCCCCCCCCCTCTGGAAGGAGACATTCGGCGCCGACTTACCGTCAGCTTGCAGGGTTTTCCCTAACCAGGGAACTCCTCCCACAAGCGGAGCACCGCCCCAGCCGGGACAAGGTCTAAGCTCCCGACCGGTCTCTCGGGATGTATGAAAGTGTAGTAATTGTACATGTGTGTGTAAGTAAAGGATAGGCCAAGGACGAGGAAGCAAAGCTTGCACGCGGTCCGTGGCCCGTGTGTTAAGGTATTAACCGGAGAAACCAGTGGAAAACTACCGTTCAGAGCAGCCGACCGCTAGAATTATCCACCAGACAGTGGGTGAACTCGACCCAGCTGTCTAGCTAGTATCGAAAATTCTGTCACTGTCTCGATTCGAACCTAGGGCCTTCCGGTCAGAGGCTCTTCAGTGACATCAGTGTATTCCCTGAGCCACCTCTCTCTGTCTAAACTTATATCAATATCTGTCTCTGAACAACGGATTTAAAAAAAAAAACAACTCTTCAATTTTGTACGTAGTTGTTGAAAGACACCGAAATAGTTTGACGTTTTGCTACTTTTCGGAAATTCAGAGATTTTTCAGTTCTGTCCTCTTTTCGTAATTTTCTGTTGCGTTTTCCATAAGCACTTTACTGGAATTGAACAGAATTGTGGAGTAATCCTCCTTTAACCCGGGAGTGCTCGCGAAAGATCTGCGAGATTCAAGTCACGGCAATTTTGTGTTCCTGAATTATTGTCGTGTGATATTTCATGTATTCCTTCACTGTACTTTTCTGAGATCGCCAGGTCTTTTATTTTTATCCTTTCGCGGAATCATTTCCCGTGTGCGTGTTGAAACTTGAACGCTGCGCTGCGCGATATTTGTCATGTACTTTTGGTGCAATGGCGCCAGTGCATTGTGAGCTCCTGGCCTAAGCGGTACGTATCATATTATTATTTTCAGCCGTGTCTATGACAAATGCCTGTTCAGAAAATAGAATAATTTGCCTTATCTACAGTCGACTGCCACAATTTCTTACCAAAGAGAAAGATGACGTCTGTAGGGAAATGAAAAAAATGCCAACCTTGCAAAATGTAAAAAAGACAATTATTTTCTAAATATTTTTATGAAATGGTAGAAAAATAATATTTGTTAGAATATACCAAAATAATTTGTGGTAGTTATATTTAATATTATTTAATAGAATAATAATCTATTTAATACCTTTTGCGTGTACTTTGTCAATTTTTACCTTTCTCACCATACGTATTCAGACAAGAATTCTGCAGTGTAAGATGCATTAACAATTGCATTGGGGGACATGAACAAACTGAAAAAATACGTATTTCAGTAAATGGACCTTCAAGTCATTTGCTTTTACAAAAAGTTGCAGCTATATCTGAGATATACACTGCGGGTACTGACGTGAGTCAACCTATTGCGGGCACTCCCGGGTTAACCTTGTCAGTCTTCGGCAGTCGTTAGTCATTTCCTTTTATCCCTTCGGCCAGAGGACATTTCAACGCTTGTTGAGGTGTGAAGTAAAGTACCTCCAAAATCAAAATATCAATTTAAAACTCGCAAGGCTTTGAATTCATTCAGATCAATCGAGAAATATCAATTTTGGAGAAATTCGTCCGAAATGTTAAGGCGCTAGTGTTGGCTACAGACATACCGATCGGCAGACAGACGTATTGTCGTCAATCGATTTTTCGGTATCGAGGACACACAAAACATGGATGCTGACTACATGAGTTAGATCAAGTAATTTTCTATAATTAAGAACAAGATACACTTTTTCGTTACCAGGAACCGGAAATTTGAGTTTTCCTGTCAAGTTGTTCCTGAAGAGCTGTTTTATGTGATAGGTAACAATTTATTTTAATTATAACTGAACTATCTGTTTTCACAAGTAACGTGTTTCTCAAGAAAACTGGTTTTCATTGCAATATTTTTTGCTTGTGATTGTCATATTATTTAAAAATCATCTACAGAATTTTCAAGGGGGAAAATCACAGATCTCAGGAATTGTTTTGAGCATCGATAACACTGCCACCGTTTTAAGAAACTATAATATATTTTTATGTATTTTAAAATTAAAGTGCTAAGTTGTCAGCATCAAATTTACATTTAATGGTGGATTTTATGATCTGATTTAGATAATTTCCAGTTTTTCAATTATTTATATGGTAACGTGCTTATAATTGAAGTATGATACTTATAAGAATCGATAAATTTGGAAATTTCGTATATTGGAAATACTATTTTTAATATAAAATTGATAGATGTTTTACCTTGCTAAAATGTATCATCTAAACCTATTGGAACGTAAAAAATTCACATTCCAGTGAAGAAGGGTAGTTAGCTAATAAATTAGAATATAAAGCGATTTAAGCATTTTGAAATCATAAGCATTATTAAAATTGTTGTCCTAGATGAAAGGCGTAAAATTTCGTGTATATCGTGACAGGAGACATGTCTTAATAATTTTATTTTTGGAGTTTTATAATAAAAAACCCATTTCAATGGTCTTTTAATTGTTTGACTGAGGAATGATTGGAGAGATCGCGTTATGAAAATCAATAAATTCTGATTCAGAATCTTCGCAACTACTTCATGTACCATTATAACTTCTTAATCATACTCAGTGCAAAAATATTCATAGTGGTGTTGCGGAGAAAAGAGCATGAAATTCGCACAGTGAACCTCCCAGCGTATTCAAGTAGACCATGAGAGGATGTATGTAGTATACTATCCGGGGATCCACCTCTCATTAACAACCAGTGGCAAACGATCCGAATCTAAAGCTGCGGGCGGCAGCGGCTGGAATATTTATACCAACTTGCCACCTCCAACGGCATCAAACCACGGAAAACATTTATCATTCTTGATTGTTCTCCTTTTGCACTTCAGTTTTAGTTTTGCCCTGCAGGTACCCCATTCATTAATTCTGAAACGCATTCAAGTGGGTTCTTTTTTTTTTAATTGTATTGGAGATGGGTGACCTCTTTCGTCCACTGCATCCGCTCCATCCACTCCCCCGTCCCATCAGTTCTGCAGTCTCCACCCAACGTTGCAGTCTTCTCCTGCTCCCCCGCTTCCTTCTTCGCTAGGGGCGAGACCATATTTTGCACGAACGTCTGCTGCTGGCCAGCGCTGGTGTGGGCTCTCCAGGAGCTGCTTCCTGAGCCTCCCCCGCAAAGTAATTGGATTTAAATGATTTAGCTACTGTGGGTGGGCGATCGCCACGTCGTGCGGTATGTTTCTTGCGCCTTCATTCATCTTCCCGAGCTTGTAAATCGTGAGCGCGCGTCGGTTCACCCCACTCGCCGACCCCGAAGCGACGCCTTGGCCGGGAGCCGATCTTCTCCGCTTTCCCTGCGTTCCCCGCGTTCACCCTGGTCACCGCTCGTCGCCGCGATGCAATGGAGGAGGAGGGCGACCTGTTTCCCCTTCCGTTAAAACTGGT
This sequence comes from Teleogryllus occipitalis, assembly GCA_011170035.1. Classification (NCBI taxonomy): domain Eukaryota; kingdom Metazoa; phylum Arthropoda; class Insecta; order Orthoptera; family Gryllidae; genus Teleogryllus; species Teleogryllus occipitalis. Next base: position 729,033 of record BLKR01000036.1, read on the forward strand.
TGCTGCTTTTCATCACTTTTCCTCCTGCAGCTCTTCCTCTTCCTTCACTAACCCGTGGAGTTCTTTTCCTTTTTTGTTACGTAATGCAAGGAGACAAAAAGGAATCGTTTGTAAATCAAAGGGATTTTGAACGGATTCGCGTTCTTGTGTTTGAAGCACTAAAATAGTAAAGGTGTGTGTAGGCGCCCTTCACAGTCACTCATACTATTGGGTTCGCTGAATCTTAATTGATCTTAATTACTGAAAGTGTCATTATTTCTCTACTTTACAGGAGTATACTAGGCTTCTTGCGAATTGTTCTGAAAATGAATTCAAGAACTTCGTAAGCATTTTACTTGTACAAGCCACACACTCAAATATACTGTCAGATTTTAATGTACTGTTTTTAATCCTTTTTCTAAGTAAAAATCAGTGAATGTAGTTTAATTAAAGTCCACGTATATACCGGATGATTGCAAGTATTTTAATTAAAACTAGCCTGATTTAATTGTAGGGAAGTTTGAAAATAAGATGTTCATTTTTTTAAAAAATGTATATATTGTTCTACGAGTAGCAGTGCTTTCTCCAATGGGTCTGCTCAACAAGCACCGGTCAGATATAAGATTCATAGAGACACGCAAACTAATATTTATAATATACAGTTTAAAATATATTACCGTTGCTACATTTTTGAACTCACAAGTCTATTCCAATCCTTACAAGTCTAATCAAGTAATATTATAATAGATTTTAAAAAGTCGCGGAGGTAGTGCTTATGAACGACTTACGTGATGTTGCCACTCTAGAATACTTATTCGTTGGGTATACATTTCACACATAACACAGATCTGCCTGAAACACAATTCAAATGAAATTAGAGAAAATATATTTACGATTATTATCATCATCAATATAATATTCAATTAATACGTTTCTCAAAACTCCCCGTTTTACACACGTAATTTAATTCCTCCTCCTCAAAGTTTGCAATTCAAGGCTACGATTCAAGCAATTTTAACAGTTTAAATGAAAATGGCTGTCTGCCATTGAGTACATTGGTCTGTTCTTCCAAAACGGCTAATACAAAACTAGCTGAATCTCCCAAAAATATTTGGCAGTAAGTAAATGACGTTCTGGCCACAGAACTGTCAAAGATCGTCTCAAAGTAGTGAAAATGCTACTATAATTAGTTCGCTTTATATTTCCGAAAATTCAAAAATTTCAGAAATTACTCATATTCCAGAAAACAGTATATAAAGTAATTTAAAGTTTTAATGTTGAAGAAAGTATTATATTGAAGAGGACTGCATTAATGCGTTAGATTTCACATTTCATAATATTCAAAAATCCTGGAAACCTACTTATATTTCAGAAGAAGTATGTATCAAATAATTTGAAGATAAAATATTGAAATACAGACTGCAGAAAGAAATCTCTGTCATCAATATTCTAAACTAGCTGACCCGGCGAACTCTGTTCTGCCTTAACAGCCGGTCCCATCTTTTTCTCGCGTCGCACTCACTGTGACAAACTGTACTACCCTTGTTGCACTGCGTACGTGCAAAAACGTGCGTTCTCACACAGGAACGCTGTCGAACGGGATAAACAGTATCCTATGTCCGTCTCCTGGCTCTAAGCTTTCTGCTCACCAAATCGGTACAGCCGTTCTTGAGTTATAAATAGTGTAACTAACACGACTATATATAGATATAACGGCGAACGAAAGGCGGCTATCATTATCGCCTTCTGTTATCAGTGCGGCGTTACAACAATGGGTTACAACAGGCAACAATGACCGTTAACATGCGAAATCACGCGAAAACATGCGAAAACGTGCAAAAACGTGCGTTCTCACTCAGGAACGCTGTCGAACCGGATAAACAGTATCCTATGTCCGTCTCCTGGCTCTAAGCTTCCTGCTCACCAATTTTCAGCCAAATCGGTAGAGCCGTTCTTGAGTTATAAATAGTGTAACTAACACGACTTTCTTTTATATATATAGATTATCCGTTCCTTTTCACACTTCTGAAACTTTTCTAAAAAATGGTGATAATTATCCAGATGAAAAAATATTATGAAATTAATTAGAGATCAAGTATTAACAATTAGATTGCATGAAGAAAGGAACTATCTTCAATATTGAAAGTGTAGTATAGATTCGAAAAAATGAACTTCACTACAATACATTTTAAAATTTCGTGAAAACAACTATTTTGAAAATGATATATGTGGAAGAATATGAATGTTTAATATTCAGGCATATTTTTCATTGCATGGAAACGATGTAGCTTCAACATGAAAAATATTTTTCAGAAAAACTTTTTTTTAAACTCTCTTCATTTCACTAAAATAGGGAAACACTGATGTTTTCAAAAAAATGTACTTTAAATTATTTAAAGATCTTATTTTTAGAAATAGATTCCTCTAATAAAAACATTGTAACTTCAAAAATGTAGTTGACGGAAATCATCGAAACAATTTTTACCTTTTGGAATTTTCGAAAATTTTCAGAATTCAAAGAAAATCTTTCTTGAACCATTTTATACGCGTATATCGCTGAATTTGAGAACAAATTGGGTGGTTTACCAGAAAAGTTGGACAATGTCCTTGATACTTTATGAAAAGTATCTCGAAAAATTAAAAAAAAATATCGTTTCAAATTCAAGAAGCCGTGACATCAATCAGACCTATCAGAGAATATGTTTTAGTGAAAATTCTGGCAACGGATTATCCACTCGAACAGACTGACGATTTACCGTAAACCAGTTTTTTCGTATCAATCGTGTATTCTGACTACGTGTCAGATCAAGTTATTTACTAATTAATGGTACAAGAATTATCAAATATTATGATTTCATGGATCCTTACTCTTAGTTTTTCTGTCAAAAATGACAGGTTTTTGTTTCAGCATTACAATACCTTCTCTGTACTGGGTAAGTAGTTTACGTGAAAGTGAAAATGGAGAGTTCTTAGGGTGGATAAAACCTAAATATTTTACTGAGATACAAACAAATAACATAACCATTGCTTTTCCCCCACTAGGTCTCTTTTTCTGCTTCTTTGTGTATCGCTGAAATGACACAAAAATAACGATTGATATGTGTTTAGTCACAAGTTCCTTACATGCTCAAATTTTGATAATGTAATTTACAAAAATAAATTTATTTTAAGGGCTAACACGCACGTATTGGAGATAAAACGTATTTCATTGCTGTAGCAGATATACACTCTATACATGAAAATCAATAGCATCGCCTGCCGTACTCTACTCAATTTGTGGGGAGAAGCTTTTATGTTTGTAACATTATCCAACAAATTCTTATAAAGTATGTGATAATTTATTGTTTTTTTACATTTTTTTGACTATTCGTTTGTCAGTGTTCTTTGCTATTGCGTTATTGCGCTATTGCGTTTCTATTGCTACATATACTACGTTAATGAATTGTTAGTCTATGAATATCAGTGTTCACAAATAAAAAAAATGTGTACTAACTTGGGAGTTCTCGGTGTCGCCTACAGGTGACGCATCTTTAGAGATTTTTTAATTAATAGTCGTTTATGAACGTGATTGGTTCACTTGTGTTTAGGCCTTTCTTAAACGTAACCATGTGGATATTTTGCACCACTGCTACTAGGAAATTGTGAGGTTAATTTATTTATTTAAGACGTTTCGCAGTAAATTTACCGCATCGTGGACTTCTGCTCTTTCATCCTACAGATATTGGAAGAAAAAAAATTACAAATAGACAACTTTTTTACTGCAATTTTAAAACTGCAAATAATTCATTAGTAATAGTAATTTGATCATTAATTGGTTTTGTCATAGATTTTACAGGCCGAAAATCCGGGGTGTCACTTTCAGACGACACCGGAAGGTGAGCTTATGTTTGATCCAGAATCAGTGCTATGGCTTGATCTTGGGTGGCATGAATTCTTATGCGTTTTATTTGTATCGTTTGCAGTCTAGAAGCGCGTGAGATTTTAGAAAAGTTACATGAGCTTGACCAAGACTATAATTTTCTTTTGTTACTTCCTGGTGATGCTCTGATCAACGATGAATAAAGTGGTGACGAAACCGAAAGACACATGAATTGTTTGTCCGGCTCACTTCTGAATACAATAGTTAAAGTTTACGGAAGGATTAAAGATGATTCCGGTGCAGATTTTTAATCAACAAGATGTAGCATGTGAAGAAATTAATTTAGAAAATAGCAATGAAATCTGTCTCTTTGGGCAGGAAATATAACAAGAAAACACGATGGGTTGAAGATGAAAGTTACTTTCATTACAAATCTGGTAATGGTAAAAAGGACACAAAATCAAAAACATTCTTCGCACCCACAGCTAGTATAAGGCTTAGTTTTTCCGTGATGCTCGCCGAAAATGCCACAGAATTTACATACTGCGACTTTTGCACGGTGATTGTCCAAGTTTACTGTGGTATGTATGGAAAGGCCTCTCGGAAGTCTCCAGCTGTCAGAGCCACTGTGAAAAGTCAACCGGAAGAAATAAGGTTTCTGGTGTAAACCTAAATGGAATAGATTGTTCTCACAGAAGATGCAGACTGTCACCAACGCACAAGAATCATATGCCAGAAGGGCAAAGTCAAAGGGCACTTCAGCTACATTATTGGTACAAATTTCATAATATAAATTAATGCAAAAAATATTTATTTTCTGCTCTTATCTTCAGTTTTATGTCTAGTTTATTTTTATATGTAAAGAAGAGGACTTTTACATAAGATTCGAATGCGACCCGAAATTGAAAGAAAACTATGCGATCCCCGACCATGTGAGGTATTTCAGTGAATTTATTAGATACCCAGGAATCCGGAAAAAATACAAAAATCAATTTTTCATTTCCAATGTGGGTAGAAATTGAAAGAAACCCAGCAACTATCCAGCTTGTCACCATGAGAGAAGTGTCTGTGGGTTTGGTAAATACCAAGTAACTGGAGGAAAGTAAAAAGCAATGAAACTGTTTCGATTTTAAGTAAAAAAACACGTATATTTGATTGCGTTATTCCGCCTACTCTCTCACTTAGTATATGACTGAATTCTCAGACTCGGTGCGTCTGCTTCTGACATATGTTACGTCATGTGATATCAAGGCTCTAAGGACGAGACCGTCCGCCAAAAAATATTTATTATATATTGCGTTATGGAACAGCTACGTATTTTATATTCTTGGTAAGAAAAGAAGTGCTGTTTTCTTGTTATGTAAAAGACAAATACCGATTATTCGTATAAACTTGGCTACGTAATTGCAGCATTCATTAAGACTATTTTTGTTAAAACTATTTAATTAGTTGCAGTGTTATACGAAAGTATTTTATTTTTTGTTTTTCTGCCTGCCTGCCTGTCTGTCTGTCTGTCTGTCTGTCTGTGTGTCTACTTGTCTGTCTGTCTGCCTGCCTGTCTGCCTGTCTGTCTGCCTGTCTGCCTGTCTGCCTGCATGTCTGCCTGTCTGCCTGCCTGTCTGCCTACCTGTCTGCCTGCCTGTCTGCCTGCCTGTCTGACTGCCTGCCTGTCTGCCTGCCTGTCTGCCTGCCTGTCTGCCGGCCTGTCTGCCGGCCTGTCTTTCTGCCTGTCTGCCTGTCTGCCTGCCTGCCTGCCTGCCTGCCTGCCTGCCTGCCTGCCTGTCTGCCTGCCTGTGTGTCTGTCTGCCTGCCTGTCTGCCTGCCTGTCTGCCTGCTTGTCTGCCTGCTTGTCTGCCTGCTTGTCTGCCTGCTTGTCTGCCTGCTTGTCTGCCTGCTTGTCTGCCTGCTTGTCTGCCTGCTTGTCTGCCTGCTTGTCTGCCTGCTTGTCTGCCTGCTTGTCTGCCTGCTTGTCTGCTGCTTGTCTGTCTGCTTGTCTGTCTGCTTGTCTGTCTGCTTGTCTGTCTGCTTGTCTGTCTGCTTGTCTGTCTGCTTGTCTGTCTGCTTGTCTGTCTGCTTGTCTGTCTGCTTGTCTGTCTGCTTGTCTGTCTGCTTGTCTGTCTGCTTGTCTGTCTGCTTGTCTGTCTGCTTGTCTGTCTGCTTGTCTGTCTGCTTGTCTGTCTGCTTGTCTGTCTGCTTGTCTGTCTGCTTGTCTGTGTATCTGTCTGTTTTGTATCTATCTGTCTGCTTTGTATCTATCTGTCTTTGTATCTGTCTGTGAATCTGTCTGTCTGTGAATCTGTCTGTGAATCTGTCTGTGAGATCTGTCTGAATCTGTCTGTCCTGTAGAGATCTGTCTATTTTTGAATCTGTCTGTCTTTGTATCTATCTGTCTTTGTATCTGTCTGTGAATCTGTCTGTCTGTGAATCTGTCTGTCTGTGAATCTGTCTGTCTGTGAATCTGTCTGTCTGTGAATCTGTCTGTCTGTGAATCTGTCTGTGAAACTGTCTGTGAATCTGTGTATCTGTCTGTGCATCTGTCTGCGTTTCTGTCTGTCTGTGTATCTGCCGATCTGCCTGTCTGTCGGGCTGTCGGTCTGCATGTCTACCTGGCTGTCGATCTGCATGTCTACCTGGCTGTCGATCTGCATGTCTACCTGGCTGTCGATCTGCATGTCTACCTGTCTGTCGGGCTGTCAGTCTGCATATCTACCTGTCTGTTGGTCTGTTAGTCTGCATGTCTACCTGTCTGTCGGTCTGTCAGTCTGCATGTCTACCTGTCTGTCGATCTGTCAGTCTCCATGTCTACCTGTCTATCCGTCTGTCTGTCTCCCTGTCCGAGAACAACGCTAGCGGCTAAACCGTTCAATCAATTTTGTCTAAAATTGATATTCTCCAATCGATCTGACTGATGTCCTGGCCCCTTGAATTTGAAACTGATATTTAAATTTCAGGCAGTATTTTTCATGAAGCTCCTAGGGGATTTTCAAAATTTTGAAAAAATATAACGCCATCGATTATGATTGAGTTTTGTTATTGGATATTGCATATGACGTTTAAGAGTGTCGCAGGTCTCATGTTCGTTGAAAGCCCTGATTTTTCGAAAATTGCAAAAGTTGAAAAATATTTCGTAGTTTTTCTACAATTAAAATATTAAAGATTGACATTTTTTTCGATAATGAAATCGGTTTCTTAATGATAGATTTTGAAATAAGGTCATGCACATTTTTTCGAAAATTTGAGTACTTTTTGCGTAATTTTGGGTGAAAATATTTGGCTAGAAAGTACATGCTGTATAGCGTCACTTTTGATCTTTACATTGATGTGCTATTTGTCGTTAATATTGATTTATTATTATTATTATTATTATTATTATTATTATTATTATTATTATTATTATTATTATATTTAATTGGTCTTCTAATGAAATAGCCCTAAATTACATTTGTTCAATTTATTTAAGCGGAAATCAGTTTCTTGAATACTGACTCATCCTTTCTAAGAGAGATGGATGGAGTGTATTCCGTGATGTCAAGGAGACATGCATGAGAAATGCTAGATTATCAGGATTTTAATGCGAGATTTTTAATCTATCTAAGGTTCCACTTTGATGACTACTGCTGGCGTGCTTTATTATTTCCTACAACTTTTGGAACTTCAAAACTTGCATAATGATAAAAATCCTCAAGAAGTTGACATTGTCGTAAATGTAAAATATCCCCCCTTTTTTGTTGTTGTTCACAGTTGAGGCATATCTGGTAATGACAACTGACATTTTGGGCGAAATTAGAATTATTAATTGTAAGTGGAATATGTAGTAGCTCTTTTATCTCATTTTTAAGAATGTTCCTTGCATCATGTTTTTTCATTTTGCAAATTCCAAAAATAAACAAAAATTGACAATAAATTAATTTAGGACGCACAGATAATTTAATGCAAATGGTGTTCAGAAATTGTTTTTTTTTCATCTGTGACATGAAGTGTCAGTTAATATTAATTACGTCTCTACGCCTCAACTGTAATTTATAAAAACTGTAAATTCAGTAAAGTGGTTAGGCGGAAGAGCAGGCCTTAAGGCCTGAGCCTCACCACAAATAAAGACAATTTTATTATTATTATTATTATTATTATTATTATTATTATTGTCATACGAAGGATAAAAAAATTTATGTTACCATATATTGTTTGAGGAATATCAAAATGGTCGCACCGTGATATGTTCGAGTGATATCTTTGTGTTTAGTAATACAAGAAAGAAAATGTATGATTTATGAAATTCATTTTGTAGCTAAAAATGTGGCACAATTGTACCTTATAAATATAATACAACTGGCATATCGCTGGATATTATTTATTTAACGTTTCGTATACAAAAAGAGGTCTAGCTGCATCCTATTTACTATTTTTACCAATTACGATAAGAAAACATTGTGTTAGAGCGTCTGTAATTTTTAAGGTGTCTAAAACATCTGTAATTTGTAGAATAAGAAACATTTTTTTAAAAATATCGAACAAGTTTCAATTGAAATATTTTTGAGGGAGGGGTTCACTCGAACCGCTATTGCCATTTCGATACACAGAACCGCACTTTAAAGTTAACTGTAATTTATATAATAAACAGGTATAAAAGTGTCCTTACAATCTAGCAAGGACTTGAAAGAGAATGAAATTGGGAGTGCGTTGTTATTAGAGCACATTTTTTATACATTGTGCATCTATTTTTGTCCCTGACTATTTAGGTTGAATCGTGATTTAGAGTTTTACATCATCCAAATTTCTATCCCCGCAAATTGCCGAGTTTTGTTGTAGAGCTTGTCAGTCACGAAAATGACTCCTAGAAGTGGTCAATCATCACTATCCAATAAAATCCGGCGTCCCTCAAGGAAGTGTATTGGGTGCAGTTCTGTATGTACTATACACATATGATCTACCTATCACTGAGAATACTGTAACGGCTACATTCGCCGATGACACTTCCATAATGGCAACTGACAACGAACCAGAAGAAGCATCATTACTACTGCAAGCTCATCTGGGCAAACTACAACTCTAGTTCAATACTTGGCGCATAAAAGTAAATGAAATTAAATCGAAACAAATCACTTTCACTATGAATAAGAGAACTTGTCCTCCCGTACAACTAAATCATCATGATCTACCGCAAGAAACCACTGTCAAATACCTAGGCGTACACCTAGACAGAAAACTGGAAAGCACATATTCTACACAAACGCAAGGAACTACAAATAAAATACAAACAACTATACTGGTTGCTAGGAAGAAAATCTGTGCTGGCTACAGACAATAAACTTTTAACATACAAGTTATTCTTGAAACCAATCTGGACATACTGTATACAGCTCTGGGGCTCAACCTGCAGGTCAAATATTCAAACCATACAGAGATTCCAATCCAAGGTTCTGAGAGACAATGCTAGTGCTCCCTGGTACGTCCGAAACGATGTGCTACATAATGATTTTAACATGCCAACAGTACAACAAGAAATTAAAAATTTTAGCCATAAATATGTCAGCAAACTAGAAAACCGTAATAATGTACTAGCCATAAACTTACCGGACAATAGTTTAGAAGTCAAAAGACTGAAAAAGTTCAAACCATTGGATTTGCCAAATAGATTTTAAAATGACAATAGTGATAATACTGTAATAAAATCAATACCAAATGTTTTCTCAACATGTGCTTGTTACAAGTGTACAATATGATAAAGGAAGATCACCAGTGGGTGACCTTTCCATGCAAGTTTGTAATTTCTAACAGCATATTTACTTATTGTTCTTGTTTTGAACAGATTGTAAATTTACAGATTTAAATAAAAAAAATAGAAAAAAATAGAAGTGGTCAATAATTCTATCTAATATTTAGCATGTAGAACACATTAGACGAAAAAGTTGGAAAGAAAGTAACGGGAAATAAAATGAATTTCATGTGACAGCAGCAGATTTTATAATGTATTATTAATTTACAAAATAGTTATATAAATAGTACAAAAGCTTAAAGCTCCCTTTTTTGACAAAAGGTGAATTCGTGCCCTTTTCTTAAAAAGAAGGTTTAAGTTGCATATTTCTTTGCGGTACCTGGCAGATCTATCTTAGAATTGCACATACGCGAAATAACAAGGCAATAAGAAGGTTAATTCTTAATTCAAAATGAATCGATAATTTCAGGCAAGTCGTTCAAATTTCTTCAGTTCTTAACAACAGTTAATTCAGATTCCAACACGTGCAGAATTACCTCAAGGAGCGGTACTGTCACCTACGTAATTTTTAGTATTCAAAAATGATTTACTTGAACTCCAGATTCATGATCATATGCGTGCTTTATCTAGTATCATAGTCTACTTTTATTCGGAGAAAAACGAAGGAAATAACGTTGAAACCATATGGACTTACATACATGAAGATCTTGATATCTTAACGAGTTGGTGTCTGCCAAACAAAATTATAGTCAATCTAAATAGAAGGAAGAATGTAAGGTTTAGCTTAAAAATATTTAATGTACTGTTTCAAACATCATATACCACATTTGTAGAAAAATTAAAACTAACTGCAATTGTGAAATAATAGAAAAGATTAGTAGTTTTCTGTATTTAGGAGTTCTTTTTCATGAAAAATTGAATAAGAAAAAACATATCCCAACCTTGCGCAAAAAATGAAATTTACAGTTAGGTCACTCTATTACTTAAACCATTTTTGTGTCTTCAATTTGCTGTGGATATTAAGTTTTGCATTAGTTGCCTCCAGAATACGATATGGTATGCATTGTTGGGGAAGAAGTTTTAAAAATATACTTAGAACATCTCAAAGTCATTTCAGAAGAATCATACTGAATAAACAAAAAAGAGAAACATCTTCCTGTGCAACATATATTTTTTGAAAAGTTTTAAAAATGTTTTATATTATAAATGGCAATATTAGTACCAACAACTTACTCTATCAAACGAAAAGAAACTGTCAGGGATTTTTAGGCTATCAAAAGTCAATATGTATTTAAACAATCTTATAATTATAATGGCTGACAAATTGTATTAACTGCAGTCCTGATTTAGAACCTTCTTGCAGAATTTGAAAATTTAGTCATTCTCATCTCACGATGTAAGCTTTTTAAATTACTACATAACTTACTGGAATATATTAACTTTTAAATCTTAGTTCTGATTACAGTATATAGACTGTCTTGGTTTAGAAGTCTAGTTACCTATGATTCATCTTCAGTGACTTGATATTTCTCTTCTAGTTGATTTGCTTTCTTGAAATCTTGTGAAGTGACAACCATTATGTAAAAATTATTTTTGGAAACCTATTAGTCATAATGTACGTTTCAATTTTTTTATCTTATGTTGTGTACTCTTAATTACAAGTAATGTTTTTTTAAATTATTAGATTATTGATAACGAATACCGGTTCTTGTGTCCAACTTACACAAGCTATAATCTACGTGAGAATCATTGAAAGAAAAAATTATTGTATATCAATATTTGAAATTATGAAACTTAAATGAGTTGGAAATTAGATAAGTTATAGGAAATTAGATAAGTTATAGGATGTCTATTTTGACCGTCTGTTATTTTATATTGAAAAACCCAATATATTATAGACAGTCCAGTTTTGATAATGGGTTGAATTTGGTTGTTTAAAAAATATTCAACGTTAACGATTAGAGAAACAGCGAGATATTTAACACTGTTGTCATAAAACTATTGGGTACTTTCTCTATATCATAGACAAGTTTCACATATCGAATGTGCTCTGTACTCGATACTTAAGCGTTCGTGTTAGTGTCATATCACTTGTTTACAATAAAATGTCTTACAATATAATGCAAGAAATATTATAGCTGTGATTTTGTAATATTTTTTTCGTTTATTTTTAGTCGCATTGAATAGTGGGTCATTAGCGGCTTTAATTTCATTTTACAGATTGGTTTACTTATGATTGGTATTATACAATGTTAGTCTATCCTGTTTTAGTATACTAATGTACAAGAATTGACTCTGTAAATAATTGCTTTCGTTTTGAATTATTTTATTATTGATTTAAGCAAAAAATTAAAACAAATCCCCAAAATCTTCGGAGACCTGTTTTAATTTATGAAATGTGCAAATGCACGTTTTATTAACATTCCAGTTGGGAAAATGTTTGAGAAATTTGAAGATCATTCCCTACAATAAATTTATATTTTTACGTTATTTTTACAGTTACATTTTTACATTTCAACGTATATATTTCAGTTGTCATAAGTTTAGAAAAAACATTGACTTCTAAATAGACCAAGTAATATTAAAGCGAGTAGATACCAAATAGTCATAAGAATTGTTTGAATTGACAGCGTTTGTGCTGAATTATCTCATAAATCACAACAAAACTCCGGAGTTGCCCGGAGTTTAAGGACTATTTTTAATAAATAAAGAATTGCGACCTGAAAAAAACGACGTATTTTAAAGTATACAGATTACGTAAATTGTTTGTAAACTCATAATTTTTGTTTGTATGTTTAAGTAATGTTTCACTAATGCAAGCTCTTAGTAAATTCATTTTTACTATTGTTTATAAAGCCTATTATAAGTAAGGACAATTATTTGTCAATTTTTTCTTTGTTATTGTTCTTTATTTTCTTAAATTTTTTCATGAACTGTTGCGAACACCGTACTGAACCTAAAACTTGGAGTCTTCCGGGCTGAGCCAATATTAATTATAGCATTATATTAATTAAAATGTTAAAAAAGAATAACTTAGAAACGACATTATGTATTAAATAATTACAAGAAATTACATAAAACTACATCAAAACAGAAACAGAGTACATTCTGTTTAGCTGACATACTGCGAATCTGTGTACATTACGCATTTTCTATTTTTTGTGAAATAAATGGCGTAGGTTTTCCCAGGCCGTGAGAGATAGGTAGCATACCAGCCAAGCATACTCCAACGGCAACGATTGATGTCCCAGACCTGCGAAGACGCAACATCATTTCACCTACCTCGCGCGTCAATCACACCGCGTTCCCTCCACGCCAACTCGTCACGGCCTGGGCGGAGGAAGGAAGGAAGCCACCGACCCGATCCGTGCGGAAGTTGTCGATCAACGGTTTTCTCCCAAGAACAGGCCGGGGACGGCGCCTCTTTCTTCCCGGCCGCGAGCCCGTCAGGCGACTTCTCTCCTTTGGCAGCGGCCAGCACTACTCTCGCGGCGCCGTGCGGCGTCGCGTCGCCTTGCCTCGTTCGCCTCGCCTCGCCTCGACGGGAACTCGTTAGCATCATAAAAGCTCCGCGCGATTGTCGTAGGCGCGGCTCGCGCAGTCCCCTCTCCGGGACTCGAACCCGTACTAGCTGCATAGAGAGCGTCAAAGAGGGAGGTCGCGCCGGCCGTCGGTCTATGCGCTAGTAGACGATGTGGCGACATCCGCAGCGGCGATGCGTCTAGAACCGGTCTGCGGGCGTCGGCGATGCGCGGGATTCGAAGGGACGACCCTTTCACCCTGGGAGCGGCGCTACAGTGATGACAGGGGGACGCCGCGCGGGAGCGTCGACGCACACTCCACCCGATAGAGAAGACGATTTTTCCCTTCTACTACTTTCATAAGGAAAGCCGGTGGCTTCAGGAAATTTATGAAGGTGGCAGATTTTTTTAAGAAAAAAAAAGAAAACATTTTTTAATTAAATTGATCGTAATGGTTTAATTTTGTTTATTACTTTCAATTTCTATTTTTATTTTACATACAATTTGAAAATGAAACATATGAAGAATATTCTCAACATCTTTCGGGAGAACTACTGTTCCGATTAGAATTACAGTAGAATCCCGTTGTCTAATCTCTCCAACCGTTCGAATGGTTGGCCACTCTCCAGTATATTTTGGGGTTGTCTCTCCTTTTTGTCACATGACCGGCTCTCCAGGTCAGATCTGAGAGAAGAGACGCTTCCTGAGGGCAAGCAGTCTTCAGTCCTACTATTTCCACAGAACTGAATTCTTCTCTGCAGTCATTGCCTACTCTCCGTTCGCATTTTCCTCTCCGCAATCTCCCAATCCCGCATCCACTTGGGTTTCCCTCGCTACATGCTCCCTCTCCCCCTACCCCTCTACGGTACCTCGCAGCTTCCACTCCTTCCACATCCACCCAACCCAATTCCCCAGCCTAGCCCCCAACCTACAATCCTCTCCCCGCCGTCCCATCGCACCGCGGCTCAGCTCCCCTCCCGCCACTCCTCTCCCGTGCGGGGAAGCACGCGGCAGGTCCAGGCGGGAGGTCGAGCGCCGCCGCAGGCGTGCCAGAACGAAATTATTCCGGCCGATTTTGTGTGGTTTTCTCGTCGCCGCGTGCCGGCATTCCGTCATACTGTCCGCCGTCATCATCGCTCATCAAGCGCTGCCTCCACCACTGCCGCCGCCGCCACCGCCGCTCAGGTGCGAACGGTCGCACCAAGGGCAACGACATGACCGGAGCACCGCCCTTCACCGCCTCTGCGCGGACCCGGCGCGAGAACAGGTCATGGAGGAGACGGTCCGGAGTTCGAGATCAGGATGTCACCTGGTTACACACTCCGCGCCAGTGTCGTAGAATGCAGAGTGAGTCGGTGGGATTAGCCGTTATTCACTGCCGGCTGCAAGATCTGCGCCAGTCGGGAGAAGAGCATTGAACTTTGCGCAGTCTCTGACACAGTGCGCTGGAGTTTGTAGTGGCAGTTACTGCACCAGGTCTTGGGCATTTACTAGAATTTTTAATATACTGAGAATCGAAAAAAAAAGTTCAGAAAAATAATGATGTTCTCAATACTAAGCGTACATACTCTCTAACAGACACTTCATTTCCACTTCACACTTCAAGAATGGTTAAAATTATTTACGAGCTTTACATTATTTATTATGAATAGTTATTATTAGTGGCCTGAGGCAGCAAAAATGTTGCTGTCGCGTGTGTGAAAAATGAAGTCCTGTAGAACATTGGTTCCTCTTAAAGGGCGTGACGCACCAAGTATGATAATTCAGACCGTACGAATTGAAACTTTCATGGTTTCTAGACTTTTTAGGGAGTTGTTGGGTTGGTAACGAAGCCATTAATACCTTTCAGATGCCAGAGATCTTTCAGTTTTCCGCCAACTAATACTTAGGTTGAAAATTAGTTATATATATATGATTTCTGGCGGGACGCGACGGAATGGCGTTTCTGTAACTCGGGAACTAAATAAGAAAAAACAAATACTAGGCAACTTTGATTTTCGGTTCGACCAACTTTCGTAAACTCAGAATTAAATAATTTCCCATTTAACTGTATTTTTTCTGTGAACGTAATAAAATTATATTTTAAATATACAACTATTTCTATTTCATTAATAATTAATTTGGAGTCCGTTCCGGAACATAAAATTTTATATATATATATATATATATATATATATATATATATATATATATATATATATATATATATATATATATATATAATTTCCCCTAAGTCACGAAACACGACGTCCAACTATCAGGCCTCCATCTACCCAACCCTGTTTGCCTGCTCGGGGCGACCACCTTTACTCCGCTTCAAGGTCGCCCCTTCTCACTAGCCGGGGTGGAGGGAGAGACGCACACGACGTGCGGCCGTCGCCCTCAGGGTAACTCCGGGACGAACCGCTAGGTTGCGCTCGATACACGGGAGTCCAGCATCAAATCCGAGATTGCAAACAAACCGCAAGCAAAATGTGCAGCACATGTGTTCAAATACATTTTTGCATCCAACAATTAATATTTAATTCCATACTTTATATTATGCGCGGTGGGCGCTGGAAAATCTGCGCCGAACGCCTACGCTGTACGGACGGTTCGCTACGCGGCGAAATTCTGTATTGAGCGCGTGTTAGATTCGCCTCGATAGCGAATTTTTGTGAACGCATTATGTGATAGTACGATTAATCTTTTCATTTATATATTTATAAAAATATAAATTGCTTCCATTGTACGTTTTACTACTGCGTTGTACGCTATATAACCTACGTTTTTGTAAACCCACGCATCACGCACATTTCACACACCCCTCCGCTCTTTTCACACGAGAATTTTTGCAAATCTCAATTTTATTTTTAAAATTTAAGTCGAAACGTTCGTAACGTGACGTAAAATTTACAGATATCTAGAAAGAATTAGTTGATGTAATATATTATTTATTTATGATTTTTCGTGCAGAGTCGCTGAGCGATGGCCGCTGATGGTGGTCCTTAAATCCAGTTGGCCATGGGGTACAGGGCATGGGGAGGCAAGCTCCGGGCTGAGCGGGCGCTGCGGCGCGCGGCCTGGCCGCGGAGAACAAAAGCACAAAACATGGCGAACGCGGGTTCAATTCCCGCTGCCGATGAACAACCGCCATTCGCGCGCCAGTCCTCCCTCCTGTCCCGACTGTGCCAATATTTTGCGCTCTGCGTCTAACATGTATATTGCGGTGATAAAAATGAGGGTACGCGAGTGCGGCGGGCGGGCGGGCGGGCGGGCGGTCGTGCGAACGGGGTGGGGGCGCTCGTGGTACAGCGAGAGGGGGGAAGGGAGAGGGGAGGGAGTGGCCGGGGGGAGGGGTGGCGGGGTGTGCGCGCGGTGTGGGGTGGCGGGCGCTCGGAGTGTGAAGAGGGACGGGGTGTCAGCCGCGAGGTGTGGGCGCGCGGAGCAGCAGGGGTCACCGGGGAGGCGGTGGGGGATTTGGGTGCCCGTGGGGTAGGTGGATGGGTGTGTGGGTGGGTGCTGTGGCGGCGCGCGTGGAAGGAGTGCGTGGGTTTGCCTGTGCAGTTGTAGGCCTACCCCTCCCAGTCACTCTGCCAGGCTTCGTTTGTATTGATTTGCAAAAGCTAGTTAAAATTGTTAGGTCTACAAACATTTTACCTACCGTGTGCAGGCAGCACCAGCCACGCCCGTGTTTCTCGGCTTGGAATGCGCATCCGATGACGACTGCTAGCGGCTGGCCCGGAGGCATATCCTGCGTTGATATCTGCTTGTTGGTATGCACCAAGTTCATGTGGACCTCGAAATTCCTCGTGACTGAACCTGCGGATACGAACCGACAAACTTTGTCGCAATGCCCACACATTACCTCATGGCTTTACTGTCTATCCAGTCGCAATTTCGAAACGCCAATTGACTAAAAACGTAAATCAATTTCAATGAAACACTTTTTTAGGAGAAAGGAAACGTACTTTTGGTCGAGAAGTATATATGAGTACATTGTTCGTATCTTTTTTATAAAACAGCCTGCATAACGTTACATACAACAAAACATTTCTGGTTGTTGTTAATCATTTTTCGGCCCTGTCCTTTACAAAATAAGAAACCTTATTAATTCCGTATTACATTTGCGTTACTTGTAATGGGTTACGTTTCCTCCAGTGAATATCATTCTCTAGAATTCCGCAGCCAGACATCTGGAAGTGTTTGGAGGCATGCCCTTTGTTGCGTTCCTGCTAGCTCCCCTTTAACCTCGAGGTGGCTAGACCAAGTTCCCTCAATTTCATGGTCAATATAGCTGCATCATAATGCATAAGACTGAACTTCGGGGGCAATAACGAGGTGACGCTACATCGATCACGGAAACTGTGTCGAATCAGATTTCGAGGAATCTGTTCGTAGTAGTGAGTGATGAATGCTGAATTTCCGATAATCTTACTTTCTTACCAAGTGATACGAAAATCGTGGATTTTTTAATGCCGTTAAAAACGTTAAATTTTTTAAATATTTTCCATTTCTGAACCCAATAAAAAACTTGCTAAAAAATATTCTGTTTCTTGATGAAAATCATTAACTGAAAATAGTAATTTTTAATGTTTTTTTATTTCGTAGAAACACAAAAACCTGTGATGTCTTTTGAACTATAGATGCGTACAACCAACAAATCTACAAACATTTTTAAAAACAGAAAATAAACAATATTTTTCATTCCGGATTTGGGCAACAAGTCGTGCCTACTAGTAGATGTCGCTGCGCTGTGCAATGCATTCATAACATCATAAACAAGAAGATAGAGAAACGTCTTAAATACAGATTTTGTTAAAGAAGATAAACCTGGTTTGAAGGATAATTACACGATTCGTACAGATATTCATCGAAGCACTGGGATTCATATTGAACCGATACCAAATGTTGGCCTGAGTTTAGGGGGTATTATTATTATTATTATTATTATTATTATTATTATTATTATTATTATTATTATTATTATTATTATTATTATTATTATTGTTATAGTGATAGTGATAGTTATAGTTATAGTTATTATTGTTATTGCTATTATTATTGTTATTATTAATATTATTAATAATAATTTTATATTTCAGTGTCATACACGAGCGTAAAATATCGTTTATGTTGTATGAATTAATCATTCTAGACAAATACAATTAAAAAATATACATTCTCTCATTTTTCAAAACATTCATCTTTTACTATGCATCACAACAAATAGTATCTTTATGCATTCGCATAATATATCATTCATTGAGATATTAATAATTCATGAACAACGTGATCCGCTGACAATAAATCTTCAAGAAGAAAATATTATCTCAATAATGACGATAGGAGCGAGTGACGTACCTTTCTCAAGAACATACAGTATCTTTACAATATGTGTAATATTTATTCCAGGTTCTGCAAAATAAAAAAAATGTATGTTAAGTTACGCTAGGACAATAGTCGCCTTGCCGCCAGGAGTACGTGCGCCACTGGCCAGAGCGCTGGGCGCCCATGAGAGTAGATAAAAAACATCACTCTAAATGATAACGATATACGGGAAAATCGTGTGATTCATCATGAAGAAAGACGTAAATTTTATGAATAAGATGAATGTATTTTATTATATTATTGAGAAATAAAAAATCTTTAAAACACGAATGTTGATATAATGTATTTCCTCATTTAAATGATGAGGAATTTTTAATAATAAGCAGTAAGATAATCTAATTATTTTTATTATTAATCTCATTTTTTGGTACATTTATATTGCAAATTGTGCGGATAAACCCACTCTGTATACATTATTAACTTAATATGACACTGAGTTTTAAAATATACATTTCCCAGACATTTCCGCACTATGCTTGTTGTTGTATCAAGCCCTCTGAATATGTTTGAATGCATCTACTTTCACACCCTGGTGGAGCACGCATCAGATTTCGAGGGACGGCACCGGTACTTGAGATAAATATTGGAATAAAGTCAAGTTTTCAACTTGCCATTGTTTCTTGGTGCGTTCTGTATGTTCTGAGTATTTTTTGGTTTCTTTTCGCGTTTTTACTTTGTAGGTTGATAGTATTTGAGATATAAATATCTATCTGCGTGACATATCTCTTTTTGGCTATCGCAAACGGGTATAGTATGTTGTGAATTACTGTCCGATCTGTTAAAACATTGCTATACGAATACAAACGTCACTCGTAGTTTTCTAGCACAGTTACAGGTTGGGATTTCGAATATGGTACCATTTCTTCAATGAAAAGTTGAAATTTTTCAGCCAATGTTTGATGTACAATGTTGGCCACTTCGCCTTGCCATTTATACTATTCAGAACTAGAAAAATGTGTGCATTCCAAAGTAATATGTTGGACTGATTCTGCTCTTGGGCAACTACATCGACAGTTCCTCATTTTGTCCCCTTCCATCTTCAACAACTATCTTGAAATAACTTCGTGTTGGGATAACGCGGTGCTAAATTGCCAACATACATCGTTAAGTTTCTGAGAAGGTCTGGCCTGATGTGAGCAGACGTTCAATGCTTTCATGTCAACATACCTAACCCACCTAATGTGGATGTGGATGTGAATGTGGATGTGGATGTGGATGTGGATGTGGATGTGGATGTGGATGTGGATGTGGATGTCTTCTATAAACAGATTTCGCCATCCATGAATCCAACTTTTGACGATCACTGCATAAAATGTTAGCAACGTCTCGGCGTGAGAGCTCTAAAGGTGTATCAGATTCACAAATTGCTTTACGCAGACCTGATGTATGAAAAAATCTATTTATTCATTCATTTATGATTGATTTTTTATTTGATGTATTTGCTGCTGAATGGAAAAATACATTCACATTTATTCAATCCTTCTTCTTCTTCTTCTTCTTCTTCTTCTTATTATTATTATTATTATTATTATTATTATTATTATTATTATTATTATTTATTATTCCACAGTGTGCTGCTACAAAGATTATTGTATTGCGAAATTCCACTAAATTATTCTTGCCCTTTCTTGAAAAATTGTCAAGTTTTAGAATCTATTTTTAACCACTATTATGTTGCTATGAACTTTTGTCTTACAATGTATGGCGGATGTGTTATAAGTGGTAAAAGCTGAAAATTGCCGAAATCGCAACTGAAGTTCTTTTGATCATTCTAAGGATCTATGAACGTACTTGTCCTATATTCATGAATTTCAGCCAATGTGTACTTACGTATTTGTGAATGTAGTAATTATTTTGTTAATAAGTGGGTTATTTTAATATACTAAAAGTAGGAAGAATAAATTATAGAAATGTAAAAAGGTCAAGAAACCCTTCATTTCTAGGAACAAAATGGAACAAAACAATTCATTTCTAGAAACTTGAACCTGCTAATTGTTATGCCTACATTTGTTACATGGCATATGAATTTTACGAGAATGTATAAACTTGTAACACCAAGTACGGTAGTGATTCTTGTCAATTTTTTCTACGGACGAATACAGCATTTTGGGGCCTTTTAGTTTCAAAAGAGATCTCTAGCTAAAGATTAATGTGTCATTTATACAGTAAAGAAGACAAAAGTCATGGGACAATACGGGTTGCCAACACAAATCTACAATAAAATAACCCCTGGAGCACACAGAACATAGTAAGAGTTCCAGGCTTTAGAAATTAAAATAGAGTAAAGTATTTCCTAGGAAATTCGATAATATTTTGTATTGAATAATTTGTTTTTTCATTTATAAAAAATATCAAAAACAATTTACCTGTACATTATTTTAGTAATTTTTATAACTTGATACCGGCTGAGGTGGCTCAGGGCATGAACTGATGTCACTGCATAGCCACTGTCTGGGAGGTCCTAGGGTTTGAGTTCCGGTGATGGTAGGATTTTCAACACTAGCACTATAGGCAGATCGAATTCAGTCGCTGTGTGGAGGAGAATTGTAGGTGCAGGATGCTATGATCGGTAGTTTTCCGTGGTAGCTTCGACAAACATTAGGCGAATGCCGGAGCAAGTACACCAGCGCGCGATCTCTCCTTCCTCTTCCTTTTCCTAGCCTCACCCCCTTTCTTACACACACACACACACACATGCGCGCGCGCCACACATGTCGGGGGACCAGTGGGGAGCTTTGAATCTGTCTCGACTGGGGCGGTGAACCGCCGTTTATGCGTACATAACAAGAAAGCACAAAAAAAGTTTGCACATCTGTTTCCCAGGAAAATGAAAATGTTTTACTTAATCTACCGCCTGATTGTGAACTTTTTACGAAATTATTACTAGCACAAATCAACAAATTGCTTAACATATTACCCCTCCTAATTAACAATGATTATTTTTAGATGAGCCACAATTTCTCATGGACTGAAAATATGTGCGTAGGTTATGCGACACAAACAAAAATATATCTTTTTCAATTATTATCTAAAAAGAAATAATTTGATTATAATTTTCCATGCAGTATTGTCACAATTCGCGGAGTGAGAACCAGATGGTTCTATCTCACAAAATGCACATGTTGTAAGAGAACGCTTCAAAGTTTGATGTTGTCTACAGCGCAAATTATTAATATTATGGGATTGTTTGTAATTTTGAAATAATGAACACTTAATGTAGTATGAAGTGTTACATGGTTTGCTGAAGAAAAACGATTGAAGGATACATTTACAATAAATTTGTTAAAATGCTGCAAGCACATAGGACCTTCTGATACCAAACATTTCTCAAAATTGAAGATCCAGATCGTTCTGTACTTTAAAATTGCTTCGAAGTACGCTATATCATTTTGGGTCATGGATTTGACATTTTTTACATTTCCTCATGACAATGGCTTCCGTATTTTTGGTATTTCAACCTGAGATAATTGACTTCTTTCTTTCAGTACACAAGTTCGTTTGTTTCCGGGCCTCTTTTCTAAGAGAATAACTTTTAAGTAGTATAGCATGACTGATTTTGTATAAGACCATAAAGTTGTTAGTTTGTTCACATCTTAATTGTACAATCTGAATATATGGAATTTTTTATTACAGTTTTTATTGATTATGATAATTAAAGAAATCCTGTGTACTCTCCTCAATCACGTATGATAATCTTGAAGTTAATAGAATCCTCGACAGCGATAATGGTGACCATACCTCAGATAGTTTTAAAGACTTTTCTATGTTAGAGTGTGTAATAAATATTAAGATATCATTAGGAATTCCCGGTCTTCTTTACAAATTTTGTTTGAATAGTTATATTCGCATTTACGACGCTTAATGGTCACCGTATTTTCATTTACTATTTTATCTGGTGTATTGACTTATTCTTTGCCACTCTCGCGATTTCGTTTACGTACATTTTTCTTCCGCGCTTGGGATTTCCGTTGCCTCTTCCATACAATTATGCCTTTCTTCATAGGAGTCAATTTCTCATTTGCAGTATCATTACAGAACCAGATATGTTGGACAGGCCTTAGTGGGTTGAAATGTTTCTTCCCCTCTCACGTCTTGAGATCTAAAATTGAAATGGGAGTCCTCTTCATTTTAAGTGGGGATACTCATTCTTCAGGCGTGCTCTTCCACATTCCACTTACAAATATTTTTTGTCTATTAATTATACCGGGAGAGATGGCTCAGGGTATCAGCTGATGTCACTGCAGTCGCTCAGTCCGAGAGGTCTTAGGTTCGAATCCCGACCGTGGGAGGATTTTCGACACTAGCTGGTGAACTAGGTCAAATTCAGTCGCGGTCTGAAGGAGCATTCTAGCGGCCGGCTACTCTGATCGGCAGTATTCCGTGGTGTCTCTGATCAACACCAGGCGAATGCCGGAGCAGTACCCTAACAAACGAGCCACGGACCGCGCGCGATCTTTCCTTCCGCTTCCTTGTCCTATTCTCACCCCCTATACACACATTTACACTAACATGCACTGCGCTACCATACATGCCAAGACACCGGTTGGGAGGGCTTGTCCTGGCAGGACAAGCAATGCACCCCCGCATGTGGGAGATACCGGATTTGCGAAAAACCCCACTAGCGGACGTTAGGTATGCGCCGGATCTTGCCATCCAGAGGAGGAAGACCAACGCTACCGCCAGCAAAAACACGCGCTATACTTACGGGACAAATGACCATAATCACCCGGACTCATTAACAATCAATCTATTAATTACGTAAAAGTCACGTATTCCTCTTTACATTTTCATTTATTAAGATGCTTTCCAAGCGGAAAGCATTTTATTCTATATGTGTGCTTAACTACTATTACTACCTAAACTTTAATCGTTCACGTAAAACAGCTAGTCACGCTCGTTCGTAAACACACGTACGCAGCTGACCACGGATACAAGACCAAGGTACCAGAAAGTGCGAGATAAAAGAATGTGCATTTTGGCATTAGCACAATGCTGTTTTTTGTACAGGAGCTAGGCATGTGAATATATAATAACATTCCAGTTTATTGATGGTAACGTGAAGCACATTCCATCTTTCTCAATCTCACTTTCTTAATAAATATTCTTCAAAAAAATATTACTTTCTCTAATGCTAATAAACCGTTCAGAATTTTAAACTATAAGCATAACCTCAAAGTAATAAATTAATCATTATATTTTCCCCAGGAAAATACTGACAATGTACAAGTATATTTTGATCCGTCTAGTAAGGGCAATGCACCCCCGCCAAAAAAAATTGTTTTGGGTCACGTAAAATAATTACCTAGAACATTTTCAAATTTAAAAAAAAAATACACCAAATTTATTTTATAATTTTGTTGGATAGCGTGAAGGACTTTTAAGAAAACAGTGGAGGTCAGATTTTCGTTGAAACCCCCGATTTTTCAAAAATTGCAAAAGTTTATTTTTTCCGGCGTCTTCCCACAGCTAAAATAATGAAGATAGAGATTTTTTACTTAATGAAATCTGATCCTTACAGACAGATTTTGAAGTTAGGACATGTTCAAATTTTGAATATTTGAGAACTTTTCGCGTAATTTCCCGTGAAATATAGGAAATTTTTTATTTTGTTTAAATATTGATTTCTTATACGGTAACAAATTTTTCGAATAAATTTTGACCTTGAATATTGCAAAGGAGGCTTAAGATAATGATACTGATCATATTCGTTGGAATCACTGATTTTTCCGAAAATTGCAAAACTTTCAAATTTTCTCGCCTTCTTCCTACAACTGGAATTATGAAGAAAATTCTTTTCTTAATGAAATGTGTTCATCAAAAACAGATCATGTTCAATTTTTTGAAAAATTAATATTTTTTACGTAATTTGGCGTCAAAAAGGCAGTTTTTAAATTTTAAAATCATTATTTTCTCAGAAACCAATCCACATTTTTTCTTTAATTTTTTTTTTCATGTACGTAGCAAAGAACGATAAAGAAAGTGGTGCTGGTTCTATTTTCGGTGCACACTCTGGTATCTTCAAAACGTGGGGGAAAAACGAAATGGTAAATTCGAATATCTTGCGCTTCGTTGGGGGTGGGGGTGTTAGTATGTAAAAAATTCGTCACTGCATACAGCGTGAATATACACTAACTTGAAATAAAATGAGCAAAATTATACTTTATTGGAAGAAAATACAAATTACAATTTTACAAATGCACAAAAAATTCACATTGGAAAAGTAAAATTTCAAGAGTGATTTTTGTTAAATGAAATCTCGTGTACATTAAAAAAATGTCATGTACATTTTTATAAAAAATATGAGTAATTTTACGCAATTTTGCGAATTTTAATATCTCGGCCTCCATTTGCTAGCCTTCAGGAAATATCGGATTGGAATGCGACCATGGCATTTCGCGCCGCGAAAACGACAGTTGTCTTTGAACGAAACGGCAGGCATCTTTGAACTTATAATACACATTACAGTTTTGTTTCTCAGGAGATAAATTAAAATATGCTTTTTGACAAAAGAAATGCTGCAAAGTAGATCAATTTTGGTAGTTCAAAATCCAGGGCAGCTTGGAAAACAATATTTGTAAAAAAAATAGAGTATATAGAAACTACCATATTTCCCGATAACTGAGGAGCAATTGAAAAATACGTGTACTATAAAACTTTTATCAGAATCACGGGTTGATTTTAAATCTATTGATAGTTCCCTCGAATATGTAAATATTTCATAAGATAAGAAAAGAAAAGAACTAAATGCTACGAAGAACAAGAGAGCTCCCGTACCTGGAGTTTTTCCCGTTGAGTTGTGGGAAAATGCCCCGGATGTTGTCATGAAACATTTGACAGAAATATTTAATAAATGCCTGAAAGGAATAGCCTAGCCAGAAGATGGGAAAAGTGCCTATATTATGTTACTTTATAAGGAAAGAAAAGAAATCTTGTTTCGATTATAGGAGTTTGTGTCATACCATTAACAAGAAGGCTGCATCGACGGGTTCTGAGGGGTCGTATTGAAAGGGATACGATGGAACTAGAACAGAGCGTATTTAGATGTGGTTGATACTGTGTAGATAATCGCTTTTGCCTGAAATAGCTGACAAAAAAGTCCATAGCCTATGGATGTTCATTACGCTAGTTTTTGTGGACCTCAGAAAGCATACAATACTGTGTCAGTGGTAAAGTTGTGGGAAACAATGAAAGAAAACATCCATGGGCAGGTCACAAATACTGTAAAGAGGTTCTGTGAAAGAAATAGTCAGGTTAAAACTTACACAGGTTTATCAGAGTCTTTCAAGACTAACAAAGGATTACGACAAGGATGTTGTTTACCTCCAACACACTTCAAACTGTGTTTTACAGCAGCATTGAGAAAATGGACAAAAACTGCACTAAAATGGAAATTCAGATAAGGAAATGGAAAATATTCATACATTATTGTTTGCTGACGATCGAGTTTTCCTTGCGGAAGATGTAAATGGTGATCCCTACGTGATGAGAAAACTTACAGAAGAAATGGGGATCGGAAATCAACATAGATGAGACATTATTCGGTATTTAGTGATGTACGGAAAGATATAGTCCAAGGTGGTTCTAATACTTAAAATGTAAACGATTTTAAGTATTTAGGAATAATTTTGATAGACGAGAGTATGGATCAATCGTCAAAAAGAAAAATAATGTTTACTTTAACAAAACAATGATATAGTACAATGAATTAGTTTACATTTGCATTGTATAATTTAAAAAAAGACTTAAATACCTGTAACAAGTAATGTACTTCAGCTTCGGGTCAATGACCCCCATCTCGATCGGGTTTTTGTCCAGTTTCCCTGAACCATTGAGCAAATGCTGAGATGGCACCTTAATTTGCTTCTGGACGTAAATGTGGCTTCACTATGCGCACGTTTTGTTGAGCTTTCCTTTTGCTTGTAGTGGTAGCAGAGCTTTGGGTGAGTTTCTATTTGTTAGCAAGAGAGAAATCAAATCCGTTCGTTTACCGTTACAAATAAGTTTTCTATAATTCGGCAACGAAAATATCTTGTTTTTGAAATGTTAATCTCTTGCTTTTTATATTATTATTATTATTATTATTATTATTATTATTATTATTATTATTATTATTATTATTATTATTATTATTATTATTATTATTATTATTACTATTTTTTCATCTTTCAACTATTAATAGTTAAATAGTTGGGAAGGGATTCTGAAACTCAAGAAAGCGTGCAGATGATTTTCTCCCCCCGTACGTCACATACACTTTTTGATTGTTTTTGACTAAATATCATAAAAAAATAAAATAAAAGCCGATATTTTATAAAGAGATCAAAAAGGGAAGATAGATAATAAATAAATTAAACCCACTTCTCTTGAGTAAGAATATTAGAACTAAAACAAAAATCTTGCTGTTTAATACTTCGGTAGAGAGCACAGTAATACATGGCTCTGGAATTTGGGTACTTAACCGAGCTCTGAAATAGACAATGGTGTTGAAAACAGTTTTTGGAGAAGATGCTATGGAGTCACACTACCTGATCATGTAAGCACAGAGACGATCAAAACACCATTACCTGTAGAAGGATGCTTAACTGATGTGGTTGGAAAAGATTGTTGTGGTATGGTCATTTAGAAAGGATGGATTCCGAAAGACTGCTCAAAAATGTTTGTAACTGGACGCCAGCAAGTTGGAAGAAAGCAGGTCGACCAATATTGAAATGGTAAGATAGAGTAATAGTGGTAATGAAACGAAGAGATGTATTACAAGACACTGACAATGAGCGGCCAAAATAGTGCTGTAAACATTGCTAAAATATAGTGTTTCTTCTAAACACAGGTAAGATGGACTGAAGACATGGAGCTATGCAAATGTAAATGTGTGGAAATGATTTCTATTAGATATCCGTATAAATACTTATATTCTGAACTTCAAAAATTTGTTATAATTTTTCGATAAGCAATTATTCTCTCATTTCTTTGCGTTACCATATAAACACAATTTAGTAATATAGCATATCTCAGAGAATTTTCACAATTAGCAAATTTTTTATTATAAGTGATGAAAAATTGAAATGTCTCAATAACATACAAATAATTTCCTAGTAGTATTGTCAATGTTTTAAAGTTACTTACAATAAGTTGCTAATGTACTATTATTGTAGGTTTTCTCATAGTGATCTCTAGCATTGTCTAGGATCACCATTTATTTTTTTATCTAAAGAATTGAATGTGCTCGTGAATTTGTAAATTTCATGACCTGTATACCAATACACATTTCTTACACGTAACTTGCAAAGATTATTGTTGATATATTGACAATTTGATTGGGTATATCATACTTCCACATTTATGTGGGAAATACTAATAATCATGCTACTTACAGAAACATCTATACAAATGACGCTTGTTCTACTGAGTACATCGAGTCAATACTTCTAATCGTCTTTAATAGCTAAGAATCTTTCAATGTACTTTGAATTGAAGGGTCTTTTTTGAAGTAGCATTCATGCATGTAATGGTTATAAATTTTCATTATCATTTTACTTCAAAAATATTTGATCACAGTTTACGGTAAAAGAATTCAAAAATTAAAATCTATCTTGGATGGAATGAAGGCAAGCTGGTAAGAAATTATACTTGTTTGTAAAATGTGATGCGAATACTGAAACAATTGTGATTTATTCATATTTGTTTTCTTTGAAGTAAGAAAACATGCGACTAAATCACTGACACACTGCTGTTCCTGGCTATCGAAATATTGGCCCATTCGTACTGCCCACACTTCGTTTGAATTGGTTTGTACTTTTTGAAGTAATGACTGAATTGTTGGTAGGGAAGAAATTGCAATATTGCTTTCTCGCCCTTACGAGGAGAAAATTTGTAATTGTGTACCGGAAAACAGCACAGTTTCTACAGAAAAATTCTTATTGCCGGGACCTGGTAACGGAAATTGGATAAATTCGGTTTCTAAATATAAAAAAATCCTCTAACACGTGTAGTGGTCAGAATCCACGTTTTGTTGGTTCTTGGTAACGAAAATCGATTGACAGCAAACTGTCTGTGGTCAACGCTACCACCTAAACCATTCAGCCGATAGTATTCAAAATTTATATTCTCCAATCGATCTGAATGAGCTCATGGCTTTGGAAATTTCAAACAGATATTTTGATTTTTGAGAGTACTTTACATGAAACCTCAAAATATTTTCAAATTTCTCTCAAAAATGATTCCAATTTCCAAGAACGCTTGCCAGAATGGTGCGGGTCTCATGTTCGTTAAAATCCCTGATGTTTTGAAAATTGCAAAAGTGCAATTTTTGGTGGGCAACTTCCTGCAACTATAAAATTGACGAGAGGGATTTTCTTCCTTAATAAAATCTGCTCCTTAAAGACGGGTCTTTAAATAAGATCATGTTCAATTTTTCGAAAATATGAGTAGTTTTCATGTAATTTCGCACGAAAAATAGGCAGTTTTTTTAAAAAAATAATATTTTTTGTCAAAAAACGTTTAAACGTTTTCCTTTACATTTTTCCACATTAGAAGAAAAGGTTAAAAGAATGGCGAGGGTCCCATTTTTGTTGAACACTTTGAATTTTCGAAACGGGCAAATTGAGAAATAATGCGAAAAATTATGTGCTGGTGTAGCCCCACTAGTTATAATTATGCATAACCGTTCCCAATCATGCGAGAAATATGTGTGGTTGCAATAGCACTAGTTTGTTTTCTCGTCATACTATTTAGTTACGTAGAGAACAGAAAGTATGGTGAAGCTGTAACAAAAATCAGCGATATTTTGACAGAAAAACTCGTATCGTGAGGTCTTGGTAACGAAAAAGTGGATATTTCTTGTTCCTGAATGTAGTAAACGTATTTCCTCTATCACTTTGTGCAGTTAGAACTCACCTTTTTTGGTCCTTGATTCCAAAAAAATAATTGACAGCAAAGTTCCTTATTCGTTGAGATGATATTCTCCAAAATTGATATTCCATCACCGTGCTGGCCGGGTTCAAGATCCTGCGAATTTGGAATATATATTTTGATTTATTTGGGGCACTTTAAATGAAGGTTTGAGATTTTTTCGGCGCCTTCTTCAAAGAGTGATTTTGTAAGTTCAAGTACAATTTTTCGATAATATAATGAAATTTTGGATAATTTTGCGTTAAAAATAGGTAATTTTTAAACAACTATTTTCTGAAAACGGCTCCAAGAGTTTTCTTTAAATTGTTTCCTGAGTGACAGGAGTTAACTCTTAAAAATGGCACAGGTCCCGTTTTTGTAGAACACTGTGTTTTCGAAAATTGCACATTTACAGTGCAAAAGTACAATATTGATGATGGATATCTGTTCCTGAATCAAATCTGTTCTAAAAAAATTAATGTACATTTCTTTTAAAGAACGAACTAGTTTTTGCTTGAAGTCAATTCAATTTATAATATGTTTTTCACAGAAACAGAAATATTTTCATTTTCCCCCTTGAGTAGAGCAAAGGACGTTTTAAAAAAATGGGGCATATCTCATTTTTTTTGATCTCTCTCAATTTCAAAATTTTGCAAAGTTAGAATATGGGAGCAAGCGTGTGATACTAATAGTTTTCTGGTTTGACGTACCAAATCAGTAATTATTATTATTATTGGAAATTTTAACTAGGTTTGAGTTATTTTTTTTATTAATCGATCACAATACATTCTAACAACAGACTGCGGAGATTCCTCGAGTAAACCGAGAAATACTACCACTACGATTTTTCCACTTCTGAGTGTCGAGATGCGAATGCCAGCCCCTGCCTGAGAAACTCGTTCAGAGAGAAGACCGGCCTGGGGCAGGTTTGTACACTTTTCTCGATCCCTTCCATGACTGATTCTTTCTTTCACCCTGTTCATTGTCACTCCGGTCTGCGTATGTTCAATAACCAACATCGATTCTCTCTATCTTGTACAAAGTCAACGAAATGGTTTGTTTAATGTATTTTGATAAATCTGCATGAAATGTGTATCATATGTAGAAAATAAATGTTCAATTCTTTGTAAGATTATTTTTATTTATTATATGTTAACTGAATTTTAATTTACTTATTTAGCTAAACATGTATTTACCGTTAAAAATAGGAAAGCCGTATGTGACGTACGTAGGAAAAATCCTTAATCACTGGAAGAAACGTAAATGTCGCAGCGTAAAAATTAAAAACGTTCTGCTATATTTTGCAAAAATGTTTTGATAGCTTTGAACTATATTTTCAGACTTACAACATAAGAAATGAGTTTTCTACTGAGACTTGTAGAAATCCGCTTCATGAAGTACAGTATGTATGTCCTTTCCCTTTTGAATTATCTTATTGGGCATATCCAAAGTTTTAAAATGGTTTCCAATAAAATTTATTAAAAAACAGATTAATCAAACGTTAAATAATGGTATACAAAATTTCTGATTCTGAAAATATTTTTCTGGTGACCTATAAGCAAATCGCATTCTTGCTTCTTTCCAACTATTTTATTTATTTGTTTATATATTTATAACAATTTTTTTTCATTTGATATAAATTGTGAGTTGATAATAAAAATCGTAAATATGTCAATTAATATAATTTGTGACTAATTTATGTTTATCCGAAATGCAAATAATAAATATGCCAATAGTGTGATATTCGACGTCACGAGCTACTTGTTTAATACTCTCTCAATTACTTGGAAGCTACATATCATTTTTACAAACTTTGTGCATTAATATTCATTTAATAAATTTCATTAAACTTAACAATGACGCTAAAATGAAAAGTCAGTATACAATTGTTGAAAAAACTGGAGCTGAACGCCGTTTTAAATAAGTCATAATATTTCATTAGCTTCACATTTCTGGAAAGAAAATATTCTCTTCCAACAAAGAATGAAAAATCACATGAATTTCTTCGTAGATGAATATAGTATTTAAACTTTTACACCTTCATGGAATATAATTTTACCTTCTAGAATGTGATGAAACATTTTGCATATGAGATTATCCCCCATTTTGTACTACATATATACTATAAACTGATGAACAGACATTATCTGTTAAATGAAAATGCTTTTCTCGGCATCTGAATGGAGCAGTGAGTTTTGGAAACGAGCACTGGAAAGTTATAGAGCCACGACGTCCTGATCGCTCATCAGAGATAATACAAAAGGGACTTGTCATTTTTGTCAGTTTTCTTATCAAATCGCAGAGAAAACGCTCGTTGCTCTTCAGGTATAAACCTGAATTCATTCCACTTCTCCCCCATATAACTGAACACATAGCTTTCAACAGCTTTTTTACATCAAATAAATAAGTATTTAAGTAAATAAGTAGGAACTAATTTTCACTTATTTTTACTGCAACAAGATACCTGCATTCAATAATATTTTTACAGATTACAGAAGACATTCTGAATGAATTAGAGCATTTTTGTTGCAGATATTTTTACATATTTTGGTATAATTGTAAATGCTTTACATATTTTACTTATTGCTACATATTTCTTAAATATTTCATTACATTTTAATAAATTTATACGTTGAAAAAGGAACGTTTTAGATGCGAGTTTGAAATATATGTTACTGGAATCAATTTTCCTTCAAAGCAATGTGATACTACTGCGCTTCTATGACCACCGAATCTTTGACATGTGAATTGTTAAACTCCCCCTCCCCCTGCGCTTCTTAAATTATTTCTCGGAATCGAGGATGAGCGGAAGGAAGCGAAGGAATTTCAATCACGTGCTTACGCATGTTTCTTTCAGCCCATGCATCGATCAAAAATTAACAAATATTCTGCGGCAGAATATCTAATGTAATATGTAATGTGTAATAATATGTAATGTGGCAGAAAGTCTATGATTTTATTTATTTTACGTCAAAAACAATTAAAAACTGTGTGAGACGTGCTATAGGGAGAAGTATATGAAACAGGTCTACGAGACAGAAGTTCCAATTACACAGGTCATTTACAGGACATTTGGTATAGGCCGAATTGATGTACACCAAAGGTCTAAATGATATACACGGAAGGTCGAATTGATATACACGGAAGGTCGAGTTGATACACACGGAAGGTCGAGTTGATATACACGGAAGGTTTAATTGATATACAACGCATGTCTAATTTATATACCACGAAGGTCTAATTTATATACCACGAAGTCCTAATTGATATACAGCGAAGGTCTAATTGATATACAACGAAGGTCTAATTGATATACAACGAAGGTCTAATTGATATACAACGAAGGTCTAATTGATATGCAACGAAGGTCTAATTGATATGCAACAAAGGTCTAATTGATATAAAACGAAGGTCTAATGGATATACACGGAAGGTCGAATTGATATACACGGAAGGTCGAGTTGATACACACGGAATGTCGAGTTGATATACACGGAAGGTTTAATTGATATACAACGCATGTCTAATTTATATACCATGAAGGTCTAATTGATATACAACGAAGGTCTAATTTATATACCACGAAGGTCTAATTTATATACCACGAAGGTCTAATTGATATACAACGAA
This sequence comes from Teleogryllus occipitalis, assembly GCA_011170035.1. Taxonomy (NCBI): domain Eukaryota; kingdom Metazoa; phylum Arthropoda; class Insecta; order Orthoptera; family Gryllidae; genus Teleogryllus; species Teleogryllus occipitalis. Next base: position 761,992 of record BLKR01000036.1, read on the forward strand.
GGTCTAATTGGAAGACACCGAAGTTCTACTTGCACACACCGAAGGTCTAAAAGGTATGAACAGGATATAATATTGAGATAATTATCCTTGAAAGTCGAAGTGTAAATGTCAACAATGTCGGTGAAATTGCTAACAAGAAAGCTGTTTCCGTAGCAAAACTTAATATTAAATTATACAATTCAGACGAAGTGATCACTCGTATAAAGATAAAAGGATTTTAGTACACATCGAATACGCTTATCATTTTTGAATTAAAAACACTACTAATAATAGAATACATTGGAAATGCTCTCAGAGATGAGCTAATAATTTAGCATGCATTAAAAACTGACATCGACGTTTACCTGCGGTCCTTGATCTAGATTAAAATTCCAGGCTCCGCCAATTCATTACTGTTACAACTTTTTTATTATTATATACGTTATGGACTTAATGAATTAGGCTTATCACTCTATGTTCTGGTTTCATTTTAAACAATAATATACCGGCCTTATGATAACGTGAGCGACTTTTTTTATACCTTTCTGATTATATATATATATATATATATATATATATATATATATATATATATATATATATATATATATATATATATATATATCGTATCAATTGAAAACATTTGTGATTTTTTTAAGAATTAGATCCTTTTTATTATTTTTCGTGGATCTCCTGTTATTAGTTTTAAAAATTAGACACCCTTAGGCTCTGTACCAAATGGCATCCATGATAATCTCAAAATCCGACCTTCCTGAAATTATGTGATCCTATTGTTACAATATCCCAAATAATTTCGATAAGCATTTATAACTGAATATTTATCACAATTTATATAAAATGTACCGGATTTTCGATTACTTAATTATTCTATATTATGAAATTCATATTAATAATTTTTAGATCATTCGTGTCGATTATTTCAGATACGTAACCCTGATGAAGGTTCTGTGAAAATGTCTCAAAATAGACGCAGGTACTTTTAAATTATATTTTCGAATTGGAATTGAAAAAGTTGGAAGTAGTTTAGGTTTATTAGCAGAGCGCAATGTCTTGTGCAAAACAAAATGCAGTGCAATGTGAACCATTTCTAAGTGGTTCACACCTGAATAGACTGTGTTTCGTGTATCCATTGAAATACATCACGAACTGTAAGTGATGTTGAAAATACAGTTACGGAAGTACAGTCATCCGTTTTTCCAATGAGTTATTTCATATACCATTTGCGGCACAGGGACACAGAACTGACGTGCAAATACACTCCTTTAGTAGTGTACCCTTCAAGAACACTCTAATTCCTTTAGTAGTATGAGAGGAATTTAGTTTTATAAATATTTTTTCTCACAGGACAAAAGAAAACTTTTCCGTTTCCGCGTTGTACAGAATCCGCTTTTTTTGTGTATAAAATGCCATTGAGCTTCTCAGGTCGGAGAAATTTTCCGATTAATGCAGGTTTCATGCTTGTTCAGTATCGGTCTCGAATAAGTTTGATTGCAATTCTGCTGTTGAATGATTAACAAAAAAGGACAATCAGCCACGAAATAATCTGTCAAACCTTTCAGTCTTTTTAAGTCTGTCGTTTAAATTTTAAAATGTAACATAAAGTTGATTAAAAAACAGGCATGAATTAAAAATCTTTAGAATTAAACATTCCATCAAAAAATGTGTAAACTCTGTGTATAGATATATTTACAGGTCTTCTCCTTCTCACATTTTTGATGGGCATTCGTGATACAATAAAGAATGTTGAATAAAGTAAAGGATGGAGTATTAGAAAGAAATGGAGAGAAAATATTAAAAAAAGTATGAATTGTAATTCCTAGTGGTCCTTATTTTCTATTTGTACTAAATTATTTCCTTTAACTCGTGTTGTCAGAATTCGCGTTTTATGGATCCTTGGTACCGAAAAATTTGTTCACGGCAACATGTCTGTCTTCCTGGTGCCTGTCATTCTGTGGACATCACTAACACAAAAAGCGTTCAGACGATTTTCTCTGAAATTCAAATTTCTCAATCAATCTCGGGACTCATAGTCTCTGAGAATCGAGGCTCTGGGAATTTGCAATTTCATTTTGGGGTAACTTTACTAAAAGTCTTAACAACATTTTATTTTTTTTTAAATGACTCCAAATATTATGATTATAATTTTCCTCGAATAGTGCAAAAGACGCTTTAAGGTGGGAAGATTTCATCTTCGTTCAACTCTCCAATTTTTCAAAAATTGAAGTTTTCAAAGTTTTCGGCTCCTCCCTACAACTACAATATTGAAGATAGCCGGTCTGAGGAGCATAGGTCGCTGAGGCTGAAGGGCCGTAGCCTCCTTTGCTCGAAGGGTCGCGAGTTCAAATCCCGCCTCGAGCATGAATGATTGTGTGTGCTCGTGCTGTATTTACGTGTTTTTCCTACACTTCCCTCTTCTGTTAATGCAATCACACTGGTCGCTATATGACCAAGCTGTTAAGAAGCGATATAAAAAAAGAATATTGATGATACTTTTTTCTATTCTTCAAGGACATCTTCAAAATAGATCATGGACAATTTTTCGTAAATATGAGTGATTTTTGCGTAATTTTACGTGAAATGTAAATAATTTTAAACAATTATTTTTTTAGAAAATATTCAAAATATGATCTTTATTTTTCTCGCATAAAGTAAAATACGCTTTTAAGAAAGGAACAGGTGTAATTTTCGTTGACCTATCTGAATTTTTGAAAACTGCAAAATTTACGAATAACGCAAGGACGTATGTGATACTGAAAGACCAGTAGTTTAACATTCGACACGTTTGCTGTTGAGGACGCTGCTGGAGAAAATCCAATGATCCTAGCCGGGCGAAGAAGTTGACATGGTCGTTAGACAGTATCAGATTCAGGTGTTAACGTCTGATGCCGCCACGCGTCAAGTAGGATAAGGGAAGATAATTTTGCGGGATAGACAATTTTGCAGGAACTTTCCATAAGCTAGTTACCAAGATACCTTTTGCATACGATTTTCTCCATAAATAACGTGATTTTAAAGAAATCCGCTTCAATTTAAAATAGGGCCTTTGGCAGTGGAAAAGAGTATGCTGGGTTCAATTGCAAAATTTATTATGTTTTATATGTATTTGAAGTGAGCACATGTGGACTATTTTATCTATGTAATGTAATTGTGTATTTGTTAATAAGTTTTTACCTCTGCGATATTTATACAAAAATGATACGTCACATATAACAAACACTTTCTGTTACAATGCACATCAATTTAACACTACGTAACGAGTGTTTGAGTGGTTCGTACATCATTTCCATTCTGCAAGACGTTTTCTACTAATATTTCTGACAATAAGTATTTCGCTCACATTTTTATAACTAATATTTATTAATATTATTTAATAACTGTCTATTACTAAATTATTTACCCGCCATAAATCATACACATCATAAACTATTTTTATTTCAATCTTCTTTCAAAAAGCAAGTGATTTTCTAGAAAATTTACGTTCCATTTCCTTCAGACTCTAGTTATTTACTGCAACTTGTAGTTGTAGGAGTATATAAAGGTGTGTAGGAGTATATTGCAAAGACGTATTTTCGTTTTGGAACATCCTCATGCCAAATGTTGCAACTTGTACGAGTAATTTAATATTATTTTCCTTGAAACATTTTCCCTTGGAATATATTTATATTCATTGAGAAAATCGTGCCTAAATTATGATAGTACATTAGCATCCCTTGACTGAGCAATTGCTGCTATAGAGTCTAGTTTAAATGGATCAACTTCTTAATCAGTGGGACGGTCACCAGAATAGGATCAGTTGTTTGGAAGTGTGGAAGTGAGTTTTACAATCCCTTATGCGCTGAGAAATTTTGTCCTTTTAAAAGGGAAGGAAAAAGGGTTCACTTACACAAAATTTCAATTGAGTTGAAAACACCCCAATAAGCATATACCACTTTATCATAGTGTAGTTCTAGATCGGGCAATACTACCCGGAAGAAACAGAAGAAACGATCCAAGAAAATTTCTATTTTTATGGTATGAAGAAAATCTAGCTGGTGCATCAGTGACGGAATGTTTCATTAAAAACCTTACCATGACAAATACCAATCAAATCTAGAAATGGAAGTTAACCTTTGGAGATAATACGTAGTACAGTAGAAAGATTTGACCTAACTACTGCCGTATTACCGTATCATTATTGTCAAATTCCAGTACTTATTAGTATTTGACTTCTTCTCTTATTCCCAAGTTTGTTATTATTTTTTATAGTTTTAATCATTTCGTTAATGAAATATTTTGATAACACTTATTTCAAGTATATAGATATTTTATAACAATGTTTAAAAGCATTTTGTCAGATTTATTTAGTATTCAATTGGTGTTGTGTTTGATGCAAAAATTCTTCGCCACAGCTCTGCACTTCTGATGAAACTGGACTGTGCAAACACGGTAATTGTGTCATTTTTAGTGGCAGCAGCAGACGTGTTTGAAGATATTTGTGCTACAGAATGCACTGTATGTAGACAGACGCTTCTAGCTGCATTTTATTGGGAATTATTATAGCGATAAATAGAAATTATTCGGAAATTAGATTGTTTACACCCCCAAATAACGCCTACGCTAATTTTTTATCCCCGAGGAAAAATTTTAAAAGAAAATTTGGAGCAATTTTTGAAAAAATAGCAACTAAAAATTGCCGGAATTTCACTCAAAAGTGAAACGAAAACTCATCATAGTTTTGCAAAATTGTACGTGACTGTATATATGGATGTCTTTAAAGAATATAATTTATTAAGAAAAGAGTATCTATGTTCAATAATGTGGTTGTAGGAAGACACCTAAAAATTGAACTTTCCCCATGGTAGAATGATCAGATGTTTCAGCGTAAAAAAAATTCTGCGCCATTTTAAGTGTAACAAATTAATTAAAAAGTGAAAAATAATATTTATCTTGTGTAAATCGTCAAAACGTGCCATGAACGAACATGCATATTTTTGCATGAAACAACGCCATGCACAAATTTCACTACTCTTCATGTTTTGTTAATTGCAACGAAGCACTGCAAAGGTGAGAAAGGAAACCTTCCCTACGTGCATTTTCTGCTACATATTTATTTTTTAAAAAAAGCAATTTCAATTTGTAATGTTACATTAATTTTGAATTGTATTTCGTAAATGTAAAAACTCATCATGTTCTGTTATTTAACTTTTACAAGTGCAGAATTCGATCGTAAATTTTGTAAATGAAAATGCTATTTGTAAAACGTTTCTCTTTTTAACCCAGGAGAAGTCGCGTCTTGCGTATTAACGTAACAGGTCATGGGGGAGAAAACGGACAGCCAGAAAAATTTTCTTTGCATACGTATCTTCTAAGATCATGAACTAACATAATTCGGTTTTAAGTGTGTGCTATATCCATATCTACTTTTATCCACTTCTTGTATATATAAAATTATTAATAATCCTTTTAAAAATTCATCAAACACGAGCTGATGCATAATCGCATTATATTTTCTATCAAGAAATGCAAAAGAAATGCGTAATCATTAATTCATGGTTTGTAAAGTCCAGTAATAAATGTTTACACAGAATATTTATAAAAAATTAATGTGATTTGTATACTATTGCTTTCTTTCTCTGTCCTCTTTCGTGGGATGGTGTACGATCCACATTTCTTTTGAAAATTTCACATAGTGTCTTTTTAGCTTTCTTGACATTTCTGCTACTTGTTTTTATTGTGAATACAATTATTGTGCAATTTTAGGTACCAACTCTCCTGGCAAACCTGTTAGTATTGATTTCAGAATGAACCACGGGAAAATATTAGGCAAACATCCGTCTCCAATTCTTGTTTCTGGCAAATCTTGATCCATTCAGAAATATTTTATCCTCTTGAAAGTTAATTGTGCCTACTTCGATTCTGTCACAATAAACTGAGAATATCGCAAGGGCTCTGTGGTCGATGCGGCGGTCGTCTCTGCTTTTCAATGTGGGTCTAACGTTGGAGGGCGCGAAGCTTTTCGACCCAAAGACAACTGTGAAATAAAAACAATTTCTGAAGATTGTCGGACAGCCTGCAATCTTCAACTTGTGACAAGTAATTGATTTTTCTGATGAAAAATTTGGAGAAGAGTACTGAAAATTACAAGAGTCTACAATATTCCTTAACAAAACTACATGAAATATAGATTAATCCCTCCCGCGACTCTTCCCGAGATAAATGACATATTATCTAGTTAGTATAACTAAAAAATTGATTTTGAGTACTGTACTTGTTAGTATAAGTGGAAAAAATTAATAACCATGTGGGGTCAAATTTTGAATTTGTTTCTCCAAAGAGATTTTCGATTTAAAAAGACTGAAAAAAATATGTACGTGATCGTGTCGGCGCGTCCATGGGGTTGCTGACTGGGAGACCACATCTGTTAAGTTTTCTGTGGCCTGGCTTTCTGGATTGGTGCACACTGTCAAAGATACATTGCCTCTCGGCGTCCTAGTAAGACCAGGGGCCTAGGCGGTTACAAAAGTTTGTTGTGGACATAGAAAAAACTGAGCTGAAGTAGAGTGACCAGCAGGGGTTTTTGCAGTACAATCAGCTGAAAGAACAGTATTCGCTACATTACGAAGGTCGTTCATTTCAATTTTTAGCATATTTATTCTACACACTTCACGATTCGAACCTACTGTATTCCACGCGAACATTCTCGTTTCAATTTTCAGAGACATAAATGTAATTTTATTATGATTTGTGTGAGATGTGTATTAATTTTAGAAAACTATTATTTTAGGCATTCGATTTCATAAAAGAAGAATAGCATCTCCCTGCAATTCGGTTTTCAAGTCATATACACCGCAGAAGTGCTGAAAATTTTGATAGTGGTTTTGAAACCGGAGGAAGTAATAGATCCACAACGTTCATTGCCGAAAATAGAAAAAAATGTTCGAGATCAAAAAAGAGAAATTAATAAAGTTGCACAACGAGTGCTAGAAACAACGGGTAGATTTCGATCATCCAGGATGTATGTAATGATTGCTAGTAGTGATTAAATTTGTGGCATTCGATGCCAACTACCTCTTTGTGACCGTATTGTCAAACAAAAAAATATATTTATGTAAATTTATTTATTCAGAAAATACAAGATTTTTGTAGAAACAATTTCAAATTACTTTTCTGTTTATTCATAAGCATTATTTTAATCAGACATAATATATTGTAATATAAAAAGCAGTGGTCGCTTATGAACAGAGGTGATATAAACCATCTTAAATGAAAAAAATAATTACCTGAGTCACAACGTCCAAAAAAAAGGTTTTATTCCGGGTTCTTGAGCAAACAATTTACTAAGTCTGTGCGCATCTCGCAAAGGATATGAGTGAAATCGACACAAATTTTTACGATTCGGTTTTGATGTTTTGAACATCAGTTAGTAAAGCAATGCGTGTTGTTCATTCATCTGTTGTCACTTATAAGTCACGCACAGACCTTCTAGTGTTTTTGTTAATGATTTGGAAACAATCATTTTTCGATTTGTTTCTATTTAACTTTTGATGAGCATGTAACGTGCTACAAAATATGGAAAATTTAAGCAATTTCACCGCGAAAAATGTCATAAGAAAAATGTTTTTTAGTGCATAAATGTCATCTGCACTATCTATGGAGTCTTTCGAAACACGAGGCAAAGCCTCGGGAGGTCATTTGTATACCCAGTTCCTGAGCTCCAATACCAGGGGACGTTAATCGAATTTCGTCGCGCTTTGTTTCGTTACATGAGTCGTTTTACGCATACCAAATACGGCAAATAACAAAAACTGCATTCTGCGTCGTTTATATACGAATAAATTAATTTTCTCTCCTATATCTAACAATATGCCTTTTAAATAGGCTCTTCGTAAACAGAACTCCAATATCCAAATATTTTCTGTTCACAATTTTTATTTAGATTAATACCTTGTTGTACCCTGCATATCATATGTACACTGTACTCATCAAGCTGTACTACAATATTTAAATATTCTAAAATGGCAAGAAGTGCAAAAATATGCGCGACTGCATATGGTTCTGTCAGTAATGGCACATACAGAAACTGTTTTGGGTATTAGTGTGATGAATTCATGAAATTTATCTTGAACGTAAATAGGCAACTTTTACGGAAAAGTTGAATTTAAAGTATATAATGGTTGTGCCAATTCCATTTCCAGTCAGTCGATTTAATTTTATTAATACTTGTTATTTATTGCACACAATATTTAATGAATATCGACTACTTTCAAATTAAACATTTATTGAATTATTTGCGAATTCACTAATTTCTGAATAAATAGGTTGCTATGGAGGGGCAATTTCCCCAGTTCGCTCTCTCGTGGTTGATACTTTCTGACGGAAACATAATTTAACTCTGTTTTATTCAATAGATCAATAACTCCTGGAAAGACAAATATTTTTTGTTGTATTTCGTTTTCAATGATTTTGGCTTTCGTTGTTTTTCCTTCCCCGCCTCCATAAAAATCGAAACAACGGGTGAGGCGTCCGACGGGCGAACACGAAACGCCAATTCGCTAATCCGCGTAATCCGTGGGCCATTCCTGCGCGCAAGTGTTTCGCGCGAAGAAGCACCGCTTACTTACGCACTTCCGGCGCGGGTCGGACAACAAGCGCACTGGAGTGGAAAGCGATCGACACGTGCGTGCGGAAGCGAGGTGGATCATCGCTCCGTAATCTAATTGTTCTATCAGACGCTCTCCCGCATGCGCCCGCTCCTGCCCCGTTCCCCCCCCTCCCCGTCACCACCAGACCCACTTGACTCGGTGGCGTACGCAAGCCACGCGGCCCGCCGCCCGCTGCCCGCCGCCCGCTGCCCGCCGCCCACCTCCTGCCTACGCGCCCCGGAGACCGCCTCCCGCAAACGCAACAAGCGCCGCGTTTACCCGCGCCACGCACTGCCCGCCGCCCGTGCGGCGCGCTGTGTGCCGCGACCCGGGACCCGCGTGCGGCCCGCCGCTGACCGCTTGGTTCGTAACCACTGCCCGTCCCCGAGAGAGTGGAAGGCCCGCGCGGAACCTTCAGCACTGGGTCGGGATTCTTATTTCACACTTCTCTACTGAAAGACACACACGGTACTAGAAATACTAGACCTTTTTTCCAATGCAATTTATTAAATCGATATTATTCTTGATGGTCTGGTTGAACAAAGTGTCTGCCTGGGGGAAAGATTGATTGATTAGTAATTCCGGCGTGTCAACGATTATTTCCTTAAGTGTAATGTATCTTTTCCTCTGAATGTGCGATGAACTTCCCCCGCTGGATTGTGATATCCGGCGCCGATCTACACTTCGGCTAGTGGGTTTCCTCTAACCACCCCACCAGCAGGGCACCACCCCAGCATGGACAAGCTGTAAGCTTCTAGTCTAAGCGACTGGTCTCCCGACATGTGTGTTATTGTAATGCATGCAGGTGATAAAAGACAAGGAAATGAAAGGAATGATCGCGGACGGTCTGTGCCCGTTTGTTAGTGTACTGCTCCGGCATTCACCTGTATTGATCGGAGAAACTACGGAAATCTACCGATCAAAGCAGCCGGCCGGTAGAATTCTTCTTCAGAGAGCGAGTGAACTCGACCCAGCTGAGAACTAGCTGAAATAGAACTGAGTGTCCCATTGGAAAACATACACCTACCACACATCTGCTAATTTTGAGTTTTTGTCTTGGTAAACAAGTTCATGCCTTCTTATATATATATATATATATTCCAATAGTAATTTGAATATTAGCATACGCCTATTCTTCGACAAGGGAAATTTAAAAAAATATTTTGAATGTTACAAATAGCTTGCGGAAAAACACTTACTCTCATTGCCTTTAATCTTAAATGGCTAGATCTCGACTTTTCTTACAGCTCGAATAAAAGCACTGAATTCAATGAGAAGACAATCGGAATTTGCCAACGTATGACTTGATGATTGACATGACCACTAAATGATTGACATAGGTGTGGAGATTAATGAGTCTATAAAGGAAATATACACTTGCTAGTAAATGGCGAACACTGTCTTCATTAAATATTCCAATGATCTAAATGAAAAACCTTCCCATTTAAGTTTGCAAGGTCGTGGTCGTTCCCAAGCTGTTAATGAATGTATATTATCAATTAAGTATCTCAATGGACGTGAAATAAAAGCAGCAAAATTCCAGAATTTGCAGAACAAGATCAGTGGAAGATTAATAAAGAGATGAAAAATGACGTGTTGAGGAATTTGAGAATTGTCTACGAATGTGCAAAGTATATTTAGGAGAGAAGAGATTTAATGAGAGATATCCAGGGAGCCAGAACTTTAAATACATAAGTACGAACTGAACAACGAAATGTATTACTTCAAAGATGAGAGAGTAAACCCATTAGAGGCATTTGACAATATTTTGGAATGACTTTTTTCAAAGCCGTTTATTTAATATAGACTAAAATGAATTATTTTCATTAAAAGTAATTAGTTACCATTCGCCGTAAAAAAACAAAACAAAATATAACCTTCGATTGTTGACTTTTTTAGCGCAATTGTCATCAGAGCGACCACACAAGAACCGTTGTACATAGCTTCACAAGCTGGACAACAATGTCATTGGTAGCCTTGTCTCATGGACATCGATTATGTGCCAAAGATCTTCGTTCGTTCTTGAATCGTTAGAATGTAGTTAGAATTAGAATGTTCGTTAGAATGTAGGTCGAAAATTTGGTGAGCCCAGTTGTGGAAAGTAGACTCTGATATACTAAATTTCAAATTCCAAAATTTTCTACTAAAAATGTTGCATAGATTCACAGCTACTTGGCGGTGTCAAACATAGGAATATCAATACAATTTCCAAACTTGGTAGGAAATGCAAGATGTTTGTATTGTAAATTAATAAATTAGAATACCGCATTAATTCGCATTCAACTGAGCCATTTTTCTGATACATGTAATGTGTCATATTCAAACTTACTGTAACTCAGAATATTTTGTTAATAAGGTCCTTTGGCTAGAAATGATCAATGAAAAATGACATAAAAAGTAAATGATATTTGATTCAAAATGGTAGGTCTAATAATGAGATATATTTACGATAATTCAAACCTTGATATATCTTGTAGAATGAAAGAAAATTAAAAAAGCATAACATTATTTCAGTCACATTTAGTGACAAATTATAAAATTTCGTGCATTGTTCGTGTATTTGCCCCTGATGGTAATAATTTATGAGAGAAATTTAATCGCATAAAAATTCTAACAAAATTAATGATTCTTCGAAACGTTAAAAATGACTGAATATCTATGAATTTCAATTAACTGATAACTTCAGAACTGTTAATCTTTATTCCTTGCCAATTCTACAGAAAAAAGAAGTGAGACCTAGTATTCTGTAACAACTTATTTGGGCAAATGCAGGAGTGTTAGATTTAGAGCTGTGAGAGTTTTTGAAGGAAATATGAAGAAGAAGAACTGAATAATAGAGTGAAGAAAGCAAACTCTGTGTATTATCAAATAAATAAGAACTTGTTAAGAATGAATGTAGGCACTAAAACAAAACTCCAAATTTATAAGTCCGTATATATACCAACATTTATATATGGAACTGAAAGTATGCCACATAATACGAAAACAGAAAGTAGAGTCATAGCTGTGGAAATGAAATTCCTACGCAGGATACTAGGGAAAACAAGACATCGAATAAGGCATAATACAATCAGAGAGGAACTAAAAGTAACCCCGCAACATGTTGCTAGAATGGCAGAGGATAGAAAACCGAAACAAATTATCGAAGCCAGGCCAGAGGGAAATAGACCACCTGGAAGGTCAATAGGAACATGGGACGCCTATATACAGGATATATGCTAAAGGAGCGGAGCTACACTAAGAGAGGTGAAGCGCAAGGCACAAGACAAAAAGGAGTATGTCAAATGGCTAACCCGACGCTGAGAGGCATCAGGGGAAGAAGAAGAAGAAGAGTTATTTTGAAGGTGTCAGCTAAATTTGAGTTAATAAAAATGTTAATTTGAATTTTGTATAAACAAAGTAAATGAATGTAAGACTAACAAACTAAACTTACATTAATCATACGTAACGTGTTTTTAGATTTGTAACTTACCAAATGCAGGAATATTTTCTTAAAATTACAACTTTTGGCTCATTACGTGAATAATGGTTGATTTGTCATTTTAAAAATGTAATAATTAATAGCACATTAAATAATATAAACGAATATTATTAAACTTCCACATTTTGATGTGACATATATTACATTCAAGTAAGAATGCCGTCTACCTTACTTAACGACTAGTCTTTCATTGATTTTTCATTGGCAGACAGACAGACGGGCAGGTCAACAGGTAGATAGCAAGACAGGAAGACAAACAGACTGGCAGACATAAGTTACAGTTTTTTTGGTATCAAGGACCCTCAAAATGTGGATTCTGACTACACAACTTATTTGAGGATGTAATTTATTACGTAATGGAATACGATTTACCGACTTTTTGATTCAAGAGCCTCACAATACGAGTTTAGCTCTCGAAAAATAGCTGATTATTGCCGAAGCATTACAATACGTTCTCTTTACTAAGTATGTATGTAGTAAGGCGAGATAATAAAATACTGGTGCGATATGCCTGAATGAGGAAAACTCGGCAAGCCGACGTGTAGGTCGGCGTTGGGTATGACTTTCCAGAGGGGAAAAGGTCACCGCCACCTCCTGTGATGAATGAGCGCGTGATTACGTGAATGATTACGCGACGAATGACAATCTCTGTTGACGCGCTCGGAAACACGAAATAATCAATACTTCCTCAACATTTTTTAAAAACAAAGTGTGTATTTTCTTAATAAGATACCAGTTTTAATATGGTTGTCCTTATTGAAATTTGTATATGTAAATATTTTTCAGTCTCTTTTTACTTTCTCGCTAGGGAGCAGTGAGAAAGTTATGTAACGTTGCGCGGAAAAAACGGCGAATTTTCGGCACAAAATCTCTTATTACAGGACCCTGGTAATTAAAAAGTGGATAACTCAATTGCTAAATACAGAAAAAAGTAGTAGTGCTAAAACAGCAAGTACATTCCCGCCCTACTTTCTCGCAAAATTACGCAAATTTTCGAAAAATTGTACATGACCTTATTTCAAAATCTATTTTTAAGGAACAGATTTCATTAAGGGGAAACATTTATTTCTTCAATATTTTAGATGTAGGAAGACTCCGAAAAAATGTTGAACTTTTGCAATTTTCGAAAAATCAGTCAAATCAATCAATTTTCAATGAAGATGCCATTGTCTTAAACGTTCTTTACACTATCCAACAACAAAATTTTATCGAAAATGCAAGGGAGCAATTTTTCTGAAAATTTTTAAAATCTCCCAAGGGCTCCATGTGAAGTACCCTCCAATATTAAAATATCGAATTCAAATTCAAGGTGTCACGAGATCTACGAGATTGGTTGGGAAATATCAATTTTGGAGAAAATCGGCTGAACAATGAGAATTTTGGAGAACAATCGGCTGAGCAAAAGCCTAGACCTTTGTTCGCAGACGGATGGATGGACGGACGTACAGACAGACAGACGTACAGACAGACAGATAGACAGACAGACAGACAGACGTTTTGCCGTCATTCTAGTTTTCGGTAACAGGGACCCACAAAACATGGATTCTGGCTACACCATGTGACAGGCAATTTTTTTCGTTAATTTAGAACTAAATGTATCCACTCTTTTGTTACCAGGGTCCTGGAATAAATTTTTTGTTCGAAAATTCCCCGTTTCTTCGCGCAGCATTACATAACTTTCTTTCTTCTCCGTTGCGGGAAAGTAAAATTCCTCTAACATGTGGTGTGGCCAGAATCCATGTTTTGCCGGCCCATGACTTCGAAAAATTGAATGACGGCATCTCGTCTGTCAGTCTTTCCGTCCGTCTGTGAACAACGCTAACGGCTAAACCGTTCAGCGGATTTTCTCCAAAATCGACATTCCTGAATCGATTTGACTGATGTCGCGGCACCTTGAATTTGAAATTGATATTTTAATTTTTGGGGGTTTTACTTTGAAGCCCCTGGGGGATGTTCCAAATTGTCAAAAAAATGACTCCATCCTTTTTTATATAATTTTATTGTTGGAGAATGTGAAGGAAGTTTAAGAGGGTGGTGTATGTCTCGTGTTCGTTGAAAACCCTGACTTTTCGAAAATTTGAATACTTTTCGCGTAATTTTGCGTGAAAATAGGGCGTGAAAGTACGTTTTGTTTTAGCACCACTAGTTTAATTTTAGACATTACAATTAAAATTTATTTCATAATTTAATTTAAATGAAAAATTGTAAATTCATAAATGTGACGATATTTCGTTATGCATAATCTTCTCCATATAGTTCAGTTTTTCTCCAGGATTCTCTAGGATTGCACTATACCACGGAGTTAACTCGAGAAGTTTCTCATAATGGGTTGATTTTTATGTTTAAAATAACAGGGGATCTCTCATCTTGAATTGGTATAGTATTGGTTATTTATTTTTTAATTCTTACGTTATGCATTAACTAATTTTATAAATATCATTTTCAATTGTAGCATTTGATGAAGGGAAAGTCTCCGAAACATCGTCAAATTTGTGAATTTACAATGTTTTAAATTTAAATACAATTTTGAAATAAATTTTGGTACACTAATTACTGTTGTCCAAAACTTAAAAAAAGCAGTGAAAACTATTAAAAAATAAAAACAAATTGCCATATCAAACATACACTTCACACTTTCGAAGCTCTTTCATGTATATCAAATTTTTACCTGAAAGGAAATCCAGTTGTTGAGCGAAATAGTGATTGGAGAAGCTAGTTTTTTTTACCAGTTTGACATTTTCTATATTTTGTACAAAATTTTTGAGATGCGAGTTGGAAGTATGTATAATAACACGGACGAAACTACAGTTTCATACGTTTAGTGGCGCCTTTAAGAGTAGTACCAGCGTGCCATAGCACCGCCAACACAAAGGAAGAAAAGGAAATTTTCACCACATATGTGTACAAAATATCGTTTATTCAAAATATTTTTCTTTATAGTAATTCATTTGAACGAGCGTTTAGTCCTTCGATGCTCTATCAATCAAATCTCTCTTCAAACGCCCATGGCGCAGTCCTATCTACCGGCCTCTGTCTAAACCACTGAGCCATCTAAATATTGGCACTGTCTCTGCCCATTTAACGCTGTATAAAGAATGCTGTGCTGGTTTGTTTGCGTCTCGTATAGATGAGACGGTGCCAAAATCGAACTGGCGCAGTAGTTTACGTTTTGTTCCATAGAGTGCACTAATGGCACTTTCTTCACCGAGCAGACTATCTGTCGCTCAGGATGACCCTGATGCCCTGGTATTTCGTATGACTTTGCTTGTATTTCGCACATAGAGGCGGCCTAAGCCGTGGGCGTAAGGCCACCCTTCTTCAGCGAACTCAGGAAGCTGTGACTCCTTGAAATTACTGTGGGCGCTCAGGCTTTGAGGCTGAGTGTTTTTATTTGTTCTTATATGTATATATAATTTTTGGTTTGTTTTCAGTTTAATCTTCATTTTAGATTAATAAAGACTGTCACTCTAAAATTAAATTTTGTAGCCCACGATTTTATTTTAGACATTAATAAACCAGTTTTTAAAAGAAACACGATGGATTTTGATTGATGTTTTTATTAACATCGATTTTTTTAAATTTCGAACATCGATAAGTGGTAGCATCGCTGTTTTGTTATCTACGTCGCCTTACTAACTGGTAGCACAAATAGAATTCCGTACCGTCCACATCTGCATACAGTTAATGGTTGTTTTTAAAAAAATTCATTTAATCTTCTTTGTTGTACCAGACAAAACATAAGTAGCTAATATTTTTTGCCTTACTCCTTGTCTACATTTCTTGCTCCTGCCTGACATGTTGCATTTCTATATACGGATACAGTTTCAAATCGTGATTCGTTGCCGAAGAAAACCACGTCATCTTTCAGATTACCAACTTTTAGAAATAAAATTATTCTAGTTTTTGACTTCTAATGTATAATGTTTTACTTCCCCTTACGTCGTTATAAGAGAGAGTATAGTAATGGTGCACCGCAAAACAGTGAATATTAGGTACAAAGAAATTCTTTTTATTGCCGGGCCCTTATTACGAGTAAGGGGATATATCTTGTTCCTATGTAATTACGTTCTCTAACATAATAATCGAAAACAATTTTTTTGTGGATAATACAAGATATTTTTTGGTCGCTTTTTTTAAATTGGTTGTGCCTTCGTCTTGAAGCAACGCGTCTCATAACCCCCCATGGGGCGTTGAACGCTTAAGAGTAATACTCCGTTATCCTCTTCCAATTTGTTCAAGACAATATGTATGAAGAGTCTGTAAAACTTCAAAATGATTGGATCAGCGAAATACATATTTGTAATAACGTTATAAAAAAACTTAATAATAAGTATCTTCATTCAATGAATTATCTATGATTGTTGGAAAGATACTTATATTCTTAGAAAATTCACTGTACCATTTATGGTACGCTAAGCACTAATGAGAGCATTTGAATTTATATTTCATTTTCGATCTCTTGACGAAATGCTGGTAATATTTACTTATTTTGTCAGTTATTAATGTTATTATTATTATTATTATTATTATTATTATTATTATTATTATTATTATTATTATTAAAAAAGAAAACATTTTTAGATTTATCGAATATTACTTCACATGCTAATCGGGATGGGTTCCATAGCGTATGAGGTAATGTTTATTTCTTTAGGTGCAATGCGATTTATAATAGTTACCAAAATTATGTGTGTTTCTGAAAACCAATATTTATACAAATTGCTACTTTTGGTGGTTTTATTATA
The DNA here is from genome assembly GCA_011170035.1 of Teleogryllus occipitalis. NCBI lineage: Eukaryota > Metazoa > Arthropoda > Insecta > Orthoptera > Gryllidae > Teleogryllus > Teleogryllus occipitalis. Next base: position 778,839 of record BLKR01000036.1, read on the forward strand.
ATTGGACCCTCAGAGAACTTTCTAAGGGTCTTGCCCCACGATTTACTTTTCAAGAAGCCTTCGATATATTATTTGAGGACGTAGATGTCGAAGCGTTTTCATTGCTTTACCGGATTCTAGTATTTTATCTGATGAAGATTCCGGGACTGAAGATGACGATGAAGAGACGACGTCTCCCGTCAATCTCAGAAAAGGACACTGCATAAATAATAATGATTTCTAACATATCAATAACAACAAAGTTTGGAAAATGTGACCATTGTTAGACTTCATGAAATTCAGATTTTGAAAATATTTCTCACTAGAAAAAAAAATGATCCAATGGCAAAAGTGTGGTGAGGTATTTTGACAGCATGGTCTGAAGCAATATATTCGGGGAAGACCATCGCGTTTTGGATACTATATTTGGACCTTAAATACTGGAATGGATACTTAGTAGAATTCCTAATATATCAGGGAAAGTCCACAACAGCTAATTCTGAGGCAGGCAAAACATTTGGCAAATCAACAGCTCAACTACTAGAAATGATAAACGGTATGCCTGCCATTTAATTTCTATTTTGACAACTTTTTCACTAGTTTCAACTTATTAATCCACTTAAATAATGGGTATTGTGGTACAGATACGTACAGTAAGAGGAAACCGAATACCAAAGAACTGTCCACTACTACAAAGCAAGACAGAAGTGTTGGAGGAGGAAAGGGGCAGTATTCATTCTGTCGTAGATAAGGACAACTGGATATTTCTCTGCAAGTGAAATGATAAATCTGCAGTACATGCAACATCGAATATCTATGAAGTAAATCGTAAATCTAATTAATAATGTGAAAAGGAATGGCGAAAAAGAGAAAAAAAAAAACATTCAGCTACCTCGTCCGTTTCTCAGCCAATTATCCATCTGAATTTTCGTAGAGAACTAGAACAGGTGTATCTCAAAAATTATTCGGGGTCACCGAAAAGACCAGGTTAAATATCTAAATTAATAAACAGAAATGACATATGTTTTGACTGTCATAATAATTAGGTACAAAACATTTCAGATTAGATGAGGGAATGTGTAGGCTCCAACGGCAGGCGCTAAAGCTCGAACACGATGCATAAAATGTGATGCTGGCTTGTGTGAAGGTTGTTTAGTTGAGAATCATATATAATAGAGTTCATTTTCTTGTCAATTGGAATTATATTAGTATTTTTAACTCAAATAAATGTATTATGTTTCCTTTTCATGAATAAATAATGTACACAAATACCAATTTATTTTGCTCTCATAAGTTCCTAGCGCCCCATTTGTGGGCATATCTACTGACTGACGGGTCATAAATTTCTTTTTATCATATTAAGATATTTCATTAAATGAATATCAATTTCATTGTATGAAACAATGAAAATAAAAATAAAAATAAAAATATTCTGGACGCTAATGAGTTAATCAAAGCTATAGGTCCATGGTTACGAAAGTCAGTCGTTTCGCGTTTCTTAGGTATTTAACTCAGCAGTATTGTTGACCATTTTAAGATTCTCTTTCTGGGTCATAATGGGGTTAAACAGGACAGTTTAATACAATATACAATTATCAGACATTTTCAAAGACATGTTTGAGTTACCACGATTCCTAACGAAAAATATATAAATATTTATTCATGTACCGAAGCCCAATTATACACATCACAGATTCCCCTAATGGGTTTCTTTTGACTACATTCTTCGTCGATTCTCGTTACAATATGCTTCAATTGAACTAGAGTAGTATATACGTATTCTCTATTATGGTGTGTACTCGTGTGCGGATACGTGTATTTAATATTACATCTTTATTTTTATTTAAACTTTTAATTTAAGTTTATTTTAATATTCATTTAAACTTAATTTTATGAATTAAGTTCAAGTTTATGTCAGAGTCTTTTTCAACTTAATCATTGAAAATTTATTCGATCATACGAATTTACGTATAACCGAATCGTTCCGCTCCTCGATCAATTCCAAAAAATCAAATTTAAAAAAATCTAAATCAAATTCGGATAATTGCTGTTGCACAGTATTCGATTGTTCAAAAGATAGACACCTCTAGAAATTCATGTCTTTTAGTAAATCAGTTGGTTTCTCTATTGCGTTCTGTCAATACCTTACATACATATTGAATAAATTTTAATTTGTGTCATAGATTTCGTCTGAATGTGATATAAAATATTTCTATTCTTGTTTACATTTATAGTAAATTTAATGAATATTGTTAAAATCTTCAATAAAACGTATTGCGTTGTTTTATTAGTTTTAGTGTAAACTCATTGTTAAGATGTTAAATAAAGAATAAATGACTATTGTAATTGATCCACATTCGCCTATGAGATTGACTAGTTCTGAAGAGATAACAGTTTCGGTTGGGGTGGGAGAATGTAATACATTTTTATATTCGCAAGTCTTACCGAGTGTCATCGTCTATCAAAATTGAATAACTTGATCACAACTGTGCTACAAGCATTTACTGATTTTTGTCTCCCATTAACATTTTTTACTATCGATTACAATAAGATTACATTTGACCTAAATGTAACATTAGAACTTCTTTCTCTCTTTGGAGAAGAGTCTCAAGAGGAAACATTCACGAATTATCCGAATGAATAAAATTACATATGAATGTAATTTTTAATAAAGTTAACTTTTATAATTGCGATAAGGAAATTCGCGCAGAATGTTGGCGAAACTTATATTGTGATGATTATAGTTTCAATTATTCTCCACCAAAACCTTCATTTTTACTTCCTCGTCTTGCATCGTAAGAAGAAAACCTCTTATAATCGTGCGCCAGAAATGGACGAATTTTCGACAGAAAAAATCTTATTGCCAAACCCCGGTAACGAAAAAGTGGATAAATCTTGTTCCTATACGTAGGAAATTACTACTTGTAAAACGTTGTGTAGTCAGAATGCGTGTTTTGTGGGTCCTTGATACTGAAAAATCGATTGACCAAGAAATGTCTGTGGATCCGTCCGTCGGTGGTCAACGGATCGCAGCATCTAAACAATTCAGACGATTTTCTCTAAAATTGATATTCTTTTTTCGATTTGAAGGAACTCGCGTTTGAAAGGTTCTGCGAGTTTCAAATAAGTGCTTTGATTTTGGGGGTACATTACATAAAACCTCAACAATTTCAAAACTTTCTGAAAAATGGCTCCAGATTTTGTATTAAATTTTGTCTTCAGATATCATAAAGGACACTTAAAAGAATGATGCTGGTCTCATTTGTCGTTGAAATACCTGATTTTTCAAAAACAGCAAAATTTCAAAAATGTTTCCACCTCTGCCTACGTCTGCAATATTGAAGGTAGATTTCATTAAGAATAAAATCTCTGTTTTCCAAAGACAGATCACGAAATGTCATGTATAATTTTTCAATAATATGAGTAGTTTTCTCGGTGTGTTACGTGAAATACAGGCAACTTTTTAAGAATTATTTTTTTCTAAGAGAATTTTTATATAATAAAGTATGTTCTAAAAATCAAATTTAAAAAAGTTCATGTACTTTTTTTAAAATAATTAGTAGTTTGGGCGTAATTTTTTACGAAAATATAATGCAATTTAAAAAGTTTTTTTTCCAGATACGGCTCTAAATTTTTTCTTCTTTTTTTCACTGATAAAATATGGAACTATTAAAAGTACCGCAGATCTTATTGCCTTTCCTTCTTCAGTTTTCAAAAATTGCAAAAGTTATTAACCATGCGAAAAAGAATGTTCTGTGCTAGCACTAGCAAACAATAATTTCAACTACAGCCATTGTTTCGAAATTTCTTTATTCTAACATTCCTTCAAGTTGTTTCTAACAAGTTCTTCCAGCAACGTTCACAAAGTTTCGGATTTTCATTTTCCAGTCATCTTTAGGTGACTATAAATTGCAATTAAATTAAAATCCGAAGAAATTATCATTAATGCCACAAGTAAATAAAGGCTTACTTTAAAATAAAGTAACATATTCAATTAATTAATAATTAATCTTTAAAATAATATTTTTTTGTTTTAAACTTTATAAATCTTTGTATGAGCTTATGTAAATCCAATTTTTTTATAATCTTAAAAGGGATGATCCGCACAATATGAGCCTGACATTTGATGTCAGGCTTTCAATAACGAATTCTCGTTCCAACTTGAACGGTTGTGGTCTAGGGGTAGAGAGAGACACGTAGAGAAGGTGAGAAAGGGATAGTTGCATAGGTTAGAAATAGGTTAGAAATAGTTAGGGATAGTAGGCATATACGTTGTTTTTTTTTACGGAAAGCTTTCATTTCCTTATAACTTCTTGCAATATTATGAAGTGTTTGAGGTTTTCTTCTGTTATTTGGTTGTGTATTTTAACTATTACATTCTCAAGAGTCTCAATTTCCGACTCCGACTCGTACTTCCGTCCAGTCTCACAGTTATACATGCAGTTTTTAAGTATCTACATCTGCTTCAGGTACGCGTCTAGAAAGTATTTCTAGAGTGGGACGAACCCAGTTCGGATCTCCAGCTAAATGTTCAATTTCAAAGAATAATATTGATAAAACCAATGCTTATCTTAAAATTTAAAAGATGTTAATTTGGTTTGCTTTGGTTAGTTCTTTAATCCAAATCTTAGAATAAAGCAAAATTGAAAAGATACCATTAGCAACTACAGTGACACTGCATAGTGTAGTAAATTATTTCCTCTAACATGTGTATTCAGGACTCATTTTTTATGCGTCCTTGATACAGAAAAACCGATTCACGGCAAAACGTCTGTGTGTCTGTCTGTGGTAAACGGTAGTGCCGAAACAATTAAGATTTTCTTCAAAATTGATATTCCCTGATTCATCTGAACGAATTCCAGGTTTTGCGTCCTTGAAACGAATATTTGATTTTTGGGGGTAGTTTACCTTGTCTCAACAAGTTAGCGTCACTGGCCAAATTGCTTAATTAAGTTCCGTGAAGTCTTGGAGGTTAAGGAAATCGAAATATCGCGGGTGTGACCGTCTGAGAATTCCCGGGGATCTAACAGCACCGAGATCCTGACCGAAGGAATAAAAGGCAATGACTGAGAATGATTGACTGGGTTAATAGGGGATTACTCCATAGTTCCGTTCGACACCAGTAAATGGCTTAAAGAACGCTGTTACGAAATTACAGAACTTTTAAAACAATCAATATTTTTTTTAAAACAACTCGATAATGTGTATTACTTCGTCCTCGGAAAGCGTGAAGAATGCTCAAAATAATGGCGCAGTTTTAATTTTCTTTAAATCTCTGAATTTTCGAAAAATGCAGATCAAACTTTTTTCAGGGTCTTCCTACAACTACAAAATTGGAGATAAAGATTTTTTACTTGAATAAATATGTGTTTCTGTGACTTCTTCTAAGACTCTACGACCTTCAAGTGAACGTCTTGGCCTGCTCAACTTTTTCCATTTTTCCCTATTCTTCGAGGGCCCGATCCGATTTTCAATCTTCATTTTCCTGATGTCTTTGACATATTCATATTTCCATCTATTTTTAGGCTGTCTTCTCTTGGTACTCACTGGATTTCAGCTAAAGATCTTGTTCACTATTCTGTCATGTGACATCCTATTAAGATGACCAAGCCAACTTAATCTCATGGCTTTGATAAAATTGAATATGTTTTTTGTTTTTGTATATTCACAGTTCAGAATTGTTCCTAATCCACCAATGTCCATTGGGCATTTTAACTGATCCAAATATCCTTTTCATAATACGTCTTCCAAAACCGCAAGACCCTGTGCATCCTTTTCTTTTATAGAGTTTAGTAGTTTATTAGTAGTTTTCCCGTTATTGTAGCGTGAAAGACAAGTTTTAGACAATTATTTTCTCAAAGACGGCTCCAAATTTTTCTGTAAGTTCTCTCTTCGTATATATCAAAGGCCGATAAAAAATTGCTCCCATTTTTGGAGAATTCTCTGTATTCTCGAAAATTGCCATTAAAATTAACATTTAAAACGTGCAGTATTAAACAGTGATGTTTTGCTCGAATAAACAAAGTTTCCAAAACCAATCTCGGATTCCTTCTATTCTCTTTAGCTAAAATTTTCACATTCATAAAATCTATTTTATGGCCAGTACTAATTCTCTGATTAGTCAACGAATTTTGTTTATTAATTGTTGCAACTCGCAAGTTTAGTCAAATAATTTCACTAGACTTTGATAGTTTATTGAGCAATTTTTAGATAATATAATTGTTAATGTTTAGTTTTGATACAAAAAACTGTTAAACATTAATTTTTTGGGGTTCGCAATCTTTGAATAAAGTTCCGTTTCTTTCCTTCCACTCTTGCGCCTTCCTTTGACCGTACAAAAAATTATCATCACAATTGGCACGTTAGGCTCGCAGTCTCTGAAATGGTGGCTGGGTCTTTTGATTTCTTATAACATTTGGAGACAGCCGAACAAATTTTCTTAAATTTATTTCTTAGTTTGAATTTTGTATAATATGTAATGTGAGTTTCATATATTTTTTGTTGGGCACCTCTTCTGTGTTTTATACTTGTGTATAGTATTTAAACTTCGTATCGTATTTAAAAAATATTTCTAGCCTGATGATGGGGCAAATTGAGCCTCAAAACGTCACTTTGTTGAAATATTAATAAATGCATTATTAACTGCAATAGTAGATGGAGTAGAATCCAAACAACTCCAATGGTATAGCCATATAATGAGAATTCATGAGAATTCCTAACGAGCCATATTGGTGAAAGAGATTTTTACTCTCTGGCGTACTGCTTTCGCTGTATACAGAAAGTATTGTAATGTTGTAGGGGGAGCTATTTTTCCTTAATGAAATTTGTTATAAAAAATGAGATCTTTAAATAAGGCGATGCACATAAAAAAACAGTTTTTGCGTAATTATTGCTTGAAGAAACTGTACTTTATAAACTTTTGTTCTCAAAAAATTATCGAACAATTCAAAATTATGTCTTCGGATAGAGCATCAGACGCTTAAAATATTTACGCTAGTCCAATTTTTAGCGAACTCTGTATTTTCGAAAAGTTAAAAAACATGACTAAAAGTACAATATTGATGATTAAGATTTTTCTTCACAAATCTGTCCATGAAAATATATCGTGATTGAAGGTCATGTACATTGTTTTGACAAAATAGTAATTTTTGCAATTTATAAAAAGTCTCAAAGGCGGCCTTGCCTATTTCCTTCAAATGTTTTCCTCAGATAGAGCAACTGAGACTTAAAAACGGTGCTGGTCGCATTTTCGGTGAATTTTCTCTAATTATGAAAATTGTAAACCTAAAATTAACATTGTAAAACTACAATATTGTGATGGAGATTTTTTTTCTTGAATGAAATGTGTTCTTTAAAAGTATATTCTGAAATAATATAAATGAAATCTCCTGATGAAATAATATAAATGAAATCTCCTGATGAAATAACATAGATGAAATCTCCTGTAATTGCAGATTAAATTTCAATTGTCTTTTGAGCGTCGGGAAGGTACGAGTTTAGCAGTAAAGCTGGTGTTGTAGGAGATAACGTAACTTGCAAGTTAACTCTAAGGGCCCGAGTTCGTATCCAAATCCGGAAAAAACCCTTTTGCGTGTTGGAAGCATTTTGCTTATTTATATAATATTACAATATTGCATTATCTTTGGTTCTGTATTAAAATTAATTTTTGAAAAATAAGGTAATGTAAAACGTTTTGCCAATGTCTGAAATTTTCGCACAATTTTTGCTTGAATAAAAGGTAATTTATAAAATAATTTCGTTTTCAAAACCGGCCCTAATTCATTTCTTAATTTTTTTCTAGAATACAGTAAAGTATGTTGATAAAAATGTCACAGGTTCAATTAGTGGTGAATATGCATATTCTATTATTGGAAGAATTAAAATTGGAAAACTACAACTTTAATGATTGAATTTGTTCTTTAATGAAATCTGTTATTTAAAACAAGATTTTGAAATAATGTAAATTAAAGTCTCTGAAATTTTTAATATTGCAAGAGAAAATTTGTAACTTTCATTTAAAAACTGTCAGGTGGGTTGCGTTTAGCTGAGAGTCTGGTGGTGTATGGGGTAACGAAAGTGGTGAGGTGATTCTAAGTATTTGATTTACAATCTCTATGTGGAAAAATCATTGTGCCACTGAGAAAAAACTTTCTACGATTAGTGACAATTAATATTTTTCAACTAAGAGAAATAAGATTAGACTCTAATTCGAAGATTTTATAGGTAATATTTTTTGTTCTTCTTCTTCAGTATTTCCCTTGCTATTCTCTTAATGTATGCTTATAATTGTCTTAGTTATTTGATTTGTTTTTTTCTTAGTTTATACCGTTCTAGTACTCTTTAGAACTATAAAAATGACTCTTATGTGTAGTTAAAGCATCAGAGAATAAGTTTGAAAACATCATTGGACATAAACTCAGGCGAACTTAAATCTGGTTTAAGTAAAAATGCAAGATTACCTTCGCTTCCGTTTGGATTGTAAACGGAGAATACAGTCATCTCACGGCATGCTATTCCAGCATGGATATATGAATCAGACACAAGTGTTCAAATAAAAATTCATTTTCTGCTTATTACAAATGAATATGAAAGTAATTATCATTATGTTTTAGAATTTTCACTTCTGTGATCCTTACAGTAAAATATGTTCATGCTCTTAATAAAGTTTGAAATAAAATCAATGTGAAAAACCCGTTTTTTTCATTTTGTATTGTCTATTTAAGAAATTATACAGCAAATTTTTGCCTAATTTAGGCTCCTAAAATAGATATTAAAACTTAAAAATTCGATCTTTGCACATCACATACATTATCACACACAAACTGTTGGATTCAGTTAACACAGACCTGTATTGACACAAACGTAGCAGTCGAGGTTTAGAATGCTCTGAGAGGAAGGCTTTCCAAACCATTGACTGTCGGTACAAAGGGGAAAATTGGCCAGCTTCATGCACCCTAACACAATTTACAGAAGAAGGGTACCTACTGTAACAATATATAATAGGTAATTATTCGTGTAAAACCCGCACAATGAAAATAATGAGTGACAATTATTGTAACGTGTGGTTAATATTCAGTGTTTGCTAGGTTTCTATGAGCCGTGTGCGAAAAACCATTTTAGAATACCACTGTGTTATTCTCTTAACTAAATAAAAAAAGAAACTTTGCATTTTCTATGACATTCAAATTTCGTAGTACAATACGAATAGTTGAATGTTCCATAATTAATCTTCTTTTTTTTTCAAAATTTATCTTTGCAACAAGCAAAACACATTAACAAAATATTTAATTTTGGATAAAATAAATAAAAATATTTAATATTTCATATTGTTACTTAATATAGAAGATTATATTACTTTGGACAAATGTTTTACTCACCCAGCATTAAATCATCTATGATATAATACTCTATAATAGTATTAAACTCTAATTAATAATATATAATAAATCATCTATAATATAATCATCTGTAAGTTTACTTACAGCAAAAATTTCGTTTAATACTTTCCAGTGCGGTGCACTAAGCGGTGCACAAAAGAAGGAACGATCATGTTCTATTCGTGGCCTATTTGTTAGGGAACTTCTCCAACGAATTTATTGATTGAAGTAACCGCGGAGAACTTCCAGTTAGATAAATTGTCCGCGAAAGTTGTTCTTCAGACACTAGCTGACCTTGCTATATAGCTAGTTTCAAAAATCAGCCACCATTGGGACTTAAAACCTAGTATATTACGGTAAGGGTCGTTGCAGAGACAGCGGCAATGCTAACTCTGAAATAAATTCAGCCAGTCTAGAGAAGTACAGAATGTGCAAGTGGGCAATTATAAAATAAATAACACATTATTTTACAGAAAGTATTCTTGCTACTAAAGAGACCATGATAGAATCGTAATCGTTTCCAAAATACGATTGTAAACCGAAAAATGGAGAAATGCTTTGAGAAGTTTAAAGACATGACTCCACAAACTTCAACATGTATGTAAAGCGCTTCTAGTAATTAACTCAAACAGATCTGAGTTTCTGCTTATTAACAATGTGCGTGCGCAGATGATTTTTACTGTTTTTGACAGTTTTTTACTGTTTTTGACGAAATAAATATCTCGTAGCAAACAACGGTAATTATATTGTTGCATTAAACAAATGTGTTTTGGGGAAGTTCTATTGGGCAGCTTGGGAATACGAGTTTCATTTCCAGATTTCAGGGTTTCTCCTGAAAGGATGCAAAATGTTGGCTACTACTACCTTACCCCACACAGTCTCTTTTAATGATGTTTCCATAGCCATACACAGGTTTACCTCTTTGTGAGTAGGACACGGAATTTCAATGCCTTATTTTATGATTTACCTCCAAAATAAATTTCGATCCAAAAATGCTCAAACAAATTGTCTTAACCGTATATTCTATCGAAACAAAACTATAAGAATAAAGTAATTTATTTTATTTTATCTTACGTCAAAATCAGTTAAAAACCATATGTGACGAGTACGTATGGGGAGAAGGGTATGGGGAGAAGGAGTATGGGGAGAAGTGAAATCTGTTCACTCTTTTATAATTCTGTGATCCTTGTCCTAAGCCATATACTAGTTTAATTTTGAATAAAGTAAGAAATGAGCGGTTTTTGCTAAGATTGTTAACAGAATATTCACTCCGATGTAATAAAATCTATTTTCAAGGGAAAGTCAGCTATATATTTGGGCTCTTATTCCTCATCATGTCCTTCGTGAAGCAATAATATTTCCTGCCGCGACAACATGGAGAACGAGAATTTGAATAACTATATTCCCCACTGAAATCAAGAAGACGTGCACAGATAATGAAGTTACATTTATGTTCAGAAGCAAAACAAGGGGCCATCTCAGCATTTGCTCAACGGATCAGAGAATCTCGACGAAAATCCCGATCTAGATGGGGGTCATTGACCCAGAAGCTGCGGTACTGGTAATACTTGTTACAGGTTGTTTAAAATTATAGTCCAAATGGTAAATAATACATTAAATATCATTTTCCATTTTGATGCTCCGCGTAGTCTCTAATTTTATAGAAACAGTTATGCAGCAGAAATTTTTTTACTTGGGACTTAAACTTTTGTAGTATTTAATCGTTTACTATCATCCGGCAATGTAGTGTAAAATAATGCACATGTATTGTATGTGAATTTATTGTAGTGAGCAGTTGATACTGTCACTTGAATATGATTATTACGTCGAGTGTTACAGACATCGACGTTTGCTGATGTCTGTACCTTGATTATGATTTTCTTGAAATGTATTAAATGTGTTCTGAGTTAAATCTGTCCCAAATTAACGTACTTATTAATTTCCGCTTGACGGACGAATGGACTGACGAAAGAACGAATGAACGGGCTGGCTGAAGGACGAACGAACCGGCTGACGGACAGATGAGCGAACTAAAGGACGGACGAACAAACGAACGAACGGACTGGCGGACGAACGGACTGGCGGACGAACGGACTGGCGGACGAACGGACTGGCGGACGAACGGACTGGCGGACGAACGGACTGGCGGACGAACGGACTGGCGGACGAACGGACTGGCGGACGAACGGACTGGCGGACGAACGGACTGGCGGACGAACGGACTGGCGGACGAACGGACTGGCGATGAAACTCGATCAGGGCGGACGAACGGATCAGCGGACGAACTGGACTGGCGGACGAACGACTGGCGGACGAACGACTGGCGGGACGAACGGACTGGCGTGTGATGAACGGACTTCGTGACGAACGGACTGGCGGAACGAAACTGACTTCGGCGGACGCAGGACTGGCGGACGAACGGACTGGCGGACGAAACGACTGGTAGACGAACGGACTGGCGTGATGAACGGACTGGCGACGCGAACTGACTGGCGGGACGATAACGGATCTGGCGACGAACGATCAGGCGGAGAAAACTGGACTGAAAAACGAACGGATCACCGGCGGACGAACCGACTGGCGGACGAACGGACTGGCGGACGAACGGACTGGTGGAAATTGACTGGCGGACGAACGGACTGGTGGACGAACGGACCGCGGACGAACGGACTGGCGGACGAATGGACTGGCGGATGAATTAGTGGACTGGGCGGACGAACGGACTGGCGGACGAATTTCCACTCACCGGCGGACGAAACGGACTGGCGGACGAACGGACTGGCGGCGGACGAACGGACGGGCGGACGAACGGACTGGCGGACGAACGGACTGGCGGACGAACGGACTGGCGGACGAACGGACTGGCGGACGAACGGACTGGCGGACGAACGGACTGGCGGACGAACGGACTGGCGGACGAACGGACTGGCGGACGAACGGACTGGCGGACGAACGGACTGGCGGACGAACGGACTGGCGGACGAACGGACTGGCGGACGAACGGACTGGCGGACGAACGGACGAACGGACGAACGGACGAACGGACGAACGGACGAACGGACGAACGGACGAACGGACGAACGGACGGACGGACGAACGGACGGACGGACGAACGGACGGACGGACGAACGGACGGACGGACGAACGGACGGACGGACGAACGGACGAACGGACGAACGGACGAACGGACGAACGGACGAACGGACGAACGGACGAACGGACGAACGGACGAACGGACAAACGGACGAACGGACGAACGGACGAACGGACGAACGGACGAACGGACGAACGGACGAACGGACGAACGGACGAACGGACGAACGGACGAACGGACGAACGGACGAACGGACGAACGGACGAACGGACGAACGGACGAACGGACGAACGGACGAACGGACGAAAGGACGAACGGACGAACGGACGAACGGACGAACGGACGAACGGACGAACGGACGAACGGACGAACGGACGAACGGACGAACGGGCGAACGGACGAACGGACGAACGGACGAACGGACGAACGGACGAACGGACGAACGGACGAACGGACGAACGGACGAACGGACGAACGGACGAACGGACGAACGGACGAACGGATGAACGGACGAACGGACGAACGGACGAACGGACGAACGGACGAACGGACGAACGGACGGACGGACGAACGGACGGACGGACGAACGGACGGACGGACGAACGGACGAACGGACGAACGGACGAACGGACGAACGGACGAACGGACGAACGGACGAACGGACGAACGGACGAACGGACGAACGGACGAACGGACGAACGGACGAACGGACTGGCCGACGAACGGAACGAACGAACTGAAATTCCGTCAAACTTGTATTCTGATTACTCAAAGTCTTTAAGGATATAGTTTACTATATAAAGGAACACTACTTATTCATTTTTTCGACACAAGTACACCGCCATATGAGTTTGTTTGTTTTGTTTTTTTCGAAAATCGTGGATGTTTGCCGCATCATTAGTTTATCTTTACTATTGAGTACGTAATAAGGGGGAAAGTAAAAATAATCGATGGGAAAATAAAAATAATCGAATAAATACTTTGAACTTCGAGAGCCTAGAAACCGACGCCACAGTGTTCTTTTCACCCATCTAGGATGACAAAAATCAATTTCTCGAAAACTACTCGTCCAAATTCAATGAATCTTTACACAGAGCTTACATTAATAACACGTATTATACTGTAAGCGTTTTGTAAATATGTCTTTAATACTTCAATGTGTATTATCATACATGAGTTTGAGTTCATGAATTTATCAATTAAATACATCTCAATTTATTCAATTCTAAGCAATGCAACTTATTAACTATCCTCTATTTCTGATGATTTCCTACCTGAAAATAATAGAGGCAAAATTGTCAATTCATATGATTTAAGATAAGTAGAAATTGCAGAAATTACTTTACTTCCATAAAATCTTAAGTATGGAAGTAAAATAAAATTTTACTTTCATAAAATCAAAGGCAACAGATTGGCGACGAAGGACCCTCACACTTCGCTTCTGAAACATGTTAGGCAGAAACATTATGGTCACAATGGAGACGTAAAACGTTTTGAAAAGAACATCCTTTCTTCTTTGGAGGTTTCCGAATGCTAGAAGCAACAGAATCCAATGCTACAATCAACATTTTCAACAAATCTTCACCTGAAGTCATTCTTGATGTGTTGAGGATGTGAGATTCTCTGAAGCGTCTAATGTCTGTGAAACGAGCTTCTTGTGCCTCTTCCGACATCTGTCCTATTGAGAGATCACAAGGTTTCATTATTTCTAACCCATGTTAAAGACGTTTATGTACCGTGAGAGATATTAGCGAATGAACATATCTTTAGTTTCTTGGGCGTGTTGCTCTAATGCTTCAAAGTTCACTTGAAAGCCACTAGCAATTGTTTCTAATATAACCCTACAATGTTCAATTAATTCTTTATTTAATCCAGACAGTGAAGCACTCTCTGCAGCATTTCTGAAAAATGCTCTTGCCGTGTGCATCATTTGTGTATCCGGTCCCAGGTTTCGGTCTATCAACAGACCCACCACCTTTCTAAAGTGGAGCGGTATAGCTCAGTATTTTCTTTCTTCCAAAAGTTTTTTTTTCGTCTTCTCCTATTACTATCCACTTCTTGCAATGAAGCTGGTATGAAACGTGAAGCAACAATTCAAAAAATATTATCCAGATGTACAATGTTAACAATCCGAAAGAAAATGTGGAAAAATTAATATCGCTTTTCTCAACATCGTCATTAATTTTTGTTTCATATTTTTCACTCACATAGCCACACCTTTTGAATACTGCTGGTTGTTCAGTTTCTGCACAGTGAAATTGTAAAGTTTAATACACTCGCTCTCTCTGTCGCCCCGCTGCCACAGCTCGAATAGTTCGCGCCGGCAGACAGAATGCTCCGGCACTGAAAATAATAAATATTTCTTTAGCGCGCAAGAATGCGCACAAGATAAAAACTTTTACTTCTTACCAGATGTATGCAGATTGACTCCGCAAAATATCTCGGTGTCTTCATGTGAATGCATTAACTTATGTCTCGATAAATTTAAATTAAGAATTTTTCATTCCCTCTCTAGTTTAATTTTAAAGCCTTATTGAAGGAAGTCTGTAAACTACAACGCAAAATATTATATTCCATTTGAAAGTTCTTGCATTGATCTTCAGAATCCATGGCACAATAAGGATATAAGACGCTAAAGAGCTCACGAAACGAACACACTAATCGAACTACGAAACGCAACTGCGGCCGGTCTCAGTCACCGTCAGCGGGAGTCTGTATTTAGGGCAGTATCTTATCAGTAGAGACCGGAAAAATAAGTAGTAACGTCAAAATATGTACATAAATATGTAATGAAAACAGGAAATATATAATAAATATGTAAAATCGTGTGTAATATGTAATATTAAAATAAACCAATAATTATAAAACCCCTTTACCTAATACGAAATTATATTTATCAAAAATTTCCTAAACAAATTTTAATAATAATACAAACGTTTCAAAGTAATTTGTAGATCACAAGATATTGCACCATACAACTTTCACGTCAGTAATAAAAGGTTTATCTATTTCTATCCAGGATTGTAGTTAAGCAGCCAAACTAGACGAAATAGAAGCCCTCGTACAAACTGGCGATATCTACGACGAACAATCACTGCAGCTTGCAGCATTCTCTTCAATGTGTTACAAGTAGGCGATAGCCAATGTTTCTCGGAAATTAAGATCACGAAACCCGGCGTCAGTGATACGTTTCACACCTAAAGGTGAAAATGATTTCAGTCGCTGACTCGCACTTCCCGCTACTGAGATAATTGAAGCAGGCTTGTCGGGTTGTGGAACATCCCACAACGTAGAGCATCTCGATACAACAGCACTCACATCAGTAATAATGTAGGAAAAACTTCTGATTTTTTGAAAATACTTGCTTTGTAATATATAACAAAAGAAAATTGATAAAACAAATATTTTGTGAAAATAGCAAAATATGTAAAATATGGAATATAGTACTAAATATGTAACGAAAAAAATGGATAGTGTGTTAGGGCGCCGACGATTCGCCAAGATTACAGTATTGAGAACAGTAAGAAGAAAGACAAAAAATATGTATTTACATAAAAATCCGGTCTCTACTTATCAGTACTGTCTGCTCAAAAACGCTGCAGTCATTGATTCAGTATGATTTGAAGCTTTGGCAGTAAGGTGATCAATGAATGGAAGCCCGTACGTGAAATTAAAAAAATGATTTTTGTCGCCCTAGAATGTGAAAATAGAACACAGTGCGACGTGTTCGCGGCTCAGCGCCGATCTCATATTCCAGCGTGGGAGGGGATCAGCACTTTCTGAGAAACCGACACTTACGAGGAAAATGACCTCAGCAGTTTGCACAGAGACTAAATACTCACTCTTACTACATACTTAATACGAAATGATAAAAACAGTCGTTTTTGCTACCATAAACACACAAAAAAATTATTTGCCAAATTATTGGCACTTTTTATTGCAGCCCTAAATAACTTCGGCTTATGGCGTGTTGAAGGAAGTGAATGGCACCATATTGTGCACTCCAAAAGCCGTAAACGGTTAGATTCTTTTGGTATAGAATCAGGTGAAGGCTACAACAGCCAAATTACTTAAATATTCCTAAACATTTACCAAAAATAAGATCACTAAGCACAGAATAAATATAGGGAAATTGTCCTTCGTAAAGCGAGTCGTACTTATTGGAATAAATAATATAATACATTTCTTTACCCTTTCATTACACAGTGATGGTTAGGAATGAAATCATTAGGATGAATAAAATGTTTATATAATTCATTTAAAAGATAGTTAATAGAGAAAAAAGGAGTTACAAAATAAATAATTTAAGAGAACATGAAGTTGAAGTGTCTTTAAGAGGTCAGAATGGAATATTCAGTAAGGGCAATAATTAGCAAAGAATTGTTGAGGAAAGAAAATATGGCAGTATTCGCATTTAATTGGAATGTAAACAAAGTTGCATTAATATTTCTTATAGTATAGCATTCTTGATTCTTTCCACAAATATTACGTTTTTTATATGGGGTGGCGTTTTCTCTAATATAAACATTTTTGTAGGTGTAGAAGCATATATGCTTATCAAATAGAGTTTGAGAATAGAGTAACGGAAATTTGTAATGTCAACATTCTAATTACTGCGGCACTGAGAATCTATTTAAGTAACGAATAATTGCACTCAGCAGAAGAGAAAAAAGACCATATTCCTTAAAGACTTGGAATCAGCGCTTAAAGCTATAAAAACTGGGGAAGCTCTTGGGATGCACTTCCTTTAGAAGCATCATTAAGAATACAGAATGTAAAAAGTGTTCATCAAACTACTGTACCAAGAATATGTTCGAAATGATAATTACTAAATCGTTTTGTTTCAATAAAACAAGATTTCATAAAAAACAAATTGATTTTAAGGGGAAAATAAATTGTTAGATAAGATAAAAAGAAGAAAGAGTTGTCCTTTATCTTTATCACTTGCTGAGATAATTTCAAAGGAATGAATGAAGATGAGTATTTGGTGGTGGTAGTGTGTGTGTGTGTGTGTGTGTGTGTGTGTGTGTGTGTGTGTGAGCAAGGTAGAGAGAGATAGAGAAAACAGAATTTTTTGGCAGCATTTATCAAATCTTTTAATTTTCTTAATGCTGCCAATCCTGGTATATCACAAACGTATTTGTGATATCTTTGTAGATTTTACGTTGTAACAGATATCGAAGTAGTGGATGTACCTTTTTTCTGTATGAAGTAAATTACTTCTAACTCGTCAGAATTCATGTTTTGTTGTTCCTAGATTCCTCAGAATGGTCGATGAAAACGTCTGTCTTTGTCTTTTGGAGTAAATGCTAGCGCCAAAAGAGTTCAGAAGATTTTGTTCAAAATTTATGTTGCTCCATCGATCGTGAATTGAGGTTCTGCGAGTTTGAAACGGATATTTTGATTCTTGGGAGTACTTGACATGAAACCTGAAGAGTATTTTCAAAATGTCAAAAATTGCTCGAATATTTTTCATTGAATATTATACTCGGATAAAGTAAAGAGCACTTAAAAAATGGTACAGACCTGATTTTTGTTAAACACTGAATTTTAAAAAATTGTAGAAGTTAAATTTTTTTCGGTGCCGTGGTACAACTACAATATTGAAGATAGAGATTTTTCGAGAGTTTGGAGCTTATTCCTGCTGAGGCGGTGCCCAACAGTTGTGGCAGATATCTAGTTGGGGGGAAACCGCTAGCCGGCGAGTAGTTTGAAGGCCGATCTCGCCAACCAACGGGGTAAGATCACCGCCACCTCCCGCCACAAATTCGAACATAATCCCCGTACCCAAACCCCATAAAAATCATAACCATGCCGAAAGCTATAGACCAATCAGTCTCCTCCCGTCACTATCAAAGATCCTAGAAAAAATAATACTAAAAAGATTTAATAAACACCTAAACATAACAGAGACCATACCGAAACACCAATTTGGCTTCACCAATAAATTATCCACCTCACACCAACTACTTAGAATATCCGAACACATCCATACTGCCTTCCAGAACAAACAACACACTATAGCCACCTTTCTAGATATTTCACAGGCGTTCGACAGAGTTTGGCACCCAGGCCTAATATATAAGCTAAAAACCATAGGAACTCCAAATTACCTACTACAAATCATTAAAAATTTTATAGCAGACAGAACATTTACAGTAACAATAGAAAAGCACGTTTCCAATCCCCGCAAAATAAAAGCAGGACTAAGGATCCCCCCTCTCACCCACCCTTTTCAACCTATACACATTCGATTTACCTACCTCACCATACACACATATCGCACAATTTGCTGACGATACTGCCATATTCATGTCCAACCATTCATTAAATCAAATCTGTAATAAAATTCAACTGCATTTAAAAAGCATAGAAGATTGGTCCTTAAAATGGAAAATCAAGCTCAACCCATCCAAATCAACAGCCAAAATATTCTCTCTTAGAACATTCGCCACCCCCACTCCACTCCAAGTTAATAACAATGTAATCCCCTGGACACCATACAACCAAACCGTTAAATATTTAGGTCTAAAATTCGATACAAGATTAACCTGGAAAACACACATAGCAACGAAAATTCAACAGGCAAAAATTAAATTAATACAGCTAAAGCCATTACTAAATCACAAAAGCAAACTCTCCTTAAACAATGCCATAACCCTTTATAAAACAATAATCAGACCTCTAATGTTGTATGCCTGCCCCATTTGGACAAACGCCTCACAGACAAACATAAATCAAATCCAGATAATCCAAAATAAATATTTAAGATTAGCCACCCACGCCCCATGGTTCATTTCTAATGATCAACTCCATAGAGAACTACAACTACCATCCATCAACCACCACATAGCTCATCTCTCGAACAACTTCTATTCAAATATATCCTCCATAAACCAAATAGCCCATTACAACCTAGCCACTCTGAACGATTTTCCGACCCGAATCCGTAATAGACACCCGATACATGCCTTCCTAAAAATATTCACAGATGTAAACTAAGCGTAGGTACTCAATGAGCATCCTACACCTGAGTAGTAGATAATAGACATAGTTTTAGATTAGACATAGTTTTAGATTAGTTTAGTTATAAGCCACACAAAAAACATGTGAAAGAGTGTGAAAATACTGAACCATGTAACCACCAATAGAACAATAAACATAATTTAAAAAAAAAAAACCTCCCGCCACAAAACATGTACTACACGTACGGAATTGATGACAGAAGTTGACGCGTCCGGAATCACTAATGGAAATTTCAAGTTGTACTAGTTCTTTAACCATCTCGTGAACACCTTGTTCAGCAAAAGAAGCGTAGAAGATTCGAATTGGCTGTTTTTGAAGATTTACAATTTTCGAAAACTTACAATATTTAATTAAATCGAATGTATATCTTATTTATGAGGGAACTTCCCTTTACTAGAGAAAAAGTAAGAAAAATATTTACTCCTCGGAAGAGTGGGAATGGATCCCTGGCCTTTAGATTCAAAATCTACGTGTTTATACCCTCATATATGCACCCAGTAAACGTCTTGAAATGTTATATACTATCGAATGTAAATCCGAAAAAATTGTAACTATTAATTTAAAATTACTTGAAAATCACTCATTGAAACCATTATGAAAAATATTTTTTTAAATTTCCGTTGCAATAATAAAAATTGGTCCGGTGCCATTTTACAAACTTCTAGCAAAACATGAATAGCAAGGTTGAACCTACTCTTGAGAAAATTTCATAAATGTCTTGGAGGCCTCAGACAAAATACCCTCCGTCCTCATAAAATCAAATTACCAGGGCTTTGAATGTGGTGAGATCGATTGGGGAATTTCGATTTTTGAGATGATGATCTCTGAAAGTTTATGTTCTATTGTTGCCCAGAGGAGACTGAGTTTTGAGAATAAAACATTTCGGTTTCAAGAACCCATAAAAGTCAGTTCTTGCGTATACGTATACGAGAAAGTAATGTACTTCATATCGGACAGCATATGCAAAAACTACAAATGAAACATTTTCATAAAAATGCAATTACCTTACATGTAGTACCACCATGGGGCACTTCTGGAACTGCTTCTGGTATGATTCGCAACAATGCGCAATTAATTATTAACCTAATACATAAAATATATTATATTATATATTTAACTGCATGTCTTACTGGCTGCTGGGTACGAACATTCTACTGTGACAGGATAAAATTTTGTTCTGTCCACATATTTTTATTTTTTCTTCCAGTTTACTCCCACAGTTAATACGAATTATATAAAACAACTCAATAATACATATTTTTGTGTCCGTACTTTAGCATTCATTTTTATACGGTGTTTTTACACTTTTACCGCATAATGACGTTATATGACACTGAAGACTGCACGTTTGCAATTTGTCTCCATTCGTACTGTTTTTTGACGCATGAATTTTTACTTTGAGGTCACGCTTACAGGCAAATGGTAAATGGCTACAACAGAGTTTCTCGTCGTGTGTTTATAAAATTGTAATTATATGACATAATAATTGACATTATTTAATGTCAGGTTATTATGCATAAATATTGTAAGTTTTCAGATTGTGGATTCGTGATGTGAGAGTATTGGAGGACAACAGGGTGAAGTAGTGTGTTTATGAAAGAAATGTTTTTAATGTCACTCTTGTTTTGTAGTGGTAAAGTTATATTCCTAAGTAATAAATTATATTATTGGTTAAGAACACTAAATATATGATTAGTTGATGTATCTACAATTTTAAAATTATATTAGCGTGAAATCCGCTACGAGGAGATAATCATTCTCTTATGGCTATATCAGTAAACGAGATTTGAAAATATGATAAAGTTCGTTTAAAAGTTTATATTATGCATTTAATATAATTTTCA
Source organism: Teleogryllus occipitalis (assembly GCA_011170035.1). Lineage (NCBI taxonomy): Eukaryota > Metazoa > Arthropoda > Insecta > Orthoptera > Gryllidae > Teleogryllus > Teleogryllus occipitalis. Next base: position 800,159 of record BLKR01000036.1, read on the forward strand.
CTAAATTATTCATTTTTAAATTGCTTGCAGATAATTAATTTTACGTGATTTTATACATTAACCAAACATTTTTTGTTCGGCTCGGGCGTGAATCTATATCTATTGACAATTTGGATCCAAATAGTATTTTGTATCTAAAAAACTATTGGAACTCTTCTAGGATACACTTCTGACATCCTACGTTTATTTCATACTCTGATCAATAATTAGGTATGCGATCGTTCATATGTGAATATTTCACTCAAGAGTTTGAATTTAGGAAGTATTGTAAATGAGGTCGCGAATACAACAAACGTGAACAATTTCCAAACAAGGAAGATGATGTTCCTTTGTTAGAAACGCATTCAATAATACTTCATTTATATGCTTTACAAGTAATTAGACAGAAACGGTAAATGATCAATGTAATACGCAAATGGACGGTAAATAATTGAAAATGTTTAAGTATGTTGAAGATAAGTGCACAGAAAATAATTATGTATATCTCGCATTCAATGGTAAAACACGGATTAACTATCATAATGTAATGTGTACACTATAGCCTGTAAAACACTTACATTATATTAGAAACATCAGTACAGATCGCTTTCTAAAATGTTTGTATCTGTATTGTGTTTCTTCCACCGCAATATGAAAATGTTTTATCCACGAGTAAGGAAATATTCTTCAAATCATACCAAGTGTCATGACTTTGTTCCACACATCGACCTCTCACAGAGCGTTTGATTACAATGAAAGGTGTCTCAATGGAAGCAAATAGAATTATTAGAGAGCTGTTGGTCATTGTTGGAGGCATAGATCACTGAATGCCCGCAACAATGATGATTATTTCATTGTCTTCTGTAAGATCGACGTTGTTTCTGCAATCGTCTCGCAATTAAAATTTCATATGTGAATGTGTAGAATTGCCTCGCTCTGAGAAAGTTCGCAGAATGGCGGCCGAATGTTGGCACCTGTGCCTAGAACGCGTCGTCTCTCGGACAACCAAGTGGTTACCGATTCCGGCCGCAGAAACCTACGCTATCATGTGTAGTAATAGTTTGCTTAAATGTACAGTACAACAGAAATGCCAGATATATTGAAAATAATCATATTTATTGGAAATTCAATGAATATTTGAGATGAGAGGAAAAATGAAATGAATTAGGGACGAGTTTTCTCTTCCACGTAGTTAAAGGAATTATGACTTTGTGAAATGCAAACCGTTTGGCAAGTGGAGTTGATGTATGTGTATTATTTCTGGTTGATAACTATATTGTTTTCCATCCCTGTTGTGTGTGTAAGAAACGCATACAAAATGTTAACAACGATATTTTTTTAAATTCACGTACACTTATTTAGACTTGAAATGTGTATTTCGTCTATACTAATTCCATAATTTTTGTTGAAATGGATAGAACTTAGTGTCATTGATCACGTAATTACATTAATTGAGGCATTCGGGTGTAAACAATGTTATCTGTTGTTTTTACGTTTCATAAGAAAATGTGATGCGATAGCACTGTTTACACACTGTACACAATGCGTTTGGCATATGCCATAATGTACAAGTGAATTATTATTGCCCTTTATTGTCTGTTTTTGACTCCACTTAGAATATAGAGATAGCTACTCCCTTCATTCATAAAAGCCAATAATCTGAACTTCGTCCAAAATATCAGATAACGTTATTTAAGCCCGAACGTCTCCATTATTTTTTTCTTAATTAATATTATTCGTCTTCTATTTGATGGTGATTGCCATGACCATTTAAGGTGAGAAGGTACTGCCTATCCCGCCCATGTTAATTTCAGTAACTTCTAGTGCACATTAAAAAAAAACATTCGATATATATAAACCATTTTTTAAAGATAGGTTTTAGGAATGTTTTTCTACGATAATACCTATTATTATTGCAATTATAATAATATTTGTGAAGATACAACAATTTAAAAATGTTGCATTTTTTTCGTACAAATTGTAGTCAATAAATATTTTTAAAAAATTTTGAAAGAAACTTACAAAAAAAAATCCCTTCTTATTTTTATAGTTTATAGTCTTATTAATTCACAAAAAATATTTACTTCAATAAGGCAAGTGGTTTTTGTGTAATGTGCACTAGAATATGAAAAAATGAGAAACTGAGAAAAACTGATATAAAGTTTGAACAGCATTTACTTACAGAGAATGTTGATTTAAAACATTCCTGCCTCATAGTGTTGGTTTTCTGGATCTTCCGTTTCTATTGTGTTCTTTCTTTTAAATCTTCTTGCCCGTTTTTTGGAGGTTTTTGGAGATTCATTATTGAACACAATGTATTCCCGCCAGAATGTCCTTTGCCGATGCAACGTAATGCATAAACAAACCTTACATTTACTTCATATCCATTTGTTGTTTTCTTTGAGTCAAATTTATTTCCACTGTCACATTTGGAACATAAAATTTCTAAGGAGGAAGCAAGTCCTTTACGTGTATTGATGTTCTCAACCACAGCTAATGAATTCTCACTGTTACAAAATTTACATTTTGTGTATTCACACAATGCTTGCGACAACAGGTCAATGTTCAATAACACAAAACCAGATCTCAATTTTCCATTACTTTTGCTGAAATTATTTACTTCATTTTCAAATAATTGTTTGGGGTATTCCAATTTTTTCTCGAAGCACTAGGAGGTGAGTCAGAATTACATATTTCTCGATTCGCACTCGGAGTATTGTCACGCAAAACTGGAGATTCGACAATAGACGTGCCTTCATTATTCATTGTTTATTCACAACTAACAGTAGCACTTTTGATATTTCCTGGTTTTCGCGTAGAGCGATGGCCAGTAAATTTCCTCTTGCCGAAAGTTTTTGGCCTACCCATCTCGACAGCACTCGTCAACACAAAAAATACTTAGGAAACTGTAAGCGCGCCAAACCACATAAACAAACTTTTACATCCATAAACAAAATAATAGGATGCTACATTGGTACGAACAGAAGGTATAAAATCTAACACTTAAAATAAGACATCGTTCAGAAATCTACGTCAAATCCTAGAAAAGTTATCGAAGATTTCACAAATGCAGGCATAAGGGGGCGTGGCACCCAGCGCACAACGTCATAAATAAAATGCAAATTATAGTTGATATAATGCTCTGATTTTTGTTTCGACCACGTATTCTTATTTTACAGATTTTAAAGTATACTAAAAGCTAATAATTAAAATTTGTCATTTTTTGCCCCAAACCAAGTACCTTCTTACCTTAAATCGTATGTGAATTGTATTATTTCAAGTGTTGCATGCTTGCTAGTGAAGGAAAGATATTAGATATTCAAGTAACATGGCAACATTCCGGGTGCGGTGTATAATTAATAGCTTCCTAAAAGTTTTCTGAAACTCCAAAATTAGTGGTTTTGTGAAGAAACGTATAAAAACCTAGCAATTCTTGCTGCTCAAACAGGGTGATGAAACTGTGTGCATGTTATGTTACAATTGAGATGGTGCCTTCTGCAGTAGCGACCGCACGACATACCAAACTGAAGTTCTACGAAGAAGTCTATCTGCTTCTCCTTCCGCCACACTGGTTGAGAATCGCTGTTTCCGCATTGCTTTGCTTTCTAATGTTTATCACGAACCGCGGGAAATTATGTCGAATTTATATCCCAGTTGGATGAAAATGAAAATTGTATTAATAAATCGTTCACAATTTTAGAAAGTTGATGTAATGGGATAGAGATGCGCGCTCTCCCGTGTTAAAGCGTTTCTCAGTTGTTCTCCGCTGTATTACATAAGTTGGACAATAGTTTCGGGGGCGCGTCTGTGGGTTCCAGGAAAGTTGTGCTGTATCATGGTAGAGCATTGCACAAGTTCATTGAAAGGTGGACATTTTTGGTGAGAATTCGATAATTTTATAAGAAACTTATCATTTTACAAGACACAAATATTGGAAAACAATAATGACTTCCCATGAGTTTTTAATTTGCTTCCAAGCAAAATACCTGCATTGTTTTTATCTCACTCAGATTAATCTTTCATTTTCTGAATGTAACACTAGCTAGCTTTTGTTAAAATGAAATTTCTTTCATTTATTTTAAGTAACACATGGTTAATTGCATAATTATGCCTTCGTGGTGTTTTGGTGGTATTATTCGTTGTTGAATGGATTGAATCAATTGCTTTTTTTCATATCTCAGCAAACAAGTCCGATGTGGGACTCGTGTTCGAGAAATTGCTCGGTCGTGAACTCGAGCTGTCTGTCTCTTTCGCGTCCAGTTTCTGAGGCGTCCGCAAGGCCCGCGAGCGCGCTCTGCCGCATGTGAGTGCTGTTGAACGCACGTGAGCGATGCGCCAGCGTTGGCGCCGTGCGTCACTCAGCCCCTCGGCGGGCCGTGGCGCTCGCCGCCCTTTTTCTTGCCGGCCGCCCCGCGGCCGCGCCGGGGAGGGGGGCGTCTTGGCGAGCGTCGCCTGGCGTCCATCTTGTTCTAGCAGGGGCGTCTGTAAGAAGTATTGAACGGCGCCCGTCGTACCTTGGTTACGGAGGGGAGTGGCAGGGAGAGAAGAGGAGTAGTGGTGTCGGCGGCGGCGGCGGCGGCGGCGGCGGTGGCGGCGGCGGCGTCGACGTCGACGACTGAGGCGAGGAGAAGGAGCAAGGAACAGGAGGAAAAGCAGGAGGAGGTGAAGTGAAATGGGGTGGGGTGGACGAGCGCAGTAAGGCTCCGCGCGGCCGCCCCGCGCAGCGCTCGCGCCCCTACGTCTCGCCCCCGCCCTGCCCCCGTCCCTCCCCCGCCTCGGCGAAATAAGAAGGAGGGAGAGAGCGAGAGCGCGCGCGGGCGCGGAGGGCTATGACATGGAGCCGCGCCGGCGTAAGGGGTGAAGGATGCTGCAGTGGCAGCGCAAGGAACCGGGCGGCGGCGGCGGTGGCGAGGACTGCGGGGGCGGAGACGGGGACGGGGCAGGCGACGGCGGCGGCGGCGAGGGCGAGAGTTGGCCGGACTGCCGAGCCGCACCACCACGCAGGCCCCACGCCTCGCACCGCACCACACCGCACCGCACCGCACCGCACCGCACCGCACCGCACCGCACCGCACCGCACCGCACCGCACCGCACCGCACCGCACCGCACCGCATCGCCGTGCCTCGGTTTGCGTCATCTTGCCTTGCTTTGCCTTGCCGTGCCTTGCCTCCGCGCGATTCCTCCATTTAGGTGCTTCTCCTCCCCCCAAATAAGAATATACAGTACTTGGAGAAAAAGAATTTATTCATTGATCAGTTTACATCTATACGAGCACCGCTACAGAATACTTGCAATTTATTTATGTATTTAATTTTGCTTTTCTGCGACAATGGTCGAAGCAAAACATTACTCTTCAGAGAGACGGAATGTTGCGCTGCGTTGTATGCGTTGTCTTCAGCTGCGAAATACTGCATTGCCGTTTGTTGGTGACCCGTCGTAGTACCTGGAAAGAAAGACGCAATTATTTCATAAATAGGAACAATTTCAGTGAATTTATAGTAGACAATCACATAGTAAAAACCTGTGTATTTATTAAGTTAACGAAGTAAATTTTGGATATTAATTGATTTTTATTATATTTGAAAAAAAATTGTGACACACGAGCTACAAGTTCAGAAACCTTTCCCTCCCTCGTGGTATTCAATTACATGTGGCACTGAGCATGTGGCTTCAGTGTCTTCGAACGAAGGCTGAGACGGGAGGAGGGCTGGAATGATCACGCGCACCGTCGAACCGAAGCTAAGACATTTTCTGTCTAGTTAACGACGCGTCGATGCTAGGCGTGATACAAACCGGGAAGTTGATAGGTCGTGTCACGTAGTACAAGTAAATAGAATGAACATTTCTATACGAAGTGGATCATACTGCTGGAGTGGACCGGTTTCAATCACAGAAATGCATTGTATATGGTTGATATCTTCTTATCTTATTGATTCTGTTTGACAAATTTCTGTTTCTGTTGCAAATGGCACGTGATCCACTCAGACTCCTATTAATGAAAAAACTACATTTATACACTATGAAACCAATGTATCATATTTTTATGTAAAACCAAATTCAGTTTTCTGCTGGTGTTTTCCTAGTTTCATCGCATGCCTTCGGGTTATTGAAAAGAAACTTATCCATTATGGGATTCATTGCTCTCTTGTATTACAATTTAAATTTTGTTCAGATGAGTTTGGAAACTAGACGGAATTGCCTTAACGAAATTTCTCGAATACTTACGAGAAGTGTACATAATTCAAGTCGCGTTTTTAATTCCCTCGCCAAAAACGTGCCACAGTGTTGTTAACGCTTGCTGTTGGAGCAAATTGAAGAAAAGGAGGAAAGAGAGAAGAGCACGGTAGAAAAACCAGAATCAAATTACTGAAGTTAACTGCAGAAGAGAATTAGATTGCCTCATACAGGGTGTTCGCCTTGGCCCGTCGCCGCGTTGGGCCCGGCGCGGCCCGAATAAAACCAAGCAGGCGCCAGGGTGGAGGAGCTCCGCTCCGCCCAGCCCCCCGCATGGGGTGGTCGACTTCACAGCAGGCTCGGACCATCCGCCCAGCGCCCTGGCCCTCCGCCTCCGCCTCCGCCTTCTCCCACTCGCCTAAGCCTTGGATATGGCACGGCTACGGTAACCCCGGAGGGCCGCGTTTGGGACAACGGTCGCCTTAGTCTCGCTTACTCGTAACAATGCAGAAAAGAGCGAGATCAGGATTAGTGCAAAGACAGAAATACGACCGGCGATAACTAGGACGAGAAAAGAATGAATGAATTGAGCGGGCGCTACCCGTCTGGAAATTCCTTTAAAAAAACATCAGAAATTGAAATGAGAAACGGTAAGATGCACAGTTCATATTTTGCACTTCTGACACATTACCGTGAAGGCGTTTTTTTACGTTTGCGTTGCCAAAACATACACTTGCAATTTTTAAAATGTTTCTCATCTAAGTAGCAGTAACTTTCAACACATCTGTCAATGCTCATGTAAATGTTAGGCAGAGAGGAATCTCTTGTAGTAAACGTAGTCAAAGAAAACGCAAAGAATGCTAGCAAAATACTCCCAATCTACACATTTATCAATGTTTAAAGGCATTTAAAGAAGTTCATTACCGGCAGTATTCAGTATAATTAACTCCACATCGTTCAATACGTGTTGTGCTCTTAACTGAGCACAACACGTATTGAACGATGTGGAGTTAATTAAAATTATTTACTGAATACTGCCTGTAATGAACTTCTTTATAACACAACTGTAAGAGGTATACTGACTACTGAAATCAAATAAACATTTGCAAGTGTTATAAGAAAAAAGTCAGCAAATAAGTATTGCTAGAAATTAATTTATGTGTGAATATTTATAATAGAAACAACATAAATTTGTAACCTTTGTGATGTTTCTATTAACAACCTGGGCAGACTACAGTGGAACAAGAATATCGCAAGCAAACGAGTACCGTTTCTTCTAGTCTGTTATTGCATTAGTATGTGTAATTGTCACTTATATTAAGTAATGTGAGAGAAAACAAAATGTGGAAACGGTCTGATTGTATTCGAAAAACATAGTTTACTTAAAGATAGATTCTTTCAGAGAGTAATGTAAGGACAAAGTAACGAACGAATATTGAATTATTTCAATAAATGATTCATTCTTTGCCCATAAAATTTGTATAACCACCTTCTTAGCTCATTTTATAAACATTTGTTGGTACAATGAACATTCTCTTAACCACTTCTTAATATACTATTTGACATCATGACGCGACATATTGTGTCCTAGCAAGAATTTTGATGTATAATTATTTTACATTTACGTTTCTTGTTTTCAAGCAATAATTTGTTCCATATGACGAATACACAATTAAAACACTTCTTTCATCTTATAATTCAAAGTAAATGCGAAGAGTGGAAATCGACACGGGTAGTGGAAGAGGAAATAAGAAAGAAGTAGATCAACAGATATATTTCTTGGTGATTGTCTTAAAAACTTCTAATAATGTGAACAACGAATTTTGCGGGCTTACGGTAGTTTATCGGGTTCGGATAAAGAGTGAGATAGAAATTGAAATTCATTACAGCTGTGCTACGAAGGCGAAAGCCCCGAACGGCTTACGAAGCTCAACTCACAGATACTCCGACCTGGGAAACTGATACACTTTGTCCCAAGCATTGTGCGAGGGAACAGTTTGTAACAGGAAGGAAGTGCGATGTACGGGGATGCCGGGGATGTCAAATCCATTACCCTCGAGCCGAATGTTTTGTAGGGGCGCGTCGTTTATTTCATCTCTGATAGTGATTTATTTTCTTTGAATTTGACGCTTCACAGTAAATTTCCGTCTTGCCCAGGGCGCCTTCGTTCGCTGTGGTTGACTGTACTGCGTAGTTATTATTGATTTATAATAGCATCTGTCCTTCTTCTCTACCTCGTTTCTTCATTACTACTTTTCCTTTCGTTACGCTTTCTTGCTTCCCACGGAAGGTCTCCCGCCTTCCCTCCGCGTGTCCCTCGCGCCGCCTTGGCTTGTTAAGTCTTGAGATCGTGTTTTTATTCTCCTTCTTCCTTTTCCCTCTTTTGTGGACGGTGCGGTTTTCATTTTCGCTACTCTCAAGCCTTCTTTCCCTCGGAGACGGCACGTGCAGCTGTTCCCCCGACTCCTTCCCGCGCCCATCTCTCTCATTTCGTTTTCCTCCCAGCACTGGCCATGGCTGCGCAAAAGACGTGAGTTTAGGGATAGCGGAATTGTCGTTTTCGTGGGTGTCTAGACTACATTTCCTAGAATCTGGATGCTGCGGAAGGTTTTGAGAGGCACTATGTGCTAGGGAGATAGGCAGCTACGCTGTTAGGGTATGGGAACGGGAGCAACGTGGACGAGGGCGGCGAGGGCCCGTTCTCCGCCCACCCCCCGCGCCGAGGGCGGCGAGGGAGACGAAGTCGGTGACGGAGCGGGAGGTGCGGGCGGCGCGGGAGGCGCGGGCAGCGAAGGCCGCGAGGAAATGGGCGAGGGGAAGACGCAGGGATGAGGCTGAAAGAACGCGATCGAGACGAGGCGGAGGGGGGATCCCTGATGAGGAGAGAGGGGAGGAAGGGGCGAGCGACGAGCGTGGAGCAGCCTCCAGGGAAAAGGTGTGGTCGACGGAAGTAAAATAGGAAACGAAGGAAGCTGTATTGGGCTGCTCCAATCGGGGGATTCTTCGATCCCGTCTTGACCACGTGAGGGGAGCCCAAGTGCGAGTGAGGAGCGGGGAAGTGGCTCGCGGGGAGCGTTGTCGAGGGAGGGTGGCTGGAAAGGGATGGAGAGCGGGGAGGAGACGCGGGCCTGGCGGCAGGACTGCGGAGACCTGCGAAGCCGTCGCTTTCCTCCGGGGAAAGTTCTGAACGGCGGCGGGCGTCTGCCGAGGCGCGCATCTATGCGCCCCGCCCTCCCCACTCGCCCCCGCCCGCCAACTCGTGCCCCCCCCCTCGCCCACGCTCGCCTACGCGCCCAGGGAGGCCCACGCCGCCCTTCCGCGGGGGACAAGGCCAAACTGGTGGCCGATGTCGCCGCTCTCCGGTGTTCGGCTCATTTAACGGAGCTTTGTTTGGGATAAGCTCCTTGACACACAAGCACGCGCGCGTAAGCGTGTACATGCGTCCGAACACACGCAAATACCTCTGCACGTGTTCGCTGTTCGAATGCGTTGAAAAGTGCCGTCCTTCTGATAATGCTGTGAACCCGAGGATGTGGAATGTAAATAAAATTGGAAAATTAATGGAGAGTTTATTAAACATGATCTGACGTTCAGATCATTTTCTCTGTTCCTCTATTCATCTATTACATCAAAACAGAAGAAGCCACGTACACAAGAAACAAAATGGAAAAGGACTCGCATTTGAGTAATTATATGCGTTTTAAATATTAATTAATTAAAGTAGTTTGTGAGGTAATGTAAATATGAGAGGTTTTAAGAACTTCACATATTCTTCCAATACATATATCTTCTGTGTTGATTTCTTAAATTATATCTCATTCTGTAATAACAACCGGTAAATTATATTTTGGTGTATTTAAAATCCTACTCACGAAAATTAATGGAGATAAATTTGCTATACAGATGACAACTGAAATAATTCGCCTGTGTAAATTTTGATAAACATCACTTTTAAGTTACGTGTTATCATAAATTAGAAGGCAAGTTGAAAGTAATGTTTCATATCTTCATGTAATTAAAATCCAAATAAAACACTGGAATGTGAATGTGTAAGTATGTGGCTTCAACTATTTACAATAATGATATTAAGAAATAAGTACAAGTAATAAATCTGTATTTTACTTAGTTCTCTTTGGAGATACATCATAGGTGCCATCTACCACTATCGTATCTACTTTCGTCCCTCAACACTGAGCTGCAAACAGAATTCAAGTTCACTGAATTTCAAAAGAGATTACTTTTCTGGGAAGTACAAGTACATTGCTGTCTTGCAGAACAGGTTCAGATATAGCTGTTCCTCTACTTTCACGTGCTTGATGTTTTGCATTGATATTTCGCCCCCTTGTGCCGAGAAACCGGTCATATTACATGAGGGAAGCTTAGACTTTTGCAACTTCCAACAGATTATTCGTCTCTTTGAAGTTGAAGAAATGACGAGACGAGTGCAAAATAGCATTGCAGAAAGTATCACAAACAACGTAAAAAGGACACATGATTAACTACTTTCCGTTTATGTGTTTCTATGTCATCTGTGTTGGATTTGGGGATTGATCAGAAATTAGCATAGAGAAAATGACTCAAAAGGGAGACCGAAAAAGTTATGTTATTTCTTTTTTCGTTTTTCTTCGCTGTTATAAATTTTATTGGGAACGTAGAGAGAGAGAGAGAGAGAGAGAGAGAGAGAGAGAGAGAGAGAGAGAGAGAGAGAGAGAGAGAGAGAGAGAGAGAGAGGAAGAGAGAGATAAATTGAATACGTTAACAGAACCAATTTGATAATTTTTACGGCCGGGAGCGACTTCACCGTAAAACGAAATAACGAGCAAAAAGCGGGGGCTGTGTCCCGCAGGCAGGCAGGGGTTCGATTCCAAACGGGCGGCGATCCCGCGGCATGCGCTGCGCGCAACCCCTCCCCCCCGCGTAAGCTCTCACAGCTTTTCAGGCGTTTTATGGCGGCCCGACGCGACGGCTCCCTTGCGGCCAGCGGCCCGCTCGGGATTCGAACACGTGGCTTGAGCCACCGCCGCTGCCGCGGGACCGGTCTTCCAGAGCGTCACAGCCCAGCGTGGCCTCGTTGTTTGCAGGGCGTCCGTGGCGAAAGGGGAGAAAAGTGCATGACTCATTCTTTCACGCGCGCTACGGTCCCCAGCCAGCCCCCTGCCTCCGGCCGCCGAGGGGGACGCGACCGGATTCGAACCGGGACTTCGGCGTGAAAAATCCCGAAGCGCGGCAAAGCGCTGATCCAATCCCGCGCTGCCGACAAATGGGTTAACGCTCTCCTCTCTTTCCCCTCGCTGGGGGTGTCCGCAGCCATTTTGAGTCTCTTCAGTTAACGAGGGGGACGCGCTTTTATGTGGGACGAGAGCGAAAAAAGTGCATTGCAGTTTTCCCCCTCGTCCAAGCAGACTTTTTCCGGAACAAAATCCGATATTTTTACGTTTCTTCGTTGGAGGAAATTGAAAAGCACAGAGTTGAATACTACGTATTGTAAAGTTTTTCACCATGTATACTATATTATAAGTGCAGATAAAAATTAATGAACTTGAAAAATAATGAGTTTAGCGCTTAAATTCAGTGCTCACTTCATGTTTTATTTTCTTTCACTTTATTTTTTATAAAGAGAAGAGAATAATTTATTCAAAGAAATATTATCTGAAACGATATCGGTTATATGGTAAACTCAAAAGTGATATTTTTCACTAATTCCTAGAGATTTCACAACACATGTTTACGTACTTATTTGTCCACCTTTAATTTTACAGGACGTGAGTTGTTCGCCCTATATGTAAACTTTTTATGCACCTCACTATAATTTCCCCTGTTCTGCTTTCCTATTTCAACTTCTTTTTCAATTTTTCCGGATATTTTTAGGTTGTCATTCCGATTTATAGACCGACACTTGCAGCCTTGAAGCTGCCGGCGATCGAATCTCGCGCCAGACAAGCGGGAGCATGCGAGTCAGCCTGCGGGTGGTGGGTCGCGCCGCGCGTAATCCAGCCAGCCGAGGCGCTAGCGCGACATACCATCCCCGCCACGCCCCCATCCCACCCGACCGCCCCTCCCCCCTCCCCCCTCATCCTATGTCGCATACGTTACTTCCCTTCGCGCGGCGCCCTCCGCCCTCTTTCCTCCCACATCGCCTCTCCTACCGGCCTCAGAACAACGGGTGGCACCCGCGCCCGCCGGCAGTTAGCCCGAATCGGTGGCACCTACAGAAAACGTGTCGCCAAAAACGCATAGTTCGCACAGAGAATCGAATACATGTAACCTTTGTGATTATCAATATCGATTTCCTGGAAACGAAGTGGAGATGCGGACATGAGCTGAACGACATAAATCATACCTTGAAATCTATGGAAGGCCGCGGAGAATCGGCCCGCACGCGCGGAGGGAGTGGTGGGGGGTGCGGCCGGGGGAGGGAGACCGCGTGGTGCGTGCCCCTCTCGTCCCCGCTCGTCCTCGTGCGCGCGTCGCCCTCGGCGCCGTCATGGCCGTAGCCGCCTCTGCCCCCGCGCCGCCACCGCCGCCGCCGCTGCCGCCGCCAACGCCGCCGCCCTCGCGGCGTGACCGCGCGGCGCCCGGACAGTGCTGCCCCCTGCGCCGCGAGCGCGCGTACTCCCTGCTGCAGAACTGGCGGCGGCGACGGGGGCGGCGGCGGGGGCGGCGGCGGCGCGGCGTGGTGGCAGGCGCGCAGCCCGCACCCGCAGCCGCGCTCGCGGCTCGGGCGCCGCCACCCCCGCCGCCCACGAGTGACGCGCCCCACCCCGCGCGCTCTTTCCCCGCCCACCGCCACCCCGCGCGCCACTCGCCACCGCCCCCGCTGGGAAGCCAGGTCCCTGCCCCACCACCGCGATGTTAACCGGCGCCCATGATACGGGCGTGAGAGGTGGAATGCCGAGAAGCTCCGCCGATGGTCCACAAAGAGAGGAAGAATAAATGGAAACAGTCCGCAAACGATTGGTGCGTTCGCTACAAAAAATGAAAAGTGTGCAAAAAAATAAGAAATAAAAAAACGAGCGTATTTTCAGGGACGGCTCCAAAACGCACAATGGGAAAATCGTGTATATTTGAGTTGCACAGGGGGTGGAAAAATAAGGGGGAATTTGCTTGTTGTTAATTTGAGATAAATAATAAAAATATCTCCCCATTGTCGGTTGGTTTGCTCTAGGGGGAACATAGGCTGATACATAAAACGACGTGCGGTATAGCGTTTCACGAATGGTAGGCTGGGTTGGAACCGCGTGTTGGTAACGAGTGAAGGATAGGAAACGACTGACATTTTCGCTGCAATGCAGCAGCGCTCGCAATTGTACAAGTGCTCTCCACTAGAGTTTCTTTACTGCGTAGCTCTGCCCTGAACCTTTTCGTATTTGAATAATTTATAGATCAACGATAACGAAGAGTTCAAGGAAGAAAGCATTAATTTGGTATTGTTTTCACAATTTAATATTTGAATCATACATATCTTTGCTTAACAATCTATCGTTTATAATGAGATGATTGCTCAAAACACAATTTTCAGACTTTTACGCTTATTAGCAAATTACAAAATTTATAACTTCACTGAAATTCGATGAACCAAAATTGATCCGTACGTGCTTCCAGAATTATTGTGAATATGAAAGGAAATTGATTAATTCATGATCGAGAGTTTATTTATAATACATGAATGAGCCTCAAATTTATCAAAATACAAGTGAATATTAATTTTAAAAAATATTCTCAATGTTTTTTCTCTGAATGAAGGTTATTTGTGCTGGCATCTTTTTCAATATATACATTCTTGCTTAGTAATATAAATGAAAAAGGATTCTGATAACCTGACTCTTTCTTTTGGATTGTTAGATATTTAAGTCCAACATGCAATTTTTCAACGTTTGGCAGGGAAAATTTACGTTATATTATGAGATTTGAGAATTATGCTCAAAATATTAACGTATTTCGAGCACTAGAGCATTTAGCTAAATAAAGTAGCAGCGCATTGTTATAGTGTAGATGAAAATTAACAGAAAGTGGTGTCACATAAGAGCAGAAATAAAAACTTCGTTCATCACCAATGGTTGTCGATCTGATTGGATTTTAGAGTATGTAATTTTCTTGCTTTCTGATTTTAGATAAGGATACACGCTAATCAGCATAAAAAATTACGAATTTACTAATGGTATATCAAATTAAATTCAAGGATACATCTTAGAGTATGAAAGAGAAAAACAATAGAACTGATTTTTCCTATCTCGTATACAAAGTATTAAACGATCGTGTCTGGTATAAGCGACCTGTTACCAATACGAGCTATTTTGTGAAACATACACGTATTTCTTCGTGAGTGCCTTTATGTAACGTTGAATCTGTTTGTTTGTCTGTCAGTCAGTCTGTCAGTCAGTCAGTCTGTCTGTCTGTCTGTTTGTCTGCGTACGTCTGTCTGTCTGCGTACGTCTGTCTGTCTGCGTACGTCTGCCTGTCTGTGTGACTGCCTGTGAGACTGTCAGTATCTGTCTGTCTGGCTGGCTGGCTGGCTGGCTGGCTGGCTGGCAGGCTGCCTTCCTGCCAGCTTGTGTGCCTTTGTAATTAGATGTCTGCCTGTATTTGACATTGCCTGTCTCTGTCTCAGTTAGTGTGTCTATTCGTCCTTCGTCAGTGAAAAACAGGCGCCTAAACTGTACATAGGATTTTCTCCGAAAATTGTATTTTCCATGAGATGGATGATATTACGCCCCTTGAATTTTAAACTGTTCTTTTAATGTTTGGGGGCATTTAAGTCGAAATCCCTGAATATTTAAAAAAATTCTAAACATCGGTTTCAATTGTCAATTTGGCTTTGATAGATAAAATTACATTTATAAATATGGCAGATATGATTTTCAGTACAACCTCGGATATTTTGAAAATTCCGAAATTTAAAAAAAAGTTGGGCGCCTTTTTACAACTACATTATTGAAGATATTTTTTCTTCATGAAATCTGTCCGTTCAAAATTAAATCTTAAAATTTTGTCACACACACCAATGTGTATATATGAATCAGTAATTTATAATATCAATAATCTTTGCATAATTTTGAGTTAAATCGTGTCAAATAAAAACAAAATATTTATACAAAATTTTCACAAACGGTTTCAATTTTTTCTTCGCATCTTTTACTCGAATAAAGAAAAGATTGCTAATTTTTATAAACGCATGCAGCATTTCGAAAATTGCAGATGTTTAATTTTTTTTGGAACGTGACATATCTTCAATATTTAAGCTAGAGATTTATTTTTAATGCAATTTATTTATGTTAGGTATCTAAATCATTTCATGTCCGCTTTTTCAAAATATTAGTGGTTTTTCCGATAATTGTGAGTTATAGTGTTTGCGTTTAAGTGATTGCTTACGAGCTAGTTGGTCAAAAGTTGTTACGTTAACTTGTGTTATATTATATTTAATTATACTTTAATATATTCGCATCGTCGGCTGGCCCGTGGATTATCTTTCCGCAATGCGACACTGGGTTTGATTCCCGATCGGGACAAAAATAAAGCTACAGCTTGCTATTACATTCGTCTCAGTTTCTATAGCTATGTGATGAAAGAAAAGCTCAGGCAGACCAAATATGGTAGATAGGGTGAAGGGAAATCATGTTCGTTACAGATCTCCCTTACGTCCAGGCGTGGATAACACTGGTCTACAGTGATTTTGATACTCGAGAGAATCAAGTTTACCAACCCTAATTCGGGTGTGCTGATTTCAGATCTGAAATTCGTTCTTTTTTCTATCACGTCACAGTTTTTAGATAATAGCATTTTTAACCGTTTATTTGCATCGTTGAATGATAATAAAATCAACTATTAAAGTAATTGTCTTTTTGATGATTTTGTTAATCAGTTGTTTTAACAGTTACTTGGTGAGGACTCTTTCTTCCAATTGTTGATTTTTCATTGGTGCGTGTGCATTTATGAAATTTAAAGAAATAAGAGAAGTGACATTTTGTAAGCCGTTCTATGACCCATGTAAAACTGAATTGTATGTAAATAGTAAATTAACTAATTTACTTCTTATTCTAAACGATTTAATGCATCTACATGCATTAAGAAACGTTGACTCAATGAGATTTGAAGCTTATTGCTTTCGATTGTTTTGTTCATTTATCTACAGCATTTAATACAATTATTTCACTGTCGGGGAAAACAATGTGAAGCACAAGAACCTAGATGCGCGCAGATGATTTTCCTCCAACTGTTGACATTAAACGTCGACTCATGAAAATCCTTGTAAAGACAATGAATCTTGATGCAAAGGGTATTATATTTCTGAAAGAGAATTTTAGGAGGATAAAAAGTGATGAAAAATTAAAGGCACGAATTTTTGAAGGCCAGAAATATGACAGTTGACGTGTCACAACATACAGAACAAAACTTAATCCTTTAGATCTTAGAAGCTGGGACACATTTGTACTTCTGACAACCAAGTTTTTGGGAGAAGATAATTATTCAGAATTAGTACATTACATTATTTGACTATATCAGAATGGTTGTCACATGTCTTCAAAATTACATTTTCTGCATTGCCATCTTGAATCTCTTCCGCCAAATCTCGACGCCGTCAATGGTGAGCATGGTGAGAGGTTCCACCTACGATATATCAACAATTGAATCCAGATACTAAGGAAATTAAAGTGCTTGTATAATAGGAGATTTCTTCTGTTTCTTCAAAGATAAACTGCAAAACAATATAAACGAAAAATCAAATGTCTCACGAACCTTTCAAAGAGTTTGTTCTTATTATATTTTTGCACATTCATGTATATCATTTTTAAAGATTTGCAAATATAAATTAACATAATAATTTGCAAAAAAATCAAGCAAGTTTCATTTATTTGTGCTCTTACTCTACCGGTATAGTATAATGAAAAAGAATTACACTTCCTTTCACAATGCTATAATTTAAAAAATGTGACGTGCTAAATAAATCTGACTTCAGATATGGAATCAGAGCATCGATTTCAGTATGATATAGGTAAATGTTATTTAGTAGCAGACAAAAAGTTGTTTCTTGTAGACCAGTGTAATAAATAAAATCGGGGCTCAGACCTGAGAATACCACTAACTGATAAAAGTCGGATGAATGCGAACCTAAACTGCCAAATATATACATACATATATTATTTTATTATACTATACAAATAGAGGTAACTGGTCAAAATGGACGGGAGGAAATAAAAATCCCCTAGAAATAATTCATGATAATAAATAGTAGTCCACAATTTAATTTCTTTGATACTACATTTAAATTTGTTTTAATTTCAAGATTTCCTTTCTCAGTAATATGTTCTTAATACTAGAGTCCACCGTCCTCGATGAGTCCGCGAAACGATTTTAGGGAACTATTAAGGGGCCCCCGAGCGAAATTTTGGGCCATTTACGATTGTTGCTACTGGTTACCAAGTCCCATGGAGGAATCGAATTTACTACTTTGATATTTGTTTTGGTCGTTTAGGCACACATCGTGTTCGAAATCCAATGGAGTGTGTATTGAAAATTAGGTGTGTTATGTTCCCAAAGTCTTCGCATTTAATGTAGAATCAATCGCGTTTCAGTTACGTGATTCTTTATTTACATTTATGCAGTGAAACTATTTATTCATGCTTTTAAATATCTCAGATCCCTCATTATTTGTCAATAATGTTTTAGTAAAAGTAACTTGTGCTAATGTGGGTTTATTTATTTGGGTCGCGAAGCAATCTAAAAAAAAATAATGAAAGAGACCACCTTGCAAGAATGAGGTAAAATTATTGTATTTTTTCTCGACCCGACATTCAAAATCAGAGAGGTTTGCCAAAGAAACTTAACTTTAAAAAATCTACTCCGTGATGCTGTGTTTTGTATATTCAATGTCCATGACTAACCCCAAAGTCAGTGAAACTGCGAAACAGAATTGATAGCCGCAAAAAACTATCGAATTGCACTGCCAGATGTCGTTCCAATAACATATTTTACAGTGACTCAATCGGTCTTTAATTTTTTGTTGCTTATGGAGGCGTCCTATCCGAAAAAATTTTTGGCGGTATATCCTTATACAATAAGTAATAATATGCGAAGGAAAAATATGGCTATCTTGATCGAGTTGCTCAAACTAGACGACACCACCACGGGAATGCAGGAAATGGTTTCACCGTTAACCGTTACCAAAAATACGTGGAATTATGCAATGGTGTAGCAATACTATTTTGATATTTTCAGTGCATTTTTGATATTTTCATTTTTTTGATCGTCTTATAAATCTCCAAACTTTGAATTTGCGATTTTTTAAAGTTTTTTTTCTTCTGTCATTGCCGTTTCCACGAATGGTGTCACACCACATCTCTAGCAAAATCATTTATCCACATTTACATGACCCCCACGTTTTTAATGATGATTAATAAAACTTTCAATTATATTCAGAAGGTAATTTGGTGTGTTTTTTGTCACATTGTGTTATTATCTGTATCACTAAAATATTGTGTTCCTGTTTCAAAATATTTTACTTGAAAAGTCATTTTTCGTCGATTCTTTTACTATTTACGGGCAACTCGTGTATTTCATATAAAAAATGTCTAAGAATATAAGCAGAAAAGTGTATCTTATCGCGTCAACCAAATAAAACGAAATACTTTTCATTTCTTGTGTGATGTTAATTTAGAAATGTTTAGTGTAATGTTTTTGGGTTCCGAGAATAATGTAATATTTTTTGTGTAATTGGCTGATTAGCACATAGTAACCATTTGCTGGTCTCTAAATGTACAAATTTGCTAAGCACTTGCGATTACCATCATCTCAATGTAATACAACATTCTCCAATCCTTGAAAAAATTGTACGTCTACAACGGCTTGCTTATTACATTCTTTCTTATTCAAGATATAGAAAATAATAAATTTGGCCAGTAAATATAACTTTCCTCCAGCATGGACCATCTGCAACAATGAATGAGTTGTCCCACTGCAAGAATTATGTAAGAAGTCGTATGTAACGGCATTTCAGCTTGTCGTGTTGCCTTGTGTCGCGTTTAGAGTACAAACTAATTCAAATCAATTTGAAGTAAATTAGAGGGCAGTCGGTGATTGTATTCGTCCTCGTATTACACCAGCCGCTCTGACGACCAGGTTTAGAGCTTTGACGCTTTTCTGTGTCTTCCTTTGTTCCCTCAGACTGGCCGGGGACGGTGAGGGAATTATCGGAGGCAGAGGTTTGAAAGCGCCGTTTGCAACGGCGGTGGCAACAACGGCTGCCGCAGAGTTCCACTCAAATGCGATTCCCCGGATTCACGTGCTATGAGGAGCTTGAACTCTATCGAAAGAAAAGGACGCTACAACAGAGCTGGGTTTGATACCAACACCAATGGGAAATCGTTATTAACGATTTCGTCGGGACATCTGAGACAATGTGTCCGGTATGGCTTTTAAATGGTTTAATGATTCCCGTGTTGTGTAACTTCAACATTAACATATTTTTAAATTTAATTATTCTCATTGAAAATATATTTTAATACTGAGAATAATTTTCTAATAATGGTTGTCACAAGTATTAATCTGCAATAGGAAAAATAAATTATTTCATGTTGTTTTTGGAACAATACCCCACAAGAATTTTAGGTGTTTCAAAGAAAATTCCTTGAAGATAAAAACAGAGAACCGCAGAGTAATAAGAGCACAGCTTACATTCCTAAACTATGGTCGCAGCTTCATTTTGTTATGGTTACAGCGTAATTATGAATCCTTTTTGTGGGCAATGACAAATAAATATACCCCTCGAAATCATCTATTTAATAGTCTCAATCACTATGATTCTGAAAGAAAAGTTTAGCACAGGTGACAGTGATAGCGGAGCGATTTCAGCTCGCGTGATCCAGGACTGGGTTTGTTCTTTTCGCTTCGGAGAGCGGGCAGGGCTACCACGGCAGAACAGTGTTCGACTATGACTGCTCTGGCAACAAAGGGACACATCCACAATGGATTCCGTACCAGCTGTGCGTTTAGAGCTTGCTTTCCTTGTTCCCTATCTTCCTTTGCCTTGATCGCCGCACCTCCTTGCGTTTCACTTTCCTCGCGTGCTCTGCGCGTTCATTCTCGGCAGCGTGAACCCGGAATGTCCTTCTGAGCGCTCCTCGTCTGGTGCTGCCCTCGCTTCGCCTTGGATCCCTCTGCTTGCTTCACCCCTTCGCGTCGTCTCTGTCTAAGAATTTGCTGATGTCTCTTCTTGCTACCCCGCGGGATGTCTTAGTGGTCGAATTTGCGGTGCGAATGAAGGAAGCGTGTGGAGGCGCCGGTAGCTGCCTCGATGGCGATGGGCGTTACTGCCTTTCCACGTGAACGCTTCAGGCATCTACTCGCTCTGCCGTTCACAGCTGTGTTGTAACTGTGACCTCAACTCTACAGTTTTCGACAACACTGCCAGTCGTAATATTTTCCACAACGGTCGTCGTATGTTCTTTCCCGTTCATCTCTTCACAGCTAAAAATCACACATCACAAATAAAAATTTTTGTTAAAATATCACATATTGTTGATTTTATCTTTGTCTCTCTTTGTTTCTTAGCTCTCAGATTTCTCATCTTGTTTTACTGCATCGAACTCTTCTATATTCATAATTCTCGATATCGTAGTTCTTCACATATCCGCCTTATTTTCCTGTTTATTTATATTTTTTTGTTCGAAGTGCTTCCTCTCTCTATTATCGTCTCATTTACATCCCATTTCACCTTTACCTACATAAGTGTATCTATGTCGTGCTCAACCTCCAACTCCACTTCCATTTTCCCTTTCTCTTTCGCAATTTCGCTCGTTGGCCCCTGTATTCTCAATCTTTCTGTTACCTCCATTCCACAAAGCTCCCAACTCTACCTTCACTAGTATCATCGCTTTTAACGCCTGTGTCGTATCTGTTGCCACCCCCGCCGCTGCTCCCTTCAATCCCTTCACTGCCTGCGCCGGCGGAGGCCCTTCCAAGGAGGCCGGAGCAGCGAGAGCGCGCGTGTGTTGTCACTTGTAAGCGAAAACATTTACTCTTCGCGGTACAGTTAATGCTGCAGGAAAATGGCAAAAATGTCGCCGCTTTCGCACTTGGCGACGTGCGTCGTGGCGGAGACGGAGACGGTAACGGCGACGTAGGACAGGGTATGGAGCGGGACGTCCTTTCCCAGCTTTCCCTCGCTGCACGGAGCTCGCGCCACGCTCGTTCACCCTACGCCCCCAAACTTCGTTAATGTCGCTGCCAAGAGTGAAGCCATTATCTACTCTACAAACATTCCAGGCTTCTTGACCGGTTCGTGCCGTTCACCTGTGGTTCCACGGCGGATGTGGATGGAGAAAGAATTTCTGGAGATGGTGGTAGATGAGAGTGCAATTTAAATGTAGGCTATGAATTCAAATTATTATTAATGCTTTTGAAACGACAAAAAATAAGATTTCGTTAACTTGAAATTTGATTACTTTTTTTAAGAATGGGAATGTTTCTTTGGATGTGAAACGATCAATATATGGTAATCACTTTGAATAAATTGATTAAAATTACTGAAATATTGATTTTAGGAGGACATGATCACTATATTCTGCCTGGATCAGCCACTGTCTCGCAATGCAAGTGCATTTATTTAAAATTTGTGTACAGTTCTGTGGATGGGTGGGGTGCTAACCTGAACAGTAAACTTAATTGTACGCTAACCTCACAAACTATTTACATTTGACGCTACTTGTTTACATTATTTTCACACTATTGCACTTATAATATAAACCTATCCCTACGCTTCCTTACAAAACTTACATTAGACACTACTTATTTACAATATTTACACGCATTTGTACTTACAATCTAAACTTACAGACTAACAATGAGGTTTTGAATTCAGCATATCGTTTTACATTTATGTTTTTCTCTCAAAGTTTTTCACATTTCTTTTCAGATGAATATGACAATTAATATCTATTTGGTCAAAAAGCTGAAATAGTATTATTAAAATTAAAAAATGTCCAGATATTTTGTGGATATGAATATCAAAATTTGTTTGTTGCCGAGATGAGAGTCATGGTCTTGAGTTATGAATATTCTAATTTTATTTATCAGATCATACAGTACTCTCTATCATCGATGAATGACTAGTCAAGAATCACTGTAAATTTAGATTTTAACTCTGACCATTTGTTTTCTACGTACACTTAAGTTGCGCTTTTTTTTACATTAAGCTTATGCTTATGAGGGCATCAAAGATGTGTCATTTTGCGAAAATAACATTTCAAAACGAAATAGAAATATTTTGTTGGTATTATTCTGTTACCGTTGTATTATTACATGTCATTTTCCTTATTTACTTTGATCGACTGGAGTAATTTCGTTTCTTGCTGAAAAACAAAATACAATGTGGTTTTGCAGAACTTGATGGATATTCGTTTCATATGCTAGAAAATGTAAACGTCTTTACTTAAGTTTAGTCGTAGATACCCTTAAGTGAGTAGTTAAGTTTATTTTTTTCGATTTACGGTAAACCGTGTGTAAACTCGATACAAACTCAGAGTCTTACTTGATAGTTTGTAGAAGTAAATACCATAGCAATGCTGTTCTGGGACTATTTAGTAGATAATGGTCTTTGTTGATAAGTTTACTGTAACTCAAGAGTCGTAACGATATGTTCTCGATGGCATCTACTCACAAATAACACACCTCTCCTCTCTCCCACTTGAAAGCACACTTCTGCATTTGGCGCGGCCCACCCCGCCCGCGCCCGCCAGAGCTTCCCCGACCCGACCCGACGCGACGGCTAGGTCGGATTTTCAACTCACCATTTTCTCGGCCTCATATTTCACTCACAATGGGGAGGCGTGTCCATATAAGAAGCTGTAATTAGTCGCGTCGTCGTCACGTGGCGTACGGGCTGCCGGGAGCGAAGGGGAGAGGCGGCAGGGCCTAGACGGGTGGAGGTGGGGGTGGGGGCAGCAGAAATGGAAATGGCGGCGGTGAGTCTTATTCAAGGTCCTCGTGGATTTTGAGACTGTATAGCTGGAAGTCCCTTGAGACGATTGTTTGCAGCCCTTTTAACAATAATACTCTTTGCTCAACCATACAAGTTTCTGGGTAGGAGTGTGCAGAACACTTTTGGAGATGCTCGTATTTGACAATAATAATAATAATAATAATAATAATAATAATAATAATAATAATAATAATAATAATAATAATAATAATAATAATGTAGTTTATGAAGTTAATTTAATTTTCTTGGTATACGCTAAATAATCACAAATTTTAATTAGCATTGATTGATTCGAAAATAAATATTTAACCAATTATTCAAAAAACGTAGTAATTTCTGGAAAACAAATCGTAACGAACAGTGTTTCTCTTTCGACTTGTCTTTGTGTATCGGCAGCATGGTTGCAAAACGCTCGCGTCAGAGTTATCTGTAGTTAAAACTATATTATTTTGTTAAAAATAATAATAATAATAATAATAATAATAATAATAATAATAATAATAATAATAATAATAATAATAATAATAATAATAATATTACCCTTAGACCATGACTTTTCCGAAACCAATCTGAAATGCAGAACATTCTACTTGCGTTAGTTTTCGAAGCTAACATTATGGGAATAATAATATTAGTGTACCCATTAAATGTAATGCAGGGGAAAATGCTTTATTTACACATAGTGGAGAACTGAGAGTGATTCCTTGGACTAAAGGTTGAAAACCACCTTCTTTACACATACGCGTAACAGACTGTAATGTACTCATGCTTTGGTTTACTTTTGAAACTTGTAGCTAACAACAAGGCTGTGTTATAGTATCAAATGAAAATAGGACCGTCACAGATGAAATGCAGAATGTGAAGAAACAGAGTCCATGGTGACGCTTCAGTAGTGAAAAAGGTGAGGCTATATTTCGACCACGCCGAGATGCACGGGTGTACACGTGGCGATTGTGGGAGAGAAGACCCCGTGGCTGCAGAGGTCGCGGTTGCTAAGGAGTGGTCCGGTTGCCAAGGAGATGTGGGGGTGGGAACTAGGACAGCCACGTGGGTTTAAGATGACAGCTATGGGCAATCACGGACGTAATGAGAGCGTTGGTAAGGTTGCATATTGTGTCCACCGAAAAAAACTGTGGTGACGGGTTTGACAGCTCTGTAGGTGAAGACAATAGACAGGTTAATTGGCTGCGACGTCCCGGCTTTCACGAGGGCTAGGGGTCGCTGGTGTTCAGGGAATAACGCGATGCCTTTGATGTACGCGTTCAGATCGAAGGTGATCGGAAATGTGCAGTGGGCTGGTTCAAAATGAAAATGTACTACGAAATGCGAACATGAAAAAATGTACAAGGAAATCAATGAGACATTCTAGAATAAAATATGTTTCACGAATTCTTTGAACAATTGTATCTAATAATTAATTTGTTTGGAATGGTAACATTTAAGACATGTGGACATCACGCCTGCTGAATAACAAAAAGCAAACTCAATAGGTCGCTAAGAGGTACAGGCAAGTGCTACCATACGGCAAGTGCTACCATGTGAAAAATTGATTTTTTTTCTCACAAATGGACCAAAGTTCTCAGTGTACCGCCGTAGGGCAGAAGGTGGTAGTGTTAGCGCTGTCGGGGGGAGGCAGCGGGAGCGTAGACGGGACGCAAGAGCAGGTCGATGGACCGTCGCGGTGCGACGGCTGCTGCCTGGAACGCATTCTCGCTCCTTGCCGCTCTCATTTACTCCCCCCCCCGCCCGCGCCCCGCCCCATTCCCTGGCCCTCCTCCGCCCCCGCCCCCGCCTCCCTGTCCTATTCCGCCCAGCCAGCTCTTCCACTCCCGCCACTTCCAACTCCTTCTCGTCCATCCCCGCCAAGGCCCTTTCCTGCGTCTGCCTTCGAACTCTCTCTTTCTCTCTCTATTCCTCTCCCTCTCTCGCGTCTTCCTCTTTCTCCTGTCGTTAAATAATAACCAAAAATGGCGCTCGTTCTGCCTGCGGCACCGCTGAAGTACATTTACTCGCCGCCTGGCGAGACGGTCGCGCCTTGCAACCGTTTTGCTGCGCTTCCTGACGGCGAGCACCTGTCGTTCGAGCGGGTCGGGCAAGCAGAAATTCACGAAAAAGAGGTGCGTGGCGGATTGGGCGATTCTCGCAGGGGACCGTCTACCGCTGGGCTTGGGGTGGTGATCATGCTCGAAATTGAGCGTGCCCAAACGCACTGAGAAAGAGCAGTCGCTTTCAAAGCTGCATTGATTTTTTAAGTAATTTTGAACGCGTAAAAAGTATGAGAGTTCTTTCGATTCTAAGCGTTCTTTCTTAAATGCTACCCTTTAAAGAGATGAAAATAAATTTTGTTTTTTAATAATGGTATTCCAGTTTTTAATAATTAGTAACGTTTTTATGTCTCTACTTCGTATCACACTTTAAAACAATAATGCTACTTATAGAATCATTGGAAAGGCAACCTTGGATGTCCAAAAGAAATACAGGTTTGGGTGAGTGGACAACGCGATGCGAATGGCTGTCAGGTGGAGCGGAGGGTCAGAGGGTGGACAGGTTTTAGTATTCATGACCTGCTCCCAACTTGTGGCCAATACGGGTTTGGTAGGTGCCTTGTCAACACTTTTTCACCAATGTTGGCACACTTGCCCTCTCCAAATGAGCAAGGGACGATCCAATCAAGTGTTTCATTTTCACTGCCCATATGCACTACGGTCTAGCATTGGCATACAACACGACGATTCACAAGAAAACAAAAAAATTCCATTTCAACAGAAAGTAATATTCTGGAAAGTTAACAACGTGAAAATGAATTTTTATTAAATTTTAATTACGTGCTTAAGTGTTTGAGAAGTCACATTTTTTTCTTCAGTTTTTATTAAATGTCCAATCTTTCAAATATACTCCCTACATAGTATATTATTTAAATACTCTACATCGTGGTAGATATTTAAAGTTTATTTCGCTCATGTGATTAGTTTTCTCAAATTATTTAATCATTTTGCAAAGACTGTGCTAATCGAATTTCATTCAGATTGTCGTTCTAACTTAAATCTTATTTGATATATTTTACGATTAAAATCGTGAAACAATAATTCCTGGTCGCGAATATTCATCCTGAATGTTTTGAAACCTCTAACTGTAAATAATGCACATTTCAGTTATGTCAGGTGTTGAGAATGTAAATCTTAACACTTCTACTGATGATCTACAATAATTTATGTACATGATACAAGGGTTTCAGTTTAAGTCGACCTTGTTTATCTTACGTAAGTACTCTATTTCTATTTTTATTAGGAAAATATACATTTAGTGGCTCATACGCACATGATATTGAGTATTATCGAAACATATCAAAGGTTTTAAAAATCAAATGCTGATGGAATGTATTAAACTTAGTCTTATATGGTTGTAGTCACATGACGTTTTATAATAAGTTTTTACCCAAAAAATACTTTACTTATTTTTAAAACGAGTAGATCATTGATCACTATCTTATTAAGAAATGTACTGTGAAGTAATACGAGTTTTATTAACAGTCTCAGCATGTTCTGCAAGTCCGGTATCCTCTTCCTAGCGTGAATGTGTCAAAATTATATTATTGAATTCACGGATGAAATTGTCTACGTTGACTAGAGAATTAATACATAACAATAAGCAGGAATTAATCTATGGCAGCGTAAATAAGTTTACTGTAATTCTGTTTGGAAAGCCTGATGCTGGGGCTAAACCATGTGCTTTGAAATATTCCGTATTTGAGAAAAAACGACAAAACAAACAATAAACACAGTTGATAAGAAATAATATTTTTGATAGTCTCAAATAATTGGAACCGTTGATGTTATTAATACTTCAATAAGACAATCGCTCTTCTCACATTATTGTACCGAAGTACTCTGTGATACTTTTCTCTAGTGTATTTAATACAGTACACACATCACGACGCAACACTTACGTTAAATGTCTTGATATTATGTTTCTTTACTGTTTGAACACATTCTTTAGGTTATGGGCTTGAGAAAATGTGTTTTTATACCTTTTTAAGAACAAATATGAAAACGAGTTCTTGAGTACGTACGAATATTTCAGCCTTGAAGTACTCACGTTAATCCCTTTTTATTCTTCGTATCTATAACTTTTTCCAATAATTTCGTAGATTGATATTTGTACTAATTAATTAGCACGTGAAAAGCAACATTGTTTACTTTTCTTACGTTCACTTATAATCATTACCTCCAAGTACTACTGTAATCTTAGGACCATCATTACTGAATATTTTAGATGAAGTGGTAAATGATAATATTCCCAGATTTGAAAACTTTCTCGTTGTTCTCGGTCGTCGTTATGGAAACAGACTTTTCGAAAACATCGTTGAATAATTTTTGTGAACGGAATGTGATTATTATTCCAATTCATATTATAGCAAATTCCTTAAACTACTTGTCTAATCCATTTTCATTTTCCGTATTCAAGTTGTCCTTAACCAGCTTCGACGGCGATTGTAGTGCGATTCCGCGACTCGAGGACTCGTGGAAGTTTCGTGAACTGACAGGTCTTAAGTTCTTCCTGAATGTTTTGCAATCTCTAACTGTAAATAATGGGATCTTCCCTGTTCGAGCCCCTTTATGCGTAGTTTTGAGACAAGCTATGCAGCAGGGCCGAAACCGACCACTACCTGAGAGAGAATTCTAGAGGACGTCTTCCCTCCTCCGCGGTTTCCTCCGACCGATTGGAGGTGCGTGTCGGAACAGTAGAAAAAAACAAAAAAAAAAACAGACCATTAATTGCGCGTGATCATCCCTTATCTCATTCGTGGAGCTAAGAGATCCCCATCCTCGTGTAGCTCATTCCCTGTTAATACAAGACAATCATCGATAAGAATGGAGGATCTGGAATGTAACGAAACCCCGCGCAACTCGGAAACTAAGAATTTGTAGCGGGTTACTGAAAATAAAGACATAGACGAAAGTTGCTCTTGTAACGGTTGAGATACATGAGATAACTTTTTTGACTGAGATTGGGTATTATTAAAAAAATACCTTTTTGAGGTTATTGTGGAATCTTCGCCTTCGGTTGTTTAACCTAGTGGATGTAACCGCTTAAAACACAGAATATTGATATAACATGTCCACAATTGTCATATGTTCATTGCCACCTATTTTGTTCATGAACATACATTTATGGCTTTCTGGGCCAAAGAAAGTGACCCGTTCAGTGTTGATCCAAAAAATTAAATTATAAGATTGTTTCTTATTTATAAGAATATATAAGAAGGAGTTATTGCTTTTATCTAACTGCATGCTAGTGCAAGCGTCAGTAATACAGTATATGCAACTTCATTATCTGTGCACGTCTTATAGAATTCAGTGGGAAATATAGTTATTCAAATTATCGTTTTCCATGTGTCGTTGCAGGAAGTATTATTCCTTGACGAAGGACATGATGAGGGATAAGAGTCCATATTTACAGCTGATTTACCCGTGAAAATCTATTTTATTACAACGGAGCGAATACTTTTGTTAACAATCCTTGTAAAAAACTCTGATTTTCTTTCTGTATTCAAAATTCGAGTAGTATATGGCTTAGGGTAGGGATCACTGAATTTTGAAAACGTGCCCAGAATTCACTTCTCCCCATAGCACGTCACACCAAGTTTTTAACCTTTTTGACGTAAAATAAAATAAAAAAATAAATATGGTAAGAGGAGAAATAATTGGGCGTTTTCTTCTATGCAGCTTATCACCACCTTACAGATTAAAAGAAATATATTCAACATACCACACGACTATTGAAAACCCAATATATTTAACCTAATAAGGGAAATGATAAATAGTTAATAAAAATGGAAGAAAAATTGAATGTTTTCAAATGTGTAAGTACACTTGTGATATGTTTTCTAATACTCAACAACTTTTTTAAATCTATATTTGATAAAATAACATAAAAATAAAGAATAAATATATTTAATGCTTTTATTATTTTTAAATTCTAATTGAAAATTTTAAAAAATTCAAAATATTCTTCAAAAAACTTTTCAAATAATTCTATGGAAATATCAAGCAAAAGAGGGTACTGCGTGAAGGATTATTTATAGTATCCACAAAATGACGAAATATTACGCTAATATATTAATTTAATACGATGTGCGCGAAACATGGTTTCTCGTACTTGCCTTGCTTGTGCAAAGCATCTATTTTTTTCATTTGCAAGTGCCAAACATTGCGAAGCGTATATAAAATATATTTCTCGCAAAGCGTGTTAGAATATTATGCGCAACGAAAAAAGTAGAATATGGGATAATATTTTCGATCGTCTTTTGTCACCCTCGCTATGCACAGACAACAAACTAAAACCCCGTGCGTGAATCACATGTTTCCTACATTTTTACGTACCTACTGTTCTCTCCCTCCCTTTCTGTCTCTGTCTGTCTGTCTGTCTGTCTGTCTGTCTGTCTGTCTCTCTCTCTCTCTCTCTCTCTCTCTCTCTCTCTCTCTCTCTCTCTCTCTCTCTCTCTCTCTCTACCTACATAGCTCTCAATCACTCGATATAAAACATACATTTTCCTAAAGACATCTTATGACTGTCTGCAATACAGTTAATAAGCTATAATCATCTCTCTTCTCGCCGCCAAGAGTTTTTCCCAGTGTCAGATATTTAAAAAACTCCAAAACTGTAAAACATAAATGAGAAAAGAAAGTTCCGTTCCAATGTCCCTCGGGTACCCTGAGGACCCCGATCGAATTACTACGCTCGCGTGAGGATCGTTTGCTCTCTCGAAAGCCTCGTTACCCCTACCACAAAAGCGCGACGCCTTCCGCAACTCCCGCCTCCCCCCTCTCGCTCCCACTCCCGCTCTCGCTGCCGCGTCCCGGAGGGAGATATTCCGACCTACGCCACGAAACATCTCGCACCTGAGAGGAGCGCGGTTTCCTTCCTGCTTTCTGGCGCCTCCCCCCCCCTCCGCGCCACCGCCCCCGCTCCAGACCCCCTCACCTCACCTCGCCTCGCCCGCCTGCCCCGGTCCCCCGCGCGCCCTCTGCCCACGCCGCTGCCACTGCCGGCACGCCCGTCTCGCGGGCCCTCTGTGCTTCCACTCCTCCGCGCCTCCTTTCTCCACCGCAACTTCGTGTGAAGTTCTTAAGGGCGATGTGTACGTGCAGACGGCCGCCCGCATGTGGGGTTAGCACTAGGCTCAATAGGAAGCGCACACGCCGGAGAGGGCGAAAAAGAAGGGAAGGGGGCGCGGAGAAAGAGACTGGAAAGAAGAAAGTAGTCTGTTACGGCTGCTATTACAACTCATACTACAGCTGCGGTAACTTCGAAAATGTGTTTTCCTTAAGACTTTTGTTTGACTGCGCCACCAACCGCGGGATGGCTCCGCGCGCGGCGAAGGAGCCTCGCCGGCGGCTTTGCGGGCTCAACGCGCAGCGGGCGCCGGGCTTTTGCGGCCTCTTATTTCGTCTGCACGCTACGCCAGCACGTTGTCTTGGCTGCCCGGCGCGTGGCCGGCGCGCCGCCGCCTCCCACACGCCAAGGGGATGAGGTCGCGCTCTTACGCAACGAATGACCCTACCAAGACATCGCCTCCGAGTGAAGGTTCTGTGTAATTTTTTCGTAAACATGTTTTGACATGTTTGATTTATTTCTGATTTACTTTTACGCCAAAAACCGTAAAAATTTCCGTAAAAATTGTATATGACTGATGGTAGAAAAATATTATCTGTCCGAGGTCTCTTCAGCTTTTGAATGTTTTCTCAGTGTTATTATTATACATAGTTGAGTAAACTCCCCTAATAAACTACCCTGCTCTACTTGTATTACAACTAGCAAGAGGAGAGCTAAAAATATGTACACGAGGTGACGTTACATTTTTTTCAGAAGCATAATAAGAGACCATCACATCATCTGCTCAAAGGATCAGGGAAACTGAACGAAAATCTGGTTGATATGGAGGTCAATGGGGTATCTCAGAAGCTGAAGTACTTCTTTCATGCACACTTTGCATTTTAAAATTATACTGTAAAGAGTGCGGGCTATTTCTAACGTGTATTAAATTAAAACAGTTGTCTAATCATAATTATAGAAAACCCTCTATGAAATAAATGACGGCGTTGTGTATCTTTACAGACACTTCCAAATATTCAAATTGATCACCTGTCAAAATTGCAGACTGTCAGATAACAACTGTGTTGTTATGAGACACAAACTTTAATTCTTATAAGTTTTTAGAGTAATTCTGTTCGAAAATGAGCAGTCTTACACATTTTATAGTATTTTTCTTCTTCCTCGCTATAGGCACGAGTAGTAGGAGAAATGAGACGGCAGAGCACAGCATAACGTAACTTCTTAAAAAAGTCTTCTAAAAATCACACATGGAATCATGAATATAGGGGATCATACATGGGATCATAAAAAAACAATCGAAACATGTTTGTACTATTGTTCATTTCAAGATATTAATAAGAGAAAAGTATATGGAAAGCATTGTTTTGCTTTATTATTCCTTGAATAAAAACTCTTGTTTCATCACTGAGTTGCAAAAAAAATATTGTCAGAAAATGCTCAATGTATTTCTGTCCGAAAGCATATTGTGGTGCAGAAACGTTTACGCAAAACTCCCAAATACTGATGAGAAACACTTATGAGATTAGACACAGCATAAATAATTTGTTTCCTTCCCAGCGGAGAGCCGTTTACTTCTAAAGCCACGCTATATTACCAACGCGCCGTGCTAGGTACTTTCGCAGTAAAAAGAACGTATTCTAATGCTGCGCCAACAATCAGCGACGTATCGACCAAAAAGCTACTATTGTGGGACGTTTCTATCGAAAGTACGGATAAAGCTTGTTTGTATGTATATGAGGTAAATTACTTTCTTTAACACGTTGTGTAGACAGAATCCATGTTTTGTGACCCTTGTTATCGAAAAATTGGCTGACGGTGAAACGTCTGTATACCTGTCTGTCAGTCCGTCCGTCCGTTCGTAGTCAAGCACATATCAAAAGCGTTCAAACGATTTTCTCCAAAACTGATATTGCCCGATCGATCTGGA
Source organism: Teleogryllus occipitalis (assembly GCA_011170035.1). Lineage (NCBI taxonomy): Eukaryota > Metazoa > Arthropoda > Insecta > Orthoptera > Gryllidae > Teleogryllus > Teleogryllus occipitalis. The sequence goes on from BLKR01000036.1 coordinate 832,328, forward strand.
CGAACTCAAGGCCCTGCGAGTTTGAAAAGTCTATTTTGATTTTTGTTGGTACCTTACATGAAGTCTCAACAAGAAAATTTTCTCAAAAATGGGTATCAATTTTTTAGCGAGTGTGCGGGTGTGCGGAACTGATGTGACACGTGCTATAATCGAGCACGTACAGGAGGCAGACCGACCATAGACGCTTCTGGACTCGCAGAGTGAAAATGGTATCGAGAAACGCACACTCGCAAATCTTCCCGTGCATTGCTCGTCACAGGTTGCTACGCGTCCTCGCTGAAACTCTCCTGACCATCTCCCGACCGTCCGGTATGGAAGGCATTATTCCCAACAGCTTCCGCCAATTTCCTGTGACATCCTGGGGCATTTATTCCACGGAGAGCGGCTGTTTTGTTAAAGGAGCATTGCTCGTAAGAGCTACGTACATTTTTATTTTATTTTATTTATTTTACGTCAAAAAAACAGTTAAAAAACTGCGTATGACGGGCTATGGGGAAAAGTGAATTGTGTGCACATTTTCAAAATTCTGTGATCCCTACACTAAATCATATACTACTTAAGTTTTGAATTTTGAAAGGGAGAAAAAAAAACACAAAAAAAACTCCCATGTAATGAAATCTATTTTCAAGGATAAATAAGCAATAAATTTTGAATTTTGAAAGGGAGAAAAAAACAAACAAAAAAAACTCCCATGTAATAAAATCTATTTTCAAGGATAAATAAGCAATAAATTTTGGCTCTTATTACTTTCTGCCGCGACAACGTGGAAACGATAATTTGAATAATTGTATTTCGCACTGAATTCTAGAAGACGTGCACAGAAAATGAAGTTACATTTATGTCCAGAAGCAAAACAAGGGGCCATCTCAGCATTTACTCAATGGATCAGGGAAACTGGACGAAAAACCTGATCGCGATTCGCATGGCGGTAGTCAGACAACTGATTTCACGTTGCTCTTTGTGCTAATAGAGACATTCAAGGAAACACCTACTATGAACAGACACTAATGCTGGATTTCTTTCACAAGACAAATAAAATTATGTGATATATTTCTCTTAGAAAAAAATAGTTTCCATGAATTCTCCCCAACCCTCGTATATTTTTTTAGAACAGATTTCATTTAAGAAAATTTCTCTATTACCATATTGTATTTTTGCAATGTTAATATTTTTCAATTTTGAAAAGCACATATAGTACACAGAAAGTGTGTCTAACACTATTTTTTTATTGTCCTTCATTACGTACGAGGAGAAAACATTTTTAAAAAATTGACCCTTTTTTAGAAAAAAATATTTCTATTTTACCCAAAATTAGGCAAAAACTAGTTATTTTCGAAAATTCTACACATCATTTGAAAATATACCTTTGTACTACATATTTCATTGAGAAAAAAACTTATCTCCAATATTTCAATTGTAGGAAGTCGAAAAAAAATGTGTTAAACATTTGCAAATTTCAAAAAATAAGGGATTTCAACAATAATGAACTACGTCATTATTTTAAATGCTCTTACGCAATCTGAGGACAACGTATAATAATAATAAACTTAAAGATATTTTTAAAAATATGTTGCAGAGACGTTCTGTTAAGTTCCCCCCCAAAAAATGTCCGTTTCAAATTCTCTGGGCACGGAGTTTGTTCAAATTTATCAAAGAATATAAGTTTTCAAGAAAATCGTCTGGACGGTTTAGGCGTTAGCGTTGATAACAGACTTTTGCCATTTTTTGTTCTTTGTTTGCTTTTTTCCTTAAGAATCCACAAAACATGAATTTTTCCAATACATTTTGTTAGAGGAAGCAATTTACTACATATTTGGACAAGATTTATCTACTTTTTCGTTAAGAAGACCAGGTATTACCAGTTTTTCTATCGAAAATTCCCTAATTTATTGCGCACGATTTCAATAATTTATTTTCTTACGTAGTCAGGCGAGAAAGAAAAATCACGAAATTTGGTTGAGTAGAAAGGTAAAATTTCTTTCTAAATTAAAATTCTTAGTATTTTAATTGTTTATATTTCTTAGAGCGTGAAATGTCTTACTTTGACTTGCAGTGAGAAACACTGCACGAATAAATGCAGTGTTTCTCAAACATTTTTTGCTCGCGTCACATTCATTCGCCCGCGCGAACATTGAAGCTGTCCGTATTGTACAGACAAAGTAAACATATAACTATTAGGACTTTAGTATCTTGAGGGCTTGTATCTACTGACTACTGATTTGACACCCTGGATTACTGGGTTCTGTGGTGTCTCATTATTGCTGGTAAATATATCTTGCGAGTATGATAAGATGACATTTTTGCATTGTAATGGTTACAGTTTTTCTTTAAGTAATTCGGGACAAATTATAGCTTCATCTTGCGTTTGGATTTTGATTGTTTACTTCGGTTACTGGATTGGTTGCTTCGAGTTTTCTTGGCTCGTTCTACAGTTTTTTCGAAATGTTAGTTGCATTTGTTTGACACCATTTTCGGGTTATGAAGTGAACTATGTGCTCTACCAGAACGATTTATGAAGCTATTCAATGTAGTTAAAATATATCTTTAGACATTCTCTGTTTAATCCAAAAGCCCTCCTTTCACATTTCTCGTATTTTATTAAAATATTTTAAGGTAAAAATTTTAGTTTCTATCGCTTTTCTCACAGTCTCTTATTCTTTCATTAGCAATATATTTCATTCACTTTCCTTTGTTTCCTTTTCGTTCCTGGTATTGACTCAAAAACATTTCGTGAAAATAAGCATAAATAATTTGAATATGACATTTATTAATACACATCAACGTAAATACATTGTTAAATATACTTAACATTGTTTGTCGCAAATACTTACACATGAAAAGAGGTGTAATAATTGTGATACCCTTTTTACCAGAATGTAAAACACCATATATGGTGATTGTATCTCGTTATGAGTAAACATAGGAAATTGGAAAACGTTTATTAAGAAATACTTTCATATTTAAAATATCAATTTTTAATAAATTGTACAAAAGATTAATTAAAAATTCATAAAATTGAAGATTTTATTTCAAAATGATACTGTATTGGATATTGTCTTGAGACAACATTTTGAAGCTAATTATTTAAATGAATAGACGGCTCTTTTTACTTTTCGCCCTTACTTCCTAAGAAGAGAACGTATTGCAATCGTGTGTCGGAAAATGAAGACAGAAAATTACTTATTGCTGGGCCCTGGCAACTAAAAGTGTATAAATGTTGTTCCTATATAGTATAGGTCTTCCACTCAAACGTTGGTAAGTCAGAATCGATGGTTTTTACGACCTTGATACTAAACAATCACTGCTAAACGTTCGTTTGTACGTCCATCCCTCCAGGCAACTTCTCCAAATTTGATGTTTCTTGATCGACTTAAAGGAAATCGAGGCTCTCTAAGTCTCAAATACGTATTGCGATTTTTGATGGCACTTTTCATGAAACATCAACATCATTTTAAAAATTTTCTCAAAAATAGGTTGAAATTGGTGGATTACAATTTCTCCTCAGATAGCGTAAATAATGCTCAAAAGAATGGCACTGGTCTCATTTTCGTTCAATTCCCTAATTTTTCGAAAATTGCAAAAGTTAGTCATTTTATTGTGCGTCTTCCTTCAACTACAAAAGAGATTTTTTCCTGAATGAAATCTGTTTTTCAAACACATAAAATAAGGTCATGAACAATTTTTCGAAAATATGAATACTTTTGGCGTAATTTTGCTGAAATATGAACTTTTAAACAATTGTTTTTGAAAACGTCTGCAAATTTTTTCTTTACATTTCCTCGTGTGTATCAAAGGACAGTACAAAAACTGATGGTGGTTCAAGTTTTGGTGAACTCTGTTTTCGAAAATTGCATTTCGAAAGTTAACATTGTAAAAATACAACATTAAAGATAGAAATTTTGTCTTAATTGAAATCTTTTCTAAAAAAAATAGATCATTAATAACTTACAATATTTTTTTTAAAACGAGTCATTTTTGTGAAATTTCTGTTTGCAATTAATGCAAATGATAAAAAAGATTATTCTCAAAAACAATAGTTTCTTCAATTTTTTTGCGCGAATAAACAAGGAACGCTTAAAAGAATGGCGCAAGTCTCGTTTTCGCTGAACACTCTGAATTTTCTAAAATTGCGTATTTAGAAATAATGGAGGAAACTATGTACTGTTGAAGCACCACTAGGTTTACTGGGATTTGGTATGAGCTTCAGTAAAAAAACGTAGAGTGACTTGCTTTTTAATATTGATTGAGACATATCATTTCAAAATAAAAACACAGGGTTGGAAAAGTAACTACTGCAGTAAGATATGACCTGGACAAAAATCTCTCACTTAAAATCCTAAAATATATTTAACTTAAAATTGTTTTAAATTTTTTGAATTCCGAATTATTCCGTTCTTCTAAATTTTGAATCTTTGGTACCTAACAACATACAAATGACACAATTTAAAGAAAAAAATCCCACTGTACCGCGAACTCACTTTCTGGCGGAATGCTTCTAATTGCTTCTGTATTGTTTTATCTGCACCACCATAGCCTACGATAATCGTACATATAGACTAACGCCTTAGTAGATACGCATTGTTTTTAATGAAGTTTGTTATTTTTCAGATTAATGCCAAAACGGTGGAAATGATACCAAATGTTCAACTTCTATCGGAGTCATCAATTCCATTCAGGACTTTGGGGAACGTGATTGTCAAAAGACATCTCGCAAGAGTGTTGGTGCTGTGACGTACAACGTGAATATATTATTTACAAGTAAGGTAAGTTAATGTATTTTTTAAGAAGTCTGATGCTTGAAGATAACTAATTCATACACTACGGTTATGTTTCCTAAACTTATTTTCGTTTTTCTTCAATGAATGTCTATCAATTATTATTTACACAACCAGTTCCACATTTTATTTTTGACATTCAAGAGTAATTGATTATAGCGTATATTGTTACATTAAGTATTTTTTGATGACGTTTCGGCTACACCTTATAGCATCTTCAGATCTTATAAAATACAGTTGGAATATTACTATACTAGAATGTAAATAATGTATAATGTAAATAGTCTAGTATAGTAATATTTCAACTGTATTTTATGAGGTCTGAAGATGGCTATAATGTGCAGCCGAAATGTCATCAAAAAATATTATATGTAACAATATACGCTATAGTAAATTACTCTAGAATGTCAAAAACGAAAAGTGGAACTGGTTATGTTTCCTATGCTCATATAAAATTGTTCAGACATTTTTGCTTTGATAATGGTGGAAAATACTAGTTATATAAATTTTTTCATTTTTTTGAATTATATTTCCAGATATTGACTTGTTTAAAAGTAATTATAAAGTATAAGGAAATGCAAATATCAAACTTTTTTGTAATAAACAATGCAGAGTAATTTCTAGTGCTATTTCAATGATTGTATTGAAAAATAAATATCATTAGTATATGTAATCACCATTGCAGAGCAAGGGTGAAAAGTGATGATATTCCATATAAGAAATAAATTGGGGAAATTTCAAAGCCATATATCTCCAACCAGATCAATATCTGTACATTTGGCATTTATAAATGCTTCATTCATAATCACAAAAAGACCTAATCGTCACACGTACTTTTTCTCTTTAAATACAATGCAAACACCAGACCGCAACGAATAGCGCGGAAAAAGAATGAGTTGAGCATTGCATCGAAACCAAGCAATCTGATCTGTTTGGGAGGCCCCTTCATAGCACTAGTGTCGCATAGTGGGGGATGACCGCGCAGGATAACTGCAGCAAACTCCCTCCCTTCACAGTGGCGGCCATTTTGAATCTCTTTTGAGTGCTGTTGCTCCCTTTCAGCCTAGCTACAAGCTGTGCCTCTGGGTAACTCAAAAAATAAATGTCGCATTTTCTACAGAACTTAATTGCGGATACTTAATACATGAATAAAAGGAAACAATAGAGTATGAGACATTGCATTAGAAATGTTAAAACGACGTGTCGATAAAGGATTCCCTATGACCCTGTTCCAACCAATTTGAACCATTGGGTACCGGAATTTAAATGAATGAGGCAAAAAAAGAGTAGTTGCCCCCATGGGCCAAAATCATTGCTATTTGTAGAAAAATGTTTCTTCGTGTTCTTCCGTGTATCCAGAAAAATTGGGTGTCTTTCTTTATTAATATTCCAAACAAGGCATTATTTCTCCGTGAAAATATTGTTACAATTAAAAAACAAATATCTCTCATATAGGGAATTTTAATAGAACAGTATTCGATAAAACAGAATTCCATACAGATAGAAATTAAAAAAATATTTATTTAAAAAATTGGTGGTAAAGATTTTCCAGGCAGATGCAGAGCTATGAAGATCCTTCTGTTGAGTCAACGACTGCAATAAGGAATTATCTGTTAAGAGGGTCTTACAAACTTATTCAGATTCATTACAGATATATTGAAGGGTCACATATACATAATTGGAATGTAGCTGACAACTTTTGCTTACTGCTATACTGTCTGAGTCTGCCATGGAACTTCGCAAGTACAAAAGATTGGCTGATTAAAAGACTAAAATTGAAATATTATTTTATTTATAACTCCTTGGATTCTCCATCATGCCTTTGAAGAACGCTTTTCTAAAATAAAAGATCATGCCATAAAATGAGAAAGGTAGATGATTTATTGATTATTGTAAATAAACAGACGACTTTCTCAGCAGCAGAGAACTCAGTTGTACTACCAGCCTGTAAGATGTAACACACCGGTACTTACTTTTTTATTTATTAAAAAATATTGTGGAAATACGGCATCAATCACATATTTTAGTGACAATACTCACTTGTTTAATTTAAAAGGGATTTATTGTAAATAAAAAAGTATTCGGCGGATGTTTACTTGTGGAGAATATACACGGCATGCGTACTTCATTTGTTGAACCAAGTTGCCATCATAATTGCAAGTTTTCATAAATCGTTTTGCCAACGGTATGGCGATAGAGGGCCAGCTCAACAATGGCGATGAATTGGACGAAGTTAGTAGAAATTGTGAAAGACGAAACGACATGTTTAGGTTTGTGACGGGAAGAAAAACTTGTTAGCTTGGTTTTGATATACACGATGTTTTATGTAAATACTGAACGCCGCAATCTCCTAGTTACTCTGGAAGTATGAAGGAAATTATGCATTGGACAGATTCAAATACGTTTTATGTTAATCGCGAAGGCTGAAGGCTGGAGTGTCGACGTGAAATTCGACGCGTGTAGCGGGACGTCACTGCGCCTTACAAGTAATTTATGTAAAGTTTGATTTATAATTGCGACGCTTTTCCACCCGTGGATATTCGTTGGACCGGCTTAAAAAAATATACTAGTTCTGTAATGTTGGCTAAATTAATCCACATTTCACTTTTAAATCCATGTGATAGGAGGAGCAAAAATGTCGACGATTCCCGGTAAGTAAACTAGATCAAGATATTCTTGGAATTAAGGATAATCTTATTAAGGTTCTTATGTTATTGTTGCTTACTCCATTAATTCCGTTTGAAAATTAAGGGCAACGTTTCAAACGTTTTCTACGTCAAGTTATGTAACACGAATGCACGCTATCGGTTATGTTGCGCGGAGGCACACATGTTTTATGGCCATCCGTGTTTTATAACTGGTAGCTAGGAGATGCCCTAAGAAGAAATAAAAGAAATGAAAACGTTGGGCCTGTAATTTTAAAATGGAGTTAATGGAATACACAACAAGGACAATCAACATTGTCCTTAATTCCAAGGAAGAGTATTTATTTACAATATAACTTCTTCAGCATCAAGGATTAGGCCTGTAGGCGTGTTCCGTCCTCTTCGACGTTGACATCATCAATCCACCGAGTCTTTGGTCTTCCAACTCTTCTTCTGTCAGTCGGTACATAATTTATTATTCGTTTAGGGAGTCTGGTTTTATTCATTCTTATAATATGGGCATACCAATTTTGTTTTTGTTTTTCGACTCTTTCGAGAAGGAAAATAAATTATTAAATTTAAAAATATTTAGTTCATGTCTTATATCCACATTTTTCTTATGATCTAATAAAGAATAATTAGCAACACTTCGCAGCAACTTCATTTCACTAGTTTTAATTTTTATTTTTGATCTATTTAACGTCCAATTTTCGACTGAGTGTCTCTTCGGGTTTCATTTTTTCATTTTTTTCTTATTGTTCCACACATTCTCTGGAATTTACTCGGTTTTACCTCAAGATCGCTTTCTATTATATACGACACACTGCAGCCTTAGTAATAAATGGTACAAACTTGTTCTAAATTTTTATTATTTAGAACTATTTTGCACCTGGCATGTTCTGGATCTACAAACGCCATGGTTTTAGATTTGGTAACGGATATCTTAAGATGATATTGCTCCATTACTTTTTGTAATTTGTTAGCCGCTATTTGTAAGTCATTTGCAGATTGTGCAACGAGTAGTTTCTGCAAATAGCATAGTCTTGAAGGGAATATTACCTATATTTATTCCAGAGAGCCTTGTATGCCATTGTCTGAGCACCGTGAACATCGTATTCAAGATTACTTATGTAATTATCCCAGCTTTCTCTATTTAATTTCTCACTTCTTTTTTTTAACTATTGCACATTTGTATTTATAATTTTGTTTGTCGTCTTGTGATTTAGTTTGTAAATACTTATAATACTTATTATACAATATAACTTATTGCCGGCAATTATTTGAAACAATTGTTTTATAATTGTTTTATTTTATGTAATTGGAATTTTCCACGACGATTTGAAAAATACTTTACGCTCAATCTGTGCTTTGAGAACTATTTACATTTTGCAGTTTTCTAGCGATATCAACTGTCCTTGAAATTCACGTTATTTCGTTTTTATTTCTAGATGCATTGATTATTTAATCTTACAACATATTTTATTGCTGACGATATTCTTTTAATTCATTATTTCAATTTATAGTCCATCAGCCACAAACAGGCGTGAATTTCGTTCGTGAACATCGTTCATTTGCATTTCATGTGTTACATGTACATTTATTTTATCACCATCAGTACATTTTTGAGAACAGAAGTACTTCTCTCCTCATATCCTCGTAACAAATTTTACGCAATTGAAGCAGTAAATATTATTTAAGTTGGAACCCTAATTCTCTCTTTGTATGCTTCCCAAACAAACTGAAGAACAATTGTTGAAGAAAGAAGAGAAACAACCAATGATGTGTTTCAACACCTGTTTGTATCAAACGTGAAATGTGTGACAATTCCATCGATGCGTCAGTCTGTATAATCCTTCGAAATATTAATGCAACATTATGAATGTTGGCACTTCTGAGAGAACTATAGCGCCAACGTTGTTGAAACAATATTCTGGCAGGAACTAATTTCAGAAATTTGTTTACCAACAAAAGATCTGACAGTTCACAATTATAAAGATTCATATCATTCTAGATTGTAGTAACGTTTGAATGAATTCTGGTTATGCAAGGTTTAACCTACAGAATGTGACATCAAATGTAACACTTTTCGTACATCGACGATTTTATTAACATCTTATTTGGTCTATACTAAAAACATGTCTAAATGATATTTTAATAAGCTTTCTTAGATGCATTTGAAAGATGACACTTTGTTTTCTTAGTTTTAAAAATATATCTTCCTTCTAGTTTTCCTTCTGGTTCCACACCCCTGCAGGCATCTCTGAAAACATGTATCTGAGAACTAAGACTTGGCTTTCCCTGGTAAGTAGACAGATGTGACTAACTGTATCAGTGGGATTATTTCGTGCTTCCTACAACGTCGTGGATCGTGTGTTATATAATTCAGGACTGGTATCTTGGATGAATAAAATCCCTGGAATTTTTTTATTTTTTAGAACTTGTTTAAACGAAGTAATAGACCCATGCGATGAAATGATACAGAATATCACATAGGTACTTAATATATTTCTTCTCATTTGTAGATTATGCCCTACGAAACACAACTCTTAGGATCCATAGGGGCCTCAACAACTAAGTTCTAAGGGCTGAGACTGGAATTCGGATCATCCGTCACAGAGTTTTCGTAAATAGGAGAACAACGGGACGATCACACATCATTTATCACAGCATCATTTCGTTGCAGGACGACTTTAAACAAACTACCGTTTCGGACGTTTCGTAAACTATTACCGTTTCCTAATTGGACGATTAGTAATAAATTCCCATGCCGATTCTCTGAAACAATGTGAGCTGTTTCCGACATAAAAGTTTTACATTTAATTTATATTAAATTTCCTGGATATTACATTTATCACCAGTACACTGTTGGTAAGATTTTAAGATGGATAATGGATGGAATATATCCACTTCCAGTAAAAGTAGTGAGACATCGAATGCAAAGTACGCGCACATCTAGATATCATCTGGAACTCCTCCAGAAAGAGACGGCAGAAATTTGCGTGGAGACAGAAGAGCAGGTGACAAATCTTCACGTAAGAAAAGCAATAAAACAAGTTGGTTTCAATGAATTGATTCTAAGAATAGTTCAATTGCAAATTATGAGAATTACGATAATTTATTGAGATATTTAAGTACACTCAATTGTTCAAATCGTTGCAGGAAGTTTTTGAATTAATGTACTCGCAAAAAACGATAAAATTTTTAATTGAAAAGTAATTTATCCTAAAAAGTTGATCTAGTGCTTGAAAATATTATATGTGACGAAATAAAAGTATGATACACTAGTGTTGTGACAAAGTTGTCATTAGGACGAATAAAACACGCATACTGAATACTAGAACCGATCTACACTATCCGGTGACAAAACATTTGTTACTAATTGTACAATTTTCTACAAACCGAATGTATTAATGTAATATATAATCGTAAAATACGGTAAAAGTGACTTATCTAATATAACCTCATTTGTAAATATTCATTTGGTTTTGGACTTAAATGGTAATTTAGAAGTGTGTATTAAGTATGTTTTATTCTTTATTTTTTTGGTTACATCTCTTTCATGACGTTGAGATCCTTTCGTCGATCCATCACTTCAAGCGATAAAGAAATGTTTTCGGATACTTTTTGTTGATGCCGTACCTGTCTTGCCTCATATGGTGAAAATAGTCGAAGCATCACCCGGAGAGTTTGAGGAAGCCAGTACAATTTTTAGCTAGTACCTTCGAGGAGACGAATTTTATAAACATCTCACCAATTATGTAAGAGTTTTAGCTCATAAGCACGCCTTATGTATAATAAAATATATAATGGTTCATTTTGTGCAACGAAAACTTGTATAGATTGCATTATTGTTCTTACTGACGTAAGTTACTTGAGCAAGCTATTTAAAAAAATATTTTTGGTCGTTAATACTAACATTAGTCAGACGCTCAATTTTTTGTTTCAAAGATACGTAACATACTGTTTAAAACTAAACATTATTTCTGGAACACTTATACATTTCCTTTACATGTATGTGAATTCACGCTTTATTGTGCTGTACTCTAAAAACCACCTTACTCGAAAGAACCTATTGAGATGATAATGTATTTTCTTCTTCTTCTTCTGCTTCATGGATTTAGGCCTTAAGGCCTGTTTCCACATCAAGAGAGTGAGTCTTTCCATCTTGTTAAGGGGCGGCCAACATTTCTTCTTCCTTTAGGATTATATGTGTACATTATAATGGGAAGTCTGTCTGGAGGCATGCGTTGGATATGATCATGCCAGTTGCTCCTAAATGATTGGATTCTGTCCATCAGATTAAATATATTCAGTTCGGTTCTGATGTCATCATTATACTGTCTATCTAAGATATTGTAACCTGCTACTGAACGTAAGAATTTCATTTCGGCGCTTTCTATTTTTCTTCTGTCTGTTCTATTTATTGTCCAGTTTTCACATGCGTAAGTTAGCATGGGAACTGCCATTGCTTTGTAAAATTTGAGTTGCGTGGTTTTTGAAGACTTGTTTTTTAATGTTCTTCTTATTGTCCCACACATGTTATAGAATCTATTTAATTTCCGACTTATGTCATTTTTCTGGCAGTAAGACACATTGAAGCCTAAATAGGTAAAATTGTTTGTCTGTTCTATGGGTTCATTATTAATCACAATTTTACATCTCATGTGGTTTGTTCCTTCAAAGCCCATTGATTTTGTTTTCCTAGTGGAGATTTGCATATTATATTTGGTTGCCTGTTCGTTTAGTTTGTGTGCTGCAATTTGCAATTCATCTTCTGAGCTACTAAAAATAACTTGGTCGTCTGCAAACAATATAGTATTAAGAGATTTGTCATTTATTTTAAAATGTGTTTTCAATTGCCCTTGCCATTGCCGGACAATCTCGTCTATATATATACTAAATAGAGCTGGCGAAAGTGGGCACCATTGTTTGACTCCTTGATTTATTTCTACAAATTTATTACTTCCTTGAGATCCTTTATCAATGCATATTTTAGTGTCGAAGTAAAGGCTTTGTATTGCTCTTATTAGGTGGGCAGGGAATCCTTTTTTATGCATTATCTCCCAGAGTTTCTTTCGCGACAATTTGTCGAAGGCTTTTACATAGTCTATAAATAGTACATATGTCGGTAAGTTAAATTCTCGTCTCTTCTGTATTAGCTGTTCCACTACGAATATGCAGTCGGAACATGAGCGACCTTTCCTAAAACCGCACTGTTCCTCTAATAACATATGCTCATTAATTATATTCAATCTCCGAGTTATTATCTTAGCATATATCTTATAGGCTGTGTTGAGAAGACTTATTCCTCTATAGTTTTGACAATCCTGTCTACTACCTTTCTTGAAGATAGGGCATATAATTCCTTTCCTCCAATCTTCGGGAATGGTATATCTCTTCCAACACATATTAATTATTTCGAGGAATCTCCTTCTTATTTCATTCGGTGCATACTTAAGTAGTTCAGCATTCATGCAGTCAGTTCCTGGTGACTTCTTATTCTTGAACGTTTTAAGTATGTTGTTCAGTTCGTCGAGTTCAATGGGGTCCGCTTCTATTATTGTTTCCGATAAGGGGTTTTCAGGAGTCTCTGTATTTGTCCACAGCAACTGATAGTATGTAAGCCATTCTTTCTCGGAGATGTTGTTAATTTTTAGTGTATCTCTTTCTGTCGAATTTAGATACTTCATTATTTTATAGGCAGTGTCTTGTGATCCATGACAGTCGTGTTCGATCTCACTTATATACCTATCCCAACTTTCCCGCTTTATCTTTCTAATTTCTCTCTTAGCAATGGCACTTTTATTTTTGTATGCTATTTTGTCTTCCACAGAATGTGATTGGAGATACCGCAGGTAAGCCTTTTTCTTTTGATCAACAATTTCCTGTATTTCTTCGTTCCAATTTTGAACACCCTTCTTATTCCTTGCTTTTGGTCTCTTACATAAGACTTCTTCTGCTACTTGTAATATTAGATCTTTAAAATCTTGCCATTCAACATTTACATCTATACTGATTGCTCTTTGATCAAGAGAAGTTAGCAATCGCGAGCAGTATAATCTTCTTATACTCTCTTGTTGTAGCAGATATACTTTAAAATTGGTTTTATTTTGCGTAACGCTCGTTTTTTTCCTGTGGATCCATTTCTTAGGGATTTTAAGTTTACAAAGAACTAAGAAGTGATCTGTACTAACGTCACAGCTCCTATATACTCGTGTATCATTCACGTATGGGGAAAGTTTCTTGTTGGACAGGATGTAGTCGATTATTGATCTCGTGCCTCTTGCTGACCATGTGTCTTTATGTATATCTTTATGGCGGAAGAGGGTATTAGTTATTTTAAACTCATTAAAACTAACAAAATTTCTCAGGGCTATTCCATTCTTATTTAAAGTTTGTTCTCCATTATCTCCAATTAGATTTCCCATAATTTGTTGTCCAACACGTGCATTAAAATCACCTCCAATTGCTAAGATATCTGTCTTATTCACAGTGTTTAAATGGGACTGGAGGGATTCATAAAAGTTTATGCTTTCTTCTTTACGTCCCTCTTCAGGTGCATAAATGCAGATAATTGTAAGATATCCTCTAGCTGTTTTTAGTCGCAAATTTATTATTCGGTCGCTTACAAAATTATAGCTCTGGATTCTATTTTTTAAGGACGTTTTAATCATTATTCCTACCCCTGATGATGCTCTTTTATTTTGAGGGACTCCACTATATAAAAGTACGTAATTTAGGTATTCCAATGTGCCTTTTAATTTTTTCTTTGTTTCAGTAATCAGACATATATCTACATTAATGTTTTCTAATTCTTTTTGTAGTAATTCTTCTTTTTGCGTTAATCCTCTTACGTTCCAAGTAGCTAGGTTTAAGTTCTCCAAATTCCTTTTTCTATTCCTTTTCTTTGCATGGGTCGTCATATGATTAGTCCGGCTATTCTCTTGATGGTCATCAGTAATGGGTTTGTCTCCCGGCCGTGTTACGAGCACTGCGCAGGACTAGCTTGGTGATGGGGCTGCCATCTTAACTGCCTCCAAGCTGGCAGAGTGCGTTGTTCGGAGCACCATCCTAGATGCATTGCTTTCACCGCGTTCGTTGCAATACCGCAGATATTGGGCCGCATCTACCCTGGGATTAGGGGAAGCTTGAGGTGTCGGCTCTTCTAATGCTGATTAATTGCCATTATGCTGGCAAATAATGTATTTTCTAATGTATGAAATTGAAACCAGAATTTTCTAAAGATATTTTTATTTTTGTGCAGATGAACATGCAAAATGTTCTAAAACATTGTATTATTAAATTATGAAAATGGAGTACTAATTTAGTAAATGACAGAAACAATTAGCAGAAGTTCATGTTCTTGCTTAAACAATTTTATGGAGAATTTTTATGGTGTAAATTACTGCAGTCAAACTGCTACTCATTAGATATTGGAATACTGACCTTCAAAGTGTACCTATTCAGCTAAATGCATCCTATTTACCGTAGTAATGCATTTACAAATGTTCCGCTGAAGGCACAATCAGAAGCCAGTAAAATATTTTACGTGTGCACATTTCATATTTATGCTGGCAAATAAAACTCAACAACGTGTAAGTAAATACCTACTGCCAATTATATGAGCATTTCAGAACATTTCACAAATTTCTTTTTCTACTGTGCCGTATGTAAGGAATTGTAATTTACAGTCGATCGTTTTTAAATATGTTATGGACATTACGTCATTTTTAGGGTTAAATAATAACAAATAGAACAATATTTGAAAAAAAAATTCCCCAAATAAGACGTTATAGATTTTAATTTTTCGTAGATTAAAGGAACTTGAAAAATATTCCTCTTTCGCCCTCTGAAATATTTAGAATTGTTTTTGGAAATGTGCCATATCATGATCATGTTTTGAATAAATGTAGATTTTTAAATATTTAAAACTATTCTAGCTATTTTACAAATGACGCTGACTATTTTATATTCAGAATTCTTTTTATTTTTCGATACAAAAATATTCGAACAGGCATTATTGTCTTGAAATTAAAATAGTCCTATTTATGTAGTGTCTATATGCATTAAGACATGTTTATTGGAAGAGTGTAGTCCTGTTTAAATTAATATGTTCTACCGCATATTTTTTCGTTTACTGTTTTTTTATATCAGTAAGAAGTGAACACAGAGCATTATATGTTTCAATGACCGTTGAAAAGAAAATGTATTGTTTTATTACCAAAGAGGGCGGTAATCATTTTTGTTGTTTACTTGAATGCAGGAAACGAAGATAAAAGTACAGATTGAAGTCTAGGATCAAATTCAACAAATTTAAGGTTTAATTTAACAATAAATCATTGAAAATAATTAAATATGCTTAAAAGGGATTTCCTTAAACTCCTCATAAAGTAATCTGTTTTTTAACTTTGTGGAAATCATTTCGACTTTTTTGGCAAAAAGGCCACAGACAGCATTACTAGCTCCTTCGGAGAGGGTGCACGAAAATCGTTCTTTTAAAAAAAAGTACGAAAAGTAAATGGCTGATTTTTTTATAATTTACGGAGCTGCACTTAGAAACTGTTCAAAAAATTTTTTTCAAAACCCGCTTAACGAAAAGTAAGTCATCTTTGGCTCTCAAGCAATTTTCGTTAATAGATACTTTTCTTTAATAACGAAAATTATCAGAGATTTAATGGACCTTTTAAGAGTTGTTATTATTGTTGTTGTTTTAAGAGAGTTAATAGATATTTTTCTATTACAACAAAAGTATGTAATAGATTGAAAGTTTTCCAAACGTATAATATTGAAAAAAAAATTATGAAAATTAATTCAAATGGGAAATCAACAGCTTTAAAATGCATATTCATTTTCTGGCATTTGGTTCAATTTTTTTCTTTCTCGTTTACTACCCGTACTATTGGGAAAGTTATATAATGCTACAGCGAAAAGTGCCGAATTTTCGACGGAAATACTATTCTTTTCCTTGATTTAGGAAATACAATTTTCTTGCTCTTACATGTACTAAATTACTTTTAAGACTCATTATGTATTAAATTATTTTTTCGAATTCGTTTTGTAGTTCGAATAAGTGATTGTCGGCAAAAATTCGGTCCATACGTGTGTAAGAAAACGTTAGCGCCTAAACCGTAAGCTGGATATTCGGCAAATTTGGTACTTCCCCATAGATCTGGCGGATGTCACATTGCTTTGAATTTAAAACGGATCTTTTTAATTTGAGGGCTTTTCTTTACATTAAGCTGCGACGACATTTTCAAAATGTTCTCAAAAATGAATTCAAATGTTTTATTTCAATTTTACCTGAAGTAGAGGAAATAGAGGGAAATATGCTTACAAAAAACCGCAGCTCCCAATTTCATTAATACGTCCGGTCTGCTGAAAATTGGAGAAGTTCAATTTTTGTGATACCCTTCAACAACTTTGCTACAATGCCAAAGATTATTTCTTCATATGTGTTTCGCAACGACAGATATTTTAATAATGTCATTGAAACTTATTTGAAAATTGACATAATTTTCTTGTAATTTTGAGTTACAAGGTAACGTCACCAGTTGCAACCACTGCAACAGAAATGACAACTTCAAGCACAAACTTTGAAAAATAAGAATTGGAGGATTCTCATATGCTTCAAATTTGCATATCATTAAATTTGTGCATTACGCGGATGTGGATTAAAACGAAGATAATTTATTTTTTTCTTCATTTTATATTTACCAAATATTATAATATTCTCATTACAACTTAATATTATCCAGTTTTCAATAAAAAAGTAAAATGTTTTCGGTGACATCATTGTTATCATTTCCTTTAGATACTTCTTACTTAAACTACTATCGTCAGATTAATACAATTTTATTTTTATATCTTATACATTGTTCATTTCTTTAAAAAAATTCATAATGTTATTTTTTTAAGCTTGCATACTAGCTCTATAATATAATAGACAGAAATAATTCTTTCTTATCCCGTCTCATCAGGAACGTGATTTTTGATAAGGAGAGCGTATATTTCTTACGACATTATTTTCCTATTTCTGGGAATGCGTTGCGTTCTTCAAACACGAGATGCAATGCAAATTGGTTTGTTTCGGAGATCTAATAATTTTCTATTATTAATAGTACTATTGGTATTGAAATGAGCGAGAAAGAAACTTTGTGGTGTTTCGAGAAACAAAACTTCATTTATCTGCGAAGTTAGTTCAGACTGTAAAACGTTCTCGGGCATGAGACATCTCAACAATGTTTAGAATTACTTTTATCATCAATCTGACAGACGACTACACTGAATTCCGCAACTAGTAGCACTTCACCAGCACATACTTTATCGATTTATTTCTAACTTTTGCAAATTTTTGAAAATTCACTGTGTTCAACGAAAATTAAATCTGTGTCAATTTTTAAGCGACCTTTCCTCCGTTAGAGGAAAATTTGTAAAGAAAAATTATTTTTTTGGGGGGAAATTTTTAATAATTGTTTTTTTAATAATTGTTTGAACTTCAAGCAAACATTACTCGCTTTTTTCAAACATTTTACATGATCTTTCTAAGGTCTAATTTTTTAGGACAAATTTCTTTAATGAAAATAATATCTCTCGTCAGTATTGTTTTCTCAAGTTAATTTTTTGCCGGTTTCGAAAATACGGAGACATTGCCAAAAAAAGAACCTGTGTTATTCAGGTCGACGGAAGGATGGACGAGGAACGACGGACGGACGAGGAAGGACGGACGTTTTGTTGTCAATCAATTTTTTGTACCAATGATCCCCAAAACGTGTATTGTGACTATACAATGTGTTAGAGGAAATAATTTACTACGTATAAAAATAATATATATTCACTTGTTCGATACTAGCGCTCCAAAATTAGAGTTTTTCTGACAAAAAAATTGCCCATTCTGCCGTAGTTTTACAGTTTTACAGTTTCTCTCTACACCGTAAGTACATAGAATGCTGAGTAATTATGAGCACTTTCATCTTGCTTTTCCTTTCCAGAAGAGTTCGTCTGCTGATTGTTTCATTCATCTTCTTTTTTATACAAGTTTTTTTTTCGCACTTTTGATATCTGATCATTTCAACACCGGTTTTTGTTGGGTCAACACTCTTACTTCGCGCCTTCTCTGCTATGATGTTACTCTTCCAATGTAAGTGAATATAACTGTAGAAAAACAACATGTGTGCCATACACAACGGGAAGAAATTCTTATTGCCTTTCTGATATGGAGAATTTGAACATATATCATAAACGCAAAGAGAATGAAGAACTAACGATGATGTTTCGTAGTGTGCAAAAACGTTTCCTACTGAGGCTACACGGAGTTGCAATTTCTGTATTGTCACCCGACACGCTAGTGACCAATAAAATGAGCGCTGACTTTGTAGTTTCCTTATGGATGCCAAATCGAAATACTTCACGTTATTGGAATCTGTACGGCCAAGCATCTTGAATAACAATTGTAATGCCGTTAATGAATATCTTGAAATTACACATCCCTTTCTTGAGTAAAAATCACCATGATAAAAACTAAATTCACTGTCGGAAGCACTTATTTTAACTAGCGTTGGTTTGCAACATAATAAACCAAAAATACTTTACAATTTTTTAATTACCTAACAATAACGTTTTATCGCGCTTAAAATTAATACAAAATACTAGATTAATTGAAGTGTGCTGCGAATCAACCGGAATAATAATGTTGGTGCCACTGAGCAATTTGTGCAGGAGACGCAAAGAAATGAACAACACGTTTTGCTGTATCCTTTAACTGGACGCGTCTGCTCCTGGGACGAACTGTTCACATATGCAATTAAACTTCGCTTTCGCTCTATTTCAACAACTCCAACTGTAAGATGTGATAAATATATTTTACCTTTTCCATAACTTGATGTATCAATGTGAGGTTCTCGATATTTTAAGGAATTCAAGTAATTCTCGTTAAATTGTCGCATTATTATAATTGTCCAGTTACGTTCCGTAGAAATTCTTATGATATCACCATCATTTTAAGTGAAAAAATATTTTTCGTTAAATTCTGCCTGTTTTAGGGTTGCTGAAGTTGTCATTTTAAGTCATGATGATCAGTTCATGAAAGTTCAGGTTCCATTTGTACGTTTCCTTTCTTGTAATTACTCATTTTTCGACGCAAATTTGAATTTTGGGTACTTTTAGGCTTTTTGTTCTTGTAGTAAATGGATACTGAGGGCGGAACCAAATAACATGATTTTTTCGTGTAAATTGAAATGTATCAAGAAATAGAGGGTGGATATGAAGCTTTCAATGCATTAGCTTGTAGTTCTTTGAGTATGTTGGTGGAACACAAAGGAAATACTGAGTTTGTAATGTTCGCCTCTATTTGCCTTTCTCTTATTCTCTTGGCTAAAGAAACAGTTGTAGAATGTTCTCATGGAGTTGTTCATCATTCTCCCTACACTACTTCGCAGCCATTATTTCAAGTGAGCTCTTGCACTTGCATAGCCAAGAAATAATTGTGTGTATACAGCCGTCTTACTTTCAAGTATTTGAAATAAACGAGAAAACGATCGATTTGTTTAAAAATTCTTAATATCAAATTGTGACTCACTGTCCACTGAACCACTAATTCTTATTATTAAATCTCTCAAAAATAATGATCTCATACGTAACTCGAAAATGATGTTTCCACGGTTTATTTTAAATTAAAAGTATATTGTTCTGCCGCACTCTGCGCGGTATTTGCAGGTATATATGAAGATACGAGAGAACAGAACCTGCTGTAGCTAATTAAAACGAATATTGAGGTTTGTGCGCTAACTTGGGTATTCCTGCAAAAGATAGAGTCAATAAACAAAACATGGGGCACTTCATATTAAAAGCTACAGTTGTGTTGAAAGCATTTAAAGAATCACATTTTCACATATTTATCACAGACCGCAATTTCATCTAGCTTTCATGTAGTGCAACTCTAATGCGCAAGTTTTCTCAACAAGATAGCCACCACAAAATAGGTCGAATAATGCAGCCCTGACAAACTTCTCATTCACCATTTCAATAAATCATCCATGTCATGAGGATAGTTTGTTTCATAAAGTGAATGATACATATGAGGGCAACTTACATATCATCTTCGTTATCTTCGTAAATGACCATGTGGTTTTCTTCTACCCGAAAACCATAAAGTTTGGGAAATGAAATGTTCAGATTCAAGGTTTTTAATATGTGATTGTGTGAGTTGTATATCAACGAATAAATAAGTCTTTGGTGTATAATATTTTTCTTCAAAAGGTAATGGAAATGCTAAAAAAACGTATCTAAGAGAGAATAATTGGGTGATATTTTGAAGAGTCATAACATTTAAATGTCTAAAACAAAAATACGTGATTATTCACCAATTGTCAGTAAGAATACTTATGAAATTAGAAAGGTTCGAAACTTATTTATTAACATAAACTCGAAGAATGCAAATTGTCATCTAAATCACAATATTTTTATTGAGTTTACCAGTGATATAAGCAAATAAGGGTAAATTCGTTATAGCCAATACACATTTATTTCGGAATAGTTTGTTTCTCCCTGCGGTCAGTTGCTAAAATCGTGCAGGTTTTCTTGTTAGTTTGTTAAAACATTTTAATTTTATTATTATTATTATTATTATTATTATTATTATTATTATTATTATTATTATTATTATTATTATTATTATTATTATTATTATTATTATTATCATTATCATTATCATTATCATTATCATTATCATTATCATTATCATTATCATCATCATCATCATCATCATGTACATTCGAAAACGCCCAGTACTAAAGTAGTATCGTGGTAGGCACATACGTTGAAATATATTCGGATTTTGAAAAACACACGTGTACGTTCGAGTTATTGTTAATTGATTTTTGACAAGAGTGAATATTTTCCTCTGCGTTTCCAATACGGCCGTCGCTGAAAAGAAGAGCAAAACCCTGTGCGCCGGCGAATTCTGGGCGAACAAGATCCGGACCATCTAGGAGTGGCCGAGGAAGTAGTCCGCGGGCGCCGCCTCTGCGGAAGGGGAGGGTGGCACGCGGCCTACGGGGTGCGACTGGGCGAAGGGGCAGGCTGGGGGTGAGGCACGCGTCTGGGAGAGACGTGCGGCAATCCACGCGCGCCGTCGGCCCCACTCACGTGGCCCGGGGACGGGCGCCTGGAGGTCCTTGCCTTGCCCTACCCCCGGGTCCTGCGCCCCGGCTTGCGCTGCCGTCATGCACCTGACCACCGAACCCTTTCGGAACACGATCTGCCCGGTTCGGATGATTCCAAGTCCGGGATTCTGGAGGTCATTGTCGGTCAAATCGAGGCGGGTATTGGGAGGTGGAGAGAGGGAATGAGCGTATTTGTTTTTCGGCGAACTCGTGTCGCCTCGAATTTCAAGTAAGTTATTTAATTGTATCGATCCATGACATTTGCTGCGCAGATTCTAATTATCAGGAATTCGCTTTCAAACGACACGTTTATTGAATAATTTGAACTTACTTTTAGAATTTTAATTTGTTGAACTATTAAATTATGGAAATTTACAAATTAACGGAATATTGTTCAGTACCTTCCGGGATCCAAAATCCCATTTATGTCTCTGATAAGTGTGACAATCACTCCCGACTCTTTTGAAGATGTGCAATTCCATTTACTGAAATTTCTCGCTATACCCTTCAAAAAATTGTTTGCCAATAGTTACTAAATCATAAATAATACTTGTTCTGTGATGAGATTCAAAAACTTGCGTTCACAAAATTTCACTTTTTAACCTCCGTTCCCTTTCAAAAAATTCGTAACGCAAACATTCCCTCCGTTTCATGATCAAGCCCCCAAACCTATCCCTGAATAAAATAAAAGTAACTTCGTTACTTATAGTTTTACTCTCTAGTAAAATTGCGTGCACTTCAGTAATTTTTTGTAGCATTTTATTGTATGACTGTGTAGTTTCTGGAATACTGTTTATTTCATCAGGCAATTGGTTATTTGACTTTCACATGATTTTACGATATTTTTTCTTACTAAAATTTTCAATATTAACTGAGAAAAGAAGAAAGAAGGAAAGAGACCATGAAAAAGGAAACAGCTGAAAAACTCACAGGATAAAGAAAATATTGAATTGAAATATAAATAATTTTCATAAAATGTTCTGAATCGTGGGGACCAAATTGAAACATTTTTATAAACAAGGCCAATTAGCAGCCAGGAACCTGCAGTCAAACGAAAAGTCTAACTGTATAATAATAATAATAATGATAATAATAATAATAATAATAATAATAATAATAATAATAATAATAATAATAATAAATATTATTGTACATTTTATTTCTGCAACATATGGTGCGCCTTAGCAAAAATGGCAGTGTACCAACTGCGTTATGATCAAGAATTCTTAGATCTAAGTCTGATTCACAATGCCGAAGCTTCAGTTCTTATAAGGATAACTGATCTAACGAATTATTTTGAAAAGAATACATGAAACTCAAGTGAGTTAGAATTTGATGCTCTCAACAGAACGATGTGGTTGCGTCTTGACCCTCATTGCTGCAAAGTATTTTAGCTGAACAAATACAATTTCCCTGTTCTTCAAAGACAACACGGATAAGTCCTGTTCTGTGTGCCTTGTTTCGGACGGCTTGCACATGGAGATACTCCATTGATCTGGACCACTAATCGAGCATCCATGGAAATACTTCCCGGTGAATCGTTGTTCACACAGCAACGATAAAATTGTTTCATTTAGAGATATCTAGAAAAGTGTAGACGAAGACAAATTCAACCCGTTTTAATTAATATAGTGCGTAATTCCCCAAGCAATAACGCACAGATTTGTCACAAACACGTCAAGAGCCGTAAGTTACATTTAACGCGCTAGTGCCGAAGTACCACTTGCAGAATTTGAATGGCGCAGGTGATGTATTGGCCCTCAGCCCACAGGGAGTTGCGTCGTTGCACTTTCAGGCAAGGTTTGATGAATCTTTTGATATCGCACCTAGAACATTCGTTTGCGTTTGTTTCCATGGTAAGGCACATTCTTTTATAATTCTGTTTTGAGATGTCAAAATAAAGTTTTAAATGAAAGATATTGCGATTAGAGTGGTTGGAAACAATTTCAGAGAGTGCAGTATACTGGGAAAATTTGTTTTATTAAAACATATGCAATTTAGAGTCATCTTAATATGTCTTCGGAAATTTTAATAAAAATCAAGAATGCAATTCCAAAAATGCGAGCAGTTTAAGGAGTTTGCCAAATTACAAGAAAATGTCAAAGGGAGGTACTCATTGCACAAATCTATCTTCGTGCAAGTGGAATTATTTTGTCATATTTTATTATCTGTTTCAATATTGTAGATTTGCAATGTTGATTTTTTGCAATTTTCTAAAATGCAAAGGGTTTGTCAGAAATGGGACCAGCACCAGTGTTTTACTGTCCTTTGATACATACGAGGAGAAAACTGAAAGAAAGAAAATATCTTATTCGTGAAATTATTTGAAGATCTGTCATGTCCTAAAGATGTCGTTAAGAAAAATCTTAATCTTCAGTCTAATAGTTGTAAGAAGAGTCCAACAAATTTTGAACTTTTTCAATTTTCGAAAAATTCATTGCACCATTCGCTGGAAGGATCTGGAAAACTCGCAATTTTACGATAATACTATTCTCTGTAGCGCATGCTTTTATGTGATTTCAAGAAGTATCAGAAGTGACATTTTGTAATCTGTTCTTTGTCTCTTGTAAAACGGAATTGTATGTAAATAGTAAATTATCTATTTTACGTATTATTCTAAATGATTTAATGTACCTACATGTCAAAATACATTTGACACCAAATGAAATTTAAATCTTATTGCTCTCGTTGATTTTTTGTCTATTTAATCACAGAATTTAATTGAAATCATTGGCAGAGAAATTATTTCATTATTGGGTACACCGTTGTTGACCGTAAAAGAGTTTTCTTCCATCCCTGAACATTAAATGTGGACTCACGAAAACCCTTGTAAAGGCAATGAATCAAGATGGAAATGATTTTAGATTTCTAAAAGAGAATTTTGGGAGAATGAAAAGTGATGAAAAATTAAAGGCAGGAATTTGGGGCCAGAAATATGACAGTTGATGTGACACAACATGCAGGACAAAACTTAATCCTTTAGAATTTAGAAGCTAGGACACATTTGTACTTGTGACAAATTTTTGGGAAATTATTGAGAAGATAGTTATTCAGAATTAGTACATAACATTATTAGTCCATATCAGAATAGTTGTCACTTGTCTTCAAAATTACATTTTCTACATTGCCATCTTGACTTTTTTACGCCAAATCTCCGTGCTGTCAGTGGTAAGCATGGTGAGAGGTTCCACCTTCAACAATTGAATGCAGATTCTAATAACATTAACGTGCTTGTATGATAGGAGATTTCTGCTGTTTCTTCAAAGATCAATCACAAGTCAATATAAACGAAAAAGCAAATGTCTCAAGAGTTTCAACTGTTTATTTTAATAAATGTACATAATTTATGTTCATAAATGTATATCATTTTTAAAGTTTTGAAAATATAAAATAACATACAAAATTTGCAAAAAAGTCCGTCAATTTTAATTTATTTATGGCCTAGTCTACCGATATAGTATACTGAATACGAATTAGATTTTTTATTCATAATGCAATAATTAAAAAATGTGAGATACTAGAATAAATCTGAATTCAGATATGGAATCAGAGCATCGATTTCACCGAATTTAATCTAGTTCAATCGAATTAAATCGACGTTTTACAATAATCTTTCGTAAATCTACTCTTAAGATTCTTAAAAAAATACGTTTTCAATGATACATAAAAAGACACGAATTGTCTTCCACAAAGAAGAAGAAAAATGCCCGACACCTCTACCTGCTGCAGGCAGCTCGTGCATCAGCTGCCTCCGCATTCTCGGAGTAGCCTAGGTCTTGATCGGCAGAGAATCCGCTGCACAAACGGCGTCGCGTGGGAGGACGTCCTAGGTCGGGGAAGCGGACGATGGCGGCGCAGAAGAGGAGGGGGGAGGTCGTTCTGAAGGGGAGGCAAAGGGGCGGCGGCGGCGGCGGTGGCGGCGGTGGCGGTGGCGGCGGCGGCGCGCGACATACCGCTGCGGAGGCCTAGCGGGGGGACAGCGCGGGAACGGCAGCGACGCAGCGCGACGTGACCCGCCCCGACCTGGCGCGCCCTGGCGCGTGGCGGTGAAGCGGGGCCGCTCGGTGGCGCGACGACGCGCACTGAACTGTGCGTTTGCGACTGTCACGTCGCCCGCTTCTCTCACCTTCCTGCCTCCTCTCGACTGCCCCGTGCCATGCGGCCTCAGGCCACGAGGCACCACGTGGCCATGCTTCCGCCCAACGTCGGCACTTCAAGATGGATTACGGATTCATTCCTGAATGTTTATAAACATGTTTTACCATTCCTTACTTAAGAGGTCTTTTATTGTTTGACGTTCTGTTAGCCTTTGATACATTTTATTCGTGAATATGTAGATCTGATAATTTTTCACAGTACGATAGTTGTGATTCTAATATTTTAGATTCTAGATAGTCGTCACAACGCATTGTGTGTAAAGCTTGCTTGCCCATAAGGGTGAAATATATTTCTCTCTCTATTTTGAAAATCATTCTGCGATGCCTCGTACGACAAAGAAAAAAATCAAATAAAATGTCTCCGATGTATTTGCTGAAGTCTTGCTCTAGGAAATGCGGCAAATGAAAAGAGCAAATGAACACTTCCAGTGTTAAAATAACGTCTTTAAGCTCTCCTGTATTAATAATTGTGAGTTATTGATTCGGTATCTGTCCAAGAGAATGCTTATCTTGTATTTAAAAATGTAAGAAAAATTTCTAATCACGAAAAACGTTCTGGAAATGTGCAAATAAGTTATGTGGTTATAAAAATTAAAACTCGTAGAAACCCGTCTACAATGCGATTGTTATAAGAAGACAATTTATTTTCAAGAAAAATATCAGTACATTTTAATACTTTCCTCTTAAAAAAGAAAATTTGAAATTCCGTGCAAAAATATTTGGATATTGCAAAGGAATTTTCATGATATCCAAACTAGAAGACATTTTTAAGATGAGGCACTTTTCTTAGTGTCTCTTCTTTATTCGAAATTTGCACGATGTTCTGACATCGTATAAAACGAAACAAACTCTTTATTTCGTTTCTAAACTACAAAACGTATAAATTTACACGTCTATATTCGAAAATACAAAGCCATTTAAAGAAAATTCATAGCGCAGGCAAAAATAACGAGACGTGATCAGGATATTTCGAATGAAAATAAAAAATATAGCAATGTGGTATACATAAAATATAAGTCTATATCAGCTGTGAAATGGTTAGAAAGTTTTCTGAAAGATGAAGTTAGAGAAGTGAACGATTCGGCATCAGTGTCTCTTCAACCACTACTATTCGAAAAAAATGCAGGTAATCTCACTAAAGGTGAATTCTGTAATTTAATATCATCGGACGTTTTCCCCCCAAATATCGATACGATATTTATTTTTGAAACTTATTCCAAATATCTCAGAATAAGCGGTAAACTAAAATAATATTATTCAATCGGATTACATGATCTGTAGGATTTTGTTAACGACTGTGACCGCCATTTACACCGTTAGGTTATATAACACACCTGAATATTTCCGGATATTTTCAAAACAGCTAAACAGCTTTACAAACACTGTAAAAAATTAAATTCAAATTATCGATCAATTTTTCTTTTGTCCATTTTTCAAAAATATTACAGACTTCCCTATGCACGAATGGAAACATTTCTCAGGATTTACGAAGCGTTTTCAGGTTGCCAACATGAGTTAAGAGAATCAAAATCTTCGGAAACAGCCATGAATTCCCTTTTAAGGCTGTCGTTTTATCAATACATACTTGTATATGAAGCACCTTGTTGGCTTATTTTTTACATCATTCGCAAGCATTTGTCGTCATTTATCATAACATTTTAGTTTCAAAATTACCTTCGTATAGAATTTATTGTATTCCTCTAGATTGAAAATATTAATACTTTAAATAACTATTTCACAGAATATTATGGAGCAACCATACAGACATGAAGAGTCATTAACATATATTTTTGGTTCATGGTCAATTGAATGTGGGGTCTCGCAGGGTTCGACTTTAGGCTCTGGTCTCTTTCTTATAGATGCAAACGATAAGCTCTCGACTATTACAACCGCATTAACAGTTAACTACGTGTCTGATATGAAAATTCTTTCAGTCTCCGTTCATATAGATCATTGCGTATAATCTGAGAATTTACTTTCTCACCTGAATGTCACATTACGGGGAAACACAACCTATATTACCCAGAGTTACACTTTGAGATTACAGAAAAGACTTGTACGAATAATAAGCAAATATCATTCACGTAATTTCCGCGAGCCCCTCTTTATTAAGCTTCCTATTTTCTTGCATCCTCTGACAAACAAGTGTTTTTTCTCAAAACTGATTGTCTTAAGAGCAGGGACATATATTTACCCGTCGTAAATATTTACTGTAATACACGACGAAGAAATCACATTCATCGTGTCAGAATCAATAGCTTGCATCAAAATCTATGCTTATAATACACATAGTTTATTTGACAGCGCATTGAAAAAGACAGTAAACAATTAAAATCGAAACATAGTTATAAATATAGAGAAAATCGTTTGCTGCTTAACTGTTTCTTCACAATTACGAATTACGAGTACCAAAAACTAAAATATTTATTTTAACAATGATACTATCAGTTTCGATTCTTTCATGTCTAGAACGATAAGATTTGAGACAAAAATTCATAGATTATTTTTCCTCTGAAAAGAGTTTCTATGACACGGGAGTGAATATTTCGTTTTATACTCGTATTTTGTCAAAAAAGGTCATTGTTAACTTCATAATTCAACTATGTTAAAAGAGTTGGAATTGAGTTTGCTCTAGGAAACGTGAAGAAATGTACTTCTCTCCCTTACGTGACACACCTTCGTTTAGTGTACAGTTCACTCGTCAGAGTCACTCACAGACAGTCGTCTCCTCCGTATTTTTCATTATAATTTTTCTTTACAGCCACTTGGTTTTCAGTTTAGATAAGTTTTTGAGAATCAAGATAATTTTTCCGTCATACTTCCAATCTTTTCTATTTCTACATTCTCAAGCCCGCATTTCCTATTTTCTCCACCTTATATATTTATAAGATATTTTGATATTATTTGATTTTGTATTTGAGTGAGTATTTGAATATTAATATTTTATTATTAATATTTTAATTGAAATTTAATATTTGAAATTGCCACGTGTAATTTCTAGGCTCAGTATGAAGGTAGTGATTATGTGTGTGTGAAATAATGTTTATTGTTTTTTCTGCTAAGTTGAATCGCATATAACGCTCTGTGTCTGTACTCAAGGTGTAAAGTCCATTTTCGTTGCACGATATTTTGCATAACTTGCAAGTGCACGTCTGATTCTTTATTATTTTTTTTATTTTACGTCAAAAAACAGTTGAAACTGCGTATGACGTACTATGGGGAAAAGTGAATTGTGTGCACATTTTCAAAATTCTGCGATCCCTACACTAAGTCATATACTACTTGAATTTTGAATTTTTAAAAAAATAAAAAAGCTCTCATGTTATAAAATCAATTTTCAAGAATAAATAAACAATAAGTTTTGGGCTCTTATCCATATTGTTCTTCGGAATCCTGCCACGACAACATGTCCTTCCTGCCACGACAACATGGAAACGATAATTTGAATAATTGTATTTCCCACTGAATTCTAGAAGACGTGCACAGAAAATGAAGTTACATTTATGTCCAGAAGCAAAACAAGGGGCCATCTCAGCATTTGCTCATTGGATCAGGGAAACTGGACGAAAAACCTGATCGGGATCTTATCGCTCAAGTTATTATTTTAAGTCCTCGAATGGCGTAAACGTCTTAAGTTCGAAGACTTCATATCAGATGTCAGATTTGAATAATGGACAATAATTTACTTCAAGAAACAAATAGGTCTTTAGAACGTTAAAGTGGAAAACATTTGAAGGGAAAGATTGCGTAAAGGATGTTTGCATTCCTCCTTTGTTGTACGCGAACAGTAATTTCATCAATTTTATTTAATTTTGTTTATTTCCTGTATATTTTGACATACATTTCGCAGCCTATATTTGCTACTGCATTCATTCCTTCCCATCTCTACCTCTTGCCGTCTACCTTGCCTCATCTCGTGCCTATTTTGCCGCCTACTCTGAATTCTCATTTCTGGGCATTCTCCTCCCGCTTGACACTCGAGTCCTGTGATGTCGCGAATAAAAACATTTCTGGAATATTTCGCGGTTACGTTTGCCATGCAAAGGGAATATATTACGCTATGAATTTTGTGAGAGGTCCTTGTCTCAAACTTTATGTGGGCTTACTGAAGGCGAGTAGCAAAGAAAAAGGAAAAGAGAAATTAATCTCACTAGGACTAAAACGAGGAACCGGAGAAGTGGGAAGAGGGAAAGAGAGACCCATGGAGACCGCAAGAGCAAAACGGATTTAGTTTGAATTATATTTGGTCACGTTTACATTCCGCCGAACTTGCTAACGAAACGCTGAAATAAACGGCCGGGGCATTAAAAGATTTCCTTGTAGTATTGTGAATAAATATAGAAACCAAAGACTTAAGTGCAAAAGGCGGTCGTTAAAATGAAACGCCTTCAGGGTTTAAATGTCCTGCCGGAAGTGAGCTTTAGGAAGAACGGCCCAAAACTGTGTTGGATCTTCAAAATGACAAATAGCAGAACATAGTTTATAGAATGTCAAATTTACCGTAAACTTCAGAAAAGAGAGTGAAAATTTGTAAACACTTGCTCTTCTTAATAAAATGAATATATTTTGAGATAATTCCTTGGATATCTGGGACTTCTTAAAATTATCGAACTTACTGGTCGACGTTTTGATTACTATTTTTTCATTCTCTACTTTTTCGGTTTGTCAATCACGTTTGTTCGTATTTTTTGCCTATTAATATTTTGTGGTTATTAATATTTTTTCACATTGTTGCATATGCAGTTTTTTTGCAAATACATTTTAGATCTTCAAAACAAAAACTTCACGGTGAAAAACAAACAAAACCTAATTGATGCAAACATGGGGTTTGTAATATATAATTTATATTAGAAATTCCCTGCCCTCGTGGAAATTCCAATCAGTTCTGGCTGTTCGTATCATAAAGAGGGCAAAGATGATTTTAAGAGAAAGCGATGAAGAAAAAGTCATTGTTAATCATGATACATAACATATTTTTGGACATGCTGTTGTTTGGAAAGGTTGTTGTTTGTTAGGGATAAGGTACCGCGTGAATTTCTTGCCTCTTTAAAATCGAAACATGGAAATAAATAAATAAATAATGAACTCTCAGGAAACTGAAGAAAACACTTGAGAAAAGAGATTTCGAAGAGAGAGCTTGCAAAGTAGTGCAAGACAGGCATTTCCGTGGCGCAAACATCCAAGTAATTGATCGAGCATTCCGCCGTGGGTCCTGTTGCGGAAGAAAGAGAGACGGACGGCTGAGTACTCACCAAGTGGGGGCGTCAGCGGCAGCGCCAGCGCCAGCGCCAGCGACCAGGACCAAGGAGGGACGAGGCGTAGTCGGAGGCTGGTGAGGCTGGCGAGGAGCCCCGGGCACGTGGCACAACACGACTGACACCCACCTCCCGCGCCGCCGCTCGCCGCCCGTCGTCCTCCGACCTGCGTCCTCTGTCCTCTGTCCTCTGTCCTCCGTTCTCCGTCTTCCGCTATGCGCCATCCTCTCGCCGCCCGCCCGTCCATCTCCTCCCCACCCTACCCCTCTCCTTTCCACTCCGCTCGCGTCCTTGGGCCGCAGGGGCTGGAGGCGCCGGCGACCTCCGCGCCTCGGCGGGCCATCTGGTGACCGCCGCCGCCGCCGAGGACCAGCCACGGATGCGCGTCCACGCTAATTCGCCGCTCCGTCCAATTCATCTCATTCGCAACACCGTTTCTTGCGCCGGCGGTGGCATGTGCCGGTCGCGCGCTGCTCGGCCGCCGCCTGCCCGCCGGCCGGCGGCCGCCGCCGGTCGCTCGACCCTGCCACCTCCGCACCACCTCCGACCCTCCACCGCCAGCGGCGCACCGACACCCTTGTTACACGTGCGGTTGTTACGCTTCTTGGTACTTTTGTTGCCCTCATTTATTTATCAACCCCCTTCACCGTGGAGAATTTGGACTGGGCCGCGACCGGCCACCCTCGCGGAAGAGACCTTCAAGCCAGGTGGCCTCGCCCATATGCTTGGCCACGTTCGGCCACCGCCGGCCAACTAAGTGCTTCCAATGTGCTGTTGCAGCCGGCGCATGATTCACCCCTGGCTAACGGTCGGTACTTCCAGTGGAATACTAAGTGAACTCACCGATGTTGCTTCAAAACAAATCATATCAAAAATAGACTCTCCGCTACACATATCTCTGACGCATTATTGTGGGATATTACGTCATTTTGTCCACGATTTTCTTGACGAAGGTTCATTTATCGGGGAAATATTCATCAATTCAATTATTAAGGTATTTATTGAGTGGTGGTAATTTTTAATATTTTTTTCGACCATATTTTAATATATAAATAAGAGAATGTAATCATTATAATTTATAGTGAATAGTTGCTGATTGATCCCTTTATTACCGTTTTATGGAATAATAATGTAGGACATGTTGGGAATCGGAATGTATCTTCAATATTAACATTTTATTGCTAACATTTTCGCCTAGTCATGTTGTACCCCTTGAGAGTTTAATTTTCAAGACAAATCGTGATAGAAAATTTATACCAGACCATTCTCATTCATGCTCTCTGCGCCAATCTTATGTCTGAGTAGTCGCAATAAAATATACTAGTATTGAAGATACATGCTGTGTTGCGGATCCTCCAGGTCAGTCAATGTCAATTCAATAATATTGCAATAAATTTCACTAATTCCTGTCTTAAGTCATTATATAATTTATATTGCGGGCCAACGGGTCAAAAAATAAAACTTTAAATGTCATTATCTCTTAGATTATAATTTGTTTCAGAGTTCTTTTTACACCCTCCAACATTTCTTCTCCAAAACGTTTTATAAAGTTTATTTTGTTTAAATAATTGTTTACATAAAGATTGAAATGTAAATGTAGTAGAGTATAAGCTAGAGTTGATTATGATCACGTATTTCTTCTTCGAACATGAGCACAGTGTACTCTCCTTGATACTGTAGGACAAAACTGTTTCAATATCTCTGTCAGATTGATATCTACTTTTAGATCACCATTTCAAACAAAACAGTTCACTTCATGTCATTTGGAAGAACAAAAATCGAATATCAATAATTGAAAACATCGTTTGTATGTCAAATGTCTTCACAGAGCTTCCATGAAGAAAATGGGTAGAATAAAACTCCATAATGAGCATTATGTTATTCATTCTTCAACTTTATCTTGCACATTTTTTGGTAGTATTGTAAACCTTCCCTATTACTTTTACGAGAAATGACTAGCGATATTTCAACGCTTAGTGTTATTTACACGATTATGTTTCATTAGTGATGTTCACATCACTATTTCTGTACTGAGTCATGTAACTATGGAATTCTATTCCGTCGTGTTTGAAGCAATGTAATCTCATGATGTGTCTGGTCAATAAAACGTAGCTCAATTTATATGTTCTTATACTTCCTCTGTGAAAATATGCGATGGAATAGACGTTTTGAAGAACAATTGGAATATTCATCACTGAAATGATGAGACAATTCTCAATTCACCTTCTCAGATACTCAGGGGTCAAAAGGCAAACAGACGAAAGCTGTCTACTTCGGTGTCCGGGAGACGTCACCTCCTAGGCACAGATGCCAACGTTTTGGCCGCCATGATGCGTTCTTCCTCTCAGAACGAAATGCCCTGAGGAAAGTAGACGTTTCGTCCTGAGGATGGTCACACCTGTGTCTAGACGCGGCGTTTCCCGGACAGCCAAGTAGATATTGAATTCGTCTGCGGAAGCCTACGCTTTCATTTGACTAACATCTACGAGGAGGAAACATTTAAACTCACTTGTAGTATTTCTCCCTGAGGAAAGTCGCAGCATGGCGGTCGAAACACTGACAACTGTGCCAAGGACGCGGGGTCTCCCAGACAACCGAGTAGATACTACCTCCGGCCGCGGAAGCTTACACTTTCATCAGACGAAAACTGTTTTCATCATCTGATGTAACTCTCTTTGGGTTCCGGTGACAAACGTTACGTGAATTTCAAGTCCACGAAGCATATTTTTACATATCAGTATTTCACATATGTTGTTATATAAAGAAGAAATTGTAGTACTAAAGATCATACGCTGGTATGTCCCCAGAAAACTGATTTAGCTAATACGGTATGTATGTATTTCAATTTGTAAAAGTTGTAAGAGACTGTGTTTTGTATTTCCTAGTATTGTATTCATTTATATTATTATTATTATTATTATTATTGGGGGGTGCATGGTGGTGGTGGGGGCATGGAAGGGGTGGGGAGTGTAGTGTAGTGCAGCGCAGTGAAATGAAGTGAAGTGGAGTGAAGTGAGGTGTTAGAAAAGCTATAAGTCAACATATAGATAACTCAAAATTAATTATAACTAGGATATTAATCTCTAATTCTATTTGTAATTATATTTGTAAATATTCGTAATAGTTTTGTAATTGTCGTATATCTAGTTGTAATAATGTTTGCCACCGAGCATTAGCTCAAAGCGAACTTTAATAAATCTATCTATCTATCTATCTATTATTATTATTATTATTATTATTATTATTATTATTATTATTATTATTATTATCGTATGGGTTATTTTGCGGGGAGACTGCCCGTAGGCAGTATTATTGAATTCACTGTTTCAGGATTATTCGACATTGAAGCAGTAAGTCGTGCTTTAAAAAATTGCGAGACTCTAATGCGGTGGCAAAATCAAGATCAGCTAGACTTTACGAATTCGTACATCATTGTGAAATAAGAGACGTCTCTTGCACGAGGAAGAAATTTATGTCCCGAAATCAAACATACATGTATTCGCCGGTTTTAATTAGCGCAGTAGATCACTTGGCAGCTCGCAAAGAGCGTCGCCAAGCGAAAGAAGGACCGCGGAGTGGGCGTGGTGTTTCTGCGAGCGCTTCTACTTGGATCCCACCGCCCGCGCAGCGCCGCGCCACGCCGCGCCGTCGCGTGGAGGCTGCGCACGGGCGGCTGGCGAGAGAAAAACGCCACGCCCCATCTCGTCTCGCTTCGCCTCGTCTCGCCTCGTCTCGCCCCGCCGTTTGCGTGGGGGCGTGCCCTAGGGGGGGCGGGGCAGGCAGCTTCTGGCACTCCTCGCAGGCAGGCAGCCTCGCGAAGGCCACAGAGATGGATGGTCGATGGATGGGGGATGGGGCCAAGGACTTGCGACAGGGGGATTGCAAAGGAGAAAAGTGGCAGTCTGAAGGCGAAAGTGATGGAGGAGACAGGGTAGGAGGAAACTTGGACAGGAAGGGGAGGAAAAGGAGGTTGCATCGCGAGGAAGAAGATCATGAGGTGGAGGTGCTGAATAGGGCGTGGAGGCAGAGGCAAGGAGATGAAAGAAATTGTATTTCATGATCAGGATACGTTGGTGACAGGAATGCGTGTTAAAATGTTCTGTGTTAGTGATAACGTCGTCGTGTAATTTAGGAATAAAATTTGTCGCACAAACTGTGATGAGTGTTAAATAGAGAATCCATTGATAGTGACAGTGGCCAATATTGCGACTAAGAAAGGAGTAATGTCCATAAACGCAGCTGTAGTAGCACAAAAGGGCGACTACAGAATCGAAATTAACTTGGGAAATTGAGGAGTGCGGTAACTGAGCAGACGACAACAATGAACGAGGTGACTTGGCTAAGGTCGGTCCTGAGAAGGGAGTGAAACACTGCAATGGATATGCGAAGATCCTCTAGACTCCAGAAGGAAGGTTGACGGAGGCAATGAAGAGGGCGATAGGAGTTGAGTTAGAGCGCTCGCAGAAACGGGGACAAGAGCGGAGGGGAATAGATAGATGGGACACGACCTGTGCTGGCAAGGCTGTAAATTCACGAGATGCGGGAAGAGAACGACCCTTAGAAGATTTCCGGGTGTCTAATCGCTGTGGAATCTGCATGTATCCTAATAATACTGTGCACTTGAGAATCTTCCCCACTAGCAAATCCCTCTTGCACTCCAAGCATTTCTGCTTCCTTCTTCAAAATTTCATTGTTTTATTGATTGAATAATTTATAATTGTATTAGAACTTTGTAAGGTAAATTCATTTTACTGTTATAGGGAGTAACTCATTTCATTTCTCCCAAACGTCTATTTTTGAGCAGTTGTAATCTGGTTTCATTACTACAATATTTTTGGTACATTCCCGGAAATGTTTGAACCCACAGGCTTCAGATAGCTTTTAAGTATTTTTGATGTCAAATAAATAAAATAATAAATCTGGCAACATCTATCAGATTTACTAATAGGCTGTATGTGTCCTTCAAGCAGAACAAGACCCATTTTCAGCATTCGGAGATAATATTCTCAGGGAGTTTTTAATATGCAAATTTTTCAATCTTTTTATTCATTTGAAAGACAGCATACTTTTCTGTTTATTTGAAACGTAAATACTTCACGAAGTAAATTCTGAGATTTCAATTTTATTTCAATTTTTTTTTTAATATATTCAAGGGTACTAAATTCACGTGGTCCTAATTTCAACTGCGGGATCATTTTTTTTAGAAACGGGAATAGTAAATATTTTATTTATACCCGCTGAGAGTTTCAAATAAGGCGCGTGGACTAGACTAGTTTTCCGAGTTTCTTAGTATTACTTCATCGGCGTCTCCGAGCTATCTTTTTTACATTTTCCCAGCCCACGTCCACGTCAACCCCCGCCATCCCACGCCATCCCACGGCCACGCTCACTCTCAACCCACGCCTACCTGCACCCCTCGCTCACCCCATGACTACGGCATCCCATCTTCAACCCATGCCCACCTACACCCCACGTTCATGCCCAAAACCACGTCCACGCCTAATCGCACCCCACCCCAACCCGCGTCTAACCCACGCCCACACTCAACCCACGTCGATGCCTCCCTTCCTCGCCTCATTCTGCCCTCGCGATCCCGCCCCCGATCTTCCTCGACCCGTCGCGCCGCGCCTTGCTCCGCCCCCTTGCTCCGACCCGCTCAGCTCCTTTGGCATCCGTGCGGCGTCTTCGCTCGCGCAGTCTGATAAAGATTTATGACGACTGGCGCGCGGGATGTATGAGCGTCTGCGAAGCCACGCGCAAAATTCCACTTCCCCGCCGCTCCCCTTATCTGCGGGCCTGAATCTTCCGGCGACGTACCGCCGGGGGCGGGTGGGCCGGCCCCTCTCGCCTTCCCGGAACTGCTTTGCATCGGGGACGTCACCGTGATTCTAAAAGGGGGCAGATGCACTCCTAAGGAGAATCATGGTTTGTTTTATTTGCGGGAGATCGAATTTATCTTGCTTGCACATTGTATCTTCTAATGCTCTGAATGCTTGGGGAATGACTATTATAATTGCATCATAAAACATTATTTCTTCTATCATGTAGGTTTTTCTTCATTTTTTTCACAATTTTTCACTCTGTTTCATTCCCGGACGGGGTGGCCAATGTTCTGAAAATTTTGAATATTTTGTCTCCAACATGGGCTCTCGGAAGAGCAGCAGTCGTATTCTGAGTCTGCAAGCAAATGAAGCGTAATCATCCTCATATTTAAAATTCTCATAAATAGTAATCTTATGATCATGTGAATAATTTCGACATATGAGTTGCATTCTCTATTTTCCAGGAAAACTTTTGTTTTCGCCTATTTGGTTGCCGTTGTTACTGATTTATTTATGTCACTAGAATTAATATTCACAATGGACGTCAGGATCACGAACCTGTATTAACGCAATCAAACAACATAGTTGCGGCATTTAAAAATTATTTTTTAGTAGAAAAACAGTTTTTTATTTGTAATTTTGTAGAAAATATTTCTTAGATGGAGTATGATGCGTACAAGCGCACATGACAATTGCGGACTCAAAACTAAATTCATTCGAAAAGAAATTGGAAGCAGGGAATACGGCGTTTCACATGCGTGAAAATTTCTGGTGAAATTACTTAACATTAGAAATACTTCAGGCAAATCTAAGAAAGTGAAAGAAACAAAAAAGATGCTGGGTGTAATTAATGGTAGAGTGTAATAAGTCAGAAAAATGTGCTACGGGATTTACGCGCTCATGGGTTTCTATTCTCATTTTTTGATGTCGACTTCTTCGCATAGAGTGCATCCGCTTATGCTAAATTGTTAATAACTTACATAACACGGACCGTGCTATATTAAAAAAATACGCATTCTACCCATGTGCTTCAGATAGTAGGTTTTGTGTGATAAAATATAGATCAATTCTATTGCTATTTTTTCATCGTGTTTTAGTAGTAACTTATACAAATGACCAAAGTTTGAACTCTTAACAATAAAACAAGACAGAAACAACCAACGGAAAGTTGTCAGGCAGAATCGTAATCAGTTTTATAAAAGGGAAGATTTTATAAACTTGTCGAATTTTGTTCCTATGTTCTTTTGATGTATATTAGAAGACAGGCTTTGCTTTTAGTGCAGTTGCTACCAGACTACTCTAGTATGACATTATTTGTATCTGCAAGAGATATTTTATCTCAAAAGCATTTCAGGTGGAGGAAACGTCAATACTTACCGTCTGTTGTTCGACAGTGAATCATCTGCCGCTTGGGTGGTAATGAAGGTAGCTCCGGCATCTTCTTCGTTAGACTATTGCGTCGTTGATATTTCTGTGACATGCTTACACTTTGTTACCTCCGGAATATAAATGGAAAGTTTTCGTTCTGTAAGGTACACAGAGAGAGTCGCTTTGTCTTCGTAATAAGTAAAGGACGACGTCGACATCGCAGTCCCCGGAAATCGTTATTCTTTTTCCTGTGCCTCCATAATGATTAGTATAACGCGAGCGAAGCAAAAGTTCTGACAATTTTCTGACATTTGGAACACAATTAGACTCGCCTAATTAAAGAACTTCTCCGAGTAAGACTGAATGCGTGAAACGAGCTTCGCCTAGTGTCTTACAAAATGACTTTTGAAAGGTCGTGTGTTGCTTAATTTTGAGCGCTATAACAACTGAAGCCCTCCGGCGAACAAAACTTTATCAACGGCGTTTGAAATAAATTTCGCTTCAAAATATCTTGTTGGCTGGTTTTCTTGTTCATGAGCGTTTCTACGAAAAGCAGCCAAGTTCCGTTTGCTGTTGGGAAGTGTTTGAATGCGTAAGTCAAGTAATTCTCTTTTCAAAAGTACCTGAAAAAGTTTCTTTCGTTGTTATTTGAAATACTTAAAGCAAATAATACTGTACCTCCATAGAGATATGATGCAATGCATCATTCATGGTAACTTAATTTACATTTGCAAGAAAAACAACTTTTTAAGTTGAATGTATTATCCTATGATGTGGAAGTAAGAGTAAATGACTAGCAGGCTAAAGTATACACTATACACTGAAATTGAATTTGTAGAGGCTTATGAAATTTCATAACTTAGAACTAAATTACCATTTTTCAATGTGCATCTTACATTACACTCCTTTCTTTGTTATGTAAGTTACAAGCTAAATACTAATGACTGCTTCTACAATTTCAATAAACTATTGAAGTGTACAACGTATACTTTAGCATGCTAGTCATTTACTCTATTTCAACATCATAGGATAATGTATTAAATTTAAAAAGTTATTTTTTCGCGTAAATATAACGTAAGGTTCCATGGAATGTGCCCAATGCATGTTAAGTAATGAGTTTTCTCTTATGCTATTTCACTAATGTTCATATTCATTAATGTTAATATTAGACTATTGGAAAATCACTTTACACACTGAATTCATGGTAAATGAATACTTTATTATGTAATATTTGTAAACAATTCAATAAACTTTTATTTTTATATAATGTGAACTATAGTATATTTTCATCTACTCCTAAATATAAGAGAAATAAATAAAATAATGGGTCATTCGTCCATTTACACAAAAATAAATAGTATAACTTTAATCATGCGTGAACATTTTATTTAAGATCAAAGAAACGAGATGCAACTCAGGAATACATATGCATTATTGCGATGCAGTTTCTTTCTCAAAACACTTTTAAAATGTTTATCCTGTAATGTAAGTGGAAGACGAGAATCTAGAAGAATAATTATTCCAGAAGTAGAACTCGTCAGTTATTATCATAAATGGCTAAATTATTTCATAGATCACAGGTGGCAAGATACACGCAAATTTGATATTTTGTGTCTCCATAAAAAGGAAAGAAGATTCTGATATTTGTTGAAGGATTTGCCTGACGTACTGCACCTGACAGTGCTCGCAGTGGTATACGTTCATTAGATAGGTTGCAATTTCACTATATATCTAATATATCTATGAAAAACTCATTGCATAATTAATACAACATTGCTAAAAATTAATAATGGTATCTAATATTTAAAAAAACGCCATAAATTGTCTAAATTTATTCCCAGTGAATCGAATAAAGGTATTAGAAGCAACTTTACAAAATTATTTTTGTTTAAAAGTCATTTCCATTCGAATGTTAGAACAAAATATTAGTTTTAAGTAGTAAACTGAAGCAGGAAAAATGCATAAAATGTTTTACAAGAAAGTAACACGCACACTGCTCAAGAACAATAAATGAAATTCTCTGTTATTACACTGCAATAAATGAAATATTTTAACAGTCTTCGCGAATACTGCAATAACAATGTAACAAGTATGCATCACAACAGTTTTTACACACAACGCAATATAAAAATGTTGCTTCATAAATCGTGAATAGCAAATATTTAATGGCAGGAAGTTTCTTTCTTGGAGCTTTTTAGTCGCATAATGTCAACTGTGTCGTACGCAGTCACGAGCTAAGTGCGAGAATTCACTCGGTACGGGCAATATGAGAATAAGAGGAATAATATAATTAAATATTTGCATTTTTCAGTCGAAATCGAAACTGTTTTTTTTCCGCAAGTTCCTGGTTAGTTAACGAAACCATTGTCATCTGGCATATGACCGACGTCTGCATATTTTTTTTATGAATTTATGCGCGCATTATCTATTAGTAATATCTACATATAACGAAGACTAACAAGAAACAGAAATAAATTAGCGAAACACAGTTGTACATGGAATTTCAGTGAATCTTGATCAATCTGTATTTAGTTTTGCTAGTAGGCATTATTTTTCCATTCCTCTTCCAATTTTCTTGAACATTATTTTCTTTATGGATTTTAAGTTTACTATATCATCTAGATGACCGTTCTTACGGAAGATTTCCTCAGAAGGAAATGGGTGCCATGAATTGTCTCTCTGCTGAGTCTAGCATATGTTTGGAGTTTTCCTGAGCAGTAGTAAATGTTTTCGTACTATCTGTCAATTTTTTATAAAATATACATGCGTCCAGACGTCATAATAAACTGTATGATTAAACATTCATAAATGATATAACATGGTGCGTTTTCAAATAATTGTCAGAAGCTGTTAAAACGAAATTATTTAGTTACTTCTAAAATACAATCGAAGTGTACTGTTTATAGCACAAAATATATTATTTAAACATTCTAGCTAAAATTCGGAGTGTTTTGTATTATCATGTAAGTTTCTTGCATATTAAGCAATATAAACTATTTTAATTTATGCTTATTTCTACTGGGTATAGTCTCAAATTAGAAGTTATATTTCTTATAACTTGATGTCTCTTTATGAGAATTATTGTGATTCAAATTTTTTTCTATTCATAACCAACTTTGTATTTAAAGAAAATTACACATTTTTACGTAGAAGTATTATTTAGCTACTAAAAAAGATTTTCTCGGATAGTGCTCCAGTCAACATATTGATTTTACATTTAACAAAATATAAATTTATTGTATTTTTCATTTATTTTTGTATTATATTAACAATATATTGTGAACGGTTTAACATATTTTTGTGTCGCGCATAACTGAAACTTAAATAAAGGAATAAGTAATTGCCATTTTTAGTGTCCAATAGGTTCATTGTTTCATCCATCTTCTAAATTATGTATTTGCATGTTTGCCTTTTTTCATTTTTCTCTCTCCCTATCTCTGACTAGTTTTAGTTTCCTTTATTGTGTCTGCAGCGTGTGTTAAGATCAGTGATGCATTCACATATTATATTCTGGGTCTTCTGTCCCTTTATTTATTTCGCGTTGTGTGTGATAGATTTCAGTTTCTTCTGATCTCTCACTTCTCTCACTCTTATGCAGTTGCTTCTTGTGAAGTCATCCCTTGGCTTTGTGTGTGTGTGTGTGTGTGTGTGCGCGCGCGCGCGCGCGCGCGCGCGTGTGTGTGTGTGTGTGTGTGTGTGTGTGTGTGTGTGTGAGAGAGAGAGAGAGAGAGAGAGAGAGAGAGAGAGAGAGAGAGAGAGAGAGATTTTCTTTCAATTGAACTTTATTCCCATTGTTTGAGAGAAGAACGCGAATTTTGTGAAGGACTGAATGAAAAGATCACTGAAGATTCAAAAGAGTGAATATGGAAGTTCGATGATATTGGCTAGGTGTAATCTATGAAACATGAGAACCGATTCAGAAAATTTTTAATGGGAGATATTTTTATATTAATGGAAACAATTTTTAATTGAATATATTTACGGTAATTATTTAATGTGTACATTACTTTCCAATTGTGTAATTAAATTTATCAAACCTTCGAAAATAAAACGTACAAAGTACTATTTCTATTTCTACGCTATCACTAACATTACTTTTTATACAAGAAATTGTTTTGACTTAAGGCCACGTTTAAAATATTGAGTGTTCAAAAGAGGTTATGAAATTACTATTAAGATTAAAATAAGTTCATATGGAAGATGTGATTTTCATGTGTGTTTACTTTAGTAGTATATTTGTTCGTGTACATTTTGAGGGTCATGTCTCCTATACTTCAACAGATCCCCACCCCCTGAAGTCGTCCGCATATTGTTACCAGCCTGATCCTCTGGAGGCGCCTGGATGCAGGTGGGCGAGAGCCCGTGGCCGCCTCGAGGCGAAGGAGGGCGCCTCGCTGCGGCGCTCGCCCTGACGCCCGTCGCTCGCTGCCCACGGCCCTTCGCGTTGGGCGCAGGCCGCGCGCGCTCGCCTCTCCGGAAGTTTTACGGCGCCTCACCTGGCGCGCATTACGATACACTTTGCTTGGTGCGTTTTTAAGTGGCGGACGCGGTTTACGGCGGCGGCTGAGGCGAATGGCGCCGGGCGTGCGTCGCCGGCGAAGACACGGCTAGAGGCAACGTCGAGCAGCTGCGACTGCCGGACGGCAGCGGGGAACTCGGAGACGCTCAGCGAGAGAGTTGAAACACGAGACGCCAGTTGGGGAAAGGCCAAAGGGAACCGAAAACCTCGCAAGCCGGTGTAGAGGTCGTCGCCGGAGGTTTCGCTTCAGCGGGGGAGGAACACCGCCACCTCCCGGGATGTAACATGTACCTATCTTACGGGGCTAACTACCATAGTAGTTGATGGAGTCGGAAACACTAAATACTCACTCTTCCGGAAGGGACCCTATGTGTAAAAAGACGGAAACGAAATAGTTGGGATGAAAAGCAGTATTGAAGGGAGAATTGCTCTTAACTAAGAGTTGCAGTGATCATTGATTCAATTTTTTGCGATTCTTTGAACAGTAATTGCCGTTAGTGTAGTTGCAGAAAATTGTAGCAATATCGATAGGGGCGTCGGTTGTAGAGTTTTGCAACGATAATAAAATACATTTTACTGAGATATTTTCAAAGTCAACAGAAAAACGCATGTGGCGCGATCAACAGTGTAAAAGTGGAGACAAAAAAACAGTATGCAATTTCGGCTCTGAGTTTTAAGAACCCATCGGTCGGCATGAAGACGTGCCTGGCCAGATCAGAGGGAAAGAAACGGTGCGAGAAGCGCGGTGACGGACGTGGATGACGCCCAAGGTAGAGCAGAGGGTAGTAGCAGGCCGTGGCGAAAGAGTAGAAGCGTGGAAGAGTGGACGAGCAATGGGCGCCCCGCGTTTACTGCCCGAGCTCCTGGGCGCCGCCCCGTGCCGCCCCGGGCTCTCGCCCGCCCGACTGCTCGGCCACCCCGCCCCGCCCCGCCCCACCCCACCCCGCCCCGCCCCGCCCGCTGCAATATGCAGAGCGTTGTGTTGCGGAAGTGGGCAGTAAAAGCTCATCCCCTCGCGACGTCACACCTCCCCATAAAATTCCGCACCTCTTAACCCGTATTAATTTCGGTCTTCCGTCGGGACGCCTCTCGTCGCCGCCCGAGGCGAAACGTGGAAAGCTGCCAGTTCAATATCCTCCGGCAATCATCCCGTCTTCCTCTCCACTGATTGATTTGATGCAGATGGTTTCTTCGTTGATTCCGTTAAGCTGTTACGCGTGAAAATACAGATTCTATATTTTCCAGAAATGTATTTTAATTGGTATTTCTATTATATATATAATTGCTTATTAATATAAATTTCCGAAATTTATTTCAAGCGATGTGTCTCTGTATTTTATTTGTGGCATTCTTGTCATATAATACTTTATTTTATATTGTTTTTGTAGTATCAGCTCCTTCCTGAGAGACTTTCCTAAACTTTTAATTCGTCATATACGGTTGCGATTTTATTGTTTCAAAAATTAAGTAAATGCAAATGAGCAGAGAAGTAGAAATAAATATATTTTACAATGCTTGCTAATTTGCAGATTTCAAATTGTGCAACAAAATGTTCTGG
This sequence comes from Teleogryllus occipitalis, assembly GCA_011170035.1. Lineage (NCBI taxonomy): Eukaryota > Metazoa > Arthropoda > Insecta > Orthoptera > Gryllidae > Teleogryllus > Teleogryllus occipitalis. Next base: position 876,586 of record BLKR01000036.1, read on the forward strand.
AGCCTCGTTGACCACAGCATCTGTTTTTGTCTTCCACACTAGCTTTGATTTCTAAACGGGTGTTTCAGTTCAATGAGATAATTAATGTGTCGTGTTATTATATTGTTAGTTAAACATCTAGATACTAACTGTATGTAGGATAAATAATGAAATATATACAGCGACATCATTTCTTTTGTTTATGAATTCGGATATTTAGCGTGCACTTTGTTATATGATTCAGGTTAATTGTTTTAACCACGTCTGTACTTCCACCTTACGAATATATTTTTGATTGTAATGATAAAAATAAGTAACACCAACCAGATTGATGTATGTTGTATGTGAATTGGAAAATGATTGTATACGGTGTCACAGCAGCGCGCGCGTGAGTGTGTGTGTGTGTTTTCCCATTGAATGTGTCCGTGCACCGATCGTTCCTCTAAGCTGATTTTCTGCATAAATAAATGAACATATAACCTATAGTACATAATTCGATATAAAAATACTGTAAAATTTCTTGAATTTTAGGCGTGACATGCATTGCAGTATGTTTAATCTCATTGAAAAAGAAGCCTTTTTAATGCAGCAATTTTGTATAAAATCGGATCCTCTGCTCGAATTTGTTTGTTTGTTTTTTTTGCTCTTGCCTCCTGGGAATGCATTGGCATGATTAGCGTTTCAAAATTCCTGACAGTTTTCAAACTTGGGGAATCGAAAATGCGAATCCCATTTTCGTGGAAAGCTCTTTTCCGAAAATAATAGTTTTTATTTAATTTGTGTCATAGATATATTGGTTTAAAAATGATATCTCCAATAAATAATTGAATAATAATAATAATAACGGCGTTAATAACAGCAAAAACAAATCCAATTAAACGGTAACCCTGTTTTGTTATAATCTTCTTTAGAGAAGTGATCCAGTTGGAACTAGCATTAAAAGTATTTAGTATCTTCAAAAACTACATGTTTCTTTGCAGAATGATATTTGTGTAATTTCCGTGTTTGTGTAACTTGTTTTTCAGTAACCAGTTTTTCCAGAAACTCCACACATTTTTGAGACCACCTTAACGCAATATTTAGTTTTTTGTCATTCGGCTTGCTGATACAGTGGCCTCTTCATTTACTTTGGATAGGAAATGACACATTTTCCTCCAAAACTCTTAAGGTAAACAAATATACAAGTTAATAAATAAACACAGACAAAAATAAAAAATTTCTTTCCGCAATCTTGAGGTCTGAAGATAATTCTTGTATGTTTTCTCTCTCGATAAATGGGTAGAATTTGATATTTTTATGTAATGTCAAGCATTTCAAAGCAACGAAGATGGCAATGTTAATATCACATGTACTTTTTACAAACTGTATTGTTTGATACGCGATGCAGCAAAAAAAATGTTAATGAAAACACCTACTACCTACAAAAGCATGTAGTACTGTAAAAAAACAAACGAATATATCAGGTGAAACTGGTAAACGGGGTTATGCTCATTCCAGAAAATGTTTCAGAACTAAAAGACTCAATGACTTTATGTAATTCGAAGGAACTTTGTTAGTAATTACATACTGTTTACCATTCGGATGTTTTCTTGTTGCTGAATATTGTGGAGAAATATTATAATTGTACCATAATTAATTTTGAATTGTATACCTATAAATAACCCTTTATCGTTAGAAACTGTTTCTGTGATAGCTTTTTTACATACACGGTTTGATGAGAAATTTTTCAGAGTTCCTTAGAAGACTCTCTCTGTGTGTGTGTGTGTGTGTGTGTGTATGTGTGTGTGTGTGTGTGTGTGTGTGTGTGTGAGAGAGAGAGAGAGAGAGAGAGAGAGAGAGAGAGAGAGAGGGATTGCAAGGGTGCAATAGGGATATGTGAGCTTGAGTTGGTATGTGATTGTGTCTATATGTGTGTGTGGGGGGGTAAGTCCAAGAATCCTAAGAAATAATTCATTTTGAATAGTCACTTGAAAATTAGTTTTCTAATCAGAATAATGGAAGTGTAGTACTGAATGAACGAAGTGTGCAAATGCATTGCATAAAAATACAAATACACTTTAAATGAATATTATAAAATAACAATTCTGTTAATTAACAAATGAATGTCAAAACACGTTAAATTGATTCAATTAATATATAAATAAATAGTTAAGTAAATAAAAATTTAAATAAATATATTGTAACTGAATGTGCTGCTGAGAAATGCGGATCCTGAGTATGTCGAATCCTGTGACGACACCACTGAAGAGTGTGCAGGTCGCGGCCTTTTGGGGTGGCGGGTGGCGCGGGGAGGGGGAGGAGGCCCGACGCATTCGTCCGCCGGGATGTTTACGACGTCCCGCGCTCGCGCGATACGCGGATACAGCGACACTTGATTAGCGCGAGACGCGGCGCTTCCCGGCGCTTGGCGACGCTTGGGGCGGGGGCGGAGACGGAGCCGGGGCGCGCCGCGGGAAGAGGCGGCCAGAGGAGGAGAGGCGCCGCGCGAAGCTGTGAAATGCGGCGCCTCACCGCGGGGACGGTTCTGGAGGCTCCTCCGGGACGCAGCTACGTGGAGATGGAAACACACCTGAGAGAAGAGCCGGCCAGGTTCGGAAGCAAGGTGAGAAAAACACCTAGGAAATACGACACGAGGAAAAATGAGGATTTTGTTGATGAAAAGGCCAAACACGGGAGTAAGGGGGTGAGGTTTTGTAGCGGGATGGAATGCTGTAAGATGAGCTACCGTTCTCTGCTCTACAGGTGAGGCACGAAGCCAAAGACGCGACACTGGTAGTAGGGCGAAGTGCCTCAAAGCGACGGGATTGGGTGGGGTGAGCAAGAAATACTGCATAGTGCGGCAGTCAAAGTGGGACGGGACGACGGGGGTTGGGAGGGGCATGGAATGGGGTGGGACTGGGCGGCGCTGAGTGGGGTGGGGCGGGCTGGAACGCGCTCCACGAGCTCGACAGCCCCGCAACTTCAAAGTTTTTAGTTTCCCATTATGGGCTTCGAAGGATGAGCATTTGGTAACTTATGTAAGAGGTACTTAAGAACTGTAGTAAAAATCTGCCTCCAGGGACATTAAAATAATTAAAATTTTAGTCGTTAAAGGAGAAGCGCGCTCTCAGGAGTATGGTATTTCGCCCAACTTTGAACTCTCAAGGCGTGTGTGCATGTCGAGCGTTTTGATGAGCAGTTTTCGACAAACATTGCTTGAATTTCGTTGTAGAGTTTGTACGAACTTTTTTCGTGGCAAGTGACATTGTATCTACACTGGTTATTTCTGCGAATATTGCAAAATACAAGAGTGTGACGGCATTTTTCATGAAGAAGCCAAAAGTAAAAGCGTTAATGTGTAAATTTTGAATACTGAATTTCGAACCGATACATTGTAAGATCTCACAATGTAAGCACCAGGCAGGAATGCACAGAGTTACGGTTGTTTCCTATTGAAATACGTTGACATGTTGAAAGGTGGGAAATTTCAAGAAGCTATTACAACGGTTTACCTGTAAAACGTCAGTTTAAAAAATATTTTTTAAAGTAGAAATTTTGCCATTTCTTGTCATTTTGGAAGTTGTTTTGGGTGAACGCCATTGATACGTGTACTCGTGCTATAAGTGTTCACAGTCACTGTGTACACGTAATTTTTGTGTACGAATACTTTTAAACTGTAATGCTCATTAAAAATGATTTTGCACAATATAACTGATATTGGGCAAAGAACGATAATTTTGAGTAAATTAAAAAATATTTTTTCATGAAAATAATATGTAAAATGTATAATATATATTAATTAGTTTGGAGTCATAACACATATTTTTCAATTATAATACATGAAACAAGTTTTAATTTGCCGTTTCCCTCATAATAAAATTCGTGTCTCGGTATATAAATCCCTAACTAAAATGGCGTTTTGTAGATTTCGTTCTAATGCCTCATATCTACATATAAGCACACATTACTATAAGACTGCGTATTTACTCGTACAGAAATCTATCATTTTGATAAGATATGTTTTCGTGTTGTCACTTCTAAATTTTTCTCTGAGAATAAATGCTTTGAGACAGGTAAACTTCTAAAGGGGCTGCCTTTCCCATAATTATTTTTTCTAGAACAACAAGGAAATATTTGGAGATTTAAAAGAATTGGATTTATTCATTTATCCAATTAAAAATAAGTAACAAGGTGGGAAATGAATATAAAAACTATTTCCTAAAAGTTAAAGATACAGGACAAACAAATAAGTAAATCTAGATAATGTACGCAAATTCTAAACTTCGTTTATTGTAATGAGTTAATGCAAAATATGAAATGTGCTGTTGAACTACCATTGTATTGCAATGCAAGAACAGTGTAAACTATTTGCTATTCGCATACTGGTAATTTTTAATGATTTTGTTATAAATAAAACATATGCTCATTTTTATCTAATAGAACATCATGCAAGTTGCGAAGTATTCGTAGTCATAATAGTAAACTTGTAACACTTTAAATAAATAATTTAATAATCTCAAAAAAATTTAATTTGATTCAAGAAATCGGTGAAAATTAATTGAAAGCATGTCGATAGTAAAATATGTGATTGTCGAAGGCCTTATTTGTATTTATTTATTTTTAAGGCCACTCACTCTCAAGTTCCCACACATAACTACCTTAAAATTACTGAATATTGTTTTAGTCATGTGTCAACTCGTCATTTGATATATACATAATAACAAAAGTTTCTAACGTGTTTGGTAGCAGAGTTACATACATCACTATTTTGGTGTACGCTAACCCAATTATTTTTTCTTCAAATGTAAGGATGATGGAATGCTGTGTGTATGTGTGTGTGGGGGGGATGAACCTGATCCATTAGCGTAATAAATAGCCACGTTACGTCGTTTCCTTGAATGACATATTTACGTTGCCCATAATTGACAATGTGCTGGGATATTTTCTTTAGTTTCTTCGTGCCTTGCATGGAAAACCTTGACGCACCTAAGCGCTTGGACATACGGCGCCGCACTGCGTGCAGTTGCGTATTGGACCGGGGCGCAGATATGATCCTGTTTGCAGAGGCCACGCGCGAAGGGGAGGCATAAAAGGGGAAAGAAGAAAAGGGAGGCGAACGGCGTTGGCGGGCCGCGGCGCTGCTAAGGAAACCGCGCGTCATTCGCGGGGAGAAGATCGAGGGGCGGCCGGAGACGCAGCGGCGCCGGCGGCGGCGACGAGCAGAGCGCCCCTCGGGGACTCGCCGCCTGCAAGTCGCGCCTTCTCACGAGCCCTTCGCGCTCCCTTCACTTCCTCCCACTCGCGACGCCCCCGCGGCAAGCTCTTCGCCCCACCCCGGCCGCGCTTCCACCTACCTGATCCTCCGCATTCGCCCTCAATCACCTCTTTCATTCCCTCCGTCTCTTTCTGTGCTTCACAGGCTCTTCTTCTTTCTCCCACATCTCTCTCTCTCTCTCTCTCTCTCTCTCTCTCTCTCTCTCTCTCTCTCTCTCTCTCTCTCTCTCACACACACACACACACACACACACTCATTATTTTCAATCGGACTTATTCATTCTTCCCCTCACTCTTTATCTTTCACTTCCATCGCCCCCATCGACACCATCAGCCCCAATACCCCCACCGCCCCCAATGCTCCCATGCGCCCGGCGCTGTCATCTCCCCTTTTGCTCTCATGGCTATATCTTACATTTTCATTTACACCATCAACTCTCTCACCACCCTTACGGTCGCGCTGCCTCTGTTGCTTCATTCAATCCCTTAGATCAATCGTGTGCTGCAATTGCCCCTCTAAATCAGTAGCTCTCCCACCGCTATATGACTGCCTCTTCTCATTGTCAGAGTGCTGGATTCGGAAGGGGCTATCCGCTTCCATTCCTCCCTGGAGCGCGGCAGAGGTGACCCACGTGGGTGATGGCCACCGGCTGATCTCGTAGTCCACTGCAGTTCGTCCAGGGTCGGGACACGTGTGCCCATATGATAGATAACCACGTTTAAGAGGTGTGAGAATTTTGCCCGTGCTTCACGACTGTTTTCTTTGTGCGAATGGAAAGAATCTTCAAACGGTAGAAAAAAACTTGTGAATTAGTTTTCGTGCCATAAGGTTACAACATTCAGAGCCAAAATATTTAATATTACTATTAATTTGATTCTCAAGCAAAAAAAGTGCGATTTTTTAAAAAATATGGGTTTAGGGTTATTTTTTAAAATATACTTTTTCCATTACTTTCATTAATTGCGCAGAATATATTAATATATGCAAAATGTTCGAAATTACATTTAATTAAAGTTTGCGCTAGTCGGCAACAAATAAGTTTTGATACTTACATCCTTTCTGGTAAAGTTTGCAATGGCCTCGTTCGTCACGTAATCTTCAACCTGAAAAATAAAAGTACTTGATAATATTCCTGTACTTGTGTAAGGCGTTCGTTTACCATGTTATTATTTTATTCTCATTCAATACTTTTAAAAAACACGCAATTAACAAAAGTCGAACATAATGAAACCATTTGATTTAAACAATGCTACGTTATATGAATAAGTGCGAATTAGAACATTCTTTAACAAAATATAAATACACTTAGAAAATTCCTCCTCCACTAAGAAAATTCATTCTTCAAAACAAACGCGTATTATTTTCTTTCAATCAAATTCAAGTATTGACGTGTTCAGTGGGGAGTTGTATCCTAGGAAGAACCTTTACTTGTATAAAATTGATTAAATATACTACAATTAATTGATTATAATTTATAATTATTCATAAATCATTCACGAAATTATTCATCTTTGTAGGCTTCTTTCCTCTCTCATGTGTATCCTTTAAATTGCTATTATTCTCCGTCCTATAATCTTACGTTTTCAAATACGAGGTTTTCTATCATCATTATTATATAATAAAATATGTGAAAGATTCTAGAGATTCGAAAACGTTTTAGGATTCGCATTTAAGAAAATTTAAAATAAAATTCGAACTCAACTAATGTTTAGATCTTTGTAGGTTGGCGTTTATTCTTTGGTTTTAACCATGAATTCAGGTACGATTGTGTAAAAGCAATGTATCGATTTCATTTACGAAGTACTAACTACTCAGTACTGTCTTGGATGACACTTGTGTAGAAAATAACGGTCTTGGCATCTCAAGTAGAAGGGAAGCGAGGTCGTTGGTTTGAATCCTCTCAAAGGTGTGAGAGGTGACAAACGTGAAGGGTCGTGCAGAATAGAAGAGGGCTATCCCACTTTCACTTTTTTCTCTTAGCGGAAACCGGTCTAATTTTCTGGTCTCAACGACCCCTTCGATTCTTGCTCTCGCCGATTTCTTTCACATACCACAGAATGCCTTCAGAACTGAAATTCTCACGCAGGCAAGAAAGGGATGCAGTACGTATAGACCATTAAACTTTCTATGTAATGAAATAGAGGTACTATATATTTAATTAATATAAATATTTTTCGTAAGTACATGAAAACATTCTCTAAAAATAAACACAAAATATGTACTATCATCGACAGAAGATATATGGGTAAGTGTAACTAATATTCATGTACTTTTAATAGAATTTGTTTAATAATGTTTGCCTCATACGTTGACGTGACATTCATTATTGACCGAAGTTTCTGACCAAGAATGTTGTTATATAGTGACGTTTATTTCACCAATTAAGGAAACTCACGATTTCAGCATGGAATTAATCTAAAAGATCATTAATATGAAATATTAAATAAGCAAGTGTGTTCTTTAGAAAATTATAAAGAACAACCTTTCTAATGTGGCAGTATTTTAATTTAAAACAGGTATATATTTTAAGACTAGAATACATATTATATATACTGACGCGCGCGCGCACACACACACACTCAAAAATTATATGAACACGTTGGTTAAGATGAATTAAGACAACCTTTCAAAGTTATTTACTTATTTATTTGATTATTTTTGGTTTAGTTGTTTATTTATTTTATGTCAAGATGTAGATCAGCCTTGTACGACGTTGGCCGGAGGGAAGAAAAACTATTTTTACTGTCCAGAAGCAAAGCAATAGACCATTTCAACAATTTTTCGATGGATCAAGGAAAATTTGATGAAAAAACGTGATGGAGATGGTAGTCATTTACACAGAAACTGTTAGATACTCGTTACCTTCACATTCAATCTTTTAGTATTTTACAATACAAAACACAACTAATGTCGTAATATCATTCATACTATTTATCAAAACCTGTAAGAATGGAATAGTGAATCAATATGCTTGATAAGATTTAAACTAGATCGATTGTAATAAAGGACACTATGGGAAATAGAGGAACTTACTCCCAAACATATAATAGAACATACAAAATAAATGAAAATGCCTTTACTACAGAAAATTATTTTTTCAGGTGCACACTCATGTTAATTTGCCTCTTACATACATGGAATCTCTTAACACGATCTTCTTTCTTATAAAATGCTAACTTTACCAGAATGTATTTTTTAAACCATGAATTTGTTGAGATTTCTTGTATCTTTACATGCGATTTACCGAGAGCTTCAAACATTCTTCTTCATCTTTTGAACACATACCGTAAATGTATTGTTGGAATGAAGAACAATATGCTGCTTCCTATTACCAAAATAATACTGCATTGTGATGTATACCTGAGGTATTAATTGTGTGGGAATTCCGATTAACTGTAACAATAATGTAAAACTCAAGTGGGACCTGTTTCGTGTTGTCGGACAGAAATAATTCAGTTGGATCAAATGAGCAAGAAGGTCCGTATATGGATTATCTTCTGTCCTGCTCAAGAGCCAGAAGGTTAGTGTTCTCTTAGAGCCGAATTCAAGTTCATAAGGAATCAATTGGAATGTAAAAGTTGGAATTCAACCTAGTAAAAGCACATGGCAGCAAAACGTTTTCTAATTATCATAACGTAGCTCTTAGAAAATAATACAATTTGACAAAAAAAGCCAATGCCCTCCCAATATGTACACAGTTACCGAAGTGAATGCACTGAAGTAATGTAGATTTTTCAGTAATTTGTGTCTATTAGGAGGATACCAAAGGAAATTCTAATATTCATGCTATAAACCTGGTCATTTTAATTCCCAATTGTTCTAGAAAACCAAGTCTCTACCAATTGCTCACCTACATCTCGTCAGTATCATGGGATATGAATACGAGTACGGTACAAACAGCCACGTAAATATATTTTTATCAACAGTGGCCCTAAGGTGTCGGGGGCGAAAGCAAGAGGGAGGGGGTGCGAGGGCAAGGGAGGGGCGAAGGCGAGGGGAACGGTGCAGCCGGAGTAGGTGGCAGTGGAGTAAGAAGCGACGCGGGCGGTGGCGTCGCGCTGTCTGCGGAGACGAAGGCGACCGCAACGCAGCCTCGCCGGCCGCCACCGCCGCCACCTCCGCCTCCTGCACCGCCTCCGCCTCCGCCGCCACCGCCGCCGCACAGCGTCGCCGCGCAGCGCCTTGCAGAGGCCAGCGCCTGGGAATCGATGAGAAGACGAGCAGACGGAGGACGGAGGACAGAGGGCGGGGAGTGCGGACGGGCGGACGGCCGAGCGCGCAGACGGGCCCTGGATCCCCGCGTTCTTACGTCGCCGGCGCGCCCTTAACGAGCAAGCATAACGGGCGTCGTTTGAAAGACCACTTTGCGTTTTATACCGTTCTATCTCGATAGTTTCCCGCCGTTCTCAACTACTATTTCCATAATATTTTAATTATACTTCTGGAAGAAACTACAACATAGGATAAGGGAGCTAGTAAGGTTTTAAAATCCGTCGCTCATTTCTGCAACAACGCATTTTAATCTACGCACATTAATGTTGCTTACGTACACTTTCACGTTGTTATGTGTTTCATTTACGTTTTATAACTCTTCTCAGCACTTCCTTTTCGTTCCTCCCCGCCTCCAGCGCCCGCTTCTACGCCGGTCGAGGAGAGCCCCGCCCCCTCCTCTTTCTCCGCTCCCACTCCTGCCCCCGCTCCCCGTCGACGGAGCCCCGCTGCCGCGGCCCTCGGTCGCCCCTTCTCTCGTCGTCCTCGCCCCCGCCTTCCCCGCTCGTCGCTGTTGCGCCTTTCCCTAATTCTTTACACTTCACTCGCTTGCAAAATATTAAGAACTTTCAAAATGGCTGTCTGGAATTAAAAGAGGGTTGAGGGGGTGGAGTGGGGGGTTGAAAACGAACTTTGCATATTGTAAAGGAAAAGTGCGGCTGTGTGGGTGTGCGAGGGAGGGCGCGCGCGTCGAGCGAGCCGGCGAGAGAGTAATTCTGTAAGAGGGTGCGGAACAGAAGATACGGGGCCAGGGGGGAGAAAAGAGGGGTAGAAAAGATTCTTACTTCCCGCAGCCAATCCTGAAGCTTTCTAATAAAATTGCATTTTCAGACTTCTCCCCCCGACCCCTCCTTCGTCCTCTCGTCTGCTCTGCCCTTCTCCCCCGCACTTCGCCCCAGCACTCCTTGCCCTTTTATATCAGTCTTTTGGAAGGAGTCCTTTCCTCCTTCTTTCTCTTTGAAATTCTCGCGCCCTCTTTCGCGTTTCATTTTCCAAGGCACGCCCTTCTTAAGTCGTGTGCCGGCGGCGGCTGCGCGGCCGCCGCGTCCCCGCCCCCTTCCCCGGGCCCCTTCTCCGTCCGTACGCCCCCGCCCCTCCCCGCTCGCTACCCCGCCTCCGCCGCCGCCCTCCGCGCTCTCACTCCCGCTTCGTCCCAGGCGGCCGCTATAGTTAATTCCATCAACCTTCATCTTTGTACTTCTTCACTAATGTGCTTTTTCCTCTTTGTCGCTCTCTCTTTTGTGGACATTAATTTTACATCTCTCCTTTTCTTATTTTCCGCCGTCTCGATGTATTGTGAAGCCTGCGGAGGAGAACCATGCCTGCGGCGCGCACAATCCTTGCTTTTTGCTTGGACGCAGGAGCTGGCCTAGGCCTCTCTAACTACTCGGCACAATGCAAAGGAGATTATTAGAATAAAAATACCCGGGCTCATAGCAGCAAATTTACTTGGAGTCGATGTTTGGAACAATTCGATGGTCGAAAATTGTGCGATGGATTATCCGGAGTTTGCTAATTGTCAACATTTGAATACATCCTAGAAAATATCCTTTCTGTATTGCACATATTGGGATTATTTGATCCCTAGAATGTCGTTGATGTCCGTCCCTGAAGTTTGCTTCGTAATTGCCAGGAGACAGATTTCAAAAGATACGCGGTCATTATTTCTTCAAAGAAAGAAGCTGTGTCTTTTGTAAAAATATATATTTCCTTTTCTCCAGTCGTGAGTGTTTGTTCACTTAGCTTCTAGATGTCAGCTGCAGTAAATGTCCATGCTCTACCAGTTGTAACTCCATTAATTCCAATTTCAATAATTCCAAGGTATTACATAATGTTTCAAAGGTGTCGGTGTGATGGGAAGGTAACTCAGCATCTTAATTAGTGCTTGAAGATATTTCTCGTGCAATAATACATAAGTTGAATCTCAATATGTCCACAAATGATGATCTCAATACTTCTGAAATTTTAGTTTACTTTGTCTTTCAGATTTCCTTCTGTGTACCTTAGACTTGCTGTTTTCTTCCTCTTGCAAATTTTATGCCAAAAAGTAGATTTATTATATTTATTATAGATGTATTGTAAATCATGTATTAAGAATGTCCGAAGAAAGTCAAGGTTGCCTTGAAAAAATAGTCAAGGTTGCCTTGAACTACAACCCAAAAGGCCGAAGAAATGTGGGAAGACAATTGAGAAGATAGAGTGAGCAGTTTTCAGTAGCCGGAACAGACTGAACAAGTCTAATCGTTGCAGTTGATGATGATGATGATGATGATGATTATAATATATGTATTGTTCTTGAACATTCATTAACAATTGCTTTCCCCTAGGAACGTGTTCTACGGAATTAATGCAATCAAACTGCGAAATAATGTTTACAAAATTGTTTAATGTGCTTCTTGAAATTCTTAAGATGGCGATTAATTTACGTGGTTAAAAAAACATGTTAGGTAAAATTGTGTGTGCAATGAACGGGCTCCAATATGTAAACCGTTCTAGTAACGTAGATTTTTCTACATGGAAGTCATTAGTGTTTCATTTTAATTAAAATGTCACTAGTAGTTTTTGTAGAAGTAAAATAATGTGATTAATTTATTCCTTCAATTTAGTTTTATTGCCGTGGATAAGAATAACTTACTGTGAAAATAATTTATAAGATACACAGGTGCAATTTATCTTGTAAATATTTCAATGTCACACGCAATGCAGTAAAAATAAAACGTCATGCTGCCCCGAAAACATAATACGTCTCTCGTCTTCATATTCTTTGACCTCCAGTGCTACTGCTAATGATGAAGAAATTGTGACGGAAATAAATTTCCGCAAGATTTCCTTCCAAACTCGCAAAATTGTATAATAATATCTTTAATCACGTATAACAATTTGAGAAACAGGAACATTCCATCATTTGTAAGAGCCTTCGCTATGTGAAATATTATCTGATTTCATTTCAAACAACATACTACTAAAAAAATTCATGGGTATCCGAATTACTAAATCGGTTTTTGAAAACTGTGGTGGCATTTATGTAAGCATAGTCCTACATTAAACTTACGAAACAATAATACTGAAATCAGCATTTTGAACAACTGTTTGTTTTAACGGTATGCAGGGCATAATAATGCTAATTATTTTATTTGCATTTATGGTAATTCTGTTTCATTTTTATGCCCAGTTAATTTCTTTAACACGAAATGGTATACACACACAGAGGTCTGTGAGTTGAAGAAATCGAGGACAGAAATGTCAAATATATATTTTATCTTTATTATGTTAATATTTTAATTAATGGGAATGTTGGCTCCACTTAATTGCTTTCACAATACCAATTAACTTACAATTTTAAAACAGATGACATTAATTTGGCATGTGGTCTGCGGAACTTTTATTTGTTTTCATCCGTACGCCCGTACAAAATGAAAGTTGTGTGTCATCGTCTCCATGTGAACTGAACAGCGGAGCGCGCACGTAATGTATATGGAAATCAGTGGTATTGCCGTAGATTTCTTTGGTAATAAGACACATGGATTCTCACTCATTCTTTACATAACTTGCGCTGTTGTCTCTTAGCAGCTATACCTCGCATATTCTCTGCTACAAATATTCCTCCAACGGATAACGGATCTCGTGTGGAACACTGTCCAAGACGGCGGTGCCCTGCGAGACGATCGTGGCCGGTCGCTCGCCGAAGACGAAGACGGCGACTGCGGGGTGGGAGCGGGGCGGGGGCGGGGTGGGGCAGGGTGGGGCGTGGCGGGGACGCAGCGCGTCGCAGCAGCGCGGGCGCCGGTGGCGGGCCGAGTGCGGCGAGGCGGGGAGGTCGCGGAGAGGAGAGGCGGGGCGGGGCGGCCTGGCGGGTGGCGCGTGGGAGGGGCGAGGCGAGGCCTCGGAGCGTGCGCGTTGCGGGCGGCCGCCTCGCGGCTGGCGCCCGGGGGGCCGCCGGCCTGGCCGCGAAAGGCGTTTCTCGGCCCGCGCCGCCTCCGACACTCCCCTCCCAGCCCCGCCCCCACCCCACCCCGTCGCCCCGCTCCGCCTGGTCCCACCCCGCCGCCCGTGCGCCGCCGCCACCGCGCCCGCTGGGAGTGGCGGTTCTCTCGCTTGCTGAATTCCAGTTGGCCCGAGTTTTAGCTTTCTTTTTTCCTCCGGCCTTTTTTCTCTTTTTTTCTACAAAAAGAACACTTTTTATAAAACTGTGTAAAACGCAAAGTGCGAGCCGAGCTCGCACGAGAGTCGGCGAGGAAAGAAACTCTGCGCGTTCTGCTCCGGTTGCCCCGCTGATCCCGGCGTATGCTGCAACTTGTGTGTGCAGCGGAAAGGGAAAGATACGTATACAGGTCACACCCCCTGTAGAATGAGGGAAGCTGCTTGCCGAGCCAATCGCGCGACATCCACGAGTGTGTCACCCTTTGTCGAAGCACATGGGGAGGCGCGCTCCTTTGCAGCTTCCGCTGAGCGTGGCGCGAAGGGTGAGGGGGAAGACGGAACGCGCGGAGGAGGGGGAGCAAGGAGCGAACTGGCCGGTTTCTTCAGCGCGCGCGCCCGATCCCCTGCTCACTGGGCGCGTCATTCCATTACGCCACGGGGCCGCCGTTTCCAGCGATCCCCGCGGACGCGCGCGCGCGGGCACAGGCGCGGACACGAACGCGTGCCGAGATCAAAGCCACCTGGCCGCCGCGCCCCCGACCCCCCCTCCCGCGCTGGAGACGTTCGGAGGGGGACGTGGGTGGGCGTTGGCGTACAGGCGACTGCCTCGGAGACGGTGCTGCGGCGGGGCTGGCTATCAACTCGGCGGCATCGGAAGCGGAGTGGACACAAACGCTCGGGAAGATTGCTTTGCTTATAGGATATCTGCAGCAGTCAGCAGTTTAATGGAAGAGAAGAGTGGTTATAGAATAGAATTTGCTGGTCAGAATAATCGTTTTCAATCAAAAAAATATTGAAAACGCTGGCAGACAGTACAAACTCTTTCAAGAATTGGCAGTTGTTCATGAATCAAAATAATAGACAATATTTAGTGAATGTCAATTTAATAATTCATTACCACGGTTTAGAGGTCGTTGACTTTTCGTAGACAGACTGTAATCAACGAGGAGATCTTTAGAGTCTCAAGTTCAAGTTTAGATTGTTGAAATGAAAGGCTGGTAACAAGCAATGGCTGACTACAAGTATAAACACAAGAATTATATGTAAATGTCAATTGCTTGAGCAAGGAAAGCGAAAACATGGCGATGACTTAATCTGGAGAAATAAACTCCAGAAAAAGAGAATGTGATTCACAAAATCAAATCGTCCAAATTGCGAATCCAGCTTGAGACGTGGAGAGCCAAGATGTAGATTAACACACAGTTAAATGTCGTATGTTCTCGCGACGTGGCGCACGTCGCGTGTGTGGGAGGACCACTTGCAAAGGAGGCAGAAAGGCTTGCTTCAGCGACTTATGTAGCTTGAAGTGTGGGAACAAGTGCGGTGCCGCGGAGCAGCGAGGAAACTGAGACGCAGAGCGCGCGCCGACTCAATGTGTGCCCCTCTTGTGCAGCCGCCACGGCCGCGCCACACGTCGCCCTTCGGCTTGTCCTGCCCCTCCACCCCCTTCCCATTCACCTCTCGCCCCCCCCTATTCCCCTCGTGCCTCCCCCCGTCCCGCGGCCAGGAGCACGAGCCGCGCCGCCCGTCACGCTCGTGGCCGGCTTGCGACCTTTCGGCGGCAGCGGCACGCGCCCGCGCCTGGCTCATCGCGCCACCACGCCACGGGCGCGCTTGCTTTGAATGCCGCCGCACGTCACGCCGCCAAGCACTGGAACGGAACCTCTCGGCCATGGGGAGGGGCTATTCTTGAAGCAGTTTTTTACCTGCTGTCTGGGTTGTGCGTGACAGTTCCTAAAAGGATATTTCGTTTATTTCATATATTTAGTTTGTTTATCTAGCTCATTTACAATAAATTCCTTCGAAATTGCAGTTTATAAGTACAGAGACACTACACTAGAGCATAAACGATGTCTAGCTTCTTGAGGGTTTATATGCGGTGAGATGGTGAAGGTACAGCAAACGAGACGTGGCAAACTTCATTACAGTGTTTAGAAAATTACCTACTTCTAGTTTAGGCTAACAAATAATCCTTATTTTGATCATTAGAATACTCAGAATTTAAACTCTGAATAAAATGGATTATTCAGTAATTAAACGTAGGTATAAATTCAGTAATCAGCATTCAGTAATTAAACGTATAGGAGTAATAATAATAATAATAATAATAATAATAATAATAATAATAATAATAATGATAATAATGATAATGATAATGATGATGATGATGATAATAATAATGAAATATATACTACAAATATTTTAAATGTAGTTTAATCAACCATTCTTTTTGTCTTACATCCTCTGAATGCTGTTTATGTCACCGGTAGCAG